>CM077156.1:82979230-83579230 GCA_039583875.1 Platanthera guangdongensis | reverse complement strand
GCGTCCTGCAAGTTAAGAGATTCACAGGCAAATAACAACATATAATTCCTTTAAAACAAGAGTTCCACAAAGTGAGCAATGCTTTCACAACCAAACAACAACTAGCACCGCAAATAACGAAGCAACATAAAATCTGAAATAAAACTAGGGCTGCAATGATCGTAATAAATCTGAAATTGTGGAGGTGATATGGGGTTTCCAGATGGTGAGAGACTAGATCGGGTAAGTGGAAGTGGTTCCACGGAAGGGGAAGGGATGGTGGTTGTAGGTATAGGTGAGGGAGGGCTAGATCTGAGGGGGGGGCCGGGCTGGATCTGGACAAATATGTCCAGATCTGGACAGATCTGGTACCTACGGTGGGGCAGGGGGAAGGAGGGCTGTGCTGGGGTTGTTGGCGTGCGGCGGTAGGGGGAGTTGGGGAGGCGATGTGCGGCTGTATGGGGGGAAGTAGTGCGGGGGCGGGTGGCTGTAGGGAGGCAGAAATAGGCGGCGGTGGGCGGTTGTAGGGGAGCAGCGCCTGGACGGGGTAAAGGGGCGGCGACAGGAATCTGAACGGGGTGGAGGGCTGGCTGATGGTAGGGGGAGGGGAAAACAAAGAGGGGAAAGGATACTTACCCAAGGAGTCGTCACCAAGGGGTTCCACGGCGTCGGCAACGCGGAATGATCACCGGAAATGAGGAGGAACTCTTCTCCAAATTTCAGCAATGCCCAAAACTGCAGCCCTAGGTTCTATTTATAATGAAATAAAATTGGGGCAACCAAGATGGACGGCTATGATTGGCCGTCGATCTCGACGCCAAAACAACACTAAATAATATCCAAAATACAACATGTTATATATGAAAATTCATCAGAACGACGAGCCGGACGCAACCACGGTGGCTGATCGGCGATCTGGTCACGCCCTCCTGCGAGAATACACGAAAGTGGGGTCCTCCCTGCGCCGTGTCGCGCCAAATGGTCCCCCATCAAGAACAAGGTTGAACATTTGCATCGCGCCATATTTCTGCAATTCCTATTTGTTCCCATGCATATTTGATCAAATATATTCATGTGCTTTATCCATGGGTTACTCAAATACCATCGGAAGTTTATCAATCTTGTGGTCGTAGACAAACTATCCAAGTCAAATCATTTCATTTCCTGGGCACACTCGTAGCCGACATTGAGTGTCACTCAGATCTTTCATTTGCACTACCTATCAGAATTCATTGTATCTGATAGAGATAGAGTTGAATTGAGAGGAAATAATACTTGCTCATTATTATTCATCCATTGAGAGCTATATATAAGATTACAATAGACTTGTAAATGTAAACACCCGATGTGGGACTAAACCTCACGTACACACATATGCGCTAGTAATAATAATAATACGAAAAATGACTCGACTTGTAAATAACTCTCAACTCTCCCTCTCAAGTCGAACGAAAGATATCAGTCATTCCAAGTCCCTTGATGCTATCACTGAATGCATCACACCCCAAGCTTTTTGTGAACACATCTGCCAGTTGATCTTTAGAGTGAACGAATTGTGTGACTATTGCCTTTTTATCGAAGTGATCTTTGATAAAATGTCGATCCACTTCAACGTGTTTTGTCCTGTCATGTTGTACAGGATTATGGTCTGTACTAATTGTTACCTTGTCGCAAAACAAGGAGAACGGTGTCGTCACGGGAAACCCCAAGTCATGTAGAACTGTATGCAACCACAGGCCTTCGCACTTGCCTTATGACATTGCACGGTATTCTGCCTCAGCACTTGATCTGACCACTACATTTTGCTTCTTACTGCGCCAAGTCACCAGGTTTCCTCCAACAAAAGAACAATAACATGTTGTAGACTTCCGATTATCACGACATCCTGTCAAATCAGCATCAGTAAAAACCTCAATCCTCAAATGGACATTTTTGGAAAATAGAAGACCATGACCCGGAGGCTTCTTCAAGTACCCTAACACCCGATAAGCTGCCTCTTGATAATGCAATGTTTGCAACGTCATTCACTGACAATCATCAACAATAGAGATCGACGATAATCTTCGATAATGATAACTGACAAGCATAAATGAACCGACAATGACCATTTGGTGCATACGGTTACGCTCAACATTGCAGACAATGATTAACAAATGCTTACAACGCATCACTGAATATAGACAATATTGTGGGATGGCGGCAATGACATTGGCAAGATGTTACAGACACACTTTGGGGGCACATACGCCCGATGCAACAACGGCAACGATACATGACGACCTCGACAACAAAGATATCAAATTTTAAAATTTAGCACGCATTTGTTTTTTAAATTGAATTAGTTTAATTACTTGCAAACTTTTAATTTCGGAGTAAGCATCAAGGGATGAGACTGGTAGGATTTTATGTATTTTTACCCAAATTTTTCTATAACTCTCTCTCTCTCTCTCTCTCTCTCACCAGGAGCTAGGGATGAGACTGATAGGGATCACGCCACACTTTAGGTATGTGGTAACCATCGACACTGTTCATTTTGAGTAAGTCACCAATATAGGATTTTATGTATTTTTAATACATTTCCTAATTTTTATTTCTTTTTTTGGAGGTCGTCATGATCAAAGAATCATGATTATTTGTGACTCCTCTGTCTATGTATAAAGATAGAAAACTCCATTCAAAGAAGGCATTGAGAGTTAGAGAGAAAATCCTCCTTTTGATCATCGATGTCGAAGCCAGAGTCCAAGTAAGAAGCTCAGATATTTCCATCCACTCCCCACTTTGTTTGAACACCATCTCCCTACTAACTCATAATCGCCTCCATCACACGACTAAAATTTCCCTTAACTTCCACCTCCCCTCTTCCTGAATAATTTCTCCCCCTCCCCCCGTCATGACCCATTCCATATAAATTAATCCCACGTCGTCTAGCAGTTAGTGTCACGTCCATTGTCTAAAATCCAATCCCGCCAATTCCAGAAGCACCTAAGCCATTCCCCACATAATTCCACTAAAAAGATTGACTCACTTCTCACTCCTAACCGCCGGTTAATTCTCCCACTGATATTGCTTAAGTGGCTTCATGGGTGGGTCATCCAGTGGCTGGAACTCTCCTAAACCCCATCTAGGAAACCATAATTTCAGCAGCCCGAATCTAGCCCCTCCCACCTCTAACATACACCCTCCAGGAATCCTGAACTCTAAGCAGCCCACAGAAAGCCCTCTCATACATCCACCATATACCATCCAAGCTCCCCTCCATCCGGCCTGTGAACATAGTTCCACTTCCTAAGAACATTCTGAACCTGGTCACCTCTCGATCAGCACAAATCAACACACCTTTGGCCTTCCAACTTCACCCCGGTAACCAGCTTCTGACCTCTTTCCCTATTTCCACCAAGCTTTATATCAGTAATTATTGTTGGTTTCTTGTTTGGATTATTTTCTTTTGTGTGGAATCTTTAATCTTGTGTAAAATTCACTACCTTTGGCTAACATCAACTTGCAATCCTTGTGCCCAACATTCCGGTGACTTCACAAAATCTTCTTGCAGGTGTATTTATTTCCTAGTTCTCTTGCATATATAACACATTGTGTGTTTCCTTACTTTGAAACTCTACTTGACTGTGAAAAAATCTGATCGCATGATTTTGGGAAATTGTGATCCTCGTCAACAGCAAGCGCGCCCGCTAGAGATTAACACATGTCTTGGAGAGGCCAATCAAACATAAATGGGACCAACGAGCAAGAAGGAGCATGTGTCGAATACTCGAATTCATACACTAGCATAATATGGGCCGATGTGAGGATATCCCGTTGGATGTCCCAGGGTGATCGGGACTATCCATATGGGGCTAAGGACTATCCATATGGGGGTAAGGACTATCCATATGGGGGTTATTACGAAGGCAGACACACAAAAGCCTCAATCTATCAGAATGGCGGATTGGGTATTCTGAGAAACATAAAAATGGACTTCGCCGCCTCTTCAACTGTGCAGATCCATTGAGTCGGCTCATAGGGTGCGAGCTGTTCTTGTGAATTAGAGGGCAAGATGGAGGGAGTGGATTGGCAATGCATCCTACCACGGAGGGAGTGGATGGAGGGAATCCAACTCCAAGTTAAATCAAACTTCTACTCAGCCGAATTACATGTGATTCCATCGGAAGGGTTTGATGTGGTACTAGGAGTAAGATGTTTTAGTCCGTTGCGAAATATAATTTGAAACTTCACGGAGTTGACCACAGCTTGCTCTCTCTGGGAAAGAAACCCGTGAAAAAGGAGGGGCATTACTAATAAACAGGGATCAAAGGCACGTTGTTTGCAAGGGGACCCCAAATCATCCAACTTATTGGAGTCTCTACTACATGAGTTTGATGAGGTGCTCAAAGAGATACAAAGGTTACCTCATGTGAGGACGCTTGAGCATCGCATTTGTCTGGTGCCAGGAGTGGCACCAGGAGTAGTGCAATTATATTGTTACCCATTTCTACAAAAAGACGAGATCGGGGATCAATGCGAGTTAATTCAGAAAGGTATCATTCGCCCTAATCAATCACCTTTTTCAGCATCATTATTGTTAGTGGCGAGAAGGATAGTACGTGAAGATATTGCATACGCATTCAGATCTTGAATGGCAGCACAGTTAAAGATAATTACCAATTCTAGTTGTCGAGGAGTTGTTAATAAATTACACAGGGCTAAGGTGTTCTCCAAGCTGGATCTCAAGTCAAGCTACCATCAAGTCTGAATGACAACGGAAGATATAGCCAACAAAGCATTCAAGATGCATCGTGGGCACTTCAAGTTCTTAGTCTTGTCTTTTGAGTTGACTAAAGCTTCATTTACAATTCTGGCCATCATGAAGGTATTTGGCCCATATCTCTGCAAACACGTTTTGATTTTCTTCAGCTCAAATGAGTTGTCTTAACCTTGATACAGAAGAACCCATTGGCATTAAAATAAGAGAAACATTTGGCACTAACTGTGACATATTGGTTATAGAAAAGGCGCATCGGTTGATCCAGGGAAGATCAGTGCAGTAGTTCATCATTCGGGATACCCCATTGTGTGCTTCAGTCGACACTTAGCACAATATCATCATAAATTGCCCACCTACGAAGAGGAGTTAATAACAGGAGAAAAAGAAGTTCAATGTTGGCTCCCTCATCTGTGGGGATGACGATTCAAGATCCACACAGATTACTTTGAATGGAAATATTTGTTGGAGCAGAAGTTCGTCACCCCCATCACAACAACACTTTGTGAGTAAGTTGTTGGGAAACAATTTCTATCTTGAGTATTGAGTCGACACACACAACAAGGCGTCAAATGTTGTACGAATAGAAGAAGGCATCAGACACTTATGCGATATATCGTCACCCACAACATAACAGTTTGAGAGCATGCGTACAGAGGTTACAAGGTAAAACATTCTCACCACCTTTCGACACAACATCAAAAAAGAAGGAAGCCTACAAGGTTTGAATGGTACAAGAGGAGCTTATCCTTTATGAAAGTCGCACATATGTGGTGGTTGAAGTACCAATAGTGGAGACATTTTTGAGGGCAGTCCAATCACATACCCATGAAGGAGTACAAAATGTACTTTTAAGGGAGGGGGGTATTGTAAAGAATACAAATATCAGTGCATGATTTCATTGCATTATGTCTTGCATGTCAATAGAACAAGGTTGAACATTTGCATCTCGCCATATTTCTGCAACTCTTATTTGTCTCCACGCATATTTGATCAAATATATTCATGTGCTTCATCCATGAGTTACTCAAACACCATCGAAAGTTTATCAATCTTGTGGTCATAGACAAACTATCCAAGTCAAATCATTTCATTTCCTGGGCACACTCGTAGCCGACATTGAGTGTCACTCAGATCTTTCATTTGCACTACCTATCAGAATTCATTGTATCTGATAGAGATAGAGTTGAATTGAGAGGAAATAATACTTGCTCATTATTATTCATCCATTGAGAGCTATATATAAGATTACAATAGACTTGTAAATGTAAACACCCGATATGGGACTAAACCTCACGTACACACATAAGCGTTAGTAATAATAATAATAATAATAATACGAAAAATGACTCGACTTGTAAATAACTCTCAACTCTCCCTCTCAAGTCGGATGAAAGATAGCAGTCATTCCAAGTCCCTTGATGCTGTCACTGAATGCATCACACCCCAAGATTTTTGTGAACACATCTTCCAGTTGATCTTTACAGTGAACGAATTGTGTGACTATAGCCTTTTTATCCAAGTGATCTTTGATAAAATGTCGATCCACTTCAACGTGTTTTGTCCTGTCATGTTGTACAGGATTATGGTCTATACTAATTGTTACCTGTCACGACCCGTCTCGACAAAAGTCAGAGTGTGCTTCGGGACAAGTCGTGATGTCACAGGCATGGGCGGAAAGAAAGCTATGTCTGCTAAGGCGGATGCAGAGAATTCTGAAAATAGTTACTATTGAGTAAAATAGCTTGATTTTTATGCGGAAGCTTTTAAATTCATGAGTGAAAAGAGTTTTGATGCACATGTACTTTGTAAAATTCATGTTTTACAGGCTACTACTATAGTTCTCATACGGTTATGATTCAACAGAGGGTGCACATGCGTTAATTTCAGATTCTAGTACATAAATTTTTAAATAGCATAGCAGTTGTCCATGATACCAGAGAAAATGGCTGATTGCAATTATTACATAAAAAATTATTTGACAGTAAAAGAAATGTAAACATAGAACCTGAAACTTGAAGCAGATCCGGATCGAGGACCTGGTGGCGTTACACAAACTCTAAGGCAATTCCAAAACAGAAAGGAAAAGGCTCATAATATTGAAATAAACAGTAGCACAGTAAGAGTAAAGTGCAGTAAGAGAAGCAGAAATATATGAGTGTACTCGTTTCTCATGAAGCTATGTTATTCGAGACAAGCGAATAAAAGAGCTAAACAGAACAAGTTAATTTATTATACTGCTCTGGAGTATAACATTTAGACGGATCAAGAGATGTCATTAGCGGTAATCAGTGGAAAGTGGAAGTGTTTTATTTGATGCACGTGATTCTGATACAAGTCTGAACGCAAGGCTTATCAAAATAGTTGAGCTTGCTATGAACATTTGTTTGTTTTCGTTGCCAGTCAAGCGGAAACTCGAGTCAAGGCGTCACATCAATTGAACACTACCCTTCACTGATTGTGTATGACATTAATGACTTCAAAGATTTATGATTTAGGAGATTCGTAACATGTCGAGACCGGATGCAAATTTAGCGATACAACTGTACAAGATTAGAGTTCATGAACGCGTCAAGAGAGGACTTGAGTTATGGAGCCACATTCGCTCAATTCTTAGAACAGACCTAAGAAACCAGACAGACATCAGAAATCAGATTCGATGACAGCAGATTTATTGACAGCAAATTCGATGACACAAGGTTCGTCGTCACAAGATTCGACGACACGAACAAAACCGGATAAGGAGCAATATATTTAGCGGGTTCAAGTATGTACGAGTGATACGATCGTCATACGCTACTTTTCTGAACACTAAATATTCTTTTAGATTAATCAATTCTCAAACATAAATATCCTCCAAATAAACTGTATATATATATATATACGAGCATGACACGCATCACCAATCATTTAATCGTAACAAGGAATCTTAACTGTATCCTTCAAAATAATTATTGCAGATGATCACATAAACTATTGGTCTCCTAACCATCCATCAAATGGGATCCAATTCATGTAATTGCGAATCCAAATGATACAATTCTTATAATTCCTAATAATTCTCATTAGGATATTCGTTAATCATTCCAAAAAGAAATTTCAACATACTTCGGTTTATACATCAAATAAGAAAATTCGTATAATTATAAGATCAGACCAAATAATTAAAATTCAATGATTGCAAGGGAGAGAGAGATCTCTACTTGCCTGAAAGAGGCTAAAACTAGCGACGGCTAAGTGCGCAAGCGAAAACAGAAATTCTGGCTGGACCTGTTCAGGAACAATCACAGACAATATTTGATAAATAGACCTGACAGGGATCCAAAATGCTAGCACAAGCAATTAAACAATACATAACAAAATCGAGAGAGGGCTAAGAAATTTACCTCCCTCATGAGTGAGGGGACGAGAGATACCACATAGAAGCAGAGACTTGGCGATGCTTAGGTTATGAGAAACTCTAATTTGGAGAGATCTGCACATGATTCCTACCAACTGAATCGAGGAGCGGTGTTGGAAATCACGAACATAACACAGTTAGACGATCACAAGGAGGTACATACATTGAATCACAAAAATGCGCAACTTTCCAAGAAAATTTCATAGAAATCTGAATAGAAGGGAAAAAAAGAGGTATCTTACTCACGGGAAGCAAAACCATGCCCAAAATCCAAGTGGATTATTTGAGCGAAGTCCTAGGCGTAATCGGAGCCCAAGGAAGAGGGAAAAGCAGTTGCCGGGGGAAGAGAAAGCGGGTGCTGCTGATGTCGGCCTCCAGAAACAAAGAAAAAGGGGTTGCCGGCCTGGAGAGGGGCAGGAGGCGGCTGTTGGAGGAGGAGACGGGAGCTGCCGCTGATGTTGTCCTCCAGAAACGGAGAAGAATGCGGAGGAGGGGCTGCTGTCTTCTTAAAGAAGAGTAGAACCCGCCGACCAACACAAGAGAAGGAAGCGCCGACCCTAGAGGAGAGGACTGGAGTAGTCATCACCGACCATGAGAGGAAGAGACGCAGGGAGAGGGAGCGGAAGACGAGCTCGGCATTAAGGTTTTGCGGGAGCAGCGACTTACGCTTGAGTCGGGATCAGGGAAGCCCTAGACTAAGCGGGAGCAGCGGGATGCGGGAGAAGGCGGGATCGGGAGAAGCGTTGCGGGCTTGCGGGATTAAAAGAACCGGGGGGGGGGGGGGGGGGCTCCGGTAGGTAGGAATTAGGTTTTTTTATTTTATTATTATTACTATTATATGTTTAACATGGGTTGTTACATTCTCCCCTACTTAGGAAGTTTTGTCCCAAAACTTCCTGAGAATCTCTGAATGGGGTCAAGAACAACGAAGATTCATATGACATTCATTTCAACAAGGTTTCAAATCAAGGCATAGAAGTTAATTATGAATACAAGGAAACAGATAAAAGAACAAACACGTAGATTTACTATGATTAAGAAAAAAGTTGCAGATACTTGCAACGCAGGTCAGATTCAAGTTCATAGGAGAACTCTTTAGGCTTAGTGGTTTAGACATATACAAAAGATTAACTTCAGGGAGCACAGGAATTGTCTTCGATTAGCCCAAAATTAAGCGGCATAAAACGAGAATCCGGGAGCGAAAAGATCTCGCAAGAGGCGAAGATAGGACACCAAAGAGCAAAAGAAGCAGAATGGTGATTGAATATCGACGGAAGCGAGTCAACTGGAGTTGGAAAATCACCAAAAAACGTTGAAGAAATTCAGCATAACAATTAGCAAGAAGACTCTCATTTGTCACTGACACTTAGAAGCTATCTAGAAGGAAATACATGATGACCAGTTAAGATAGATAGATACGAAATAGGAAGGACCAAAATACAAATATCAGAGGCTAGAAATTAGAAATTCTAACGCATTTTTTCTACTGTCAAGTACATAAATTATGTAATAATTACAGCATTTTCATTGGACAACTCTCGGTAATTTTCATGCAAGTGCATCAATGAAAACATGTGCGATATCAAGCAGATAGTAAATCCATGTGTGTACAATCATTATTGTTGTTTTTGGCTTAACACATGTGCAATGATTTATGATATGAATGCAAATGAATGGATACACATGTTATGTTAAGACCGATATCACTTAACATGTCATGCATATTAGAACTCTAATGTCAGCTCACTTGAAAATATTAAACTGTCTATACAATTTAATATTCGCAAGCGGTGTATATCATAGTGGAAATTCATATGTACAAAAATGTTAAGTTTGCTTATACTCCCTTAACATTCGTGTGCATACTACTCATGCTTATGAGTGAGTGTGTGTGTGTTTCAGCCGCGAACAACAAATAATGACAAGCTGAGTGAAGCAATGATATATGCTTATATATATTTTTATCACATGCAAATTTCAAAATTTGAGAGGTTTAGAAAATACTTTTATCTTAGAAGCTAACCTCTCTAACCTCTCTCTGATACCAACTGTCACGACCCATCTCGACAAAAGTCAGAGTGCGCTTCGGGAGAAGTCGTGATGCAACAGGCATGGGCGGAAAGAAAGTCATGTCTGCTAAGACGGATGCAGAGAATCTTGAAAATAGTTACTATTGAGTAAAATAGCTTGATTTTTATGCGGAAGCTTTTAAATTCATCAGTGAAAAGAGTTTTGATGCACATGTACTTTGTAAAATTCATGTTTTACAGGCTACTACTATAGTTTTCATGTGCTTATGATTCAATAGAGGGTGCACATGCGTTAATTTTAGATTCTAGTACATAAATTTTTAAATAGCCTAGCAGTTGTCCATGATATCAGAGAAAATGGCTGATTGCAATTATTACATAAAAGAATTATTTGACAGTAAAAGAAATATAAACACAGAACCTGAAACTTGAAGCAGATCGGGCTCGAGTACCTGGCGGCGTTACACGAACTCTAAGTCAATTCTAAAACAGAAAGGAAAAGTCTCAGGACATTGAAATAAACAGGAGCACAGTAAGAGTAAAGTGCAGTAAGAGAAGCAGAAATATATGAGTGTACTAGTTTCTCATGAAGCTATGTTATTCGAGACAAGCAAATAAAAGAGCTAAACAGAACAAGTTAGTTTATTATACTACTCTGGAGTATAACATTTAGACGGATCAAGAGATGTCATTGGCGGTAATCAGTGGAAAGTGGAACTGTTTTATTTGATGCACGTGATTCTGATACAAGTCTGAACGCAAGGCTTATCAAAATAGTTAAGCTTGATATGGCTATTTGTTGGTTTCCGTTGTCAGTCAAGCGAAAACTCGAGTCAATCCGTCACATCAATTGAACACTACCCTTCACTGATTGTGTATGACATTAATGTGTTCAAAGATTCATGATTTAGGAGATTCGTAACATGTCGAGACCGGATGCAAATTTAGTGATACAACTGTACAAGATTAGAGTTCATGAACGCGACAAGAGAGGACTTGAGTTATGGAGCCACATTCGCTCAATTCTTAGAACAGACCTAAGAAACCAGAAAGACATCAGAAACCGGATTCGATGACAGCAGATTTGATGATAGCAAATTCGATGACACAAAGTTCGTTGTCACAAGATTCGACGACACGAACAAAACCGGATAATGAGCAATATATTTAGCGGGTTCAAGTATGTACGAGTGATGCGATCATCATACGCTACTTTTCTGAACACTAAATATTCTTTTAGATTAATCAATTCTCAAACATAAATATCCTCCAAATAAACTGTATATATGTATATACGAGCATGACACACATCACAATCATTTAATCGTAACAAGGAATCTTAACTGTATCCTTCGAAATAATTATTGCATATGATCACATAAACTATATGTCTCCTAACCATCCATCAAATGGGATCCAATTCATGTAAGTGCGAATCCAAATGATACAATTCTTACAATTCCTAATAATTCTTATTAGGATATTCGTTAATAATTCCAAAAAAAAATCCAACATACTTCGGTTTATACATCAAATACGAAAATTCGTATAATTATAAGATCAGACCAAATAATTGAAATTCAATGATTGCAAGGGAGAGAGAGATCTCTACTTGCCTGAAAGAGGCTAAAACTGGCGGCGGCTAAGTGCGCAAGCGAAAACAGAAATCCTAGCTGGACCTGTTCAGGAACAATTATAGACAATATTTGATAAATAGACCTGACAGGGATCCAAAATGCTAGCACAAACAATTAAACGATACATAACTAAATCGAGAGAGGGCTAAGAAATTTACCTCCCTCATGAGTGAGGGGACGAGAGATACCACGCAGAAGCGGAGACTTGGCGATGCTTGGGTTAGGAGAAACTCTAATTTGGAGAGATCTGTACATGATTCATACCAACTGAATTGAGGAGCGGCGCTGGAAATCACGAACCTAACACAGTTAGACGATCACAAGAAGGTATATACATTGAATCACAAAAATGCGCAACTTTCCAAGAAAATTTCATAGAAATCTGAATAGAAGGGAAAAAAAGAGGTATCTTACTCACGGGAAGCGAAACCATGCCCAAAATCCGAGTGGAGGAGTATTTAAGTGAAGTCCTAGGCGTAATCGGAGCCCAAGGAAGAGGGAGAGCAGTTGCCGGTGGAAGAGAAAGCGGTTGCTGCTGATGTCGGCCTCCAGAAACGAAGAAAAAGGGGTTGCCGGCCTGGAGAGGGGCAGGAGGCGTCTGTTGGAGGAGACAGGAGTTGCCGCTGATGTTGGCCTCCAGAAACGGAGAAGAATGCGGAGGAGGGGCTGCTGTCTTCTTAGAGAAGAGCAGAACCCGCCGACCAACACAAGAGAAGGAAGCGCCGACCCTAGAGGAGAGGACTGGAGTAGTCATCGCCGACCATGAGAGGAAGAGATGCAGGGAGAGGGAGCAGAAGATGGGCTCGACAATGCGGCTTTGCGGGAGCAGCGACTTGCGCTTGAGTCAGGATCGGGGAAGCCCTACACTAAGCGGGAGCAGCGGGATGCGGGAGAAGGCGGGATCGGGAGAAGCGTTGTGGGCTTACGGGATTAAAAGAACTGGGGGGTGGGGGGGTGGGGAGCTTGGGTAGGTAGGAATTAGGTTTTTATTATTAATATTATTATTATAAATGTTTAAAATGAGTTGTTACATTCTCTCCTACTTAGAAAGTTTCGTCACGAAACTTCCTGAGAATCTCTGAATGGGGTCAAGAACAACGAAGATTCATATGACATTCATTCCAACAAGGTTTCAAATCAAAGCATAGAAATTAATTATGAATACAAGGAAACAGATAAAAGAACAAACACGTAGATTTACTATGATTAAGACAAAAGTTGCAGATACTTGCAACGCAGGTCAGATTCAAGTTCATAGGAGAACTCTTTAGGCTTAGCGGTTTAGACATATACAAAAGATTGACTTCAGGGAGCACAGGAATTATCTTCGATTAGCCCAAAATTAAGCGACATAAAACGAGAATCCGGGAGCGTAAAGATCTCGCAAGAGGCGAAGATAGGACACCAAAGAGCAAAAGAAGCAGAATGACGATTGAATATCGACGGAAGCGAATCAACTGGAGTTGGAAAATCACCAGAAAACGCTAAAACAATTCAGCATAACAATTAGCAAGAAGACTCTTATTTGTCACTGACACTTAGAAGCTATCTAGAAGGAAATACATGATGACCAGTTAAGATAGACAGATACGAAATAGGAAGGACCAAAATACAAATATCAGAGGCTAGAAATTAGAAATTCTAATGCATTTCTTACTGTCAAGTACATAAATTATGTAATAATTACAGAATTTTCATTGGACAACTCTAGGTAATTTTCATGCAAGTGCATCAATGAAAACATGTGCGATGTCAAGCAGATAGTAAATCCATGTGTATACAATCATTATTGTTGTTTTTGGCTTAACACTTGTGCAATGATTTATGATATGAATGCAAATGAATGGATACACATGTGATGTTAAGACTCATATCACTTAACATGTCATGCATATTAGAACTCTAATGTCAGCGCACTAGAAAATATTAAACCGCCTATACAATTTAATATTCGCAAGCGGTGTATATCCTAGTGGAAATTTATATGCACAAAAATGTTAAGTTTGTCCATACTCCCTTAACATTCGTGTGCATACTACTCATGCTTATGAGTGAATATGTGTGTGTTTCAGCAGCGAACAACAAATAATGACAAGCTGAGTGAAGTAATGATATATGCTTATATATATTTTTATCCGATGCAAATTTCAAAATATGAGAGGTTTAGAAAATACTTTTATCTTAGAAGCTAATCTCTCTAACCTCCCTCTGATACCAACTGTCACGACCCGTCTCGACAAAAGTCAGAGTGCGCTTCGGGACAAGTCGTGATGTCACAGGCATGGACGGAAAGAAAGTCATGTCTGCTAAGGAGGATGCAGAGAATTTTGAAAATAGTTACTATTGAGTAAAATAGCTTGATTTTTATGCGAAAGCTTTTAAATTCATCAATGAAAAGAGTTTTGATGCACATGTACTTTGTAAAATTCATGTTTTACAGGCTACTACTATAGTTCTCATGCGGTTATGATTCAACAGAGGGTGCACATGCGTTAATTTCAGATTCTAGTACATAAATTTTAAAATAGCCTACTAGTTGTCCATGATGCCAGAGAAAATGACTGATTGCAATTATTACATAAAATAATTATTTGACAGTAAAAGAAATATAAACATAGAACCTAAAACTTGAAGCAGATCGGGCTCGAGCACCCGGCGGCGTTACACGAACTCTAAGGCAATTCTAAAACAGAAAGGAAAAGTCTCAGAACATTGAAATAAATATGAGCACAGTAAGAGTAAAGTGCAGTAAGAGAAGCAGAAATATATGAGTGTACTCGTTTCTAATGAAGCTATGTTATTCGAGACAAGCAAATAAAAGAGCTAAACAGAACAAGTTAATTTATTATACTACTCTGGAGTATAACATTTAGACGGATCAAGAGATGTCATTAGTGGTAATCAGTGGAAAGTGGAACTGTTTTATTTGATACACGTGATTCTGATACAAGTCTGAGCGCAAGGCTTATCAAAATAGTTGAGCTTACTATGGCCATTTGTTGGTTTCCGTTGCCAGTCAAGCGGAAACTCGAGTGAAGGCGTCACTTCAATTGAACACTACCCTTCACTGATTGTGTATGGCATTAATGACTTCAAAGATTCATGATTTAGGAGATTCGTAACATGTCGAGACCGGATGCAAATTTAGCGATACAACTGTACAAGATTAGAGTTCATGAACGCGTCAAGAGAGAACTTGAGTTATGGAGCCACATTCGCTCAATTCTTAGAACAGACCTAAGAAACCAGACAGACATCAGAAACCGGATTCGTTGACAGCAGATTTGATGACAACAAATTCGATGACACAAGGTTCGTCGTCACAAGATTCGACGACACGAACAAAACCGGATAAGGAGCAATATATTTAGCGGGTTCAAGTATGTACGAGTGATATGATAGTCATACGCAACTTTTCTGAACACTAAATATTCTTTTAGATTAATCAATTCTCAAACATAAATATCCTCCAAATAAACTGTATATATGTATATACGAGTATGACACACATCACCAATCATTTAATCGTAACAAGGAATCTTAACTGTATCCTTCAAAATAATTATTGTGGATGATCACATAAACTATATGTCTCCTAACCATCCATCAAATGGGATTCAATTCATGTAAGTGCGAATCCAAATGATACAATTCTTACAATTCCTAATAATTCTCATTAGGATATTGGTTAATCATTCCAAAAAAAAATCCAACATACTTCGGTTTATACATCAAATAATAAAATTCGTATAATTATAAGATCAGGCCAAATAATTGAAATTCAATGATTGCAAGGGAGAGAGATCTCTACTTGCCTGAAAGAGGCTAAAACTGGCGGCGGCTAAGTGCGCAAGCAAAAACAGAAATCCTGACTGGACCTGTTTAGGAATAATCACAAACAATATTTGATAAATAGACCTGATAGGGATACAAAATGCTAGCACAAGCAATTAAACGATACATAACTAAATCGAGAGAGGGCTAAGAAATTTACCTCCCTCATGAGTGAGGGGACGAGAGATACCACGCAGAAGCGGAGACTTGGCGATGCTTGGGTTAGGAGAAACTCTAATTTGGAGAGATCTGCACATGATTCCTACCAACTGAATCGAGGAGCGGCGCAGGAAATCACGAACATAACACAGTTAGATGATCACAAGGAGGTACATACATTAAATCACAAAATGCGCAACTTTCCAAGAAAATTTCAAAGAAATCTGAATAGATGGGAAAAAAGAGGTATCTTACTCACGGGAAGCGAAACCATGCCCAAAATCCGAGTGGAGGAGTATTTGAGCGAAGCCCTAGGCGTAATCAGAGCCCAAGGAAGATGGAGAAGCAGTTGCCGGGGGAAGAGAAAGTGGTTGCTGCTGATGTCGGCCTCCAGAAACGAAGAAAAAGTGGTTGCCGGCCTAGGGAGGGGCAGGAGGCGGCTGTTGGAGGAGGAGACAGGAGCTGCCGTTGATGTTGGCCTCCAGAAACGGAGAAGATTGCGGAGGAGGGGCTGCTTTTTTCTTAGAGAAGAGCAGAACCCGCCGACCAACATAAGAGAAGGAAGCGCTGACCCTAGAGGAGAGGACTGGAGTAGTCATCGTCGACCATGAGAGGAAGAGACGCAGGGAGAGGGAGCGGAAGACGGTCCCGGCATTGCGGCTTTGCGGGATCAGCAACTTGCACTTGAGTCGGGATTGGGGAAGCCCTAGACTAAGCAGGAGCAGCGGGATGCGGGAGAAGGCGGGATCGGGAGAAGCATTGTGGGCTTGCGGGATTAAAAGAACCGGGAGGGCTCGGGTAGGTAGGAATTAGGTTTTTTTTTTTTATTATTATTATTATTATTATTATATATGTTTAACATGGTTTGTTACATTACCTTGTCGCAAAACAAGGAGAATAGTGTTGTCACGGGAAATCCCAAGTCATGTAGAACTGTACGCAACCACAGGCCTTCGCACGTGCCTTGTGACATAGCATGGTATTCTGCCTCAACACTTGATCTGGCCACTACATTTTGCTTCTTATTGCGCCAAGTCACCAGGTTTCCTCCAACAAAAGAACAATGGCATGTTGTAGACTTCTGATTATCACGACATCCTGCCTAATCAGCAACAGTAAAAACCTCAATCCTCAAATGGTCATTTTTGGAAAATAGAAGACCATGACCCCGAGCCTTCTTCAAGTACCCTAACACCCGATAAGATGCCTCTTGATGTCTAATCCTGGGAGCATGCATGTATCTGCTCAGAATCCCAACAATATGGATAATATTGGGACGAGTATGAGACAAGTATATTAGTTTCCCAACTAATCTCTGATTGCGTGTGACATCAGCCTGATCATTGTTACAATCCTCACAGATTCCGTGATTTTCTTCCAACGTGGTGTTCGCTGGAACACAGCTGAGCATCTCAGTTTCCTGCAACAGGTCTAGAACATACTTCCGTTGAGATATAAAGATACCCTGATCAGATCTAATCACATCAATACCCAGAAAATATCGCAATCTACCCAAGTCTTTCACCTCAAATTCGGCAGATAGGAGGGACTTGAGTTTCACAATCTCTTCCAAAGCACTACCGGTGATCACAATGTCATCCACATAGATAATAAGGACAACAATACCCTGCTCACGTCTCCGAATGAACATAGTGTGATTCGACTGTGCTTGCTTATACCCAAATTTGATCATAGCTGAGAGGAATCTGCCAAACCATGCTCTCAGAGACTACTGTTTCAAGCTGTATAACAACCTTCTTAGCCGACAGACAAGATCTTCAGCTCCTTTCTTTCACAAACCCGGGGGGGGGGGGGATTTCATATATACCTCTTCATCTAACTCACCATGGAGAAAAACATTCTTAACATTCAGTTGATGAAGGTCCCAGTCCATGCAAGCCGTGCATGACAACAATACCCGAATAGAGTCCATCTTATCTACAGGGGTGAAGGTCTCCTGATAGTCAACTCCCTGAGTCTGAGTGTACCCCTGGGCAACCAGTCGCACTTTGTACCGTTCGACCTTCCCCTCTGGATTCTGTTTGACGGAAAACACCCATCTCGAGCCAATAGCTTTCTTTCCAGGAGGAAGTGAAGAAACATCACAGGTATGATTCTTGTTCAAAGCTGACATCTCCTGCTTCATAGCCTGAGTCCAGGCCGGAATACCCAAAGCTTCCTGCCATGTGTTATGCATAATAACCGAAGAGAGAGAAGCAACAAAGGCCTGATGGGCCGGGATAAGGTGGTGGTAAGCAACATGATTCGAAATGGGATGTTTTGTACATGCAACCTTACATTTCAACAGAGCAAGCGGAATATGCAAATTCGCGTCATCAGAATCTGAGGCAGAAGTGGGCACTGGCAGAGACGGAACCTTAGTAGCATGTATACCTGTCGGGCGGCATCGGTGGTACACGTGAGGAAAAGGAGAGATCAGAGTATCAGGCAGAGGAACTGGTATAGGAGGAGGAACTGGGAAAGGAGGTCCTAGTTCCTTGCAAGGAGGAAATTGTGGTGGCAAAGGGGGAAGAAGAGGAAGAGGAACATCAGCATCACGACTACTCTCCCCCTGACGAAGAGAGTGAGTCGAAGGTAAGAAATAGGATTCCTCTTCCCTAAAGGTGACATCCATAGTGCAAAACACACGCCCCAAGGGAGGGTAGTAACACTGATACCCTTTCGTCGTAGAAGAGTATCCAAGGAACACACACTGATGAGCCAGGGGGTCTAATTTGTCTCGGTGAGGCGGATGAATATGGGCATAACCTATGAAGCACCGATACTTCCATGAGGGTCACAAACCCGTACCAGATACGTATCTGGTACCGATACGTAGCCGATACTCGGCGGATACACCAGTTACTCTAATCTGTAGTCTGCAGATACATTTGGACTCGCCAGATCATTCTGGATATTGTGATAGAGTATGTTTTATAAAGTAAACAAAAGACTTTTGTGTGACTTTTAGAAAAATAAATTTTATGAACCATAAATGTATTTATCAGTGTTTGTTTTTTTAAAAAATGCGCTTCAGATTTAAGTATTTTTTTCGTTAAAACTATAAATAATTTGATTTAAATTTTATTATTTTGTTTTTTTACTATATACATGTGTTGCTAGTTCTTCATACTCATGTTGTTTAGTATGTATAAGGTATAAAAATTGATGATTTATACAATTATGCTTAATCTAATATTATTTTGAGGACTTTAAATTACATTTGTGAGATATACATACATATTTATTATATTTAACACAACATATCATGTCGTACCCGTATCTTTGTCTTTAAAATTTTGTCGTGCCGTCGTACGAGATACGTATGGTACCCGGTACTCGTACCCATACCGGTGCTTCCTAAGGCATAACATACACACCCGAAAACACTAGGAGGCAGGTGGGAAGTATAGATCACGGTTTTGGTAGATGGTCGAGCGAGGGGAGTAGTATAGTCAAGAACTCGTGAAGGAAGCTGATTGATAAGGTGAGCGGTGAGAATAGCGTCCCCCCAATAGGATTTGGGAAGATGCATAGTGGTCAGAAGACAACGGGCGATATCCAACGGGTGTCGATTTTTTCATTCGGCTACTCCATTTTGGATAGAGGTGTGTACACAAGTAGTCTGGTGTATGATACCATGACTAGTGAGGTATGAACCACATGCCCCACGATCATCATATTCTCCTACATTATCACTACGCAGGACACAAATAGAGCCCTTAAACTATGTTTGGACCATCCTATGAAAAACCTGAAAGCACGAGAAGACTTCACTTCTTTTTTAACAGATATACCTAAGTGGTGCGAGAAAAACAATCAATAAAGGCAACGAACCAACGAAAATCATAAAGAGATACAACAGGGGATGGACCCCAGACATCCGGGTGAACAACATCAAACGGAGTAGTACTAGGAGAAGATAAATGTGAGAAACTGTGTCGCACATGTTTAGACTGATCACAGACATCACAGACAGAAGTACGTAAAAAAGGTACAAAAGCAGGTAACAACTTTTGAAGATAAGTGGGAGAGGGATGTCCAAGCCGCAAGTGTCATCGACGAACATCATCAGCTGTAACAATAGCACAAGAGAGAGCCAGAGTAGGCGAAGGCTGGAGATCCAGGTAATACAGACCACCTCTGTTCCTACCACTGTCAATGTTCTGCTTCGTACCCAATTCCTGAAAAACACATGAATCGGGAAAAAAAGTCACTGAGCAATTAAGAGATCGAGTAAGATCACTGATAGAAAGTAAATTGTGAGGAAAGAAAGGAACATGAAGAATAGATGGCAGAGACAGGGAAGGGGAACATGAGATCAGGCCCTTGCCAGCAATGGGAGACAAGTCATTAGTAGAGATAACTTTGTCCTTACCAGACAAAGGAGTGTAAGAGAGAAAATCCGAGGAGGAGCCAGTCATGTGGCGGGTGGCACCAGAATCGATCACCCACTTAGAGGAGATTAGGGTTACCGGTCCTCTAATACCAAATTGAATTGAGAGGAAATAATACTTGTTAATTATTATTCATCCACTGAGGACTATATATAAGATTACAATAGACTCATAAACGTAAACACCCGATGTGGAACTATACCGCACGTACACACATAAGCGCTAGTAATAATAATACGAAAAATGACTTGACTTGTAAATAACTCTCAATTGATAGAGTGTTTACCAGTCGTTATTGTCAAGAGAGATTCAGCCTTAATAGCACTGCATTGGCTATATCATCAGCTTATCACCCCTAATATGATGACCAGACCAAAATGGTAAATCGCGTATTGGAAAAGTGCTCGAGGCATTTCATAAGAGAGAAACCAAAGAAATGGGTATAGTGGTTGTCATAAGAGGAATCATGTTGCAATACATTATATGATATTGCTCTCCTACCACTCCTTTCAAATTTGTATCCAATCGTGATCCTCTGAACCATCAACAAGAGTAGAGGTTGATCACCAAGGACTCCAGCAGTGAGAGATTGGATATGAATCAACAACACTTATTGTAGGCCTAAAACCACAAGTAGTGCAGTACCATGATGGCCTCCACCGAGAAGTTGAATACAAAGAGGAGGTAGGGTGTGGTTACGTTTGCGCCCTCATCATCATACTTCCTCATTCACCGGGTCAATGACAAACTAGAATTGCAATTTTATGGCCCATATCAGGTTACAACAACCATTGGAACAGTGACATATTGACTCCATCTTCTAGAGGACGCAAAGATTCAGAATGTTTTTCACATGTCACCGTTCCTCCGGCCCGAGGGCCGTATTTGGCGAGTAGGTCCGTCTGAGCACTTTCATCCCTCGGGACGTGTTGAATCGAAAAGCTGCGGAATTGTCCGATGATGTCTTTGACCTTCACCAGATACAACTGGAGGGTAGGTTCCTCCCCTTCAAATTCTCCTCTGATTTACCCTGCAACCACCATAGAGTCCGTGGAGACCTTGATGTCCTGTATGCCCAGCTCCCGAGCTAACTTGAGTCCCACGATAATCGAATCATATTTTGCTTGGTTGTTAGTGATTGTGAAGTGGATCTTCAGAGCCTGCTAAATTCTGGTCCCTTCTGGACTTACCAAGATCATCCCTCCTCCAAAAGAATTCTTTCCCGACGCTCCATCCACCAGTATCTCCCAAGCAGCTCGAGTGGGTGCCTCCACCTCTCGGACCTCGACTACGTAATCTGCCAGGAAATCGGCAACTGCTTGTGCTTTAATGGCTAGCCGAGGAGTAAACGTGAGGTCGAACTCACTGAACTCTATCGACCATTTGGCCAACCTCCTAGAATGCTCCACCCCCTCCAGGATACGTGGGGATACAGTGAACGTAGAGCAGTGGAGACACATTATGATTACAATAATCACTTGAAGCTCAATGATGGAGCTGCGATTAGACAGTTAGATTATGCTAAACTGATTGGTAGTCTCATGTATGTTATGGTCTGCACAAGACCTGACATAGCCTTTACGGTAGGCATGTTAAGCAGGTTCACTAGTAATCCTAGCCAGGACCATTGGGATGCCCTCGATAGGCTGATGTGATACCTAAAGCACACCCAAAAGTATGTTTTATGTTATCATGGTCATTCTCCAGTTTTGGAAGGATATTCTGATGCATCATGGTGCTCAGAATTAAACGACAGCAAGTCCACTAGTGGATTTATATTCACATTAAAAGGAGCAGCTGTAGCCCGGAAGTCCAAGAGGCAATCATGTATTGCACTGTCTTCTATGGAATCCGAACTCTACGCTCTAGCTTCAGCGGGAGAAGAAGCCGAGTGGATAAGAGATTTGGTGATGGACATTCCACTGTCGAGCCTGAAGTTGAGTTCTGTTGCAGTTTACTACGACAATCAGGCTACTAAAACGATTGATACGAACACTTTGTTCAATAACAAAAGAAGGCAACTATGGATGAAACAAGCCTGATTGTCCTCCCTTACGAGTCAAGGGATTGTGAACCTCGTTGATGTGAGCTCAAAAGATAATATTGCAGACGCCTTGACAAAGGACTTAAATAGAGTTCTCACAATTAAAACATCGGGGGAGATGAGATTAAAGTTCAAAGAAATATGAAACTTCCTCTTATGTTTATGTTTTCATAGCAAGAACCTATAGTCGTAACATTCAAGCGTCTAATAACAGACTGAAAACCCCAAATAATTTTTTGATGAAAGCCCAAGATGGTTAGAAGCTAAGTCATTCCACACCTGATGACTTAATATATTTCTCGTTGTAAGCTTATTTGAGAATTATTCAACTGGAATAGAACATCGTTGTATGAGTTAATCTAACATTAGTGATCATTGCACGTTATTGCACATTTGATAATGTTGCAAATGACGGTGTGTCAAGTCATATGATGAGGTACATAGTGGTCACTAATGCGTAAGATAACATCGTTTGATTTATTAAAATCAAAACTTGGCTGGTCCTATATAGACTGGATAGAGATGCTGACAGTGTTACTTCACTACTGCTACAAGTGCTAAGCTCATTTAGGTAGAGCTAGTTACTTTGATACGTCACTGCATATGTTTATGAATTCATAGAGTCTGACTCATGAAATTCCTTGCAGGCACTGGTGAAGATGGAGGAGAGAATGTGGATTTTGATATGGATGATGATGATCTACACTCTGAGTAGAATTGTTACACGTTTATCTGTAGTCATTTTTTGTTTTCCAGACTTAGTTATTATGGAGTAGCACATTTATATTTTTTATGATGTTTTATGTTATTGTTTAAAATTCATGTTTGTGTTTTTTCTTTAAAAATGGTGCTAACTCTTATGGAAATGTGTAAAGTCAGAAACTTGTTTTGTTATTCTCCACTTTCCGCACTCCGAAACGTACGTGCTATTTGTCATAAATATAGGAGGAGATTGTTAGTGTAAATTTGGACAAATAACGGGTTCGGAGGCTTAACGGGTTAGTTTGGGTACACGGTAAACCCATACCCATAGTAACTCCTAAGGATTTGCTCGTGTATTTCGGGACAAGGTGATCTCTCCGAGCTTACTCGTGTATTTCTGGCTTTTGTTCTTGAGAAGACACTCCAGACAAAATCAAAACACTCCGGATGGATAATGCTCGAGAATACAGTAGTCATGAGTTCGATAACCTCTGCTCTGAGTTTGGGATTATTCATCATACTTCATGTGCATATACTGCTCAGCAAAACGGTGTGGCTGAGCGTAAAAATAGACATATTCTTGATATTGCTTGCTACCTCATGATTCAAATGCCAGTTCTCGAGGCTTATTGGCCCTTTGCGGTTTCGATGGCGTGCTATCTCATTAATCGTCTTCCCTCCTCCGTCCTCAACAACGCCACCCGTTCAGCCTCCTCTTCCCTTCCACACCTTCATTCCCTCTCACACCTCGAATATTTGGCTGTACATGCTATGTTCATTTACTAGGTCCCTCCACCAATAAGTTCGATCCTCGGGCAGCCAAACATATGTTCCTTGGTTATTCTCATGCTCAAAAATGGTATGTTTGCTACCCTCCCACTACCTCCAATGACACAGTTTCGGCGGATGTTACCTTTCTGGAAGAACAACCATTTTGCTGCATTCCAACGACATCTCTTCCATCGTCATCATTACCAAGACCTGTAATCTCAGTTACGTCTCCACCACCACCACCTCCACTCCTCACCTCCCCAGCTTCGGTTCTCCACAAACACCCCCCCTTCTTCGTGTTTATACTCGTCGACCTCCCAGTTATGTCGCCTCGCTGGAGTCGGCTTTAACCTCTGGCAATCTGCGCCATATCGACCCGACCTCTGCCTCTTCAACTCATCTTATGGCAAATTATGAATCCTTACATCGCCTGACCCCGACACTTCAAACATTTGATACCTCATTATTCTCTATTTCTATCTCTAACACTGTGCAGGAGGCTCTCCAAACTCCGGGCTGGTGGGCGGTCATGGATGAAGAAATGACGACCTTCTGGGCTAATCAGACGTGGGATATGGTTTCTCTTCCTCCAGGACAGACTACTGTTGGATGTAAATGGGTCTTTGTCATCAAGCATGCCCTTGATAGGACGATTGATCGTCTTAAGTCCCGTCTGTGGCTCGTGGATTTACTCAACAACATAGATTATGAGGAAACATTCTCTCCAGTGGCCAAGCTAAACACAGTTCGTGTCCTCCTCTTTATAGATGTGCATCGTCAATGACCTCTAAATCAACTGGATATCAAGAATGTTTTTCTCAATGGTGATCTCCAAGAAACTATCTATATACAACAGCCTCTAGGGTTTGAGACCGCAGGGAAGTCCCGAGTTTGTCAGCTTAAGAAGTCAATTTATAGTCTCAAACAATCTCCTCGGGTATGGTTCAATAAGTTCAGTAGGGCTGTTTGGGAGGTTGATTTTACTCGGAGCTCGGCAGATTTCTCTCTGTTCACTCTACATAGAACAACAGGAACGATTCTTCTTTTGGTGTATGTCGATGACATCCTAATCACAAGATATGATTCAAAGGAAATACAAGTGGTCAAACAACACCTAAGTTTTGTTTTTCAAATAAAAGATCTGGGGAAACTTCGATACTTCCTTGGCCTTGAGATTGCAAGACGTCCTGATGGTCTTGTCCTATCTCAACGGAAGTACTGTCTCGACCTTCTTCAGGATACTGGATATTTTGGATGCAAGCCGGTTAATGCTCCTATGGATGTTCATCACAAGTTGTGTGCACATGCTTCTGATGCAGATCTCCTTCTTTCAAATCCAGAATACTATCGACGTCTGGTTGGAAAACTAATTTATCTAACAGTTACAAGACCAGACATATTCTTTGTTGTTGGGATTGTCAGCCGGTTTATGCATTCTCCTCAGATGTCTCATCTACAAGCTGTCGAGTGTATTCTGCGATACCTGAAAACAGCTTCTGGTCAAGGGCTGGTATACAAAACTTCTTCCTCGTCTACTCCAACATTGGTTACGTATTCAAATGTTGATTATGCTGATTCCCTGAATTGTTGGCGTTGCACCAGCGGATTTTATACTTACTTCGGAGGTCACCTTGTTACTTGGCGCAGTAAGAAACAGACTGTGTTTGCTCGATCTTTGGCTGAAGCTGAGTACCATTCTATGACATTTGTTGTATCTGAGCTCACATGGCTTGAGAGTCGCCTAGGTGATATGAGAGTAAAACTTTCCTCACCAGCTATTTTACTTTGTGACAGTCAAGCTGTTATACATATAGCTAAGAATCTTATCTTCCATGAAAGAACGAAACACATTGAAGTTGACTGTCACTTCATTCAGAAAAAAGTTTAAATGAAGAAGTTGGAATTGAAACATTTTTCGGCTACTGACCAAGTTGTTGATCTTCTCACTAAGACTCTACCAAGTGCTCTATTTTATCAGTTGTTATTCAAGATGGGTGCATAAGACTTGTATGCTCCAGCTTGCGGGGGAGTGTTAGAAAAAGAACATGTAAAGACTCATATAATGGCCCATCATAGGCCTTCTTCCTCTATGTAATAGTCTCACATCTTGAAAAAGGGATTCTTCTCTCTCTTCTCTCCCTATATATATGTACTCATACTTGTATTTACACACACAAGAAGCATATACAAAGTTTTACAGTTTTTTTCCAATTGTTTGTGCTCTCTTCTACAGTTATAATTAGATGGGTGATTTCAAGGTCGATTAAGTAATTTCTAGAATTGTGTGTAATTAGTGGCTTTTGATATTAACATATGAGAATCATTGGAATCCCAACAAGATTTATGTTGAACTAAAACAAACTACATAAATAGTGGTAATAAGTCTACACCTTACATGAGAATTATCAGGAGAAAGTAGAACTGGAATAAAAATACTCTTTTAACTCATTTAACAGAGCCTACTTATACTAATCATAATTACTATCCAACCACGTTTTTGAAGTTACCTTCAAAGCCTGTTGATTAAGGCCTATTTTTTGTATGTATAACATAAAAAAGCTGCGTATCTCTAGGATACCAGAATTTTTAAGTTACCTTCAGGACTTGCTGATTAAGGCCTATTTTTTGTATTATAACATAAAAAGATTTATTTCTCCCGGATACCATAACATATGAGTCATGTTAGACAATATGATCACCAAGAGTTATCTTTTAATTCAACTACATTAGTCATTATTTTGAGATTTCCGAGTAATTGTGAGCAGTGATAACCAGTTGTCCGTAATATACACCAATTTCCATCGGGCACGAGTGATTGTTGATAAAGACAATAATCGTCCATTAGTGACCCATGTTCAATCATGTTAAGTAGAGTATGCTGATGGATGGGCTCCAAGCAGGATACTATGCAAAGAATCCTATGATAGGATGAGAGGATTCTAATGTTAAGGAGAGCACACTGACGGATGGGATCCAAGCAGGATCCTATGCAAAGAATCCTAAGATAGCATGAGAGCATTGCTAATCTTATGTTCCAACACACTTTCTCATAACTTCCTTTTTTTACTCATAACTTTGATTCATGTATAATTAGCATAATTTTGAACATCTAATTTGCTATTAAATATTGGCATCAAGACACTTCTTCTCCACTCTTTTAGCATCCTCTTAGTCTTCAAAACATCACTAAAAAGATACCTCAACCATTTCACTATAATGTTCTCATAACCTTCCAAATCACAATATGAATTTCATGGACAAAGAGTTTTTTTAATTGATATATGACTTCTAAATACAATGACAAGAACTCCTTAATTAGTTCCATATTGCATCAAGATTTCAGTTATTTTCATCTCTAAACACACACAAAATGTGCTCATAACTTATTAAGATAGAAGATTGCATTTTTCCATAACATATTTTCTTCCAGAAGGAATACACCTATTAAACAAACATACAAGAAAAGAATGAACTTCCCCAAGCCGTCTCCATCCCACGATTCACATGATATAGTTTTGCGAGTATGATGTTGTTTTCTGGGGAAAACAAATGAAATCAGAGAGAAAGAGAGATGAAGAATTGTACCTCAAAGTGACAAATCATGAAAGGTGTGGATCAAAAAACCCCTCGGCACAACCAATCTCTAACGGGCTTCCCCTTTGCAACAAACTTACCAATATTTTTCCTATCAATCTTCAAAAGGCTCTTCAACTGAAACATCATCATTGATATCAGCTTTTTCACAGGGGACTCCCCTCTCATTCTACTATGCTTGCCTGACCCACAAATAATAGAGAATTCCAAAGGTTCCTTCATTCCTCTGGCCAAATGACTTCCCACCGCTTCCATCCATTGTAAGAGGATCACATATGCTGTTGTTACGTCAAGGCCATGTAAATCTAGTTTGACTTCTGAATCCGACCACTCCACAATAACATCCAGTAGAGGCAACTTAGTCGGCTCTCCGAGCAGTAATGGCTCATCCAGATAACCCGATTCGTCTTCCATTTTTCTTACAAGGGCATCAATTGAAAGGGGCAGAAAACGAACATCATTTATTAGGGTAATAAGAGTGGGATACGAATTCAGGACAGAATTGTAAGTCCGAATGGAGAATTCTATATCCGATTCCCTCATTTTATGAATCCACGAAACCATCTGTGAAAATTTTCCTGCATCCTCATAACAAGAAAGCACAATATTAGCACAGATAGTGTCTAGTGATATCCCATTCTCCTGCAACAATTCAAGAACCCTGATCATGTCTCCGAATGCTGCAGAGCGCCCATAAGCTTGGAACAGCAATCGAAACTCGAAAGGAGATGGCGTGAAACCTGACAACCTCATTTCATGGAGAAATTTTGTAGAAGGCTCCGATCAAGATAGTCCACTAAGGCTCATCAGTGTGGAATGACCTTATATAGTATCTCCAGCGTAGAGCCATTACACTCTAGTGACACGTAACCTGTTGGGTCGCTCCGAGTCGGTCCTGACACGCGCGGACATATAATTAAATATTCTAACAATCTCCTCCTATGTTCGCGGTAAACCCGACGTCGGAAAAAGGGTGGTGTGTGAAGTGTTCAACCGAATATGAAGCACTCACAACCGTGTCCATCACACTTGTCAAAACATATTGGACGTTAAGTAAAACAGTTGTATGCGTGCATAAGAATAAACAAAAAATCTCAGCAGTATCATAGCAAAGTCTAAAGTACAATCACAGCACAGGTACCAGAACACCAAGTGTCTCATGACCAACTAAAGAGCAAGAAAGTTCAAACAAAACAAGTGAAAGCAAAGAGAGCTAAACAATGCTCTAAGCAGAAGAAAAACCAATTTATACTCTAGAAATCAGAGTCCAGTAGGTCATCCTCATCTGGATCCCAACCGGCAAGTGCTCCTCCATCAGCAGCAGCTCCTGTAATTTCCAACAGAGAAGTTCATTCAGAATGAATTCAACCTCGGAAAATGTACAAGTATCTAGTTCTACTTATATGAACGTAGTATAATATGAGTAAGCATGAGTAGAGTATTTAGGTTCTACCTCAGAATCCATTATCTATTTTCAAGAAAATGATGTTATGGACTTCTGGACACCGCAGCTGTATCTGTGTTCCTATGTGGAATGTCACGGTTACTGTTCTTATAAAGTCAATTGGAACTCATCAAATGTGGAATGGAACCAATAAACAGAAGAAGAAGAGCCAAACCTAGTCAGATTGTGTTATCAAAAGTGGAATAACACTCTCCTCCTAGATAAGGAAGACGAACCCAGTGGAAGTTGTTAACATCAAATGTGGAATGAAACAACTCACCAGATTCTTACTCAGCAACCCCGAACATCAGTGGAGCACAACACGCTTGCTTTGACAAAGGAAAGTGGAAAAATCAAAACATTAGGACTAAGGCTGAACTAAATCGCCTATCCTTGAACTAAGGCTGAACTTAAATCGCCTTGAGTCCCATTTCCCCCACTGTTTTGATTGATCGGTCTTTAGACATTCCTTTCGTCAGTGGATCAGCCAGATTATCCTTCGATCGCACATCGATCAAAGTGATAATGCCTTGTTCTTTCAGATAATTCAGTAGAGCGTGTCTCAGTCGTACATGTCGCCTTTTAGTATTAAAAAGGACATTCTTCACGACTTGAACTGCTGCTTGATTATCACAATACAGCCTCAAAGAATTGACTTGAAGTCTAGACAAGGGAATGTCTAGAATCAAATTCCTGATCCAATCTGCCTCTTCGCCAGCTGAGGCTAAGGCAAACAGCTCGGCTTCCATAGACGACAAAGCTATACAAGTCTGTCTTTTGGATTTCCAAGTGACTGCAGCGCCACCCAAAGTGAAAATAAATCCACTAGTGGACTTGCTGTTCCCAACTTCTGAACACCAGGAGGCATCAGAGTATCCTTCCAACGTAGGAGGGTAACCAGTGTAGCACAGAGCGTGGTCTTTAGTACCTTTCAGGTACCTCATCAGCCGATCTAAGGCATCCCAATGCTCTTTGCCTGGACTACTGGTAAAACGACTCAGCATGCTTACCGAGAAAACAGTGTCTGGTCTAGTAAAACTTGTGGCATACATGAGACTTCCAATGATCTTTGAGTACTTTACCTGATCAACACTGGTCCCTTCATTCGGACTCAACTTGACTTTTGGATCGATTGGTGTTCCAACATGCCGACAGTCTTTATAACCCCAGGTAGTGAGGATCTGCTCAATGTAATGAGCCTGACTTAGAGTGACACATCCCTTGTCTACTCTAACTTTCATACCTAGTAGGGTATCTACGGGACCAATGTCCTTCATGTCAAATGCTTTCGCCAGAGCGGATTTAGTATCCCTCACTACGACAAGATCTGACCCCAGAATCAACATGTCATCCACATATAGGCATATGATGACTGCTCGATTTGCCATCGAGCGGTAGTAGAGGCACTTGTCTGAGAGACTGGACTGAAATCCAACGCTCTTTACCACTTGATCAAATTTAATGTGCCACATCTTAGGTGCTTGTTTAAGCCCATAGATCGATTTATCGAGCTTGCACACTTTGTCTCTTAGATCCTTGTGCACATAACCTTCAGGTTGTGCCATATAGATCTCTTTATCAAGCTCTCCATTTAAGAAGGCTGTTTTTACATCAATCTGATAAACTATAAAGTTCTCGATAGAAGCTATGGCAAGAAGAATCCTAATAGTGGACAGGTGACACACAAGTGAATAGACGTCAAAATAGTCAATGCCCCCCTGTTGTTTATAACCTTTAGCTACTAGACGTGCTTTATATCTGGCTATAGACCCATCACTGTGCAATTTCTTCTTCAGTACCCACATGCATCCTAAGACTTTAGCTCCTTTCGGCAGGTCAACTAGATGCCAAGTGTTGTTTTGTAGCAGCGAGTTCATCTCATCATCGATGGCTTCTGCCCACATTAACGCATCTCTAGATCGCATTGCTTCCTGATAGGAGAATGGATCATCCTCTAAGTGGTAGGTGACGAAATTCTCACCAAAATCCTTAGGGATTCTGTCTCTTGTAGATACTCTAAGAGGAATAGCTTCCACCTCTAGAGGTTGGGGAGCAGTGCCAGAGGGGCCAGCTTCAGGTTCTACAGTAGATTCTGAAATCATGTCAGTAGACCCGGAGACGGTCAAGCCATGATCTTTGATAAATTTGTGTTCAAAGAAAATAACATCTCTAGATTCTATCACTGAATTAGTGGATAGATCCAGAAACCTGTCAGCTGCACTATCTTCTGCACTACCTAGATAAACGCAGGTCATTGTTCTAGGTCCCACCTTTGGTCTCTTAAGGTCTTGTATCCTTACATAAGCAATACAACCCCAAGTCTTTAGAGTGTCATATCTACAAGGATGACCATGCCACAACTCATATGGAGTAGAGTTGAGCTTTGAGTGAGGCACTCGATTTAGAATGTGATTTGCAGTTAGGATTGCTTCCCCCCAAAAAGAATTAGGCATGGCAGCTGTGAGGAGCATAGAGTTCAACATTTTTGTTAAAGTTCTATTCTTACGCTCAGCAACACCATTCGACTGGGGTGAGTAAGGAGCTGTGGTTTCTAGGATTATACCCTCAGAGGCACAAAGGTCCTTAAACCTAAATGCAGTGTACTCTCCTGCTCGATCACTTCTAAGTCTCTTAATCTTTACATTTAATTGGTTTTCTACCCGAGATTTGAAGATCTTAAAGGTCTCGAATGTCTCATCTTTCGATTTCAATAGGTAAACATGACAATATCTGGAAAAATCGTCGATGAATGTAATTAGATACTTCCTTCCTCCTCTAGTGGCGTGACTACAAAAGTCACAGAGGTCGGAATATATCAATTCCAGAAGTTGTGTGCTCCTAGAAACTGTCTTGTAAGGGTTTCTAGTGATCTTAGTCTGGGCACAAACCTCACACCTATCAAACTGAATAGAAAGATCTAATGGAATGTTTTGACTTTTAGCTAGATCTCGCATTTTCTTATAGTGGATATGTCCAAGTCTATTATGTAATAACTTTGGATCAATCAGAGTTGAACTCACTTGATTTATGTACTCGTTATCTAGGCTAAGTCTATACATACCATTGATCAGGTAAGCGCAACCAAAATAGTGAGAATTAATAGTTAATGTCATTCTACCGTTCACGGTTGTGAAAGACATTCCAGCTTTATCAAGCAAACTCATAGAAATCAAATTCTTAGTTAAATTATGAACTACTTTAACATTTTGCAAAATTAAAGTTTTACTTGAAGAGAGCACTAGCTCTGCAGTCCCAGCATGAGTAACATCAGTTGCTCCTCCATTGCAATTTTCGACTCTGTCCTTGACCACTATCATCTTTGAAAGAAGACTCCTGTCATTTGTGACGTGACAGGTAGCACCACTGTCTAGCCACCACTCAGAAGACGCACTGCGGTGACTACTCCCAATCATTGCCACGAAGGACTTAGGATCGGAGTTGTCGACCACCATGTGCGCCACATTTTGTGGGGCATCCTCCTTTAGCTTCTTCGGACCCCTGCATTCAGCGGCCTAGTGACCCCATTTGCCGCAGTTGTGGAACTTGACCTTCTTCCTTTTGAGAGAAGGCTTTTTGACCGCCAACGGTGCTGGAGTATCACCCTTAGGTGCCGGGGGCTTCCGAGAAGGCTTACTAGGACGTGAAACGAAGTTGACAGCCTGTGAGGGCTGCACAACCTGCTCCAAGCTTTTCCCAGCAATGTTTTGGTCTTCAATATGGATGAACCTTTTGAGTTCGTCCAAACTGATCTTCTCTTTCAGTCGGTGCATCTCGGTCTTGAAAAAGAGCCATTCAGGAGGCAGTTTACTCAGGATCATGTACACAAAGAGGCTGTCGTCCATCTTCGAATGATCATCATCCAGCTTCTGACGCAGGTTGACCAGCTCCAAGAGTTGATAAGTGATAGGCATGTTCGCTTTGAACCTGAAGTTGAAGAACTTCTCTCCAATGAGCGACTTTGACAATCCTTCCTCCTTCTGGAAATGCGCGTTCAGTCGATCCCATATTTCCTTTACAGATTTGTATGCGTGGTAGGTCAACGCGAGACGGGGATTCAGAGAATTTAATAGATAATCCCTGCAGAAATCTTCATCCTTGTTCCACTGGTACTCGTCCACGTCCTCGACGGTGGAGGCAAAATCGCTCTGAACAATATAGAAAATCTCGCGCTCCTTCATTCCTAGTTGGACTTGAATTTTCCAACTGAGAAAGTCGGAGGCGTCGAACGATTGCAGTTTTATGGTGTCGAGCGCGCTTTTCTTCGACATCGTACTAGATTCAAATAGAAATAAAAATTCTAGAACAATATCACCTGAGCCGTGTGCAGACGAGTCCAACACTTCGGATCCAATACAAAAATTATTTGCACCTCTTTGACTAAGCACAGTAGTCAAGAAAAGAACTCCTCTGAAGAGCGCAGAGAGTATGAGTGCTTCTCCAAGTAGCACAAACCACCCTTCCTGAGACAACTTAAATCACAACCACCTTTCTTGCATCAATATTTCCAGCAAGGCGATTCAGGATTCAACAGCTAATAGCCAATAATATCCAGGATCCAACAAATAGCACAGATCTCTCTGGATGAAGTAATTTGGATCTGAAAAAAAGAACAGATATGGAGACAAACTCAGATCCGGGAAATCAGATTTGAAGAACTGTTCCTCTTCCCGATCTGGGAAATCAGGTTGTCGATCGACTTGCTCAGCTTGCTCCCGACCGATTTCGACCAATGGCGCAGTAACGGCAGCAGAAAGTGAACCTGGATCTGCGATCTCCAGGCGGCGGAGTGAGGCAGGGACGGCGGAAACCGGAGGCCCCTTTTCCCGATCTACAAACCTCAAAGCTGGAGAAAAGCCTTTACCGTGAGTCCTTCTCGCGATCGGCTTGAACAAGGACGACAACAGGGATTTCGCGAGCGAGAGCGCAGCAGCGAGAGGAAATACACAGATCGGCGATGGGAGGATCGAAACACTTCGCGATCTGCAGCGGAGGTACTCAAATCGACGACGAATATTTTCCGACTTCCTGCGCGCAGCGACGGCGGTTACAAGAGCAGTAGTCAAGATCCGCAACGGGAATCCTCCCTCGAGAACAAAACAAAGGCAGATCCCGACGAGATTTCTCCTTCCGATTCGACAATGAGGACGAACGAAAATTTCTTTGCGGCGGAATCACGAGAACGAGAGAGCGGACGGGTATGGGGAGCGGAAACCTAGAAATTATCTTGAGAATGTAGAAGGCTCCGCTCAAGATAGTCCACTAAGGCTCATCAGTGTGGAATGACCTTATATAGTATCTCCAGCGTAGAGCCGTTACACTCTAGTGACACGTAACCTGTTGGGTCGCTCCGAGTCGGTCCTGACACGCGCGGACATATAATTAAATATTCTAACAAATTTCTGTGCATCGGCAGGAATTCCCATCAAACACAATCCTCTGACCATGGTATCGTACGGTCTCCTCCCGGAGAAGGGAATCTCCTTCAACATGGCGTAGGTTTGGAGCGCGGAGAACTTCGATTGTTGATCTGAGAAGGCGTCGATGAGGTCGCAGTAGAAAAAAATGAGGTCGCGCGGGGAGCGAAGGACGGAGGACGATTGAGAGATTAGGTTCAGGGCATCGAGAGGGCGATGGTGCTCCTCGAGGAAGGAAATGAGGGAGGCGGTTAGCTTGGAGTTCCACTGGAACCATGGGCATTCGGAAAGGGATTGGTAGAGGTGGAGGGAGAACATGGAGGAGTGGGAGATGTGGAAGGAGAGGGCTTGCAGGGCGGTGGATTTTGAGGAGGAGGCGACGAATTTGCTGAGGAGGCGGGAGGCGGAGGAAGTATCGGGGACGGCTGATAGGGAGGAGAGCAGGCGGTGGGACTGCTTGCTGCTGCCGGCGGGAACTCGGCAGCGCAGGGAGGGAGATTGGGAAGGCGGGAGTGAGATAACGCTCAACATTGTCTAAAATTGTTATGAAATTTATGCGGAGGAAATATATGCTTTTATGTTCAAGTGGATGAAGTTCGTTGGGTGAAAGCGCACCAATGGTCTTATTTTTTATGAGGATATCGTCAGCATACATTTTTAGATTGTGTCCCTTCTGTTCTCTGAAAATGTGGTTTATCATTCTTTGATAAGCAAAGTCAGCATTTTTCAGCCTGAAAGGCATCATTTTGTAGCAGAAGCATCCTCCTTCATGAACCGGTTGGCCCGATCGATCAAATCTTCATACGAAACTGCGGGCTTTCGCCCCAGTTCCATCTTGAACAATCCTTGGCGCAGGCCCTTCGTCAAGGCGAGCTATAGGGTATAATCGTCCACCTCCTGGACCTGCAGGACCTCCTCGTGGAAGCGATCTATGTAGCTTCCAAGGGTCTCCTCCCCTTGAACTATATCCAGCAGTGCTTGAGCTCTCTTCTTTCATTTCTTTGATGTCGCAAAACGCAACATTAACTCCCTCCGAAGATCGTCAAAGCCGCTGCCACTCTCACAGCCAAGCAAAACTACAGGTGACCAGACCGAGTCAGGAATAGTCATTTCTGGGTGCAACAGAACATGTGACCTTCAGATTTGCACAGTTTGGTGAAAACCGCTCATCAGATGGAGGGTGGCAGGCAGAGGGCTTAGTTTCCAGGGCAGAGTTCGACCAGATGATGGGAATGCTTCTGCAAGCATTCGACAGGGTTTCCCAAAAGCTGGATTAACTGACCGGGGAGACCGCTACTCCAGTAGACAGGTTACCAGAACCACCAACGGCACCCCCGCCACAGAGGCGTGAGCGGGAGAGCGCTTCCCGCCGGAAGAATATATATCGTGCCACATCAGCGTTTAGTCCATCTCGAAACATTTGGAATAGCGGATGTACAACCTCATATTCGCTGAGTGGGACCCGGAGGATTGGACTAGCTTCGGGCTAGCTTCGGGCTTCAAACCAGAAGAGCTCCCGCCTTGAAGAAGTTCCCGCCCATGAGTGGGCGGGAACGCTTGCGCTTGCGCCAAGCTCTGGAGGAGCTCCCGCTCATAAGACAGGCGAGGCTGCTCGCGCTAGGCCTCGGCCGAGACCCGCCAACGACTAGGAGCTGGCAAGAGGGCTTCGAGTGGGGGGCGAGAAGGTTCTCGGCTCAGGGTTCTCGCCGAGTGGGGCCCAAGGCCCAGGGTAAAATTACCTAATTACCCTCAGGTAAAATTACTCATACACCCCCAGGGGCTGCATTCAGTACTTTGCAAACAACGGGATTTGGCTATTGGCAGGTCAGCCAAGGGTATTTCAGTAATCTCAGGTCAGCAAAAGGCTATAAATAGACCCATAAGGGCTCCTTAGGAAGCAAGCTCTCATTATCCTCCAAATCTCTAGTGCTTTCTGAGGAGCTCCTAGCTCAGCTTTTGGCTTTGGAGGGGAAGCTCTCAGAGATCTTCCGGGTGTGAGGTGAGACTGTAACGCCCCGAAACTCAAAGGAGCGACGAGAGGCGTTTTGAGCCAAATTTGGAATTTGGCAGTGGGCACACGGCCTGGGACACGGGCGTGTCGTGGTGTGTCGACGATCTGGCCAGCAGGTCGACGATCTTGGGTCGACGATCGTCGAGAAGCGAACACGGCCTGTGACACGGGCGTGTGATAGGGCGTGTCGTGTTCGTATCGACGATCCGGCTGTCGTGTCGACGATCTTGGGTCGACGATCGTCGAGCAGCGAACACGGCCTGTGACACGGGCGTGTCACAGGGTGTGTCGTGTTCGTGCTGACGATCCGGCCGTCGTATCGATGATCTTGGGTCGACGATCGTCGAGCAGCGAACACGGCCTGTGACACGGGCATGTCACAGGGCGTGTCGTGTTCGTGTCGACGATCCGGCCGTTGTGTTGACGATCTTGGGTCGATGATCGTCGGGCAGCGAACACGGCTGTTTGACATGGGCGTGTCAAATCCGACACGGGCGTGTCGGTACCCGTGTCCTTGGCGGGTTGTGGCGTGTTTGACACAGAGTGTCGAAATATAGTGTCGACACGGGGGTCTTGGCAGGGTCTCGACTAAATGTCCTGACACAGTTTGAGTTTGTCGCAGACGTGTTCTGCTCCGGTTTGTGAACCATGCAGTGTTCGACCCAGTTTTTCCAGGTCAGACCCGGATCGTAGCCGTACATTTATTTATGTTGGGATCCGACGGCTGGAGGTCATTCCTATTTGGATATACCCGAGTGCAGGGTTTCAAAACCCTCATCTTTTGTTCACTGGTTCTCTGTCTAAGTTCTAGAGAGAGGGGAGAGCAACGAGGAAGAAGAAGTCTAGATCCGGTCACCGGCGGAGCTTCAGAGCTCCAAATCGCGAATGACTTTGGATCTACGGAGGCAAGGAGAGGGCGGTGCTTTTCATCCGCATACATTTCCATGGAGGCAAGGAAGAACGCTAGGGTAACGATTCTCTTCTTGAGCATGTGAAGCTCTACTTCTTTTGCATAGGAAGCCCTCTCTCGCGAGTTTGCGGTGAGTTTGAGGCGTTCCTTCGGGTAGATATGTGAAGTCCCCGTTGTGTAGAGTCCGTATTCGAGAACGGACATATGCATGATGTGTGAAGCCTATCCGGACAAGTTGGTCTGGATCGGTGATGTTGCATTGCATAATGGCCAGAGAAGACTCCGTGCGAATGTTTGTTTTTGGGTTTTCTACGCGGTAGATTGCAACAGGGAGCCTTGGGGATTAACCCCAAGGTGCACCCGGAAAACTGGGCGGATGCGTGATTCTGCCAACATGGTGGCCTGGGAGCCAACTTGAACATAACCGGGTTATGTGATGCGTAAACGGATTGGGACTCGGGGAAGTTTGACCCGCGCATATGGCTTAAATTGTCGTTGCGATGTGAGCACAGGTTAGGCGGAACCGTACCCGCTCTATGTCGTTCGGTTGGAGCCATTGGCATAGATGGAGGTCTTAGGCAGTCTATGACTTAAATTGGCGTGACCAATGCCGGAAAGACAAAATGCTCACGTGATGGGCCGTCCATGAGGCGGTGGTGAGACCGAAATGTCTATGGCTTAAATTGACGTGATATTGACCGGTTCACCGAGAATGTGCCCTGAGTGCACGGGGTGTGTGGCCGTGTGTGCCTATGCCTGTGATGTTGTGATATTATTATATTGCTTGGTTTTACTGATAAAGTGCAGGGAAGAAGCATCGCCGCCCTGAATTTGGGGGCGGGATCGTTATAATTTGGTCAGCATAGCTGACCGTTGCCTTTGTTTGCCACCGTTGCGGTGGATTGTTGTTTGCAGGTGCTGCGGGACCAAGCGGTCAATAGCGGGCTAAAGCCCAAGTTGCTGAGCTGGCCCTCGAAGGCCTAAATTTTGGATGTTTTCTTTTATTCATGTATGGCCGGCCTGCGTGTCGAGGTTTGGAAAACATTTAATTTTGAGCAAACTATTGTAAGGCCTTAAGGCCAGTACTTGTGTATTTGTACGTCATTCCTATTTGGCTTGTTAGTCGACATTCATGCTTGTGTTGGGTTCTTCATTTATTGCAACTAATAAAACTGCTTCCGCTAGAATGACTCTGTATAGGACGTTGGATTGGTTGGATGGTTTCCATTGAGTAACCTTCCGGTCTGTCTGTGGTATATGGCGTCGGGCCCCGGCAGGACCTATTGATATATACTATGTGACGGATAAGGTGTGTTACAATTTGGTATCAGACTACTGGTTTCGGTTAGGCTTAAATGAATTCGTGGATGAATTCTTTTTAAGGGGCGGTGAGCACATGTGTGTGCGTCATCGTTATAACAACAAAAGAACCCATGAATGTCCACTTAGGAATGAAAATACACGTGTTTGAGGAACTTGCGCTTTCCTATAATTGTTGTTTGCAATTTTGTTTGGTCGCTTAACGGTGTTTTGTACCACTATAGGTGACCAGAACCGGTGCTGGGCTGTCGGAACGTCGAGTTTCTGAGGCTAGCAGTGCACCAAATAATGCTCCTGCAACACCTCCTTCAGCTGAGACCATACGATTGGTGGCTGAAGCAGTGTTTGCCATGATCAATACGCAACCTGCAAGGCAAATGCAGCAGCCCGCTCCTACGATGGAGTAGGTACCACTCCAAGCGGCTGAGCAGAGAAGGGTGGAGCAGGTAGTGGAGGAACTGTTGGTGTCGAGGAGGGCAGCCGAGAGACAGCTCAAACATATTATGAGCTTCAATCCTCCTGTATTCTCGGGGTTGGGAACCCCATCCCAAGCTGAAGACTAGCTCTCCAGGGTGAAGAGTGTCTTGCCAGCGACGGAGACGGAAGAGTGTCAGATGACCACTATTGCTATATTCCTTCTGGATGGTGAAGCTAGATTGTGGTGGGAAGGCTTGGAGCTACATCACTTGAGGGGTAGGCAACTTACAGACGTCTCGATAGAAGAATTCTCGAGACTGTTCTTGGTTAGGTACCTCCCTTCGGCGCAGAGGATATCTTTGGAGAACGAGTTCCTGAAGTTAGTACAAGGGGAGAGTAGCGTGGATGAATATCTCCACGAGTTTACTCGATTGAGTCGGTTTGCTAGCTCCACCATCGCGGATGAGGAGCGCAAGACTAATCGATTCTATGAAGGTTTGAGAGACGAATTGAGGCTACTACACTCGGGGCCTATGACGCAGGGTTTCTTGACCCTGGTCAACACGGCCCGGTCCTTGGAGAAAGACATGAAGAATGTTCAAGAAAATAAAAGTGTTGGTGACAAGAAGACTGAATTCAAGGTGCCGACTACCTCTAAGTCTGGGTACCGTAAGTTCTTCAAGAAGGCTAGGACTTCGGGTCCAGCTCCTCCTTCTGGTGCTTCTAGGGCGACTACGAGTCGTACCCCGGGTGCATGTTTTACTTGTGGAAAGACGGGGCACTTTGCCCGGGATTGCTGGAGCAGACGTCCCAAGTCCGAGAGAAGGCCGGGAGCAACATATGAAGAGAAGGGCAAGGCGGTGGAGTCAACCGCATCCCACTATGCTCCGGCTCAACCGAGGGTTTACAATCTTGGCCAACAGGAGGCCATCAAACATGCGGATGTGGTGATAGGTACGGTTAAAATTTATAGCAAGTTAATCTTTTAAATACTTGTTATGTGCATGTTACCTTACCACTGCTTGTTTAGGATTTGTTTTGATTTGTGAGAATCCGGCGAGAGCACTATTTGACATGGGAGCTTCACACTCCTTTTTGTCCGAGGAATTCATATCGCGCATTGGAGTACCTACTTCGACGGCGAAGGACAAACTGGATGTGTTGTTGCTGAATGGGTGTTCGATGCGCGCGGATAGAATCTGCGGCGTGAAGATTTGTATTGGGAGTCAGGAGTTCCATTTGCAAGCGTCGTTATTGCCGCTAGTGGAATTCGACGTTATATTTGGCATAGACTGGCTCTCAGAGCAGCGAGCTCATATTAATTGCGGTAGCAAGGAAGTCAAGTTGGGAACAGGACGTGAGACGACTTTCACGGGCTTGAAAGGGGCGAGCAGTACTTTGATGTCTGCTCTTCAGGTGGTGAAGGCGGTTCGTGCTGGAGTAGAGCTGTTCTTTACACTAGTGGAGGTTGCAAAGCCTAAGCCTGCGTTGGACAGTATTTCAGTGGTATCGGAGTACCCTGATGTGTTCCCTGGCGATCTTCCTGGAGCCCCGCCTCAACGGGTGATAGATTTCACGATAGAGCTAGTGCCAAGTGCGAAACCTGTGTCACACTCTCCTTATCGGCTAGCGCCTAAGGAGATGGCAGAGCTGAAGGTGCAACTGCAGGAGTTGTTGGAGCAAGGTTATGTGCGTCCAAGTTCATCGCCTTGGAGCGCACCGGTCCTTTTTGTGAAGAAGAAGGACGGAAGCTTGAGACTCTGCATTGATTATCGGGAGCTAAACAAGTTAACAGAAAAGAACAAGTACCCGATCCCAAGGATTGATGATCTCTTTGATCAGTTAGTCGGGTCATCGGTGTACTCTAAGTTGGATCTCAAGTCCGGTTACTATCAGCTGAGAATAAGGGAGAGTGATATCCCTAAGACAGCGTTCAGTACAAGGTATGAGCATTACGAGTTTACGGTCATGCCGTTTGGGCTGACTAATGCGCCGTCGGTATTCATGGATTTGATGAACAAGACGTTCAGGGAGTACTTGGACCATTTTGTGATCGTCTTCATCGACGATATTTTGGTGTACTCGCAGTGTGAGGAAGATCACTTCAAGCACCTGCACTTGGTGTTGGAGACGCTGAGGAGGAATCAGCTGTACGCCAAGTTCTCCAAGTGCGAGTTTTGGTTGTCCTCTGTGGCGTTCCTTGGTCATATGGTGAGGGGAGAGGGTATTGCTGTGGATCCGACGAAGATTGTTGCGATACGGGAGTGGCGTGTGCTTTGTACGGTAGCGGAAGTCCGGAGCTTTCTGGGGCTTGACGACTATTATAGGCGCTTCGTGGAGAACTTCTCACGGATAGATTTACCTCTCACTACTTTGACGAGGAAGGAACAAAAGTTTATTTGGACGCCGGAGTGCGCACGAGCATTTGAGGAGCTGAAATGTCGGTTGACCACAGCGCCAGTTCTTAGTTCGCCGAGTGGGACCGAAGGCTTCGAGATATATAGTGATGCTTCGGGCAGCGGTTTGGGTTGCGTACTATTGCAACGCGGAAGTGTGATAGCTTATTGTTCGAGATAGCTGAAAGTGTACGGGAGGAATTATCCGGTCCATGACTTGGAGTTAGCGGCCGTGATTTTTGCCTTGAAGCTGTGGAGACACTATTTGTATGGAGTGAAGGTCGATATTTATACCGACCATAAGAGCCTGAAATATTTGTTGGATCAGAAAGATCTGAACATGCGGCAATGTAGATGGATGGACTTCCTGGGGGACTATACTTTCAAGATCCATTACGTGGCGGGGAAGGGCAATGTGGTTGCGGACGCATTGAGTCGCCGGGCGCCAGCTCAAGCCAATTGGCTATCGGTCCATGACAAGCGGTTGGTTCGGGAGTTGGAGGCATTGGAGATCTCTTGCGTAGACAAGCGGTCAAGTGTTGAAGCATTATTGAACTGGACTGAAGTTCAATATGACCTGGCTGATCGTATTCGGCAGGCATTGGATTTGGATTGCCACATGAAGCAACTCATGGTAGAGGCTCTGGATGGGTCAAATTCCCAATATGAAGTTGTGGATGGATTGCTTTGGAAAGACGGTTGTCTGTGCGTCCCAAGCGTGGGGAGTTTGCGGGTGGATTTGTTGTACGAGGCGCATCATACCAAGTACTCGATTCACACGGGGAGCACGAAGATGTACCGCGATGTCAAGAAACTGTTCTGGTGGCCGGGACTGAAGAAGGATGTGGCACTATACGTGGTGAAGTGCCAAACTTGCGCCTTGGTGAAGGCGGAATGACAAACGCCGGGAGGATTTCTGAAGTCCTTGCCTATTCCGGAGTGGAAATTCGACGACATTACTATGGACTTTGTGCACGGGTTGCCAAGGTCGCAAAAGGGGAACGATGCCATTTGGGTGGTCGTAGATCGTCTAACGAAGGTGTCACATTTCATTCCGCATAGGAAGGATGATCCGGTTGAGAAATTGGCAAAGTTATATGTGGATAACATAGTACGACTTCATGTTGTGCCCCACAGCATCGTGAGTGACCGAGATGGATGGTGCATGTCCAATGATTGGAGGTTGGTGCAGCAGATGTTGGGAACAAAGCTGAGTTTTAACACAGCCTTTCATCCGCAGACGGATGGGCATACCGAGAGGGTCAATAGGACAATGGAAGACATGTTTCGCATGTGTGTCCTGGACTTCAGGAAGCAATGGGAGGACCACCTATACTTTGTGGAATTTGCGTACAACAATAGCTACCATGCAAGTATTCAGATGGCGCCCTTCGAGGCCCTATATGGTAGGAGATGTCGCACGCCGTTGTCCTGGTTGGAAGCGGGTGAGTCAAAGTTGTATAAGCGTCAAGAGGTGGAAGATGCTACTTCATTGGTGCGAATCATTCGGGAGAGGTTGCTAATCGCTCAGGACCGTCAGGCGAAGTACTATAATGCCAAGCACAGGAACGTGGAGTTCGATGTGGGCGACTGGGTGTACTTGAAGATCAAGCCGTTCAAGGGTGTCTCGCGGGTGCGGCAATTGAAAAAGCTAAGCCCGAGGTATCTTGGACCGTTTGAGGTTCTGGAGCGGATTGACGAAGCGACTTATCGGTTGAAGCTATCGGTGGAGCTTAGCGGTTTACACGATGTATTCCATATATCGGTGCTATGGAAGGCGGTACTAGAGCCTTCACAAGTGATCGCGGTCGACCAAGTGCCGGTCGATAGTGGGTTGACGATGAAGGTCAAGCCCGTATATATTGAGGACTCGGAGGTCAAGCGGCTACGCAATAAAGAGATCGGGATGGTCAAGGTCCGTTGGGACAATTGCGGTAGGGAAGAGCTCTCTTGGGAGCGAGAGCAGCCTATGCTTGACGAGTACCCGGAGTTGTTCCGCATAGGTACAATTTTGGTTTTGTACTTATCTTTCCTTTATGTAATTTCGGGGATGAAATTCTTTTAAGAGGGAGAGAGCTGCAACGCCCCGAAACTCAAAGAAGCGACGGGAGGCGTTTTGAGCCAAATTTGGAATTTGGCAGTGAGCACAAGGCCTGGGACACGGGCGTGTCCCAGGGCGTGTCATAGTCGTGTCGACGATCTGGCCAGCAGTTCGACGATCTTGGGTCGACGATCGTCGAGCAGCGAACACGGCCTGTGATACGGGCGTGTCATAGGGCGTGTCGTGTTCGTGTCGATGATCTTGGGTCGACGATCGTCAAGCAGCGAACACGGCCTGTGACACGGGCATGTCACAGGGCGTGTCGTGTTCGTGTCGACGATCCGGCTGTCGTGTCGACGATCTTGGGTCGACGATCGTCGAGAAGCAAATACGGCCTGTGACACGGGTGTGTCACAGGGCGTGTCGTGTTCGTATCGATAATCCGGCCGTCGTGTCGACGATCTTGGGTCGACGATCATCGCGCAGTGAACACGGTTGGTTGACACGGGCGTGTCAAATCCGACACGGGCATGTCGGTACCCATGTCCTTGGCGGGTTGTGGCGTGTTTGACACAGAGTGTCGACATAGAGTGTCGACACAGGGGTCTTGGCAGGTTCTCGACTAAATGTCCCGACACAGTTTGAGTTTGTCGCAGACGTGTCCTGCTCCGATTTGTGAACCGTGCGGTGTTCGGCCCAGTTTTTCCAGGTCAGACCTGGATCGTAGTCGTACATTTCTTTATGTTGGGATTTGATGGCTGGAGGTTATTCCTATTGGGATATACCCGAGTGTAGGGTTTCAAAACCCTCATCTTCTGTTCGCTGGTTCTTTGTCTAAGTTCTAGAGAGAGGGGAGAGCAACGAGGAAGAAGAAGTCTAGATCCGGTCACCGGCGGAGCTTTGGAGCTCCAAATCACGAACCGACTTTGGATCTACGGAGGCAAGGAGAGGGCGGTGCTTTTCATCCGCATACATTTCCATGGCGACAAGGAAGAACGCTAGGGTAACGATTCTCTTCTTGAGCATGTGAAGCTCTACGTCTTTTGTATAGGAAGCCCGCTCTCGCGAGTTTGCGGTGAGTTTGAGGCGTTCCTTCGGGTAGATATGTGAAGTCCCCGTTGTGTAGAGTCCGTATTCGAGAATGGACATAGACATGATGTGTGAAGCCTATCTGGACAAGTTGGTCTGGATCGGTGATGTTGCATTGCATAATGGCCGGAGAAGACTCCGTGCGAATGTTTGTTTTTGGGTTTTTATGTGGTAGATTGCAACAGGGAGCCTTGGGGATTAACCCTAAGGTGCACCCGAAAAACTGGGTGGATGCGTGATTCTGCCAACATGGTGGCTTCGGAGCCAACTTGAACATAACCGGGTTATGTGATGTGCAAACGGATTGGGACTCGGGGAAGTTTGACCCGCGCATATGGCTTAAATTGTCATTGCGATGTGAGCATGGGTTAGGCGGAACCGTACCCGCTCTATGTCGTTCGGTTGGAGCCGTTGGCATAAATGGAGGTTTTCGGCGGTCTATGGCTTAAATTGACGTGACCAATGTCGGAAAGACAAAATGCTCAAGTGATTAGCCGTCCATGAGGCGGTGGTGAGACCCCGAGAGGTTTGACCAACCGACATGGAGACAGGGGCCAAGGGGCCACCTCCCGCCGTCGTAAGAGGCCATGGAGGTGGGCAGTGGAAGAGGGGCAAGGAGATGAGTTGGAGGAGCTGGGAGAAGAGGAGGGGGGGGGGAGGAAGAAGGGGTAGGGCGGCGTTGCTCTTTTGTGACTTCCACCCGGAGGAAGGTCACGTGACGGCCACCTGCCTTGAGTTCTTAGAGATGAGAGAAGCAAGAGGAGTAGGGAGGCAGGATCTATCGGTTAGGATCGTGGAAGTGCAGCAGGGAGAGGGAGAAGATAGATGTGAGGATCGGGTAGACGTGGGAACCCGAGGAGGGATCAGGGTGATCCACGGAGGAGTGGGGATCGAGGTAACTCGCAAGGGGAGCCTTCAAACCATGTACCAAAGGGGAGTCGCATATACCTCCCAGGCTCCCGCGCCGGAAGAAAAGATCACCTTCTCATCAGCAGACATGCCAGACTATGAAAATCCGTTTTGCGAAGCCCTGGTGATCCAGACGGCAGTGGAGAATTTCACGGTCTCGAGGATACTGGTGGACAACGGGAGCTCAATGAACGTTATCTTCAAGAAGGCCTTTGATGAGATGAGGGTTGAGGGGAAAAGAGTCTTGGCTTCGGATGGACCGCTGTTCGGATTTTCTGGAGAGAGGGAGGAAGTAGAAGGAGGGGTAGAGCTGCATGTGAAGCTGGGAGGCGTGTCACGGAACTGCAGGTTCGTGATAGTGGACGCTCCGAGCAGTTACAATGCCATCTTTGGATGTCCCCTCATCAGCGCCTTTCGTTGCGTCCCCTCCTCGTTCCACCAATGTCTTAAGTTCAATAATGGAGGGTGCAGGTTAGGATCAGGGGGGATCCGAAGGTGGCAAGGCAATGCTATGTGACGGGGGTCAACACCGTGTCCTGGATGGCCGAGGTGGAAGAGCTAGAGAGGGAGATGACAGAGCAGGAGGAGGACGTCGGAGAAGAGGAGATGAGCTCAGGAGAGGCTAGGAAGGAGACAACGAAGGAACAAGGAGAAGCTGAGAGGGAGGCCCAGAGGGGTGCGGAGGTCGAGCAGCAGCAGGAGAGCCCGGAGGGGGCGATGGAGATTGAGGAGGAAGTAGGAAGGGAGGAGTTAGAGCTGGAAGAAGAAGCAAGGGTCGGCTGGGAGCAGTCGCGGCTGGAGCCGGCCGAGGAAGTAGTGGAGATTGAGGTCTTCACCAGCGTAGGGCAGGTGCAGAGGGTGCGGGTCAGCGGGGTCTTGAGTTCTGAGGACCAGGAGCGAGTGCGGGCCTGCATCCAAAGCAACATCGACATCTTCGCTTGGAGCGCGATAGACATGCCGGGCATCGACGCGGATGTGGCCTGCCACCTCCTGAACCTAGACCCCCGCACTCATCCCATATGCCAAAAGATGAGGGCCATCACCACCAAGCTGGAGGAACCCATCCGCAAGGAGGTCAGGAAGCTCCTGGAGGCCAGCTTCATCTCGGAGATCCAGTATCCAGGCTGGATCTCCAATGTGGTAATGGTTAAGAAAGGGGGTGGGAAATGGCAAATGTGTATTGATTTCTCTTTATTAAATAAATCATGCCCTAAGGATTGCTACCCCCTGCCTCGGATCGACGCACTGGTTGATTCAGCCGTTGGTTTTTCTATTATGAGCTTTTTGGATGCTTTTTCAGATTATCACCAGATCCGAATGCACCCTCCTGATGTCAAGGATGTTTCCTTCATCACGAGGGAGGGATGCTTCAGTTATAAGATGACGCCCTTTGGGTTGAAGAACACAGGGGCTACATACCAACGCATGATGGATCGGGTCTTCCGAGATCAAAGGGAGAGAAACTTGGAGGTTTATGTCGACGACCTGATGATTAAGAGCAAGTGTGCGGATTCGCACCTGCGGGATCTAGAAGAGACGTTCGCCACCCTACGAAGATTCAAGATGAGGCTGAACCCCTTGAAGTGTGTCTTCGGGGCCTGTTGCGGGAAGTTCCATGGGCATCTCTTGACTCCGACAGGGATAGAGCCCAACCCGGACAAGGTGAAGACCATCGTAGATTTGGAATCACCTCGCGGTGCCAAGGAGGTCCAGCGCTTGACAAGCAAATTGGCTGGGCTAAGCAGGTTCCTCTCTAGGTCAGGAGACAAGTGTTCTTCATTCTTCAAGGTGCTGCGAGGGAACCAAAGGTTTAAGTGGACCGCCGAGTGCGAAGAAGCCTTCCAAGGGCTGAAGAGACAACTCTCTCAGGCTTCTCTGCTTCAAAGCCCAAAAGAAGGGGAGGACCTGACCTTGTACCTTGGAGTAGGAGCTGAGGTGGTGAGCTCCGTTCTAGTAAGGGAAGGGAAGAAGGAAAGAAGCAACTGCCAATTTACTATGTCAGCTGGGTCTTGAAGAAGGCAGAGCTCCGCTACCCCATCCTCGAAAAGTTGGCTTATGCTTTGGTCGTCTCGGCAAGGAAACTCCGACCGTATTTTCAAGCGCACTCGATTAGGGTGTTGACCGACCATCCCCTTCACAAGATCTTTGAAGGGGTAGAGCACTCGGGAAGACTTGCCAAGTGGTCCATCGAACTAAGCGAGTTCGACATCTCTTTCGTTCCGAGACTCTCCATTAAGGCGCAAGCGGTGGCGGACTTTCTGGCGGACTATGATGTTGAAGTCGAGGAGGGAGAGCCTCAACCACAGGAAGCGTGGAAGATGATGGTTGATGGGGCCTCGGGAAAGCATTACCTCGGGGGAGGAGTGGTGCTAATAAGCCCCCAGGGAGTCGCGATAGCGCAAGCGGTGGCTTACCACTTTCCGCTGACCAACAACCAAGCAGAGTATGAGGTCGTGATCGCCGGCCTTCGCTTGGCAAAGGAGCTTGAGATCTAGGACGTGGAGGCCTTCACTGACTCAATGGTAGTAGCGTCACAGATCCGAGGAGAGTTTGAAGCTCGGGAGCCTACCCTCATAAAATACCTATCCAGGGTAAGAGCGATCATCGGTGGGTTCCGGTCATTCTCAATCCAGCATGTCCCCAGGGAGAAGAGCGCGGCCGCCGATAGATTGACGAAGTTTGTACCTCGGGGAGGAGGGACCCTGACTGAACTTTTTCAACCAGCAATTGAGGAAGGGGAGTTGATGGAGGTAGGTCGGCGATCCTCGTGGGTGGACCCGTTGGTAACCTTCCTGACCACTGGCAGGCTGACGGAGGAGGTTACGGATGCAAAGAGCTTCAGGCGCAAGACAGCTCATTACCTGATAATGGAAGGGGGGTTGCATCGTAAGATGTTGTCAGGACTCCTGGCAAGATGTGTAACCGAAGAAAAGGTCATAAGGATCCTGGGGGAGGTATACTCGGGCGAGTGCGGCAGCCACTCAGGAGGAAGGACATTGGAGGCAAGGGTAATAAGGCAGGGGTACTTCTGGCAGACCATGAGGAAGGATGCAGCAGAGTTCGCAAAGAGGTGTCAAAAGTGCCAGCTGTACACCTCCCTCCAACTCTTGCCTGCTCAAAGACTTAGAAGCATAACATCGCCATTGCCTTTCGCCATCTGGGGGATGGACTTGGTCGGGCCTTTCCCTCCGGCCAGTGGGCAGAGGAGGTTTCCTCTGGTCATGGTCGACTACTTTTCCAAGTGGCTGGAGGTTAAGGCCTTGGCCAAAGTCACCTCGCAAGTCATAAGGAACTTCGTCTGGGGGGAGATCGTCTACAGGCACGGGCTGCCTCAAACAATAGTAACAGATAACGGTCCCCAGTTTGCCAGCGAGGAGTTCATCAGCTTATGCGCCTAGCTAGGGATAGACCTCAGGTTTGCCTCTGTCCAACACCCCCGGAGCAACGGCCAGGTGGAAGCGGCAAAGAAGATTATTGTGAACCTGCTCAAGAAGAAGGTGGAAACTTGAGGGGAAATTGGGTGGAGCAGCTCCCCTCGGTCCCGTGGGCCTTGTGAACGACCCCGAACACGACCACCGGTGAGACCCCCTTCAAGCTTTCTCACGGGTGTGAGGCGGTCCTACCAGTGGAGTTCGAGGTTCAGTCCCCGCGGGTCACAACCGTAGGCGAAGGAGACGAGACGTAGAGGTTGGAGAACGAGGAGGGGGTACGCCTCTCGCTGGACATGGTAGAAGAGTTGCGGGATGTTGCAGCCATCAGACAAGAAGAGATCAAGCGGCGGATGGGCAAGTATTTTGATAAGCATATCAGGATCAAGCAGTTCGCCGAAGGATATTTGGTGTTAAAGAAGGTTGACGCAGCAGGAAGGTCAGCCCCGTGGGCAAGCTCAACCCGAGCTGGGAAGGGCCTTACATAGTGAAGAAGGTCCTTGGAACAGGAGGCTAGTACCTCTAAGACGTGGAGGGGAGGACCCTGAGCCACGCTTGCAGCGGTGATGACCTCAAACACTTCTACCCGTGAGAGGGAGAAGGTGTAATTATGCGTTCAAAATCGAACTAGTTCTATTACATCTATTAACTAATTTTCATCTTGTCAATTGAGCAATCCTTATGAGAATGTGTAATTATATGTTTTGCACTACCCCGAGCTCGGCTCAGCCCCAGGTAAACCCGCTGTGCAGGCTCTCATCTAGCTGGCAGGTCTGAAGGCTCGCCTGTGGGAGATAGGTCTTGTTTGTGGAAACTTCATCGACACCCCGAGTTAGGCTCGACCCCAGGTAGACCCGCTGCGCAGGCTCTCATCTAGCTGGCATGTCCGAAGGCTCGCCTATGGGGGATAGGTCTTGTTTGTGGAAACTTCATCGACACCCCGAGCTAGGCTCGACCCCAGGTAGACTCGCTGCACAGGCTCTCATCTAGCTGGCAGGTCCGAAGGCTCGCCTGTGGGGGATAAGTCTTGTTTGTGGAAACTTCATCGACACCCCGAGCTAGGCTCGACCCTAGGTAGACCCACTGCGCAGGCTCTCATCTAGCTGGCAGGTCCGAAGGCTTGCCTATGGGGGATAGGTCTTGTTTGTGGAAACTTCATCGACACCCCGAGCTAGGCTCGGCCCCAGGTAGAACCGCTGCGTAGGCTCTCATTTAGCTGGCAGGTCTGAAGGCTCGCCTGTGGGGGATAGGTCTTGTTTGTGGAAACTTCATCGACACCCCGAGCTAGGCTCGGCCGCAGGTAGACCCGCTGCGCAGGCTCTCATCTAGCTGGCAGGTCCGAATGCTCGCCTGTGGGGGATAGGTCTTGTTTGTGGAAACTTCATCGATACCCTGAGCTAGGCTCGGCCCCAGGTAGACCCGCTGCGCAGACTCTCATCTAGTTGGCAGGTCCGAAGGCTCGCCTGTGGGGGATAGGTCTTGTTTGCGGAAACTTCATCGACACCCCGAGCTAGGCTCGACCCTAGGTAGACCCGCTGCGCAGGCTCTGATCTAGCTGGAGTGTTCGAAGGCTCGCCTGTGGGGGATAGGTCTTGTTTGTGGAAACTTCATCGACAGCCCGAGCTAAGCTCGACCCTAGGTAGACCCGCTGCGCATGCTCTCATCTAGCTGGGAGGTCCAAAGGCTCGCCTGTGGGGGATAGGTCTTGATTGTGGAAACTTTATCGACACCCCGAGCTAGGCTCGGCCCCAGGTAGACCCGCTGCGCAAGCTCTCATCTAGCTGGCAGGTCCGAAGGCTCGCCTGTGGGGGAAGGCTTGGTTTTGGGTTCTTGGTCCTTGGTTATTTTTGGACTACCCCGAGCTCGCCTTGGCCCCAGGTAGACCCACTGCGCAGGCTCTCATGTAGCTGGCAGGTATGAAGGCTCGCCTATGGGGGATAGGTCTTGTTTGTGGAAACTTCATCGACACCCCGAGCTAGGCTCGGCCCCAGGTAGACCCACTGCGCAGGCTCTCATCTAGCTGCCAAGTCCGAAGGCTCGCCTGTGGGGGATAGGTCTTGTTTGTGGAAACTTCATCGACACCTCGAGCTAGGATCGGCCCCAGGTAGACCCGCTGCGCAGGCTCTCATCTAGCTGGCATGTCCGAAGGCGTGCCTGTGGGGGATAGGTCTTGTTTGTGGAAACTTCATCGACACCCCGAGCTAGGCTCGACCCCAGGTAGACCCACTACGTAGGCTCTCATCTAGCTGGCAGGTCCGAAGGCTCGCCTGTGTGGGATAGGTCTTGTTTGTGGAAACTTCATCGATACCCCGAGCTAGGCTCGGCCCCAGGTAGACCCGCTGTGCAGGCTCTCATCTAGCTAGCAGGTACGAAGGCTCGCCTGTGGGGCATAGGTCTTGATTGTGGGAACTTCATCGACACCCCGAGCTAGGCTCGGCCCCAGGTAGACCCGCTGTACAGGCTATCATCTAGCTGGCAGGTCCGAAGGCTCACATGTGGGGGAAAGGCTTGGTTTTGGGTTCTTGGTCCTTGGTTACTTTTACACTACCCCAAGCTCGGCTCGGCCCCAGGAAGACCCGTTGCGCAGGATCTCATCTAGCTGGCAGGTCCGAAGGCTGACCTGTGGGAGGGAAGTTTTTGATCCTGGGAGACACTTTGACTCGGATGTTCTGAGCATGTCAGGAAACGCACCCGGAACACGGAATGAAGAGAGGTAGGATCCCTTCAGGTAGGAGAGGTCTCGGCCAGAGGAGGTCTCGGCCGGGAGGTCTCCGCCAAGGGGATCTCGCCAAAGGAAGTTCCCAACGGGTAGGCTCCTGACGAATGATCCTTGGTCAGATAGTGGGAAGTGCTAGGCGGAAGGCTCGGCCAGTTCGCGCAAGGTAAAGAGGGATGCCTCCCCTTAAAAGTCCTACGGGTGACGTTCTCGACAGACGGTTCTCGGCAGAACGCGGAAATGGGACATCTTAGCCCTGGGCTTTCTTGACAGGTTCCCGCCTATCCATCGCTAAGGGAGACAATCCTAGAGGGGCTGAGGGCCTCGGCGGAAGCATGCTTGAGAGGCATTCGGTCTCTACAGACGTATCTACTCAAAACACTTATAACATATTTACAACGCAAAAGAAAGAAGAGGACATACAAACATTTACAGTTATTTACGATCTGTTTACTCAAGATACGATTACAAGTTTGGAACATCTCTCTCTTTACAACCAAAAGAAAAAAAGGGGGGGCCTTCAGGGAGACGCGCTGTATCCCTCTGAGCTCTCGCTTGAACTCCCGCGAGAGCTCTCACCTGATCCCTCCCCGGATGTCTCGCCAGCCGCGACAGGGGATTTTGTGACATCTTAGGGCGGGGAATCGGGCGCGCCTGGGGGCTTATGGATGGGCTCAAAGAGCCAAGGGATGAGCTGGCGAGCGGTAATGGACTTGCCACTCCCGTCCAAGCAGCCTACGTCTCACAGCATCTCCAGGGTCAGCCTGACCGTCACTTGAGCGTTGGCTTGCAGGAGCTTGTCGATGTCGTATTCTGAGTAGTGGCGGCTCCTTAGCCTTTAGTCCAGCGAAGGAGGAGGCGGGACCGCAGTCGTCTCCATGCGTCGGAGCTGGTCCCTCAGCAGGACGTTCTCGTATCGTATCTGGGCTAGCTCCGCGCGAAGCGCCGCGGCCTGAGCGGAATCCTGCGTAAAGAGAGGACAGTATGGGAGAAAAAAGGTAGAAACCTACGGTGGCGAGAGCAAATGTCGCGAAAGGTCTCACTTACCTCTTCCGTCGGGCGCAAGGATAGCAGCTGCTTAGCATCTGCCAGCTCTATCTTCAGGGCAGCCGCCTGAGCCACTGCCTCCTCCCTTGCCTTGAACATGTCTTGGAAGTTGCGGTCGATAGTGATACTTCGGCGCACGCACATGTGCGCAAGCTTGGTCCCGCGCATCAGGGCCCCGGTGGAGTCATAGGACAGGAGCCGGGTGGACATTTTATCGTACAGGACGACATTCTCCCGGCTGTAAAGGTCGTATCCCAAGGAGAAGGCCTCGCTGGTGACTTCCTCTCGCTCCGCCCAGCTGGGTAGAAGAGATGAGATCGAGACCCTGTTGGTATCAGGGTCCCACTGAAGCAGCGGTTTATTTTCCGCATCGAGGCACTTCGTGCCAAGACCAAAATTTCGATGCCCCCTCGACATCTCTTCGGGTGGAAACTGAGCGGGGGTCTCGGCGGCGGACCCCTCGCCATCTGCCCCACTGGCGGCCGGGGGGTTCTCGACAGGTGCCCTGGCGCCACTCCTGGAAGCAGCAATCTCACTGGCAGCCTGCAGGATTCCTTCAAAGGAACGGCCTGGAGCGGGAGGTCGGAAGGGCGGAACCGCTACGACTTTCCCCTTGTCAGCAGCGGTTGTTTTGGGTCTCTTCAGCGCTTGGGGCAAAGGGACGCCGGGCTTCCGCTTCCCGGCACCGGTCGGGGGAAGTGGGGCCGGATCGTCCCGACAATCTGGGGCCGCGGCCTTCACGAGAGCCAGCGGATCTCTCGCGGCCTGGCTCTCGGCAGCCTGAGCCTCGGCGAAGGGTTGGCGCAGGGGGATCTCACGCTCTCCTGCAAACGGGACAACACTCAGTACTAAATCTTAAAAACAGGGAATGACGAGTCAAAGATGAGACCGTACCTTTGCCCGGGGGCACAGGGAGGGAATCGACGCCCCGCCGGAGGAACTGGACGTCAAAATCCTTAGTTCCGAAGAACTCAAGGAGGGAGCTCTCGCGCTAGCCCAGGGAGGGCGGCTTATAGGCGGCGTCCTCGTATTGAATGGGCGCGAGAGGAACGTTGCCGAAGTCGCCGGAAATGAAAACGAACTTCTCGCCCCAGTGATGGTGCTTATTTGCGAGACCGGTGGTCTTGAGCAGCTGCTCCGAGAAGAAGACCATCCCTCCCTTAGCGCGGAAGGTAAACAGCTTCCGGAAGATGGGGAGGCTGAACTCGATCCTCTCGGATCACATGTAGCAGATGAACGCCACAAGGATTGCGACCGAGTTAGGATTTAGCTGCGCGGGAACCACTCCATAATACCGGAGGGCCTGGCGCATCTCTGGCCAGAGGGGGAGGCGGAAGCCCACATCGAAGTGCTCAAGGGGAATGGCGAGCTCCCCCTCCCCCGCGCTGTTCACCCTGTCACGGGTGCCAGAGTTTCGCGCGATGAAGCCGGCGGAAATGTAGCGGGACTTGATCAGCTAGTACTCCTCCAGGGTTAGGCTGCAAAGGGGAACTGGTGCTTTTGGAAGGCTTTCGCGCAATTGGAGCGTCCCTCGCTTCCGCCCGGCATCATGCTTGTGGGGTTGAGGACGAAGTCTTAAGAAAAGAGGCGAGAGCGAAAGCTAAGCGAGAACGCGAGAGGGAAGCGGAAGCAAGTAGGAGTTCTCGGCAAGCCGCGAAAGCAACGAGGAAAAAAGCAAAGGTTCCGGATCGGAGAAATAAATACGGTGGGTGGACCCCCCTATTTATAGAAAATCGTGATCGTAATGGCTGTTCCCAAAAAGGCGGCGAGGGTACAGTCGTCACGCCCTAAGTCGGCGACGCCTCGGTTTCCCTCCTAGGTTGACAGCGACTGACCGACAAATCTGATTAGCACAGGCATTTTGAGATAACATGCGACAAGCGAATCTAGCGGAAGCCGGAGTCACTCTCGCCGAGCGAGAGCCGAATAAATAATAATAATAATAATAAGTTATAAGTTAGACTAATAAGAAAACAGCAGGGTACATTGGGGAAGGGGAAGGCCGGGGGGTAAGAGAGGGTGAGACTTCGCGAATCAATAAGGTTCCCACCGCCATCGTCCCCGTTCTCGCTGCCTAGTCCTCGGTGGCGCCAGCGGGTTGAAATAGGACGATAGGACAGTGCATCCTAGGTTGATTCGGCGGGCCTGGTCTCGGATCCGCGCGATACACCTCTCGGGAGAAGACTCGGCGGTAGACCCACCTGGTCGCTCCGTCTCGCCTAGGAAGTAGTCTCGCTCCAGAGCCTCCAGCCTCTGCTCCACCGATTCGCAGAACTCTCTCGCTGTAGAGCCAGGAGCCCGCTCCCGCCGTACAGGCTTCGATAGGACGGCTGCAACCCTCTTCCCCCGCCTTTTAGCGCTCCCGGCAACGTTCAAGATTTCCTCCATCTCGTCAGATGAAGGGAGGGGGGAACTCTCGTCGTCCTCCCCCTCTCTGTCTTCATCATCTTCATCTGCGTCTTCTACGTCAGCTCCCGACCGCGAGCCCAGATCCCCTAGCAAGAGAGTTCCATTGTCATGACGAGAGCTAAGCAATAACTATAATAAGCATCTCGCATACCTGTAGTAGGGAGAGAACCGCCAGCCGATAGCAGGCGAGAAGGCCCGGACCCCTCCTCAGTTCCATAAAGGAGGTGGAGCGGCTTTCCTCTCCCCCGCGGGAAGATTTTACGCGTGATGATCCCGGCTTGGCCGGAAGTATGGGGGGAGTTGTCCTCTCCCACGGGATGGCTGGCATCCTGGGGAGCTACAACGGATTCGATAGCCACTCCTCCCACCGGTAGGGTGGGAATAGCCGCAGGGGCAGGCATGTTAGCGGCCTTTGCTTTGTTTTCCCGGGTGGCGAGACCCAGTTTGGAAAAAACTGGTGCGACGGAAAGTCAATTCAGCAATCTGAGGCTGAGTTAGGAGTGATAGGGCGGAAAAGATACCTACAGTTCTCGGGGGGTCAGCCGGAGGAGCGACCTCCGAGACCCGCGGTTGATTCTCAGGATGACGAGATGACTCCTGCGGAGACCTGGCGTCGTCATCTTGTGCCGTTTCCTACGAGAAGTACCGCGTCAGTTGCTACTCCTCATGTGTAAACAATTCGTTGTTTCGATGATCAGCAAGTCAGAGACATACCTTCGGCAGAGAAGGATCATCTGCACGGCTGGGGGTCGGGGTAGGTGAGCCCCTGTTCTCGTGAGACAGGTCTTGCTGGACCACCTTTGCCCTATTCTTCTCTTTCTTCTTCTTTAACTGAGAGGGCTCAGCGGCCGGCGACTCTCTCGCCAGCCAGGGGGCAACCAAAACACTGTTAGCCTTGGCTCGCGTCTGGGCCGCATTGATACGGTCTTGGAGGTCCTGCGGGAGCAGTTTGTCAACTCGCTTGGAACGCATCGCAAAGACGCGCGATAATTCAGACGAGAGGCGGCAATTCGGGGGGAGACTTACGGTCGTCTATCAGTATATATATATATATATAGCCATGATATGGCCCACCAAAAGATTCTCTTATGATGACACGTGCTCAGTGAATACTTATGGGTTGGATGTGTCTTTTCGAGCGCAAAGCTAGCTCAAAAAGAGCGGGGATTGTGTACAACACCATATTCGTTGAGTGGGACCCGGAGGATTGGACTAACTTCGGGCTAGCTTCGGGCTTCAGACTAGAAGAGCTCCCGCCTTGAAGAAATTCCCGCCCATGAGTGGGCGGGAACGCTTGCGCTTGCGCCAAGCTCTGGAGGAGCTCCCGCTCATAAGCCAGGCGAGGCTGCTCGCGCCAGGCCTCGACCGAGACCCGCCAACGACTAGGGGCTGGCGAGAGGGCTTCGAGTGGGGCGAGAAGGTTCTCGGCTCAAGGTTCTCGCCGAGTGGGGCCCAGGGCCTAGGGCCTAGGGTAAAATTACCTAATTACCCTCAGGTAAAATTACTCATACACCCCCAGGGGCTGCATTCAGTACTTTGCAAACAACGGGATTTGGCTATTGGCAGGTCAGTCAAGGGTATTTCAGTAATCTCAGGTCAGCAAAAGGCTATAAATAGACCCATAAGGGCTCCTTAGGAAGCAAGCTCTCATTATCCTCCAAATCTCTAGTGCTTTCTGAGGAGCTCCTAGCCCAGCTATTGGCTTTGGAGGGGAAGCTCTCAGAGATCTTCCGGGTGTGAGGTGGGACCTCCCTGCCGAGGCTTTGGGTCAGTCTTAGATCCTTTGCAACTAGTCGAGGGTCGGGGCTCGAGAGAAGTAAGTGTTGGCTGCTCCCCTGTTTTGAACTCCCGTTGAGGTCAATTTTGGCTTCAACAGCAGAGGTTGGCTATTTGCAGGTCGTTTTCAGAAATCTATAAATAGACCCAAGGGGGTACCTTAGAAGGCAAACTTACTTGTGTCCCGGTCTTTTTTGTGCTTTCTGAGGTATCCTTAGCTCAACATTTAACTAAGGAGGGGAAGCGCTCTAAGATCTTTTGGGTGTGTGGTGGGACCTCCACGCCGAGCCCTTGGGTCTGTTCTCTGTTCCATTTTCTTAGTAGTTTGGCTCGCGGGAGAGAAGTAAGTGTGGGATCATCCCTTCCCCAAGGGTAAACTCCAAAGAGACCGAGTTCTTGGTTTCAACATTTTGGTGTGGTGAACATGGTAGGCGACCTCATTGTTGAAGCCAAAAACTGGCATCAACGAGAGTTCGGACCATGGGGTGTGGTCGACACCTATTTCTCTCAAACCTCGACCCAAGACTAGCCACAAAGAACTGGAAACTGACCCTAAGCCTCAGCTGGGAGGTCCCTCCTCTTACTCGGAAGTTCTCTGAGCGCTTCCCCTCCAAAGTCAATTGTTAGGGTAGAGTACCTCAAAAGCTATAAAAGGCAAAAAGAGAGTATGAGGAAAATCTGCCTTCTGAGGTATCATGTGGGTTTATTTATAGATTTTCAATATCTGGTCTGGAAAAACGTACTTTTGCTGCCCTAAAATTACCAAAATGCCCATGGGATGGTCTGCCAATAACCAAACTACGCTGTTCTGAGGAGCTAAATGCAGACCAGGGGTATTTAGGTAATTTCAGGTCCGGGTCTCATCTAGCGGAAGCTCTTCCTGCTGAGCTCCGCGGGAACCCGGCTTGCCCTGAGCGCAGGCCTTCCCGCCTTTCCTGGGCGGGAACCAAAAGACTGAAGGGGGCGTTGAGTGGAGAGGCATCACTCAACGCCGAGGGCCGACGGGCTTCCGCCATCCAGAGGCACGAGCCCTTGTTCCTGCCCAGGGCGGGAGCCTTCCCGCCCGCCCTGGTTCTGTCATGGCGTAAAACTAAAATCTGCGCTCGGCGAAAAAAACCTTAAGTCGAAGGCTCAGCTCGATGAGTTTGCGTTCGACGAATTACGTTCCCAGCTTGACAAATTGAGCTCGATGAACTGGCATTCAGTGAAATGTCGCTCGACAAATAGACGTTCAACGAATGACGTTACTCAACCCTGGGCGATAGCCTTCCCGCCCACTTGTGGCGAGAGCCCTCCCGCCCGCTTTCTTATTTGATCCAATTGTAAGTCCAAAGCTAGCACAATCCGGGTCCTTGAGGGATCTTGGTCCCACCCAACAAATATGGGGTTGTACACCCATCATTGGTCACGTGGTAGGTGAAGAGTTTGCGGAAGATGTGGAGGTTGAATTCGATCCACTCGCAGCGAAGGTGGCAGGCGAACACGACCATCATGGCAATCACGTTCGGGTTTAGCTGTGCGGGCACCACGCTAAAGTACTTCAAAATCTGGCGTATTTCAGGCTAGAGGGGCAAGCACAGCCCCGCCTCAAAGTGCGAGATGGGGAAGGCGAGCTCATCCCGGAGGAAGGTGTTGATTGACTCGCCCACTGCTAGCCTGCGCGCCTCATAGCCGGGGGAAGGTATTCCTTCCTGAAGGTGGTGAGCTCGCGCTCAGTGGTATTCCCGACAAAAAACAGGTGCTCGGCAAATTGTCGGGCACATTTGGAGCGCCCGTCGACATCCGGTCGTGTTTTGCCCATGCTCACGAAAGGGGTTGGGATGCGAGAACAAGTAGAGAGAAGGGCAGCAAGGGGGGTCCGAATGCAATAAAGGCTATGGGTCATGGGATTGGTGAGGGGGCCTATTTATAGAAAATAGAATTTATGGCCGAGCTGACTAGTCAGTCCAAGTCGCCGACCCCCGCTCGCCATGTAACACCTCCATTCGTTACATGACATATAATAGAAGGTCCGGCCAGGGCCCCACAACATATGCCACAAACATGCGACGAAGTTACATGTTAATATCAAAAACATCATTCGCATCCTAACTCTGAGCATTCTAGCAGCAGCTTTTAAGTTATTTGAACTCAACTCATTTGAATGTCCACAATATATAAACCAACATTTATATATATAATATTACGAAGGAATGTTCTCCAAATACACAGCAAGTCTGGTCTTATGGTCTTACAGTTAAGCTTTATAACTATGAATTTCATACATTGGCATGTAGGCCAGCCACACATATAAATCACATCATATGAACTTCTTTGGCCTTCAAGGGATAGCATTGCAGTAGCAACAACAACAACAAGGGTTTCAGTCCCCTATTTTCCGCTCGGCTCTCCTGCACCTGCACAGGACAATCCACCGTAATGGTGGAAAACAAGGCAACGGTCAGCGTTCAGCTGACTAATTTATAACGACCATACCCCTTACCCGGGGCAGTGGTATTCCTTCCCTGTAGGCATAGCATTTTACAAGCAGATATATCACACAATGTGCACTCACGCACAACCAATAAATCACAAACGTTGACCACGCGTCCCGATGCTCCGTGCACTCGGGCACATTCTTGGTGTACCGAAAATACCAGGGTCCCACCGCCGTTCAGGGCACATTCTTGGTGTACTGGAAATACCAAGGTCTCACCGCTGTTCGAAGGTCCGAAGCCCAACGACAAACTTGAGCATTTCGCCCCACGACGTTCAGCCGGAGACTTTAGTCTTAATGACACGCAGGCCTAAGACTCTCATTATGTGATTCTGCCGAATGCCAATAACCCAGGCACTCATGGCAGACATCCATAACGCGGAGACAGTTCAGCCTTTTTCCGTTGCTCAAATCGTCAGTTCAATGACCAGACTGACGCGGGTCGTCCTCCCCTTATCCATTCGACACGAAGCCTTTTAAAGAGCTCACAAAACTCACAAGAGCAAATAGACTATCTCCAGAAAGGTAGCAGCAAAAAGGTAACATATCTAGTATCAAGGTAAAACTACTAGTGGGCGCAAACAAACTGACACGAACCCCACTGGCAAGTATGTATGTCTATAAGAAAGTAAACGACAAAACTACCTCACAAGTCCGAGAGAAAGATCCCTACAACTCAAGGGATCACCAACAACACCATAACAAATCTAGCCGCCTACCAGGATACTATCTAGAACCTGTGGCATTCAGGGAAGAAAAGAATACCTCAGTAAGTAAAACAAATAAGCTGTATGGAAGTGTTATATAAAAGGGTACGCAAAAGAAGAAAGTAAGACAGTAACAAACAAACACTGTCCACGATAAGACGCACTTGCACCAAGTGCGAGAAAACAACAACAACCCTGCCATAAAACCTGCAGAGTCTAAAAGGAAAACATGTGCCAAAAAAAGAATGTTGCAATATACAAAGGAAGAAACGTCTAACAATCCTAAATTGTGAGTAATGGCAGCAGTAAAACAACATGGACCTGAGTTGGTGACCAAAAATAGTCCCCCAAACAAAACAGTTCCAACTAAAAATACACTGTGTCAGCACAAGGCCACTACTTACCCAGCCCGTACCTAGGACTAAAAGGTGGCGGCCACGGCTCGCACACAAAACATCCCACTCCTTTAGAGCATCAAAATACCACTACCTGCCATAACCCACGATTCGGCCTTCAAAAAAAGGAAGAAACAAATGACTGACAGGACATCCCCACCTAGGAGGTAATCACTCGGGAAGAAAGGAAAATAAAAAAAAAACGGTTAAGGCAAAAAAAAAACGTCGATCTCAGCTTACAAGAGGTCGTCGATCTCAGCTTACAGGAAAACGCCTATCTCAACTTACAGGAGGTTGTCGATCTCAGCTCGACGATTTTCGTTGAATTCAGATCTCAGGAAAACGTCAATCTCAGTTCGATGATTTTCGTCGAACTCAGATCTCAGGAAAACATCGATCTCAGTTCGACGATTTTCGTCGAACTCAGATCTCAGGAAAACGTCGATCTCAGTTCGACGATTTTCGTCGAACTCAGCTCAGGAAAATGTCGACCTCAGCTCAACGATTTTCGTTGAACTTAGATCGACGATCTTCGTCGATCTCAGGTAACCGGAGATCGTCGATCTCAGCTTACAGGAAAACGTCGAGCTCAGTTCGACGATTTTCATTGAACTCAGATCTCAGGAAAACATCGACCTCAGCTCGACGATTTTCGTCGAACTCAGATCTCAGGAAAACGTCGACCTCAGCTCGACGATTTTCATCGAACTCAGATCGACGATCTTCGTCGATCTCAGGCAACCGGAGATCGTCGATCTCAGTTCGACGAACAACGTCGAGCTGAGAATGACGAACGTCGTCGACCTTGCAGCGTTGAGTGCACAACAATCCTGTACATCCTATTTCATTTCCGACCATTCCTCTTAGCCTAATTTGATCCTATCACTCGTAATAAAAGTATGAAAACCCATTGCAACTAGTTTTAGGGCTGATAGGCTAAATACTACCCAATCCGAGATTAATAAGGAACAATTTGATAAAATACAAGACTACAGCAGCCCGACCGAAAACTTGGTGTTTCAAAACTTGAGAAAGTGAAAAAAAACATAAAGGAACATTCATGGTTCAAGATCCGATGTTCAGTAAGCTTGGATTAGGCCTAAGGGCTCAAGATCCACATGATTTTGACGGGAGAACAGAGCAAAATAAACGATCTCGGGATAAATGAATGTTAACAACAAATATGAACATGAAAAGGAGAAAAGCTTGGCAAGGGTAGGAGCACCACTTGCCTCAAATCCCAGCGAAGCTTGGTCGGCCGTAGGAGTGAAGGTCTAGGCGAGAGCAATTCAAATCCGGCTTCGAAATCAAATTCCGTCCACAAACGATCCCGGAATCGCCGTTCGAAGCCAGCGGGATTGGCAGTTTCCCACTGTTTTTCGCGAACAGGCGCAGGCGGGGAAGATGAACAACAGTTTCTTAAGTCTAAACCATCCTATTTATAGGATCCGATTCCTAAATGTTAATAAATAAATAGTATAATTATGATACCTAAATTCATAACCGCCCTCCACCTTCTAAAACATTAAATAATAAAATACCTAGTAAATAGTATTATTTTACATAAAAATACAAAACGACGCGAAAACCGAACATTCTCGGAATTCGACGAAATTTGCACCGTAGCTAAATATCCATACTTCGAACACAATGGCGAAGTCGAAATCAACTTTCGACGAACAAATCTCGGGTTATACCCACCCGAAGCCAGAACACAAGCATCCCCCGAGAGGCCACACCGGGTCACCCAAAACGACCCGGCTTGCTAGGGGATCTTGCCAATAGGCTACAAAATAGGTCGCTCAGTACTAAGGAGCTAAGACCATGCTCCAACAAATGGCACAAGCCAAAACGCGTCAACGTAACGCCAAATAAATCGCAGAAAAACCGGGGGCGTTACAGTCACTCCCCCTAAAAGAAAGTTTCGTCCCGAAACTTTACGCACACAACTTCTACTATAGAAGGAAAGTAACAAAACAAGAGTTACTAGAAAGAAAACGTACCAATCAAATCAGGGGAACAGTTGAGGGTGAGCCTCCCTCATAGCTGACTCTAGCTCCCAAGTCACGTTTTCCAAATCCTGATTCTTCCATAGAACTTTCACCATCGGGATAGACTTTGTCCGCAACACCCGATCTTGAGTATCCAAGATGCAGACCGACACCTCAACATATGAAAGATTAGGCTCCAATTGGGGCACAACATCCAAGACTTGCCCACTGCTTCGCACACACTTCCGTAATTGGCTTACATGAAATACATTATGAACACCAGGGAAGTTTGCTGGCAAAACCAACCTATATGCTGACACGCCAATCCATTCAACAATCTTAAACGGGCCCACATACCTCAGGTCCAATTTCCAGTTCTTACCAAACCTCCTAACACCAACCATCGGGGAAACCTTAAGAAACACAAGGTCCCCCACCGCGAACTCCAAGTCAGATTTACGCCGGTTGGCGTTCTTCTCATATCGTTCCTGAGCTATCCGAAGCTTCTCTCGAATAAGCTTCACTGCGACTTCCATTTCCTCGAGCGCATCCGGACCCAATATAGGCCTCTCACCAGCCTCAGCCCAAAACAAAGGAGTCCTGCAGCGCCACCCATACAGTGCCTCGAGGGGAGCCATTTGCAAGCTTTCTTGATAACTATTATTATATGCAAATTCCATAAGCCGCAGACGCTCATCCCACGCTCCTCCGTGGTCTAGATTGTAGCACCTGATCATATCCTCCACTATCTGGTTTACCTGCTCTGTCTGCCCATTGGTCTGTGGGTGGTAAGCAGTAGAATACCTCAAATCTGTACCCAGACCCTCTTGCAGACTCCTCCAGAAGCGAGATGTAAAACGAGAGTCTCGATCAAAAATGATGCAAACAGGCACACCGTGCAATCTGATGACCTCGTTCAAGTACAACTCTGCTATCTTCTTCATCGGGTAATCTATCTTATAGGGTACGAAGTGCGCACACTTCGCCAATCGGTCCATGATCACCCAAACTGAATCAAATCCCCTTGGAGATCTCGGTAAGCCCGTAATGAAGTCCATAGAAATACTTTCCGACTTCCAAGTCGGGATCTCCAACAGAGTCAACTTGCCACCAGCCCTTCCGTGATCGGCCTTCACACGCTTGCAAGTGTGGCACTCAGCAACAAATCGGGCTATGTCCCCCTTCATCCCATACCACCAGACGATTTGCTTCAAATCATGGTACATCTTTGTAGATCCTGGATGGTAGGCAACACTGGATCCATGAGCCTCTCTGCATATCATAACCCTGATGCCTCCAACAGCGGGGATGCAAAACCTGCCACGGTACTTCAAAGTACCTACATCATCGATAGAAAAATCCGGAAACTCCCCTCTCTCAGTCCTGAGGTATAAGTGCAGAAGATCCGGATAATCCTTTTGGTGCAACCTGGTAAGTGAAATCCAAGACGGCTCTGCCACTGCCAAACTGCTCTGCATGTCACAACATCCCACGGAGATATCCATCAGGAGGAACTCCTCCACTAAACGATCGGTGGAGAGATTAAAGATCTTCCTCATCTTCCGGCTCAGGGCGTCGACCACCACATTGGCCTTGCCCGGATGATACTGGATCTCCATATCGTAATCGGCCACATACTCTAGCCACCGCCGCTGGCGCAGATTCAACTCCTTCTGTGTGAACACGTATTTTAGACTTTTATGATCTGTGAAGATCTTGCACTAGGCACCATAAAGTAGATGCCTCCACAGCTTTAGCGCATAAATCACCGCAGCAAATTCAAGGTCATGTGTAGGGTAATTTCTCTCATGAGTCTTTAATTGCCTTGATCCATACACAATCACTTTTCTAGCCTGCATCAACGCGCAACCCAGACCAACATGCGAAGCATCCGCGTACACATCATACTTCGCACCCTCAGTAGGTAGGGTAAGAACGGGAGCAGTGCACAATCTGTTCTTTAGTTCCAAGAAGGCTTCTTCGCACTTCTCACTCCAAACAAAGGCCGTGTTCTTCTGAGTCAACCTTGTCAAAGGTGCAGCCAGGGTGGAGAAACCCTCTACGAACCTCCGGTAGTAGCCGGCCAACCCTAGGAAGCTTCTAATCTCCTTGGGCGTGCCCGGCCTGCCCCAATCCATCACTACTGTGATCTTTTCCGGGTCAACCGAGATACCATCCTTATTCACCACGTGGCCCAGAAACGAGACCTGAGGCAACCATTATTCGCACTTGCTCAGCTTGGCGAATAACTTGTGGTCCCTCAACACTGATAGAACCAAGCGCAGATGCTGCTCATGCTCCTCAGCACTGCGAGAGTAGATCAACACATCATCGATGAATACCACAACGAACTTGTCTAGAAAATCATTGAACACCAGGTTCATCATATCCATGAAAGCTGATGGTGCGTTGGTCAAACCAAATGAAATCACTAGAAACTCGAAGTGTTCATGCCTCGATCTAAACGCAGTCTATGGAATATCTGCCTCACGGATCCTGAGCTGATGATAGCTAGAACGAAGATCGATCTTGGAAAACACGGTGCTACCACGCAACTGATCAAATAAGTCATCGATCCTCGGCAGAGGGTACCTTTTCTTAATGGTGACTTTGTTCAGTTCCCTATAATTGATGCACAGCCTTATCGACCCATCCTTCTTCTTCACAAATAGAACAGGAGCACCCCAAGGCGACGAACTCTGCCTGATAAAGCCTTTTGCCAACAACTCGTCCAACTGGACTCGCAACTCCTCTAACTCACGAGGGGCCATCCGATATGGCGCCTTAGCAATAGGACGCGTTCCCGGTTCCAAATCAATCACAAACTCAACATCCCAATCGGGAGGAAGACCCGGAAGGTCATCAGGAAAAACATCAGAGAAACCACATACAACAGGAATCTCCTCCAAGCGCGGTACACTAACAGGAGTCCCAACCACCGAGACTAAACAAACAAAACAATCAGAATGAAACAGCTTCTGAGCATATATCGCAGAAATGACAGGAGAATCCTGACACAGATTAGCATACACAATTCCAGGCTGACCGTTGTCCTTGATGAAGTCCAAGCGCTTCCCTTTGTACTGAATAACCGCATCATACTTAGACAACCAGTCCATGCCCAGAATAACATCGAAGTCCTCTAGATCAATCATCTTCAAGTCAGCCTTCGCAAGAAAGTGCCCCAACAAAACAGGGCAATCCAGAATTCCCAAATCTGATAACACAGATTCACCAGAAGGGAACTTGACGCAGAAAGTATCACGAACTTGATTTAGAATCAACCGATATCGCTCCACAAAAGCTCTAGCCACAAACGAGTGGGTAGCGCCGGAGTCGAACAGAACACGCGCCCAGCTGTTCTTCACCCTAAATTTCCCTATAGGAGTACATATGCAACTAAGGAACTACCAAAACAGAAATATAACCATTCTAGTGAATAAAACTTTCAGGCTAGGGAAACAACTAACATGAGATGACCTGAGTCGAAGTTTGAGCCTCCTCAGAAGAGATCACGTTCAACTTTCTTTTGCCCGTGTCCACACGCTGAGGCGGAGTTAATGCCTGAAATGGAACTGCATGAAGGACAGGCTGGACCTAAGGACACCTTGTCTTGATATGACCCTTCTGTCCACACTAATAACAGACTTTATCCTTGGACCAGCACTGGGCAGCATCATGCCCAGGTCGCTTGCAAACAGAACATGAAACATCCTTCCTAGGAGCACCTTGAATCGCATGAACTTGCTCCTTCTTCTGAGCTCCCGCCTTCTTGAAACACCTCTCAACAGGGTGGCCTGGCCGGCCACAGAAGCTACACACTACCTTGCTCTTCTTTTCCGAAGCAGCACCGGGTACTTGGGGGTTCTTCTCTTCAGCAGACTTCCTCTTGTCCTTCCTCATTTGCTGGACTCTGTTCTTTACGGTCTCAATTGCCTCCAGTACCCCTGCATAAGTCTCTGATCCATATGCACTGTCCAACTGCTAAACCTCGCTCCTCAAGCCACCAAGGAACCTCTTGACTCGATCAGCTTCAATACTCACCAACCTAGGGGCAAACCGGCTCAACTTGCTGAACTTTATCTCGTACTCACTGACCGTGAGTTTCCTTTGCTTCAGGTGGAGGAAGTCGTTCATTAGTCGGTCACGCTCGACCGAAGGCAAGAACTTCCTCAACAGCATCTCCTTGAATAATCCCTAAGAGCAACCAGCCACCAAGCTCTCCTTTTCCCTAAGCCACCAGCTTTTATCCAAGCCCTTTAACTCATAGGCCGCTATCATCACTCTGATCATCTGCAATACCGGAGTACATGAACATCTCCTCCATAGAGATCAGCCAATCACCTATGACCATGAAATCTGCCTTCCCATCATATGTAGGAGGGCTATGTCTCTGAAATTGTGAGATAAAGGCCATCTCTACTAGCACCACCACTGGAGGTCTCAGGGGAGTAGGAGGGGGAGGAGCAGCTAACCCCCCTGTAGGGTCTTGCACTCCCTGAGTCTGTCCTACCATAACTGCCACCAGAGACTGGATCTGGGCCTGCATCTCCACCAACTGCCTGGTCAAGGAATCGTTGCTCAGTCGCAAGCTCTCGATCACCGCATCACTCTGCGCTCCAGATGACTCACCCTCAGACAGGGGAGTTGACCTCGTCGAAGGACATCTTGCCATCCTATGATCGTATCAACATTAGTCAAATCCTAGTACAACAGCTAGAACTAACTACAAGTACAGACAATACATACATAAATATGAACTTTTAACTGTTATACTTGCTCTGGAATTTTATATTATATTTATAAAAGTGATGTTATGCTTAACCTAGGATGGTTTACCACCATCAACTAACTCTTGTGCCTGGATTGGGAATGCATGAATTTATATTCTTTTTCTGATTTAAAACCATGTGTGTACATATGTAATCCTGCAAATCTTTAGCCTGGTACGTTGTGCTTATGCAATGTTATGCTATGCATGATTGTGCTATGCATTCTAAAAAGGCCTTAATGCATGTTATGAGTGGCGTACGCATGAAAATATTATGCATCCCATTCTACATAACATTCTCATGCAACGAAAAAGAAACGTGCTAGTCGCATTCATGTGGTGAGGTTATGCATCCCAAACTACATAACCCTCACATGTTGCCCCTATGGTGGATCCATATACAGACACATATTATGCATTTCATATTACATAATATGCCTCATATACTTCATGTTATGCTATGGGTGTAGTGTTCGTGCTTCAGCCAAGACGTGATGATGACATATCAGTGTGTGTATGATATGATCCTAGACATCTAATACCTACAAGGGAAAGTTTCCCGACAAATTGTCAAGCAACCTGGCTCTGATACCAACTGTCACAACCCGCATTTTCTCCAAATTTAAGAAGTATCAGAGTGTGAGAAAACACGCGTCGTGATGCTACGTCGAACAGGGGATAATTGTCGACGCTCAGGCGAACACCATCTAACTAGACTATGAAAATTCATAAGTTTAATGATTAGAAAATCAGTTATATTTTAAAGGCCGTATCCCTCGGCTCAGTGGATCATCTAGTCCATAGTTTAAAAACTATACTTATACGCAGCAAAAAATACTTTATTCACATTTGACATCCTAAGAGAGTGCGTAAGTGACCCCAGAGGACAACTTACACTATGCAAGACCCTACATTTAATTTATACTATATATAAGAAAACGATCTTTTTACGTTATTTGGAAAGTAGTATATGAGTTTTATAAACATGCTGATCATGAGATATACTTATAATAGTGTTTTTAGGTTTAAAAGTAACTAGCAAGCTAGCATAAATCTTCCCAAGAGCAAATGTACATGAAGTTCCCTCCTGGTTTTGTGAAGAAAGGATCTGAAGGGCTTGTATGCCGCCTAAGGAAATCCTTATATGGCCTTTTTTTTGTTTTTTACGTTTCCTCCTTACTCAGGTATATGTATGAGTAAAGCCTCTTCTGTTCTAATCTGATTATTCCTTTCTACTACATATGTGACTTTTAATATAACATTCTATTTTATATTTGATATACAATTTTTTTTGAAATAACTACATTGCAGGAATTTGTACCTAGATGTTTGAAATGTATTTTATGATCTCCTCTTTTATTGACTTACTGAACTATATTAGTGCAAGTTTGAGTTGTTCCTCCTGGCTTTCATTTTCCCGAAGGAAATTACGTTTTGGGGTTGAAATGAATTCATTAATCACTACACAGGAAAAGTAATCATGTTCAAATTTGGCGAATTAACTCAAATGAAATCTACAATGCCTCTAAGGATGCTTATTACGAATACAAAGGTAGCGAGGAACACGAAAGCTTTAGTTGCTGGTGTTTCCGAAAGAGCCGTTCGCCATCCAAGTGTTATGTATACTGTTTTTATAGCAGTTGATTTTATTAGCAAAGAACTAGCAAATGCTACTGAAGCACCTGCTGTCGATGACATCTCTATTACAAGAAGGGAAGAAATGATAGAAGAACTCATGGAGATGAACCAAGGGTTACTTCAATGTATGGGAGTGAGCCACGCTTCAATTGAAAATGTGTTGCAAGTAACTGCCAAGTATAAGCTGCTTCAAAGTTGACTGGCGCTGGTGGTGGAGGCTGTGTCCTGACTTTGCTACCAACATGTATCCTCATAAATCTTTTCGGTATAATCACTTTATGCATTCTAAATTGAGTGATTTTTTTGGTTTGGCTTGATTTTTTTTCAAAGTCTATTGCTTATTTGTCCATATTCTCTTATTAAAATAAGGAATAATTATAACAAACTAATATTCAACTTTGCATAATTACAAGGACCTCCCTTTTTCTTAAAATTACCACTTCCTTCTAAGTTTACATTGTTAATTTTGACAATGTAAACTTAGAGGGGATGATTTGATAATTTTAAAAGTTAGAGGGGAAGTCCCTATAATCTAGCAACATTAGAGATGAGGTTCCTGTCAATTACCCTGAAGTAATTATGCTGTTGGCTAATATAGTTCATGTAGTGTATTTCCTATGAGCCTAATTGGGCTCTTAATTATTTTCATATTTTCTTTAAAGAAAAGAAAAAAATCTGTATTATCTGTCATAAACCTTGTGATGCAGGATGATCCTATCAAAAATTGTGCATGCATCATAACGGGAATCTAATGAATACAAGTGTAGGATGTGCGGTTGTAATTTAACCACCATCCATTATGCGTTGAGATCGATGCTCAATCCCAATACAAGAAGATGATTTTTCTAGTCCACTTTTCCGAACTTTATACCTGCTAGCCTGTTAATGTAGATGGTAATGGTGTTCACACAAATGTATAATGTTAGCCAACATGAAATACACTACATGAACTACATGTTAAAGAAATACAAGAAGATGATTTTACTAGTCCACTTTTCCGAACTTTATACCTGCTAGCCTGTTACTGTAACCCATGTTAAAAAAGTAAAAAAAAAAGATTCTGAGTTTTTTCCCTTATGAATGCGGCTGATGTTTAATTTTTTTTTGCACAAATCAGTTTAATGAGCCCCATACATATCCTTGTTTAAAATGACAGATCTAGACTTCTAACTTACTAAACATAGATGCTTTCATTTTCAATTTTCTTCATTCGATCAATTTAATGTAAACATTTCACGGTAGACGATTTTATGATTTTATTTATATAATCAGGTTAGCAAAATCTTTTTCTTTTCACCCCATCACTTTCATATGGATGTCAATTGTTCAGAATTTATTTAATTCTTAACCAAATGTCAGTACTGTCCAACAACATTATAGAAAACGATGTCGCGGATCTAGAATCGTGCGAATTCTAGTGTCTGAAAGTCGAAGTGGGCGGAAAGGGCCTAGAAATTTATTTTGGTTGATGCTCTAAAGTTGTAGAAGTCTTGGAAGCAATTGACACACCAAATTTATGCAATTTTTTTTCTTCCCATTAACCAATAAAATGGTCATGTAAAAACTTTCTTATCTTGCTGTAGCCAGTCCTGCACAAAAAGACTGTCGGGCCAGTTCGGGATCGGTCTTTTAAAAGACCGGTTTTTTGGCCGACCGGTCCCGCTCAAACCAGTCCCGGTCCGGGACCGGTTTTCCTCCTCTAGAGGAGGACCGGCTGGGACCGGAGGACCAGTCCTAACCGGTCCAGTCCCGGACCGGCTGGGACCGGAGGACCGGTCCCGGACCGGTCTTTTTTACAGGTCTTTTGTCCGGTCTTTTACTAAAATGACTAAAAATGATCGGTCTCTTACTAAAATTACTAAAATGACCGATCTTTTACCAATCTTTTGATCGGTCCCGGTCCGGGAGTGGTCTTTTACCAGTCCCGGTCTGGACCGGTCTTTGATGAAAAAGGGGGACTTCTTGGGACCCCTGGGACCGGTCCTAACCGGGACCGGTTCCTAGCCGGCCCTAACCGGTGCCGTTTTTTGTGCACCACTAGGCTGCAGCTGTTATTTTAGCAGTTCAAAATAATATGTTTGTCTATTGAAAATAATCTTATGTTGAACTCATTTTGGCCTTTTTGAATAAAATTCATCAAATCTAAATTATATTCTTCTATGTGGATGATTTTTCTACTATTTGATGACAATATGATGTGAATTTTTCATTTGATAAATCTCTTCATTTACACTTTGATTTAGTACTTATAAATGTTGTGAAGTTTTATTTTATGGCTCAAATGTTTAGAATATATACTTTTAAAAAATAGTGTAAGATCTTACAATTCTAAATTGGTCAAATATTTATTTGCTAAAACATAACAATATTGAGTAATTTATTTTTTTGAGACTCTAACAGATGAATATTAAATCACAAATGACTGAGACTATTGGAGAAGAATGGCTCAAGTGGGGACGACATGGGGAGAGGGAGGATATAAGAGGAAGAATCTTGAAGAAGCTGAAGGGCGCGAGAGAGCGAGAGAGGGCGAGAGAGAGAGAGAGAGACAGTTTGGGGGGACTTATTTTCACCGGTCAAGCGCTACGATTGCATGAATCGTACCTTAGTTAATGTCTGATTCATGCGATCGTAACCGCTTGACCGGTGAAAAAAAGTTCCCCCAAACGTAGCCTGCTCCGTTTGGCGTGACGTTTTTGCTCCGGTGAGTTTGGACAAAAATACTACCGTCATAACAACAGTTATGATCACCACTAAGAAAAAAGGGGCAATGTTAATAGTGCCTCTGAAGTCTCTATTAGCTGCTATTTCTATTATTTTGATCTTTTTTGAGGTGCTACTAGCCAATAGTGGGGTGCTATTAACATTGCCGAGCTCTGCTGTTCTGGGCTCGACGAGTTCGGAGTCTCAACCCCGGAGGTTAGTTCGAAGTATGCCGAGCTCTACTCGACGATCACCGAGCTCCGTTCGACGAACTCCAAGCTCAACCCTCTGTTCGACGAACGCCAAGCTCAACCCTCTGTTCGACGAACGCCGAGCTCAACCCTCTGTTCAACGAACGCCGAGCTCAACCCTCTGCTCGGGCCGACGAAAGCTGGGCCTTGTTCGACGAACTCAAGGCGGGTGCGGGATGGATGGGCCAGCTCGCGCAGCTCGGCCGCCTGGCTTTGGCGAGAGCGAGCTGACCGCTCTGAGTTCGCACGCATGCTGTTCTGGCGCGGGCAGGGCGCTTCGGTCCGCTTGCCTGGCCTAGTGGGCTCACTCGACGAACACGGGGCTGTACATGCGCGTGCATGTAATAGATTGTGGAGTCGTCAATGCCCAATTTTGAGACTGTATCACTCTACACAGTCTGACACATGGTCGTGTGTTCGACCACATGCCTAGTCTTGAAGTAGTCTGCGCTCAGTCTCCAACCAAATAGATGATCCGCCTCTCATATTTAATTTGTAATTTAGGTAACATTTAATATATATACATATATATTATAATAATTAATAGTTAATATATATTCATAAGTAGTGGTGCACATAAAGCACGGCGGGCCCGGGCTTTTCCGAACCGGGCCCGGGCCGGGCTTAACAATGTAACCGGGCTGGGTCGGGCCGGGCTATGCTCCCTGGGGGGGGGGGTGCTGGTAAGGCCCCCCAGGCCGGCCCGGGCCGGGCCAAGGTTAAGCCTGACCCGGTTATTTTTTTTAAAAAATTGTTTTTTTTAATTCATAAAAAAATCAAGTTTTGATTTTTAAAAAAAATAAAAAAATCAAGTTTTGATTTAAAAAAAAATAAAAAATTTCGAGCACTGTTTGCACCTCGCCTTTTGCTCTGCGCCGACTTGCACTAAGTTGAAATATTCCCAAACCGGCGCCGTACGCTTGTGCTGCACCAATTCGTGAGCGACGGATGATGAATAATACGCCTGTGTTGACGACATATTCGAGAGAATAGAGATTAGAGAGAGAGGGGGTGGGGGATGAGGGGGTAGAAGAGGGAAAGAAGGAGGGGGGGTTTATAATTTTTTTTTAAAAAAAAATTAAAAAAAAATTATTTTATTTTTTTAATAAAATAATGGCTGCCAGCATGCCCATGTGGCATGCTGGCAGCCAACGGATCTTAGAGCCGTTGGAAACCAACGGCTCTTAGAGCCGTTTGTTTCCAACGGCTCTAAGAGCTAGCCCGGGCTTAGCCCGGGCTTTTCCAGGCCCGGGCTAAGCCCGGTAACCGGGCTTTGCCCGGCCCGGCCCGGGCCGGGCATTTGCCCTACAATGGGGCCCGGAAGGGCCCCATGGCCCGGCCTGGGCCCGAGGCAGGCTTGGCCCGGGACCGGGCCTGTCGGGCTTTTCATTGGGCCGGGCCAGTCCGGCCCGGTGGGCCCGGTTTTTTAGGACACCTCTATTCATAAGACATCAAAAAATAACGAAATTAAACACTAAGTTTTACCGTCATATAAACATTACGTCATTTATATGAATACTCTTGAGAAAAATTAAGAATTGCTACAAAGAGATTCATAGATAATTTTTATTATTATTTACTTGCAACTTACTCTGTTACTCTCAACATTACAAGTATACAAGTAACATGAAATAAGATGTTGAGTAGAACCGAGAACCAAATTGAAATTTTCAGTTCAAATGTGACTTTAAGACACAAGTAATTTAAATTGAACCTATACCCAACGGCTCCTGAGTTTTCTAAGGGGAACCTATAGTTGAGTTTTCTAACGGCACCCTCAATTGCCAGGTTTTGACAAAATGTACCTCAAATTGTTAAATATTGTAAAATGCACCCATAATTAGAAAAAAGGACTCGCAAAATGCAACCCCACTCGGGTGCAAAGTGTCAGACTTTTTTTAATTGGGGGTGCATTTTGCAACATTTAATAATTTGTGATGTATTTTATCAAAATCCTATCTTGATGCCTCTTGCCAATTACCCGAATCCTTAGGATAATCTCATCTCATCTTAAAAAAAAATATAATCCGTTCTCCTAAGCATATCCATGTTTCCATTATAGCGCAACTCATTAAGGGTCGGTTCATTTACAATATTTTGACAACTTGGTTTTGAAAGAAATTGTACCTAATCACATAGAGGGGGGGGGGGGGGTGAATTGGTGGCCTTAATCTTTTTAAACTTTTAGGCAGATTTCATCACAGATTTCATCACAGATTTCATAGAACAAAAAACAGCAACCACAGAATCATACACACACAGAGTACACACAGTTTTATAGTGGTTCCCCAAGGTTTGGGTACATCCACTTTCCCCCTTCGCCTATCTAGTAGTGTACTAGATTCGGCCAAACTCCTTCACTATTCCTCAGATCCTCAGATCTTACACTCAGAACCCCAAATAGGTTCCTACAGCTCAGAGTGATCCCACTCCTACAACTCAGGCACACATCCCTACCACTCAGTCTTCACAAAGACCTACACTCAGCCTTCAACAAGGCCTACACTCAGCCTTCAACAAGGCCTACACTCAGCCCTCAACAAGGCCTACACTCAGAGAATGGATCTCCTACACTCAGGCACACAAGCCCTACCACTCAGACTTTATAATTTCAGGCTTACAACTCAGATCCCTATGGATCCTACAAGTAATTAAAATTACAATGAATATAAACCTACAACTCAGAATAAGAGAGAAGAGTTGACAGGTTTCTTAATGAGTTCTTGGAAGAACTTTGCTGAGATCAACCTCCCTTGGCTTTCTTCAAAGCTTCTTGAATTTAGAACATAATAGGGTTGAGTCTCTATGCAACTGATCTTCAATCACTGCTAACTTAAGAATCAGAAATCAATCTGAAACTTTTCTTCACAGCCTGGTTCCACAACTGTCTTCTTGGAAGGAGCTCTCTCTCTCCAACTTCTTAGATCTTCACTTGAATTGATTCTTCAATGAATTGCTTGATCATCTTCTCAATCCTCTTTTTCTGTTGAAGTAATAGGCCTTTATATAGGCCTTCTTCATGGTGACCGGCTGATCCGGTTTCTAATGACTTTCTGACAACTCTGACAGTTGTAGTAGACCGGCTAGAATGACAGCTGTCAAGTCATCCAGTCACTTCTTGAATTTTCTGTAACTGTCTGAAAGTGTCGATACAGTCTATCTTTAAGTGTCGACACTTATAGACTAAGTGTCGACACAAGTAGACTAAGTGTCGACACTAGCCTTCATGGTGTCGACACAACTCCTTGTGTTATAGAATCTGCTTCTCGACACTGCTTCTTCAACATGTGTCGACACTGATCCTGTGTGTCGACACAAGTCCTTCTTATTTGATACTTTGTTGATTTCTTGTAAGTGTCGACACAACTCCTTTGTGTCGACACATCTTCTTGTGTTGATACCTGCTAAGTGTCGACACATCTTTTTGGTGTCGACACATGCCTTCTGTGTTGATACTCTTGCTGAGTGTCGACACTTCTCCTTGTGTCGACACTTGTACTTAGACTTTATTGAAATTTACTGAGTATCGACACAGCCTCCTAGTGTCGACACTTTCTTCATGTGTTGAGACTTTTGCTGTGTGACGACACATTCTTCATTATGTCGACACTTGTACTTAATCTCTGTTGAAGTTTGCTGAGTGTCGACACAGCCTCCAAGTGTCGACACTTGTACTTGAACTTTGTTGAAGTTTTGATGAGTGTCGACACAGCCTCCAAGTGTCGACACTTTTGATGTCGACAAAGTTCCTCTGGGTGTCGACACTGCTTCTAAGTGTCGACACAGCTTCTCTGGACATTTCTTCATTGAGTGTCGACACAACCAGTATGTGTCGACACTTTCCTTCTGGTGTCGACTCTGCATCCCTGGTGTCGACACAATTACTCCAAGTGTCGACACTGCTTCTCTAGGTGTTGACACAAGTCTTCTTAAGTGTCGACACTTTTCTTCTGGGTGTCGACACATGGACTTAAAAACTTTTCAGCTTTCCCTGCAAATACTTAACCTGCACAACTAAACTCAAAATACATCAAATACATTTTGATGTATATCATTGAGTAGGGTGAGGCTTCTTCAAATTAGGTACATTTATTCCAATGTACCAAACAATCTTCCCCTATTTGGAGAAGTCATAACCCTTAGTCAATGATATACACCATACATAACAAATTCACAGTATGATGTAAAACAGGATTATATAACAGGGTAAGTACATAAACATGTATACTCAAATTTCTCAGAACATTAATGTAATAGATTTAACATATATCACATTGTTCTAACAACTTCAACATATTCATTATTCAAAAGTTTACAGAGAGTTTAAAATCAAATGATTACAACTGTAAACTAAAGAAAAATTCTATCCTATTGCTGCTCAGATTCCTTGATCACAATGCCCTTTCCTGATAGTATCTTTGCTTGGACTGGGGCTTCAGCATCTTCAGCAGCAGCAGGATTCTTTCCTTTAAGATCCTTCTTTTTTAAATCTTCAGCTTTGATCTTTTGCCTTTCAAAGTAATGATAAGGCTTTGGAAAGTACTTGCTAGGCTCCTGGGCAGTAGGAGATAGCTTTCCCATCTTAGCCTTTCTTTTGTATTGCACAATGGCTTCTTGCCTGTTCTCATGCTTCCTCCACTCCAGTTCAGAATACCACTTGTTTCTATCCTGGATATTGTATTTGGCAGCCTTCCATGCAGTCAGAATGATATTCCTGGAAGTGGGGCTCCATTGTTCAAAGTCAGGCCTCAATTCAGCTTGCTCTCTGAATCTCTTCTTTGACAATTGGGCTTCTTGTTCTTTCTGCAAAGCCTCTTATTCTTTCAGTATAGCCTCTGGCACTGGCTGAACTACTTTCTCTATGATGACCTTCTGATTTCCCTCAGGAGGGCTATACATTGACTGTATATCTTGATGTATCATATCAAAGTCTGGTGGAGGATAGATCACTTGAGCTACTTCAGCTTGCTCTCCTCCAAGATATACAAGATTAATCCCAGACTCTGCAACATTGTCATCATCACATAATGGAGGATATCCAAGGGTGGCTCTGATGGAATTTGAAATCCACTTTGCATGATCAGAGCCTGCTTTGACTAACACTCTCTCCCCCTTTATGACTTCTCTAACAATGTGATCTCTCAGATCATCTTTCTGAAACCTTATTTGTGTATCCAAATAGTTTACTCCATCCTTAAAGAAAGGTTTCAACCTTTGGAGCTTGTCAGTTATAGCCTTTTGAGAGTCTTCAATAACAGTTTTAACAGCAATTAAGCTCTCTTGCAGTTGTTTGTCAAATTCTTCTTTAGCAGTGGTCAGGGCTGCATTATGGGCAGTTGCTATATTCTTCAGTTCTGTTACTATTACATTGTGTGAAGCAGTGAGATTATCATTCATTCTCAGCTGGTTCTCCAGGACATAGCCTTGCTTCACTGCAATATCATCTACTTGAGTTTTGATCTTTTCCTGATGAGTGGCTAGATAGACTACTGCATTTCCTCCCTTATGGAAGCAGTCAGTCATTTCATTCTTATTCAGATTCATTTCAAATCTGATTGACTTGATGTCTTGGGCAAGATCAAACTGCAGAGACTTATGTCCTTCATCCATATAAGATTGCAAAGCCTGTCTTTGCTCATCCATCTTTATCTGGAATGCAACCATCAGAGAACTGAAATCTGTAGATGCGGCAGACTGTGGTGTAGGCTGTGGTGTAATTGTTTGTAAAGCCTTTTTGTAAGTCTGGCTCCTTCTCTTAAAGACTTGGAATTTCCTCTTCTTGGCTCTTGCAGCCTCTTCATCCTTTGATGCAGATGTGCTATCAATATTCACTCTGTCCTTAGGACTTGGAGGTAACTCCTTCTCAGTCCTTTGTAGCCCTTCAGCATCTTTTGGCACCTCAGTCACCTTTGCCTGCTATTTTCTCTATAGTCTCCACTTGCTCCCCCTCAATAATTACTTTCTCTCCCTCAGCAGCAGCTTTTTCCACTTCAATGTCAGTTTGAAGAAGGTCAGGGAACAGTTCTTCCAGGGTAAATTCCTATTGAGTATGAGCTGGAGAAACTCTTATCTCATCAATAACTTGAACAACAACAGATGTGTCCTCTATGACAACATCTTGGGGTTGACTAGGAATCTGAGGTTGCTGATTGACATCAGACAATCTGTCAGTCATATCTTCATTTTCAATAGAGAAATCTAATTGGTTGATTTCAGTTATTACCTCAAGTATGGTCTGAGTAGCTTGTTCACTCTCTAGTGGAGTTGGCTCTTCCATAAGTAGAGGCTCCCCCTGGATTGAATCCTGGTGAATTGGGCTAGCCTGTGGTAGCTCCCCCTGCCTCTCTGCATCTTCTTGTCTTACTGGAGATTGTCCAGCATTTCCAGTGTCTTCTTCTTCAGGTGTGAACACTACATGCTCTTCAGAGCTGCTTGATGATTCTTAAGCCACAGGGCTGTCTTTTTCTTCTTCTTCAGGGGTGTTTCCTTCTCAGGAGTTGGCATTTCCTTGGTCAAGACTCTATCCCACCTAATGAAGATTCTCATATCCATCTTCCTCATGTGGTTGATCTTAGATCCAGCTGCTTGACTCATCACCTCTGGTATACTACCAGTTAGGTATAGGCTTAGTATTCTACTCAAATTGGGTTTCTTTAGGCTTTCTTTAATCTTATCAAACATAATTGCAGACCAATCAGTTTCTAGTTTGAAGATAATCCTGGTGATGATACTGAACATGTGAGCAGATATTCTATCATGTCCTCCAGGTTTGCTCAGGATGACTTTGCCCACAATCTCAGATAAACATTTGCCTTGCACATTCATTCCCTTTCTATTGAACACAGATCCTATTTTCAGATTTGAGTCCAAACCACACCATGTTAATGCTTCCCTAGTCTTAGAAGCAGAAACATCTTCTTCTTCCTTAGTCCTTGGTAGTTGTAGTACCTTTCTCAGACTCTTAGGAGAGACCTTCACCTTTGCCCCATGAACTCTTGACTTTATCTTGAGTCCTGATTCATCGATTGTTGCTCCATTCAGAAATTCCAGAACCTCCTTCTTCCAGATCTTGATCGGTTCTGAAACCAGAAATTCTAATCCAGACTCTGCGATTAGGGTTATCACGCCTTTGATCTCAGGTTCCGTGTCATCAAAAGCATGCCGCACGAGTTCATATCCTTCATTCACATTCTCTTCTAGCTTGGGCGCCATTATGGTTTGAAGAAATTTGAATTGAGAGAAGAGAGGTGTCGACACACAAGTTTGGTCTCGAAACTTTGGTGTGCGTGTCGACAGACAATGGCAAAAACCTATTTATACCTTTCTAGAATCGAAGATGAAAGGGCGCGTCAAAATACTTAAATTGTGTCGACACTGTTGATAAGTGTCGACACTTACTTATAATGTCTCGATAATCATGTGTCGACACAAGTATAGTCGACAGAATATATGTGTCGACACTTGTTTATGTGTCGACACCGCTTTGCTCGACACTTAGTTGAGACTTTACTAGACTAATTCTGTGTAAAGTCTAAGTGTCGACACCACCTTGGATGTGTCGACACCTACTCTGCATGTGTCGACACTAATTCTCTGAAGTGTCGACACAGATTTCCTAGATGTGTCGACACCATTTCTCTGAAGTGTCGACACCACTTCTATGTGTCGACACAGACAACTCTGTATATCGACAACATTTTACTTAGCTAATTTTTGTAAACTATTCTAAGTTTATCATCCCTAATTCAATTTTGAATTTATTGAATTTGGTTTCATCTAAGGGCTTAGTATACATGTCAGCTAGCTGATTATCTGTACTAACATACTCTAGTGAAATATCTCCCTTTTCCACATGTTTCCTTAGAAAATGGTATTTTATTTCTATGTGCTTAGTCCTACTATGGGAGACAGGATTGTTTGCAATAGAAATAGCACTTGTAGAATCACAAAATAGAGGTGTTCTACTTACTTGAATACCATAGTCTTCTAGCTGATGTTGAATCCATAGAAGTTGAGCAAAACAACTTCCTGCAGCCACATATTCTGATTCTGCTGTGGAGATAGCCACACTTGTTTGCTTCTTGCTACTCCATGATATCAGTCTTCCACCTAGGAATTGACAGGTTTCAGTTGTACTTTTCCTATCTTCCTTGCAGCCTACAAAATCTGCATCTGAATAACCTGTCAGTTCAAAGTCTCCATTCCTAGGGTACCAAAGGCCTAGATAAGGTGTGCCCTTAAGATATCTCAGTATTCTTTTGACTGCTGTCAAATGAGATTCTTTAGGGCAAGCTTGGTACCTAGCACAGACACATGTAGCATACATGATATCTGGTCTACTTGCAGTCAAATACAATAGGGAGCCAACTATCCCTCTATACAAAGTCTCATCTACAGGTTTCCCTACATCATCTTTGCTAAGAGACAAACTTGACCCCATAGGAGTTTTCATGGTAGTGGATGATTCCATACCATACTTCCTTATCAGTTCTAGGGTAAACTTAGACTGGCATATGGATAAACCATTCTCAGTCTGTCTAACTTGGAGACCCAAGAAGAACTTAAGTTCCCCCATACTGCTCATTTCAAATTGTCCTTGCATAAGTTTTGCAAACTTTTTGCAAAGACTACTTTCAGTAGACCCAAATATGATGTCATCTACATATATTTGGACTAGTATGATCTTGCCTCTGGATTCCCTAAGGAATAGAGTCTTGTCTATTTTCCCCCTTGTGAACTTATTCTCCATGAGGAAACTAGACAGGGTTTCATACCAAGCCCTAGGGGCTTGTTTTAACCTATACAAAGATTTCCTAAGTCTATAGACATAATTAGATTTAGTTGAATCAACAAAACCTGATGGCTGTTCCACATAGACTTCTTCCTTCAGATTTTCATTCAGGAAAGCTGACTTAACATCCATTTGGTATACTTTAAAGCCTTGATAGGTTGCATAAGCCAGGAACATCCTTATAACTTCCAGTCTGACTACTAGAGCAAAGGTTTGATCAAAGTCAATACCTTCTTCCTGCCTATAACCTTTTGCAACCAGTCTTGCTTTGTTCTTAATAATAACTCCATGTTCATCCATCTTGTTCTTAAAGATCCACTTAGTTCCAATTATGTTGTGGTCTTTTGGTTTAGGAACAAGCTCCTAGACTTTGCATCTTTTGAACTAGTTCAGCTCCTCTTGCATTGCCTCAATCCAATGAGGGTCTAGGATGGCTTCTTCAAATTTCTTTGGCTCAACTTGCGATAGAAAACTGGAGTAGAGTACTGAACTTAGATTTCTGCTCCTTGTTTGTACCCCTTGTCTGAGATCACCAATAATTTGATTGGCTGGATTATCTTTTAGATGTCTATTAGCTGGAGGCAGCCTGTCTTCAGGTTGAACTCCTTCAGCTTCTTCAACTTGCTGCACTCCTTGGTCTTCATCTGCATCAGGTGCATCTAGTACTCCCCCTGGACAACAGCCACTATCATCTACTTGCTGTCTTGCAGTAGAACCTTCTTCAATAGTGAGCTTGTCCATCTTCTTAGTCACACATGTGGAACTGCAAATACTTCTAGACAATTCATTGTTAATGAGTCTAGCTTCATCAAACACTACATGTACTGACTCCTCTACAACTTGAGTAGTCAAGTTATAGACCCTATAAGCCTTACTATTGTTGCTGTACCCAACAAAGATCCCCTCTTAGGATTTGACAGCAAACTTGGTTAAGTAAGACTTACCATTGTTAAGTATATAACATTTACAACTAAAGATCCTGAAATAGGATAGATTTGGTTTTCTGCCTTTCACAATCTCATAGGGGGTCTTATTGTGACTTTTGGTGATAGTAGCCCTATTAATTACATGGCATGCAGTGTTTACTGCCTCAGCCCAGAAATATTCTGGGAGAGATGTGTCACTTAATAGGGTTCTACCAGCCTCTATCAAGGTTCTATTTTTCCTTTCAGCAATGCCATTTTGCTGAGGTGTTCTTGGTGAAGAAAATTCCTGAAATATCCCAAACTCTTCACACAGTTTTGTCATACTGTCAGACTGAAATTCAGTACCACGGTCACTTCTGATTTTGACCACTGTACTATCTAACTCATTCTGAATTTGTTTGACAAAACTATAAAAGATACTAGGAGTTTCAGATTTCTGTCTAAGGAAGAACACCCAGGAAAACCTTGAGTAGTCATCTACAACTACAAATGTGTAGACCTTCCTACCTAGGCTGTGAACTGGCATAGGACCAAAAAGATCCATATGCAAGAGGTATAAGCACCTCACAGCAACTTTGTTTTCAATGCTATTAAAGGTGGATCTAGTCTGCTTGCCCTTTTGACAAGCTGAGCATATCCCATCTTTAATACACTTAACCTGAGGACCATTCCTCACTAAATCTTTGCTAAAGAGTTGACCAATTGTCTTGTAGTTAAGATGGGCTAGCCTCTTGTGCCATTTGACACAATGAGAGACTTTCTCATCAGCTACAAGACATACTGGAGAAACATTGTTCTCACACATAATGTCTAGGCAATAGACATTTCTCTTCCTATAACCTGTCAGAATGATCTCTTGATCATTAGACCTCCTGATATGACAACCATCTTTGACAAATGAGATGTCATATCCTAAATCACTCAGCTGACTTATACTAATGAGGTTGTGTTTCAAACCTTTAACATAAGCCACTTGAGTAATTGTTATAAGGTTGCTAGAAATGTTACCAAAACCTTTGATGATTCATTTTTCAGAACCACCAAAGGTGACTTTAGGACCATCCTTAATTGGTGTGTAGTCCTTTAGCAATCCCCTAGTTCTAGTCATGTGCCTGGAACATCCACTGTCCAAGTACCATATTGGGGCATGGTCACTTGGACTCACCTGCAAAATAGATTAGTTAACCTTAGAACCCAAAGAATTCTTGGGTCCTTGGTGCTGGTTAGTTTGCTTCTTAACAAAACTACCTGTAGCTTTTCTAACAGGCAGATTGCTACTCACCTTGGCACTAGAATTGTGCCAACAGTCTATGGCAAAGTGGCCTACCTTGCCACAACACCAGCACTCAAATCTGTTGTAGCTTTGCTTAGGTACAACCCTAGCTGTTTTATCTACAGCAGGCTTGTTGAGTACTGGGGCTTTGCCCTTAGACTTGGACTTTATAGTCCTAGCAGGTTGTGTAAACCCTAATACAGTTTTACCCTTTTGATGTACAAATTCATCTATCAAAGGTAAAATTGATTTTGGTTTAGAAAACCTTGCAACTATATCTCTCTCTCCTTCTGAAGACTAATCTCCAGATTTTTGATTTGATCATTCTTAAATGTTATAATCCCCATCTGAATAACAGTTATGTTCTTCAGCCTGGCTATTTCATTTAGTTTTTGATCAATCAACTTATCAAAATATGTTGCAGCAACTTTAAGACTGGCAATTTCCTTAGCCTGACTTTTGGCTAAGGATTTGCTTTTCTTTAAAGCTTGCAACACTACTCTATATTCATCAATCAATTAATGAATATCTCCTTCAGATTCAGATCCACTCTCATCACTTGATGCTGATGAATCTGATTCTGATCCAGTACTAGAAATTGAACTAACAGAACAATTTTGTACCTGACTAGGTCCAGGCTGATCCTGGATTTTATCTCCTTCTGACAAGGCCATCAGTCCCTGGCACTGATTGTCCTCTTGCTCATATATTGAGTTCATTAACTGGATGAACTCCTCTTCCTCTTCTTCAGCAAACAGTCCAATGTAAGCTTCAGCTTCTAAATCAGTTTCTGAAGATGACATATCTGACAGACTTTTGTCCTTTTTAGCAACAAAGGACCTTTCCTTTTTGCCCTTGATTTGAGTCTTCTTCTTATCAGTAGATTCTTTCCTCTTCTCTGGACAGTCAGCAACAACATGTACCTATTTGTTACAACAATAACAAACTATCCTTGAAGATGTAGTTCTATTTGACTTGGGCTTTCTCCTGTCATTATTTGATGACTTCTGTGAAGTGGATGGCTTAGTCCTCCACTGTTTCTTCTTTAGGAACTTCTGAAAATGTCTTGTGAAAGCTGCAAAGTCCTCATCACTCTCACAGCTTTCAGAATTCCTGCTTTCTGAATCATCTGACCCAGTCTCAGCCACTTTTGGAGGTGGAGATGGAGACTTACTTTTATATTTCTTGGTGGCTTCTGTCTTAAATGCCACAGCTCTTTCTTTATGCTCAACTCTGGTAGTCTTCTCCTCTTCTTTCCTTACCATTAGCTGCATTTCATAGGATAACAACTTTCCAAACAATGTTGGAGGAGGAATATCTGCTAACTTGGCCATTTCCCTTATGACACAAATCTTAGTATCCCAGTCTTTAGTTAGGGATCTCAAGAACTTATCATTCAGCTCATAGTTGCTGAATTCTCTTCCATAAGACATCAACTCATTGACAATCATATAGAATTTCTTGTAGCATTCTATTATACTATCAGACCTGCCTTACCTGAAACTTTCATACTCCTGATTTAGTAAGGACTTTCTGTCCTGTCTAACTTCTTCAGAGCCCTCCATGTACACTACCAGTGTGTCCCACATTTCCTTTGATGTTTTACAGTGTATCAAATTCTGGAATGTGACATCATCTATTGAACTCACTATAATATTCTGAGCCCTTTTGTCCATGGTGGCCAGAATAATCTCATCTTTAGTCATCTCTGAAAAGTCCTTAGGGGTTCTCTAATTTGCATCCAGGACTGATATTTTCATAGGCACATATGACCCTTCTTTGACTGTGATATAGATTCTAGGGTCAGAGGCTTCCAAAAATAGTCTAACCCTTTCTTTCCAGATGCCAAAAATCTCCTTTCTACAGATTGGCAACTTCATGGATCCAAGTTCTTTGTGATTCTCTGTTGAACCCATTTTCTTGATTTTCTTGATTCTGCACTTGATTATACTGAATCTGCAAACAGGATCTTTTGCTCAGACAGTTGTGTCCTTTTTGAGTAACCTCCCTCTGATACCACTTGAAAGAAATTGTACCTAATCACCTAGTGGGGGGGGGGGGTGAATAGGTGACCTTAATCTTTTTAAACTTTTAGGCAGATTTCATCACAAATTTCACAGAACGTAAAACAGCAACCACAGAATCATACACACACAGAGTACACACAGTTTTATAGTGGTTCCCCAAGGTTTGGGTACATCCACTTTCCCCCTTCGCCTATCTAGTAGTGTACTAGATTCAGCCAAACTCCTCCACTATTCCTCAGATCCTGAGATCTTACACTCAGAACCCCAAATAGGTTCCTACAGCTCATAGTGATCCCACTCCTATAACTCAGGCACACAGCCCTACCACTCAGTCTTCACAAAGACCTACACTCAGCCTTCAACAAGGCCTACACTCAGCCTTCAACAAGGCCTACACTCAGCCCTCAACAAGGCCTACACTCAGAGAATGGATCTCCTACACTCAGGCACACAGGCCCTACCACTCAGCCTTTATAATTTCAGGCTTACAACTCAGATCCTTATGGATCCTACAAGTAATTAAAATTACAATGAATATAAACCTACAAATCAGAATAAGAGAGAAGAGTTGACAGGTTTCTTGATGAGTTCTTGGAAGAACTTTGCTGAGATCAACCTCCCTTGGCTTTCTTCAAAGCTTCTTGAATTTATAACACAATAGGGTTGAGTCTCTATGCAACTGATCTTCAATCACTGCTAACTTAAGAATCAGAATTCAATCTGAAACTTTTCTTCACAGCCTAGTTCCACAACTGTCTTCTTGGAAGGAGCTCTCTCTCTCCAACTTCTTAGATCGTCACTTGAATTGATTTTTCAATGAATTGCTTGATCATCTTCTCAATCCTCTTTTTCTGTTGAAGTAATAGGCCTTTATATAGGCCTTCTTCATGGTGACCGGCTGATCCGGTTTCTAACGACTTTCTGACAACTCTGACAGTTGCAGTAGACCGCCTGGAACGCAGCTGTCAAGTCATCCAGTCACTTCTTGAATTTTCTGTAACTATCTGGAAGTGTCGAGACAGTCTGTCTTTAAGTGTCGACACCTATAGACTAAGTGTCGACACAAGTAGACTAAGTGTGGACACTAGCCTTCATGGTGTCGACACAACTCCTTGTGTTGTAGAATCTGATTCTCGACACTGCTTATTTAACATGTGTCGACACTGATCCTGTGTGTCGACACAAGTCCTTCTTCTTTGATACTTTGTTGATTTCTTGTAAGTGTCGACACAACTCCTTTGTGTCGACACATCTTCTTGTGTTGATACTTGCTAAGTGTCGACACATCTTTTTGGTGTCGACACATGCCTTCTGTGTTGATACTCTTGCTGAGTGTCGACACTTCTCCTTGTGTCGACACTTGTACTTAGACTTTATTGAAATTTACTGAGTGTCGACACAGCCTCCTAGTGTCGACACTTTCTTCATGTGTTGAGACTTTTGCTGTGTGTCGACACATTCTTCATTATGTCGACACTTGTACTTAATCTCTGTTGAAGTTTGCTGAGTGTCGACACAGCCTCCAAGTGTCGACACTTGTACTTGAACTTTGTTGAAGTTTTGCTGAGTGTCGACACAGCCTCCAAGTGTCGACACTTTTGATGTCGACAAAGTTCCTCTGGTTGTCGACACTGCTTCTAAGTGTCGACACAGCTTCTCTGGACATTTCTTCATTGAGTGTCGACACAACCAGTATGTGTCGACACTTTCCTTCTAGTGTCGACTCTGCATCCCTGGTGTCGACACAATTACTCCAAGTGTCGACACTGCTTCTCTAGGTGTCGACACAAGTCTTCTTAAGTGTCGACACTTTTCTTCTGGGTGTCGACACATGGACTTAGAAACTTTTCAGCTTTCCCTGCAAATACTTAACCTGCACAACTAAACTCAAAATACATCAAATACATTTTGATGTATATCATTGAGTAGGGTGAGGCTTCTTCAAATCAGGTACATTTATTCCAATGTACCCAACATGTTTTCATTTTGATTTTTTGAAAACGAAATATAGACTGTTTGTTTGGCTGTGTTTTAGGTCCCGTTTGGGAGGATTTTTTCCCTTCTTTTCATTTTTAGAAACGCCACCATTCATAATATTGTATTTGTTTTTTCTATCAGTGGAAAACACAACTCATCCAAAAGAAGTTATTTTACCTTTTTATAAAGCCATCCATCCCGAAAACAACCACAATATTATGGACGGTGACGTTTTCCAGAAAACGAAAAAGAGGAAAAAAGCTCTCTCAAAACGGGGCATTAGTCTGTTTTGATTTTAATCGAAAGATGAAATGTTTTCACTGCTTCATAAAATAGCCCCCTCAATACAGACCCAAGATTTGGGTATGTTTTGACTCGGTTTTGGGAAAGCCGCTCCTCTTCGGCTTCGTTTGGCACGGTGATGGCGATCATGAACATAGAGATTAAATTGTCATTTGTTAACATTCACCTAAAAAATTTCATCCACTTTTATGTTCAAACAGATAATGTGTGTTAGATGATTCTTAACAAATGAAATGAAGGTTTAGGTGACGTTTGGTTGAGCTTATTAGCTGTGCTGCGGTGGAAATGCTACGCAATTTTGTGAAAAAGCAGCCTTTGGCTTGGCTGATTTCCAAAATCCCGTTTCGTGGCTTCTTCCGCGGTTTTATATTATGGCCAGATGCGATTCATTTCCCATTCCGCCGCAACTACCGATCGGCTCTTGACCTAGGCGAGATGGCAGCGACCTTTCCCTTCCCCAATCAGATCGACGTCGATCCTCGACGACGGCAGTAACAGCGGCATCCCCATGCTGTATCCAGACGCGATTCGCTTCCCCGTGTGCCTCCTCTTCCCGGTGTTTCCTCGATCGCGCCTCTTCTTCCCGGAGCGGTAGCAGCGGCGTCCCGATCGACGACGATCCTCGACGACGGCTAGCAAATTCCCCTCAGACGTGTGCGCCTCTTGCTGGATCCGTGTGTTTTCTGCAGGTTATTGCTGGATTCGCTGCGCCTCTTCTTCTCGGAAACGCTCCCCTTCTTCTTCATCACACAGCCGCCATTAGAGGAAGGTATCCATCCTCTTCCTTTTTCTTGCTCATTACTTGCCAATTTCTGTGTTTGTGCTTGTGTTTGTGTGGGTGTGTTGTTTTGTGCGTATGTGATAGGCTCAAGTTACTAAAGTATCTGCCAGAGACGACAGCGAATAGTAGCTGCCGGAGGTGGCAGGGATTTCGTGAGGAAGGTAGGGAAAAGAGAGCGAAAGAGAGAGAGAGGGAGAGAGAGAGAGAGAGGAAGAGGGAGAGAGAGATAGAACCGGGAAGAGAAACAAAAGACAAACTTCATTAACCTTCACAATATCCAGTTTATTACAGAGTCCTACTATTTAAATCGCTTACATTCTGACCGTTTGACTAGTTAACGATAATAAAAAATCAACGACTAAAATTATTCGTTCTAAAGTGGAAGGACTCCTATGGTGATGCCATATGTCAAACATCCCGCCTTGGCTGCTTTAAGTTGATGAAGGCGATGTTGCCAGGTGTCAACCATCCTGCGGTTGCTGGTTTTTGGCTGATGCGATAATGAGATGTCATGCGTCTGATGGAGCTTTGATCTGCCTTCCATGTGTCTTGAGCGTAACAATGGCTTCCTCTTTAAATCACGATGTCCTCATCGTTTGCCTTAGAGCATCTCCAATGGGGATCTCTATATTTAGAGATCCCCATTGTACCATGTTCTCTAAATATACAGAACATGGTTAGAGCAACTCCAACCATGTTCTCTATATTTAGAGAACATGATGTATTTTTGTTTATTTTAGGTATTTTAGGTTTATGTAAAATATATTTTAGGTTTTTATAATATGTATATATGTATTTTAGATTTATATAAAATATATTTAAAGTTTATATAATATATAATATGTATTATTTTATTTTTTTACTTGTTATTAATGTTTTAAATTTTTTTTTTAATTTTAATGTATTTTGATTTATGTGCAATTTTATTTAGTAAATCATGTTCTCTTCCTCTTTGTATGATCAATAATAATTAGAAAGTATGCAATATTAGTCTCGTTTTGTAGGTCCCGAAAAAACAAATTTATTGGTATATTATATGTCAAGATTGGAAAAATATTTTAGCGGCTACACAAGTTATTGTGTAATACAATTTTTTCTTAAATATAATAAATAAATAATTAAAATAAAAAAATACAAAAAAAAATACAAAAAAAAATGGAGGATGCGGCATTTCCTCTCCCCCTCCTCTAAATTTAGAGGAGGAGGGAGAGGAAATACCGCCTCCTCTAAAAATAGAGCCCCAAATGCCGGAGCATTGGAGCTTTCCGGCCTGCATTTTTGGAGAAATGCAGGCTGGTTGGAGCTGCTCTTAGCGCCGTCTGAAAGCAAATGTGTTTAGGGTTTGCAGAAGGAAAACTTCTTCACTGAAAGACGATGGAATCTGTTGCTGTAGGGAAGGAGCGCGCTTGTTCTGGAATAGCAGGTAAGTATTGTTTAACTCTGGTTGGCGTCGGCGGTGTTTTGAAGTCGATGTTGGCGTTTCGTTCTTTTTTGTCGTAGTGGCCAAGCTGTAGGTAGTTCATCTGTGCGATCCACGTGAGTTGCTGCTGTTGGAAGTAAGGTAGCGTTTTCTGGTGCTGAATGTTGTTGACTCTTAGTAGAAGGGTGCAGATCTGGGTAGGTTGCTTCTGCTATGGAGCTGGAAATGTTGTCGTGTGCTCGTAGTTGTAGATCCGCAGGTAGTGAGTCCAGATCTTCCCAGGAGCTATCTTCTGGAGGAAGATCCTTCCACTGGACTAACCCTTGTGTGATCCGTAGGTTATTCCGCACAATTTGTCGAAGGCTCACCACGGTTAGGGGAACATGTAATGGCATGTTCTTGTGACTGTGAGCAGGTAATGGCGTGATGTGGAGATGCTCGCGTCCATTATACTGCTTGAGGAGAGATATGTGAAACACTGGGTGTATTTTACATGTCTCTGGTAGTTGTAGTTTGTAAGCAGTTTCTCCTACGACTTTCATGATTTGAAAGGGACCGTAAAATCGGAGAGCTAGCTTCCTGCAACTCATTTGATGGAGGGTGAGTTGGCAATAGGGGTGTAGCTTGAGCAGCACCCAATTGTTGACTTGGAATTTCTTCTCCATTCTCTTCTTATCTGCGAATATCTTCATGCGTTGTTGGGCGTGCTGTAATTGCTCTTTTAGTTGATGCATGATTTCATCTCTGGTTTGCAGCGTTATCTCCACCGCTTCAGTCCGCGTGCTTCCTGCATAGTATGAAAGCAACCCCGGGGGAGGTCGACCGAACATGGATTCAAAAGGAGTCATGCCGGTCGCAGTATTTAGTGTAGTATTGAAATGAAATTCTGCAAAACTCAAATAATTAGACCATTTGCGTGGATGTGTATGTGTAAACATTCTTAAGTATTGTTGCAGACTCCTGTTGGTGCGTTCTGTCAACCCGTCAATTTGCGGGTGATAGGCTGAACTGTAGTGGAGATTTGTTCCTTGTAAGGAAAATAAGTCAGTCCAGAAGTTCCTCAAAAAGACTGTGTCTCGGTCTGATACTATTGAAGTAGGAAGACCGTGTAATTTCCCGACTGATTCCCAAAATGTTGCGGCCGTGGATGGGCCTGTCAGTGGGGGAGTCATGGGAGCAAAATGAGCTGCCCTAGAGAGTCTATCAACTATTACCATAATAATGGTGTATGTGTTGGATTTAGGTAACTGGGTTATAAAGTCCATGTTAACGCAGGGATAGGTAATGGTTGGAGGAGTCCATATGGTAGATGGTTTGAGGGTTTAGCTTTTTGACACAGTGCGCATTCCTTAATGTACGTTGTTATGTTGTCTTTCATATGATGCCACTGGAAATTGCTTTGAATTCGATGGAGGGTGGCTTTAATTCCTGAATGCCCTCCAATATGGCTGTCATGCAAACTAGCCATGATTTTCTGAATAATAGGGGAGTTTTGTGGTATAAACAGTCTGTGCTTATAGAAACCCCTTTCCCCTCTACATGTCCATCCCGGTCGTGTAGCTGGGTTAGTGTGCAAGTCTTCCAGCAATTGCTGGGTGAATTGATCATTAACATAGTCTAGTTGGAGCCCATCCAATAATGGAGAAGAGGGTTTAGTTAAAGACATTGTGTTGAATTCTGCTTGTTCATGTTGTGGAAGTGTTGGTGTTGTTATTATGGCTGGATGGTCGGTGCAGGACCTAGAAAGAGAATCGGCTATAACATTGTGTTTGCCAGGCTTATACTTAATGGTATAATCATAGCCAATGAGTTTAGCCAAGAACATTTGCTGTTTTGGGGTGTGTAAATCTTGTGATAGTAAATTGTGTAAGCTCTTGTGATCTGTTAATATTTGAAAATGGTGTCCCAATAAGTATTGTCGCCACTTTGAAACAGCAGCGGTGACAGCGTACATTTCTCACACAATAGTCGACTTGCGCTGCATAAGTGGGGACAATTTCTTACTGAAATATGCAATGGGTTTATTTTTTTGCATTAAAACTGCACCTATCCCAGTGCCTGACGCATCAGTCTCGACGGTAAATGCCTCCTCAAAATTTGGTAATGTCAAAATTGGCGTGAAAATTAAAGTTGTTTTTAATGTATCAAAAGCTTTTTGAGTCTGATCATCCCAGGAAAAAATATTTTTTTTAATAAATCGGACAGTGGGGAAGCTATAAGAGAGAAATTTTGAATAAATTTTCTATAAAATCCCATCAATCCGAGGAAAGCTCTAACTTCCCTTTGTGATGTTGGTATGAAGTAATTTTCAATGGACTTTATATTCGTATGGTTAGGATATACCATCCCGTTAGTAATACAGTGTCCTAAGAATTCGATTTCTGTCTTTAAAAAGAAACACTTGGACTGTTTAATGTGCAGAAAGTTATATTGTAAAATCTTAAAAACAACATGTAAGTGTTTGAAATGCTCATCATCAGTAGTACTATAGACAAGGATGTCATCAAAAAAAAAACTACAATAAAGTTTTGGAGGTACGGTCGGAATATAGAGTTCATGAGGGCTTGGAATGTCGAGGGGGCGTTGGTATGGCCAAAAGGCATTACCGTGAATTTGAAATGCACGTGGTGTGTCCGGAACGCTGTTTTGTGAACGTCGGTGTCCGCCATCCTAATTTGATGGTAGCCGGCCCGCAAGTCTAACTTGGTGAACACTTTGGCATGTACTAATTCATCCAGTAGCTCATCTATGGTGGGTATTGGAAAAAAATCTTTGATTGTGGAGTTATTCAACACTCTATAATCCACACAAAAACGCCAAGAACCATATTTTTTTTACCAAAATGATGGGGGAGCTAAAACTAGAGGTGCTAGGTCTAATATGACCGGCTTGCAACATCTCGACCACTAATCGTTCAATTTCATTTTTTTGAAAATGTGGGTAACGGTACGGTTTCACATTTGCCGGTTTTGAATTGGTAGTAAGGGTATTTTATGGTCTATAAGGCCCCTAGGTGGTAACGTTCGAGGTGCCAGAAAAAGCTCTTTGAATGTCGTAATTAATGAAATGAATTGTGGCGGTAACGTAAGGTCCATATGCTGGAATTCATTTTTAGGTGTGGTGGAAATGTTTGTTGTGAATAGGCACAGTATGGAGGCTTGCATAGTCATTAATCGGGCAACCTGCGATGATGAAACTGCCTTATCAGGTGTCTTTGTTTGCCCCTGCAAGGTGATCGGTCCCTGATCCGAATTATATGATATTGTGAGGGTAGAGTAATCGGTGGTTACAGGTCCTAAGGACCGCAACCATCGTACTCCCAGCACAATATCTGCTCCGTGAAGTGGAATGACATATAATTGTATGTTATAAACATTAGTTTGTATGAGCAGGGTTAAGTCCATACATGTGCCTGTGCAAGTCACCGATGTGCTGTTTCCCATAAAGACGGAAAATGGTTTGATGGATATAATGAGTATGTGTAAAAACTTAGCTATACGTTCGGAAATAAAATTGTGGGAACTCCCGCTATCGATTAAAGTTTGTAAAGGGTGGCGGTCTAAATATGCCAGAACCTGAAGGAAATTAGTTGAAGGTTCACCTGTGAGGGCGTAAAGGTAGACGGCGTCATGCTGATCGACCGCCTCCTGAGTGGGTTTGTCAGTGTTACCGTCGTTGTCGTCTGGTTCCTCCGTCCCTTGAAAATACAGTAACGAGCCCGAACCTTTACAACGATGACCATAGGTATACTTGTCGTTACAACTGTAACACAAGCCCTGGTCGTGGCGACGTTGGCGTTCAGCGGCTGAAAGCCTTCGAATGGGGTATTTGGGTATGGTTGGTGGTGGTGGTTGGGTAGAGTCAGTATGTGTGCACCATTGCAGGCGTGGCAACATGGGGCGAGGAAATGGATCGGTCGGACGGTTGTGGAATGAATTGTCTAAGCGCGGGGGTATGGGTTGTTGGCCAGTTATTTCAAGTTCCTGGTCTTCTACCATGTGAGCTAAAGCGTAGGCGTCATGTAAGTCCTTAGGTCGTTGCATTATAACTGTGCTACGAATACTCGGTTTAAGGCCGGACATGAAATTACTAGTAATAAATCCTGGTGTGAGACCAGGAACTCGGGTTAATAAGTCTTCGAATTGTGTTTTATAGTTTAACACGGTGGCTGTTTGTTGTAATTTTGTGAGGGCGCCTGCTGGGTCGTCATAACCCGATGGGCCAAATCGCTTATTAAGTGCTTCGACAAAAAGTGGGAAGGTGATATTCGGTTGATCACGTACTGTTGCTTGGTACCAACGTGCTGCTGGGTGGTCCAGGTGATAGGCGGCGATCAACAGGAAATCACGTGGATTGGTGTTGTGAAATTGAAAATATAATTGCAAGTTGTAAAGCCAATCCATGGGATCACCTTCACTAAAACGCGGACAGGGAAATTTGTAATCAGATTGTATGGAAACGACCTGGTGGGAAGATGTTGCTGTTGGGGAATGCCCAAGAATGGCGTTGGATGAGGACGACTGGCCGAAATCCTGTTGTGAGGCCTTGGTTTGCAGGAAATCCAATGTTTGTTGTATCTTGCCGAATTGTGTCATCATGTCCGTGCGTAATGTCGCGATGTTGTCGGTGGAATCCGTTCGTGTTTCCACAATTTGCTGGACCAGAATGGCTTCTTTGTTCTGCATGTCTTCGCGGAATTCATCTAATTGAAGCGCTTGAGCCTCTTGGGCGGCGTGGATTGCCGTCTGGAATTCAAGAAATTGATTGTGAAGGTCTTTTGATCTGGTATTATCCGCCATTGGGAGGGAGAGAACAAAGAACGAGAGCACCAAATGATAGGCTGGGATTTCATGAGGAAGGTAGGGAAAAGAGAGCGAAAGAGAGAGAGAGAGAGAGGGAGAGAGAGGTAGAGGAAGAGGGAGAGGGAGAGATAGAACCGAGAAGAGAAACAAAAGACAAACTTCATTAACCTTCACAATATCCAATTTATTATAGAGTCCTACTATTTAAATCACTTACATTCTGACCGTTTGACTAGTTAACGTAATAAAAAATCAACGACTAAAATTATTCGTTCTAAAGTGGAAGGACTCCTATGATGATGCCATATGTCAAACATCCCGCCTTGGCTGCTTTAAGTTGATGAAGGCGATGTTGCCAGGTGTCAACCATCCTGCGGTTGCTGCTTTTTGGCTGATGCGATAATGAGATGTCATGCGTCTGATGGAGCTTTGATCTGCCTTCCACGTGTCTTGATCGTAACAGTATGTATGTGTGGGTTTGTGTTGTTGAGTGTGTGTGGTTGTGTGACTGTTATGTGTGTATGGTTGTGTGTGTGTGTGTGGTTGTATGTGTGGGTTTGTGTATGTGTGTGTGTGTGGTTGTATGTGTGTGTGGTTGTATGTATGTGTGTGTATGGTAGATATGTTGTGTGTATGTTATATATATGTGTGTATGTGTGTATGTGTGTATGTGTATGTGTTAATATGTGGTCGTGTATGTAATATATATATGTGTGTGTCATTATATATGTGTGTATGATATATATGTGTGTGTGTGTTTAGAATCGCCACCACCGTGCCAAACAGAGCCCTCATCCTCGACTGGCTCATGCGAAACCTCTCTTGCCTCACGCGAAACCCCTCCCCAAGGTTTTCATCCAACACTTCTACAGGCAGAGAGTGAGCATCTATAGGTACGGAGCTTCTCACCTGACGCTTCTTCCAGAGCGTTTTCATCTTCCTCTGACGAATCATCTTCTTCCAACCACGGGCGGACCTAGCTTAATACACGGTCGGGCACGTGCCCGACTGGAAATTTCACTCCATCCCATCAGGGGCTAGGGCATTTCCTCTGTTTCGCGATTCCTTTACCTCTTCTGGCGGCCAACGCTGCACGCTACAAGCTTTGTCTATCCCTCTTCGTTTTCCTCTTCGACGGCTCGAGCTCAACCCTCCGCGATATCTGGCGGCGTGCTACGCGCACGGGTGACTGCCTCTTCATTTTCATCATCCATCCCGGTGACTGCTCGCTGCAAGTCTGTAACTCGTGGCGACATCCATCCAGGTGACTGCTCGCTCACTCGCTGCAACCAGTGGAGGAAGTGGAACGCTTCTGAGCTTCTTCCTTGATTTGGCTGCCATTCCGTATGCATTCTCTTCATTTTGCTTTCTTCCTGCTACTATATTTGTTGATGTTGCCTGTTTACAGTCTCTGTTCTTTTAAACCTCTATAACTCTATCCTCAGGATAACAAGTGCTGGAGTGGAAACCTAACTGAAATTGTTTCTTGACTGATTGATTACCTGATGATTTTTCCGCATAAAACTGCAATGTATTCAAATCATTGATCATTTTTCAAAGTTGCCATGCATTTTTAGTTGTCTGCTATGACTGCCAAATTAGTTTATTTGCATCATTTCTCAAAGTTATCTTTTTCTTCTTGTTCATAACATATTTACAAATTATTTTCCTGCATATTGAGATCAATCTGTCAAACTTAAACTTTAATTTGGGGTCGGCTATATGGATCCTCGTCATATTATGATGGTATTTAAATGTCTAACAAAAACATGGCGTGCATACACATAAACATTATAAAATATCATGAAATTTATGAACCAAAGCATATGAATTTCATATGGAGTATGAACCTGAATTAAACCAAAGGAGGCATGTTGAAAGAAAATAAACAAATTTACATACTGAAATTCCAACTTAAAAAAATAAATCATTAATAAAGATTATGTTGATGGAAATAATCAACTCCAATTAAGGCTGCATTTGACACTGCTTATCGCGACTTATTTGCTCCGGTGAGGTTGGATAAAAATGTCATTGTCATACCAAAATCTTATGCCTCGAACTAGTTTTTTTTGTAACATTTGTGATACCAAACATGTATTCTATGACAATGACGTTTTTGTCCAACCTCATCAGAGCAAATAAGTTGTGATAAGCTGCGTCAAACGCATCCTAAATTATGAAGGCTATACCATTTATTAAAATCAGTGTAATGTTTATGTGCCATATGCTGTAGTGCATGTTTTAGCTTTTGAGAAATGTTGGAACATGTTTTTTGAGGCTTATAGTAATGTGGGATTATAACGAGCTGAATGAATTTGCAGAGTAAAGCATTTGCTGTAAAGTTGTCAAAACTATTACTATTAAAATGAGAAATGATGAAGTCGAGTGAGAATCTTTCATGGCTGAAATGTCCACTTTCTGTAGAAAACATGCTATAGAAGTTGTGAATATGGATGAGAAGTTTATTCAGCCAGGTAGATCAATACGCAATTCACGTGAAATTACAAATAAACATTATTTTAGAATTGAAATTTTGAGTGCAGTGTTAGATTGGATTGCAGTAATAGCAAAATAAATAGTCGAGAAATCTGATGTCCTAATCAGTCATCCTCCAACAATCAGAAATCCTCCAGCAATTTGATTCCCTAATCAACGATTCATCTTCCTCCAGAAATCTGATGTCGTGAAATTTGTGGTTAATAAGCCAAGAAATCTGATACTTGTGAAGGATGCCCTAATCAACAAATATGTGCTACTGCTCCATTTGTCAAACCTTTCTACTGCTTCCTATTCAATTTTCCCTAATCTGATGCTGCTTGTAAAATGGACCTGAAAATCATTCTGCAACCGAACACACATTTACAAAAATGAAAACCATGTTGCAAGCGAGTATAGGTTTTCGTTTTGACCCAAAACGAAAATGCATGATTTTTTCATTTTGGATCAAAACAAAAATCTTTCAACGAACGGATCTTAAGACCTCATTTGTTTGCATCGTTTTCAAGCTGGTTTTCGTTTTGAGTTTTCGCAGTCGAAATGTAGCCATTTATTTTGCGTGTTTTGATTTTGACCTAAAACCAAACCGTTTTCACTCCTTAGTAAACATCCCTCCTCGAAACAGACCCAATGAGCTACATTTTCCCGTGTTTTGGAAAAGGGCGTTGTTCTCCTTCTCGATGGCTCACGCGAAGCCCCTTCCGCACGACAAATCTTCCCCGACGAGCACCCAGAAGTAGGCTTGTACCAGTGAACCCTCCTCCCGGCGCAGTTGCTGTACCCGGAACTTCTGCAGGCAGCGGAACTACTTCTCCAAGGTATAGGCGCTGCGAACCCTCCTCCCGACGCTGACTGCCCCCCGTCGTCATTTTTGTGATTTCTGTTACAGGAGTGTGTGTTTTATAGGAGCTTCTATCTATAAGATTTTTGGAACAGAGCTTCCCCGATGCCATTTTTTCTAGTGCTATTTTGAGGTGCTTTTTTGAGGAGCTTCTACAATAAGTTATCTGGAGCTATTTTGGGGTGCTATTTTGAGGAGCTTGTTTGAGGAGCTTCAACATGAAAATTTCTGGAGCTTCTGAAATCCATTTTACAAACGAACATAAGTTTTGGTTTTGCACCAAAACTAAAACACTTAAATTTTTCTTTTAGAAGCAAAACAAAAATCTAATATGAAAATTGTGCAAACGAATGTGCTTAATGAATTGATGTAGTTATCTAATTCTTATAATATGCAGCGGTTTCATTCTCCAGATCATTGAACATCTCTTTGAAGCTTATTCTCTTCCAAACACATAATGGATTGATGGATTATTCCGTTCTGATTACCTTATCATGCATCTAAATTTTCATCATCTTGTGTACTTTTGCTAGAAAGTCAACTCCATTTCATGAACGTTCATATCTAAAAGCAGAACGTTTTTCCATGCTTTTGTACTGCTTATTCTCTTCCAAATTTCTTTAAAGTTAAACATTTTCAGCTTTAGTTTGATATCTTTCAACATTTTTTTGAGGCAAATATTCTCAAAGCTCATTTCTTCAAGCATTTACTTGATAACTTTCTTCAATTTTTTTAAGTATGATCTCAAATATTCAATCTGAGGTATTTCATATTTCAGTATGCTGTTATTGAAAATATTATGTGTTTCTATGACTTCCAAAGGTGCTTCTACAAAGTTGAAGCTAATCCTTACACTGCTTTCTTATTGCTTTTATATAAAAAAAAATCTTTAACTGTTTTGATATTCATTTCAGTGTTATTGTTTTTTAATGATCTTATTTTAACTTATATTAATTATTTGCTCCCATATCTTAATGCAGGAAGAAAAGTGGGTAAATTTAGGTGCTGTAAACTGTCGCAGTGAGGAAAAATGGAGGTAAGAACTCGTGCTCCCGGCAAGATCATCCTTGCCGGCGAGCATTCTGTTGTCCATGGTTCCGCTGCCATTGCCGCCTCCATCGATCTCTACACCCATGTCCTTTTCCGCCTGCCTCCGCCGTCAGGTTTACTTCTTTAATATATGTACTCTATTTGCTTCCCTACCTCCCCTTGTCTCCCCTTTCCTACTCGTATAGACATCATGCTAACTTTTATTAACTTGAAAAAGTGCATTATTTAAAGATATTTTTTCTTTCTCATCAGTTTTATAGACAACTTGACTTTTTTGAAGTTTCGTGCTATTAATGCAATTGACATTTTGTGACAGTTTGATATATGTAATCTTTGATGTTTTTTCTCTCTTTTATGCTTTGATTATGAATCATCACATTTCTCTTAGCAAAAGCAAGCATAGGTTGACGTTGTAACATTGTTCCTATTGCCTTTAACTGCTCCATTGTTAGCTACATTTGTATTACAGTGTGTAAACCCAAGATTTTAAAACCATCATTTTGCTTAATCACCCATCATTAACGTGTTCATCAATGCATTTTAGCACTCATGATTCATAAAAAAATAAACCAAGACCTGTCATGTTAGAATGCATCTGAACATGATTTCTAGATTCAAAAATAGATTTTTGCATCAAAAATACCCTAATACCTCAATTTGCATGCTAAACTGCATTTGATTAATGGGATCCCATTAGGGAAGCATTTTTAGATAATCCTCCTTTTATTCATTGATTCTTGTAATTGATTGTTACGTTTAATATGTTGTACACTTGCAAAAAAATTCTCTCGATGGTCAGTCAATGCTTTACTAAAAAAGAGGATGACCGACAATGCAATTGTAGGGTTGTAGTTTTTTTAACATTGAATTTTCTCCCAATCAGTGTGCGTTTTTGCTTTCTCTTGCGCGGCGCTCCATAATTCCCCTTAGTCCTCTGCTTTAGGGATTATGGGGATAGCGTCATAGCCTTTTATGATTAAATTATTTTTCCTTTTGCTGATTACCACATTTAAAATTATCTCTTCTATATTGAGGGTTTGATCATGAACTGTTGATGACTTTTTTATTATGACCTAATAAAACACACATGCATTCCTCCTCACCAGAAACCTCCGCACAACCCTCTGGATTGTGGCGCCTGCATCCGCGGTTAAGATCTTTTTCGACACAGTTGAGACTGTGGAGGACGCCATTGCAGATTTGATTGAGACTGGTTTGATTTGAACTTAGGGATAGTAGTCATGGTTGTTGTAAAATGAATCCATATTAATCCGGCCCCACAAAGTATAGAGATGGAGTCCATCCCAAGTAGGTCCTCCCCTATGGACGCCATTGCAGATTTGATTGAGACCAGTTTGATTTGAACCTAGGGATAGTAGTCATGGTTGTTGTAAAATGAATCCATATTAATCCGGTCTCACAAAGTATAGAGATGGAGCCCATCCCAAGTAGGTCCTCCCCGAGGAATCACCCACGAGTTTTTAGTGTTGTAGTCTAGATTAGACTTGCACGAGGAGGATGATATGACAGTGTCCCATTATCTGAACGGGCTCCGTTACGCTATTAGGTATGAGCTAGAGTTGCACGACTTTAGAGATTTGGGTGAAGTGTCTAGTCGAGCACGTAGAGTGGAAGCCTCGCTTCAAAAGAGGACATCTGGGCATAGCTCTACTGATAGGCCTTCCTTGAGCACCACCACCACTGCACCCACCTCTAAGAATACTAATCCTCTTCCTCCTGTCACTACTGGGACCCCAGCTCCTCCCACTGTCCTCACCTGAGGTAAGGAGCCCATGAGATCCAAGCCCAACACTGGAGTATTCCGATGCTTCAAGTGTATGGAGCCTGGGCACAAATCGTCTGAGTGCCCGCGGCATCACTTTGTCGCAATTACTGAATCCTCTGATGAGCGCGAGCCAGAATATGAAATCTTCATTAATGACTCCAAGTCTGAGCCCGAGCCCGAGTCTGATAGCGTTATTGAGGTCGAGGGAGAACAAGTTGAACACTTAGTTTGTGTCCTTCGATATAGCCTTATTTCCCCTAGTGAGTCCATTGAGCGAGATTGTCAGAGACACGAGATTTTTCGCACTACTGCGCGCATTCAGGGACATTTTTGTTCCATCATCATTGACAGCGGTAGCTTCGAAAATTTTGTTTACCAACGTATGATTGAGAAGCTAGGACTCGATACGCACCCCTTGGAGTACCCTACCACTTATCTGCGGTTAATAGTCACATGACTATGCCCGTTACTCATCGCTGTCTCGTAGAGTTATCTATCAGGAATATGTATCAGGATTCTGCCCTATGTGATGTCTCCCCCATCGATGTCTGTCATATCTTGTTAGGTAGAGCATGACAATACGATAGACGCATCGTGCATGATGGTGTGAGGAACTCCCATTCCTTTGATCACCGTGGGCGCAAAATTGTTCTTCTTTCCCAGAAGAGTAGTCTTGTACCTAAGGCTCCTGGGAGGACCTCGTCACCATCTCCCTCACCTTCCTTAGTTACCACTACACCGCTACTATTTAGTGCCACTCTTCTGCTTGGACCCCTGCTCCAGGAAGACGCACCTGATTCTAGTGAGCCATTCGACTTGGATGTTGCTCACACTATTGGTGATCCCACCTTTGATCTACTTTATGTAGATTTTGTTTTGGGTGATCGCACTATTAGTTCACCGCACTATCCCACAGTTATGAGTGAGCTTGAATTTAAACTATCTAGGCGTAGTCGCAGAAGGAGAATTGACTCAGTCCTTAGATTGTTTCTTCCTCAAAGGGACACACGATTTAAGGGATTTCTGTGGTTGATTTTAAATGAATAAATTGTGCTCAGTTTAAAATTTTGTGGTGCTAGGAAGATATCTGTGTGTGACGATTTGTCGATAGTTGCTCTTGGTGCTAGGGAATTGGGGATTGAGTGAGGTGCACTACTGCAATGTAAATTCTCCTGGGATGGAAACCTTGGCAGCCAACAGTTTTCCTGCGAGGGAAAACAGAGGGTTTTTCGGAAACGATGGCTGTTCGGGACTGCAGCAAGGGGAGGGGGAAATGATCGACTATGGGTGTCGATGGGGGCTTCCGAGAGGGGAATAGCTGCAGCTATGGATGGGGGAAAATGGGAGCGGGAAAATACCTCGGAGTCGTTACCTAGGGCCTTAAGGAATTGTCACCGTGAGAAGATCGTTGGATTCCAGGAATTTTTTTCTCTAAATTTTGCAATAGCCTCCAAACACCTCCTCTGTTCATATTTATATTAAAACAAAATTAGGGCTTCCTTTACATCAACAAATATGATTGACCGTTAATGTAACAAACCCGATTACAATAAATAAAGATTGAAAAATACAATGTAATATGTGGAAATGTAAGTAAACAAAAATCTGGATGCATCCGCGGAGTTGTATCGTCGATCCGGAAATGTTAAATATGTCCTGTGGCCAATTGGACCCGAACGGGTCCAAAACTCGTCCTTCGCTGCAGGTTCGCATCGCCACTCGACATCAGAAAGGCTAACCTGACTCTGATTTCATTTGGCGCAATGGAAGTAAAAGGACAGCCCGGTGCACAAAGCATCCCCACGCAACGAAGGTCCGGGGAAAGGTTCCACCACAAGGGTGAAATGTAGGCAAACCTTATCCTGCATTTTTGCGAGAGACTACTTCCAGGACTTGAACCCGTGACCTCAAAATCGCACGGCGACACCTTAATCGGTGCACCAAGGGTCCCCTTCTAATGAGAAAAATTTGGCGCAGTGGAAGTAACTAATAATTTTTTTTAATGAGAAATATTTGAGAGGAAAATGGCCTTGACGGTTAGGGTTTCTTCTTATCAACACAAGTTAATTTAAGAGATACAAGTGGATATTTATAGCCCCAAACTTCAAAAAATGAAAAATAAATGGAAGTAAACAAGGACATGTTGACTTGTATTAGGATTCCGATAGACTATTATTAGGGCCCTAATATAATGAAATCATCCAGAGCCTGATTTTTCTAGAACTATCGATGTCTCTATAAATACTAGATTATTATGTGTTACAATAGGCATGGTTAGTATTTGATAAAAAGGTTAGCTTCCTTATTAGATTTTTCGAATTTGCAACTTAATGTAGGATTAGTTAGTGCGGTGTTGATGATCTAATGAGATTCCAATAAATGGATATGAGTGTGGTGATGAAGGGAAATCCCAGAATGATGCGATGCTCATACAAGTAGGCAACAAATAAAATAACAATGAACACTAAAATAACAATGTTGTAAATATCGGATGTCGACGACATATCAAATCGAGTTTTTAAAGGTCGGATGTCAGAAGTTGAAGCCATGTCAGAGATATAATATTGAACTTGCATATCTTATAAATAATTTATTTTACGTATACTAACTATAATTATATGATATAAAAATAGATAATAATAACAAATTAATAAAAATGAGTCATTTATATTATAAAATAAAATCTAATAGTATTTAAGATAAAATATTATTAATAAATACAAAATGATATATTGTAAAATATATTTAGTAATATATAATAATTTTATTTTGATAATAATAAGTTGTGCAGATAAAGAAGATTGAGAAGTAAAATAATCCTTAATTGATTTCAAACTCATAAATTTTAATTAAAAACATACAAACAATCAACTAATAAATGTATTAAATATTTCCATATTTTTTGTAATATAAAATTAAAAATTTGTGAAATAATTATACAAAATTGGTTGTAAAAATAAAATGTTTTAAAAAAATCAAAATATTAACTCTAATCGATTCAAACATACATAATATAATTAATATAGACGATTTAAACATATTTAAGCTTATAAATTTTTATTAAAAATATGCAAACTGTAGAAAAGTGGTTCAAACCTTGTATATCCTTCTTGAATTCAAAAATACAAGTATGAGTACAACTATATAGGAGAGAGGAGAGGACGACTAAGTTATACAAACAATGTGAGACTAAACACTAAATCCTACATGGGCCATATTAATGAGCCAATACATCATTTTTCCTAGTGTTCTCTAACACTCCCCCGCAAGCTGGAGCGTACAAGTCGTAGACATCAAGCTTGGATAAGAACTGATGGTACATTTGTCATGGAATGCATTGGTGAGAATGTCGACAACTTGCCCTGACGTAGGAACATGCTCCAGCTCTAACTTCTTTAATTGAACATTTTCACGAACGAAATTACAGTCAACTTCAATGTGCTTGGTCCGCTCATGAAACACATGATTCTTTGCAGTGTGAATTGCAGCCTGACAATTGCAAAACAAGGTTGCTGGTGAGGATAAGGTGACCCCCAAATCACCAAGTAGACCCTCAAGCCAAGTGAGTTTAGATACAAAAGCTGTCATTGCATGATACTCAGTTTTAGCAGAAGAGAGAGCAACCACAGACTGCTTCTTACTACAACAAGTGATAAGATTCCCCCCGAAGTAGGTATAGAAACCTGTAGTGGAAGTCGATCATCCAGGGAGCCCGCATAGTCCGCATATGAGTATGTAACAAGAGATAGAGATGAGGATGACTTATATACCAATCCTTGTCCATGAGCTGTCTTCAAGTATCTGAGGATGAGTTCTACTGCCTGGAGATGAGAAGTCCGAGGAGCATGCATAAATCGGCTGACCACTCCAACAATAAACAAAATATCAAGTTTTGTAACTGTTATACATATCAATTTTCCCACAAGATGCTAATGGTACTCAGGGTTTGTAAGCAGGGAATCAGAGTCAGACCCATGAACACATAACTTGTGGTTGGCATCCATCGGAGTTTACACAAGTTTACACCTAGAGTAGCCAGCATCGTGGAGGAGATCAAGACAATACTTACGTTGTGACAGAACAAGACCATTAGACCGTCTTGCAACCTCAAGTCCAAGAAAGTACCTGAGAGCCCCCAAATCTTTTGTCTATAAAATGGAGTTCAAGTGTTGCTTGGTTTTCCGTGTCCCTGTAGTGTCATCACCAGTAATCAAGATATTATCCACATAAACTAGGAGAATGACAGTCTCAGTTGATTGATGATGAGTGAAGAGAGAGAAGTCAGCCAAGCTGCCCTTGAAGCCAGTGTCGCGAACAGCCTTATTAAATTTTTCAAACCAAGCCATGGGAGATTGTTTGAGACCATAAATAGATTTCCGAAGATGACAGACATGAGACTCCCCCGTGATCTCAAACCCGGGATGTTGATGCATGCAGACCGTTTCTTGAAGATCGCCATTCAAAAAGGCATTTTTAATATCCAGTTGATGGAGAGGCCAGTGACGATGCATAACTAAGGAGATCAGTACCCAAACAGAGTTCAACTTGGCAATGGGAGAAAATGTTTCATCATAATCCAGTTCCTGTTGTTGAGTAAATTCTCGAGCCACAAGATGGGCCTTTAGCCTGTCGATTGTCCCATTCGGAGCATGTTTTATAGCAAACACCCACTTACAACTGACACACTAATGTCTGGGAAGAAGAGGAACCAGATCCCAAGTCTGGTTAGACTAAAGTGCAGTCATTTCCTCGTCCATGGCCGCACGCCACCCTGGATGTAGGAGAGCCTCATGCACTGAGTTAGGAATAAAAATGGAGGAGTGGGAGAGAGCAAACTTGCATAAAAGTGGAGAAAGGCGATGCATAGAAGCATAATTGGCCATGGGGCGAGCGATAGATGCTGATGCTGGATTGTCAGTCCGCGAGATAGCACTGATGAAGGAAGGCTATTGTAGAGCTGCAAAGATCGGGGTACGACTTGTGTAGATACAAATAAGAGGTGGTTTCGGTGGTAGAGGTGGAACAAGTGCTAGAATAGGAGTGGGAATAAGAGGTGTTAAAGAAGACATGACGGGAACAGTCAGATGAGGAATGGAAGGAGAGAGAGGAGGAGCGGTGGCCAATGATGAGTCGTAGAATGGTTGAGCCTCCCGAAAGATGACATCGGCTAAGACAACAACTTTGTCAGTAGTCGGAGAATAACACATATAACCTTTCTGGGTCCGAGAGTACCCGAGAAACATACATTTGCTGGTCCGAGGAGCAAACTTATCTGTGATCAGACCAAGATTGTGAATAGAGCATGTACAACCAAATACACGAGACGTGAGAGTAAACGAGGATTGAAACAAAAAGAGAAGACTAAACAGAGTGGCATAGTCGAACACAGAAGAGGGTATGTGATTGATGAAGTGACATGCCGCAGAGACAACAAAGTTTCAAAAAAGAGTAGGAACCTGCATTTGAAGCATGGGGGAGCGAGTAATATCAAGAAGATGACGATTCTTTCGCTCTGCCATACCATTCTGTTGAGGCGTGTATGCACACGAGTTTTGATGTACAATACTGAATTCAGTGCATAAGTTTGCAAATGTCCGGCTAGTGTATTCCCTGACATTATTTGTGCGAATGACTTTTAGAGGAGAGGGGAACTGTGTACGTATTTCGCTAAGGAAGACACGAAACGTAGTGGTTAGTTCAGCACGATCCCAAAATAAGTATAATCAGGTTAAGCGTGAATAATCATCAATAAAAGTGACAAAATAACGATAATCAAACATACTTGAGGTTTTATAAGGTCCCCAAATATCAGAATGCACTAATGATAATGAAGTATCACTCCGAATACAAGTAGAAGGAAAATAAATACAATGTTGTTTTTCAAAGATACATGATTCACAAGAAAATTCATGCAAAGAAACATCCGAAAGAGCCTTCTTGAGAATTTGGAGGGGAACATGCCTACGACGATGATGTCAATTAGTAGTAGAGACAACAGAGAGAGCAGGAGGGACATCGAGGAGGTAGAGCTCATTTTACAGCCGTCTCTTACCAATGATATTCTGCATTTTTCGATCCTGCACAACAAAGGTAGAAGGTGAGAAAGTAACACAACAATTAAGGTCTTGTGTGAGACGGCTAACGAAGAGCAAGTTAAATGGGGAACCGGGAACATATGAAGAGCAGAAGTCAGAGAGAGAGTGGGTGTGAGAGGTATATTAGAAATGCCAAAAATGGGGGTGGTATCACCATTCACCATAGTGATGAAATTGGGGTGAGCAATCACCGAATATTGTGGAGGACATTGCGAAGTAATATGATGTGTGACGCCCGAATCCATAATTCAGTGAGATCCCTGTGAGAGACAAGATATACCTTCATTGGAAATAGATACGACGGAGCCATACGAGCGAGAGATCACCCCTTGCAGGTGTTGGAGCTAAGTGCGTAGAGCATCAATGGGTCTGTTTGGGACAGCTCTGGCGGATTGAAAAGCTGCTGTCCGGATAGAGCTGTTTTGAAATAGATTTCTGGGGAGCAGTTTTGAAAAGCTGCAGAGTGTTTGGGTGTTATGTGCAGAAGTGCGCTTTGAAGAGCGATTTTCTCTTTTTTCTGTTTGGAGAAACAGCTTTTGGAAGCTGTTTTTTAAAAAACGAAAATACATAGATATTTAAAGATAATTGATAACATGTCTCTTTTACATAGTTGTAGAAAATAGAAAAAAAAGATCTTGCAACATCCGGCGACTCCTTTTTTCAATCTTTTCGATCACCTGTTCGAAAATAAATTGATATGAATCAAACTTTTGATATTTTTAACTCTTTCAATTTTTAGTAAGCGTTGGATCGAATTTTTACCTGCGCGCGCTGTATATCTCTTCGACAATGTTATCTCGTACTGTAGACATATGTTCTTCTCCAGCAGCATCACGCATATCGCTTTCAATTTCATCATCTGCCGCAGGTTCCTCCGCCTCTGAGGGAACGAAAGAAGACTCATCAGCATCACAAGCATTAAACTCAGGGTCCCAGCGAGAAGGATGTCTCCGAATGAAGTTATGTAGGGTCATTGTCGCTAGCACAATGGAACGTTGTTTCTTGAAGTTGTATTGTGGCATTTTGCTCAAAATGTGCCACTTCTTTTTCCACACTCCAAACGATCGCTCGATCACACTGCGAAGAGATGAATGCGCCTTATTGAAATGTTCTTGCCTTCCTTGTACAGGCCGACTCCCACGGGCAAAGTCAGCCAAGTGATATCTTGTTTCTGGATACGGCTTCAGATAACCCATCTTTAACGGGTAACCAGCATCCACTAAATAATATTTACCTGCATTTATTTGGTTTGTTAAGCAGGTAAACATTATGAAATACAAACAATTTGAATGAATATGAACACATTGATTAGTATACCTTGTGGGGGATGCGGAAAGTGCAATCTATCGTCGGCCAATGCCCGTGCAAAGATGCGACTATCATGAGGTGTTGTAGCTCCCCCGTACTCTTCAGGTCCACCTTGATTGTTCTCCATGTTATCTGCCACATCATCGTCTTCCAACTGGATCCTCCCCATATCAGGTGGCAAACTCCCAATTGAAGGAGCCCAAGAGTCTTCTCCAGTTGCGACTACCTGACTAAACATAGTATTCAATTTCTCCTCCAACTCCGGTGCAATACCTCCGCACCGAAATTTTTTCGCCGCTGGAACAACCTGTTGTAATCAATGTACCAATGTTAAAATATGGAAAAATATGAACTAATTTAATGAAATGAAACTTGAATTTGTTCGGACCTTAATCTTCTCTGCCCACCATTCCTCTGAGGCAGCAATAGTTCTCTTCTCTGGATCCCAGCCTAAACCAGTCTCACCATGTTTCAGTTCCTTCCACAACTTCCAATCCTTCTTCAGATGATCCCATTTATTTTTCATCTGCATGCGATCGTAGCTTTTCCCTGTGCGTTCTTTAAACCCCGTAATCAGATTTTTCCACCCTTCTTTGCTGAAGTGGGTGGTTGGCCGATTTCCCAAACCAATCTCTTTTATGCAGAGATCACAAAATAACGTCACTTCACCTGACTCCCAACTCGCTACGATTCCGCCTTCCTTTGGTTTTACCATTATGCTATGAACTAATAAAATTGAAATAATAATTACTAATAATACACACGTACACAAAACATCGAGCGTAATAATTCACCATGTACACATAGGTATAAAAAACAAACACACAACACACACGCACACACACGACCACACACTCATACACATTCAAAAAAAAAACAAACACACGCATAGACAAACACACACGCACACACACGACCACACATACGCACAATCACCAACCAAAAAACAAACAGACAACACACACACACCCACGCGAGTTGCAAATCATACAGTAGGTTTTGTATATCAAAACTTCTTAATAACTTTGAACACACAATCTTAAATGATCACCAGAATGCGTGGCATGTCTTTAGGACCTTATTGAAATCTTAAAATAAATTTATAATATATCCTATCAAATAGCTTCAATATTTCATTTAATATTTATAATTGTTGTATTACTATTGATCTTGAAGCAGTTCCTTTGGACATTGCGTAACGACAACATTAGTTCATCACTCCTTAAAATTTCCTTCATATGTATCAAAAAATAATTTTATAGAGTGTTCATTGACCATATATTGCTAGAGGACCCATGTACAAAAGTATCATACAGTAGGTTTTGTATATCAAAACTTCTTAATAACTTTGGACCCATGTACAATCTTATGCAACCATGCAAAATGAATATCAAGATGAGAATCAAAATGATTGAATACGTCTAGCATTGGTGGGTACCCCTAAAAATTCAAAATGGTCGGATTGGACCCAAGAGACCAGCACAACACCATGATTCCGATAGGCTAAAACCTATGTTTGATTCAAAATGCTTAAAACCTAAGTTTGATTCAATATGAAAAAGTGCTAAAACCTATGTTTGCACCGCCTGTTATCATCTTCCTCATCGAGAGGAAGAACATAGGAAAAAACCTATAATGTGCAAAGCAAGAGAAGAGGTATACCTGAGCGAGAGGAAGACGATAGCTGAAACCTGCAGGAAGCCAGCAGATGGAGGGGAATCAGGCTGATGCGGGACGAAATACTAGTTGATATTCGTCGGTGGCGGAGAAAAGGGACGGACGCCGTCGTGAGAAGGAGAGATCGAGAGGGACGCGGCGTCGTCGTCGGCGAAGCAGGATCTCCAAGATCGGGAGGAGGGACGCAGCGTCGCCGTCGTGAGAAGCCGAGATCGGTGTCGCGCTGCGAGAGATCGGTGTTTAGGGTTCTGCGAGAGATCGGGAGGGACGTCGTGACTCGTGAGTAAAAACCACGGGGAAATAGAACGCGGTTCGCGAAAAAGCTGAACGCGGGGGTGGAGCGGCTTCCGCAAAATAGCTCCGGGAGCCGGTTTTTGAAAAGCGATTACTGTGAGGAGCTGTCCCAAACAGACCCAATAACAGCTCTGGCGGCTGGAAAAGAACTTTTCCAACTGCCAGAGCTGTCCCAAACAGACCCAATGTCTGCCTGAGCAGAGACAACAAAATCCGGGGGAGGAACAGTAGGAGGATCAGCTATAGTAGGAGCAACAAGATGTGGAGGCAGGCCATGTATGCGATAGCAGGTGGACTTAAGATGGCCATCCCATCCGCAATAGGTGCACTTAAATTGAGATTTGCCAGACTAGCCACGTCCCCGAGACTTCTTGCGTCCCCCACGAGCCGAGGACCCCCAAGCAGGTAGAGCAGGTGTAGAGTGCTGTAGAAGAGCTGGAGAGAGAGTAACAAGAGCATCCTGGGGCAGAGTGACCTTCAGAAGCATAGAGCACACATCATACAAAGATAAGGTGGTAGTAGATGAAAGAATCTGGGCCCGAAAAATGTGCAGTTGAGAGGAAACCCGGGACATCATCATCGCAATCCTGACAACTTCTTTTTGAGCCCGTTGAGGGTCAGATCTGTAGTGGGAGGCTGATGCTGGATCCATGCCTTGACCAGGGTCTCGACTTTAGCAACAAAGGAGATCATATCACCAAGAGTACTGGGATCAAGGTTCTGAAGATCCGAGATAATATCTAATATGTGTTGCAAACTATTCTGGCCAGAGTAAAAAAAATGAAGCTCCTCCCACATGGCCTTTGGCGTGTCATTATACATAGCCATTCAATAGGGCTCAGTGTCCATGGAGTTGAGTAGCCTAGATTGGACCCGGACATCATCTCGAACCCACTCATCGGTGGGAGCGGTCAGAGTGACCCGAGTCAGTTGATGAAGAAGGCCTTTCATCTGCAGGATGCGATGAATCGAGTGTACCCATTCCATAAAATTTCGCTTCCCACTAAGAGAGATAGTAGTAATTTGGAGTTCATCGCGAAGCTCGGGGACTGGAGCCGAAACACGATCAGGTAGAACATAGGAGGCACTATAATTTTCGGACGCCATGAGGTCGCAGTGGCTAGAAGAAGCCCGCAACGGTTAGAGGTACAGCAACAAGAATCCTGGGTGGGCAACGACCAGAAGGAGCAGAGGCCAGCGAACAGGCACTAGACCGTGCAGTTAGAAGCAGACCACAACAAGATTAGTAGAGAAAACGAGAAGCCGCAGACAGTCCGCGTGAACAGCCAAGTCGAGCAGAGAAGCACGAAGCGGCAAGGAAGACGACAAGAGAAGAGCGGCAAGGCAGTCTGGTCGACAAGAAGGCCCCGCAAAAGAAGTCGGTGCGATAAAGAACCTGCGCGGCAAGAAACGAGGTCGCAGTGAGAAAGACTCCTTGCGTTAAGAGGTCTGTGCGACAAGGAGACCGCACGATAAGTAGAGCGAGATGGCCGCAATGGATAGGAGCTTACCGGCCGCGACTAGAACAAGTGGCCAGACGGTTAGATCTAACCGCAGAAAGAAGGGCAATCGCAGAGGGTAGAAAGCAGCCCGTAGCGGTTAGGAAAAACTAACCACACGGGAGTAGAGTCCACTTACCAGAGAGAGGAAGGCTATAAAAGGAGCATAGAAGAGAGAAGAGGTGGATCCACGGGAAAGAAGAGAGAGGCAGTTAGAAAGGGGGAAGTCACAAAAGCAATGCTGTCAAGCAGAAAACACAAGGCGAGCAGTTAGAAAAGGAGAAGCCGCAAGGGTGCGGTGAGGCCAAAACACACGCCGCACGGTTAACCGGAAGACTGGGCGGTTAGAAAAAAATAGGCCGGACCGTTCCCTCTGATACCATGTAGAAAAGTGGTTCAAACCTTGTATATCCTTACTGAATTCAAAAATACAAGTATGAGTAAAAATATATAGGAGAGAGGAGAGGAAGACCCAGCTATACAACCAATGTGGGACTAAACACTAGATCCTACATGGGTCATATTAATGGGCCAATACATCATTTTTCCTAGCATTGCAATTGAAAGTAAGGAGTTCGATAAACAAGCAAGTGCAAGTTGAATTAAAACCATGAGCACTTCCACGAAATGCTCGGCAAAAATACTTTTCAAACTGAATGATAATTAGACAAACTAGTAGGGATTTAGATGCCTTATAATATGTTGCTTCACTCAAATAAACAATAAAGATCATTATTAACTTTCAGTCGGAACTTAAACAAGCAATTAAGACCAAATGAGGAGAATTGCTGCAGTTTGAGGGACGAGGCAGCAGATTTGCTGCAGTTTGAGGGCTGGGACAGCGGATTCGCTGCACTTTGAGCACTAAAAAGGTAGATTCCTGCACAATTTTGGACACTGGAGGATGCAATTGCTTTGGAGTTGGGGTTTATGATTTAGGGAGAGAAATTGATTGCCGAGACAGTCTTTTTGGCTAGGGAAGGGATTCTGAGAAGAGTAAGAAGTTTTTGGCAGTTTCTGTAAGATGGAGGGGGGAGGTTACTGGGGGAGACGGGGTATTGGGATGGGAATAGAAGCAGGGCAGCAGTTAAGTGATAACAGAAAGATTAAATGTGGTTATGTTAGGCTTAGATGACTGGGAGTGGATTGGGGTCGTCAAAATTGGAGTAAAGGGTGGCCGGGGGTTGTATGTGGGGGAAGGGTGGGGATATAGGCTTTGGAATCTATATTTTATGGATTTGACATAGTGAATAGATCACAATAACCTGAAATTATTCTCCAAATTCTGCAATATCTGAAATTAAACTCCAAAATTCTATATTTAGAAGCAACAAACGGTTTTGATTGACCGATAAAAAACACACAAAAAATAGGTAAGTAATAGGCAAAAAATACAAAAATATATCGAAATATCCCGTCATCGCTCTAAACGCGTCCACGAACTCGGATCATCCATATGACGATCCTAACATCTCCCGTGTGTGTAAGCACGAACAAGATCCTTTTACGGTCGGCCGCTCTTCAATTACGGTCCCCATCACAACTTACCTTAAAAATATTAAGAAAAGTGCAACTGATTTATATACAGGAACATACATCAACGATAGTAAAATACATGCTAGAGATATATTGCTATCATAGTTGGCTGAGATGTTTACCCTGTGTACTGTATACATTTTTTCAGATACTATGCATTTATGGCTTTTTTACTATGGATTTTGTATTCATGTGTTAGTGGCTTGGGTTCATGAATATATATTGTACATGCAATTAACATACACACATCTATGCATGTGTGCATGTTAATTGATATGTGGTTGTGCTTATATTTGAGATGTTTATTTGTAAGAATACAATAATATTTCCAACTAATCCCACCTTGCCAAAATGTCGCAACTTTTCAAGGTTTATTATATCACTTGGTAGAAATCATATTGTCTCTGGTTATATCCATTGCAGAGAAGGCACTCCATTTTAGTGTAAACACCTTTTGGATTGGGATGCCTCTTTAGAAGTACTGGATGGTTTATAAAGTAAACAAAGGAAATCTTTCTTTATTTTAATATTGTAAACTTTGTAACAAAACTTTCTCCTTGTGAAATACCATGTTACTAATTTCAATCATTTTTGCAGAGAACCATGGATCAGTTGAACTTGAGCTCAAAGATATGGGTCTAGTGTTTTCTTGGCCTTCTAAAATATTAGAAGAAGCCTTCAATTCGCTTGATACTCTTCCTTCAACTCCACAGTCATGTTCCCCAGCTCATCTGAGGCTGATTACTAGCCTAGTTGAGGAGAAGAACATTCCCGAAGCTAAGATTTGGCTCTCTTCTGGAGTTTCTGCTTTTCTCTATCTATACACTTCAATCCATGGGTATCTATATGCTTAGTGTTTTAATACTTCGGGTCATTTATGGAGATGTCCTCTCCAACTTTACATATTACATGGATCTCCCTCCTATCTTTCAAAATTACATATACCACGCCTCTAAGTTTACATTGTTTACATGTACAAAAAAAAACATGAAAGACCTCTCCATGTGGTCTTATGTATATGTATGTTAACAATATAAACTTTGGAGGTTTTGTTCTATAGTGTATGGTGACGAAGACATCATAATAGATACGATATGATCTGGAGACGAGATTTTTGATTTACAAAAAAACCTACGATATGCGATAAGTTTTGTAGTTTTAATTATTAAATATAAATTTAAATTAATATGAAGTCATGCATAACATTCATGTTATCTTTATTATATCTCTCATATCATATATTAGGTGAAGATAAGGTTTGTGCCACAAAATCATATCATATATAGATAGAGTTTGCGAATGAAAGCATGTAATTAATTGATTCACACTAGTTATAATTCAATGCTTTCTCTTTCACATAATTACTCACATATTATCATCAGAATATACATAAAATTTGAGAATTTCAGGCATACCCGGAAGCATCCGAACCTTTTTTATTTAAATTTAATAGAAAAGTTTTTTAAGAATTCCTGGATGGGTTTTCAAGAGATTTTCGACCCTGAAACGTTTCAGATACGATATATTTCTTGGTTTGGTAATTTTAAAAGATAAAAGGGAGGCCACTGCAATTTTTCGACAAAAGTAACAGTTTTTTGTAATTATTCGACAAAAGTAACCGTTTTTCGTAATTATTCATCAAATACTTTTGCCATATTAATACACCCTAAATTAGGGAGATTTTTTTCTCGGTCATGGTACAAGCCTGCAACAGTGGCAGTTACTTCTGAGCTTCCATTAGGTTCTGGTTTGGGATCATCAGCCTCTTTCTGTGTCTCGCTCGCAGCAGCTCTACTTGCACTCACCAGTGAAGTCTCAGTTGATGATGGGAATAGTCAATGGTTAACACTGACAGAAAGTAATCTGGAGCTATTGAACAAGTGGGCATTTGAAGGTGAGAAGATTATTCATGGGAAGCCTTCTGGCATCGACAATACTGTAAGCACATTTGGTACGTCTCCTTAAGCAGTTTCAAATATGTTTTTTTTACATCATTTTTTTTCAGTTTTTCTGCAAGCTTTTGTGTTTTTAAGGAAACATAAGTCATAATTTATATGTAGTTTATTCCAAGATGTCCGGGGTAGTTTGATCTTTTTCTATTTTTAGGTTTTCTCCTTACTCAAGTATACGTATGAGTAAGGCCTCTTTTGTTCTAATTAATCTGATTATTCCTTTCCACTTGGTATCAGAGCAAGAAACCCTAATTGCATCTACCGCCTGTGCTTCTCGTGCCTCCCCCTCGTGTCTCCCTTCCGATTCTCACCACTTGGCTCTCCCGCTCTCGTCTCCCGCCTGGATGGGCCCTCTTCTTCCATCCACAGGCCTGAGTGGTGGCATGTGCGCGATCTGCTGATGCGGTTGACAGGCGGAACCGAATCCACCGTCGGTTGCTGAGGAGGATGACGCCGCCATTCTCCAGTGAAGCCACTGCTCTCTGTCGCTTCTCTTCTCTCATTACTCTCCCCCGCTGTTTGTGCTCGACACATCCGTTCCCTGTTCTCGTCACTACTGCCTTTACGCCGTCGCTGGGTGCCTGCCTGCCTTGCTGCTACTGCCTTGATGTTGAAGTGATGTTGCCCGGCTGCAGCTGTGATGTTGTCACTGCTGATGTTGCCGCTGCTACTGCCTTGATATGAGAGCCCTTCCTCGTGTGATCTGAGAGCTCTCCTTGCCAATATGGGTGATTGTGATTCTTCTATATCTTCTCCGGGTGTGATCCAGTTCTCAGATGAGTGACTCTCAGCGGCCTTATGGACACTCTAGCTCCTTGAAAATTACCGCGATTCCCTTATATGACATGAATTATATTGAATGGTCCCGCGCTGTACAACATGTCATTCGTAGCCAATAGATGTTTGAATATATTGATGGGACGATTAAGGAGCCCCTCAAGATTGATGACTCCTCAAAGCGGTGAGATTCAGACAACTCTCTTGTTGTCTGCTGACTCCTGCATTTGATGTCCTCTAAGGTATCCCAAAGCTATATGTTGATGGAATCTGCATTCAAAATCTGGACAAGTGTTCTCGAAATGTACTCACAAATTGACAATTCCACCCAGGTATATGAGCTCACTCGCCGCATTTTGGAGTTGCGGCAAGAATCGATGACCATTTCATCATTCTTCTCAGAGTTCGAGTGCCTTTATCAAGAGTTGGACTACTTTGCACATTTCACTCATGCGTGTACTGTTGGTGCTGTTTTGTTAAAGGGAAAGGAGGATCGCTTCTGTCTTCATGTCTTCTTGATGGAATTGAATATGGAGTTTGATATGGTACAAACACATATTCTCCACCGCTCTCCTCTTCCCTCTCTTCGGGAGGCATTCAGTATGGTTCTGGGTGATGAAGACCACCGCAAGTCCCTCAGTGTTATGGCTCCTTCTAATCGTTCTGTCTGACTAGTGTTGGTCATGGACATAGTACCACTCCTGGATCTTATGTGCCCACCTGTGATTACTGTGGTCGAAGGGGGCACTCTTAGGAGACATGTTTCAAACTTCATCTGCATCTGGCACCTTCTAGACGTGGGCGTGGTCGTGGACCAGACCGCGGGGGCCATAGACAAAATGACTACTGTTCTCATGATGCTGCTTACACTACAAATATCTATGATGAGTCCTAGTGTTCTGCTTCTTCCTCTCTTACAACACAAGAATTGGATGACTTTCGTCGCCCGCTTCACTCTATTCCTGATCCTGTTACCGAAGGCTCTACTTCTCTTGCCACCATTGCTATGCCTAATGCTCATGCTGTCACCACCTCACCTTCTGAATGGGTGCTCGACTCTAGTGCTACACACCACATGACTGGATCTTCCTCATATTTTCTCTTATACTCCTTTGTCTGGTAAGGACAAAATTATTTTCTCTAACGGTTTTTGTCCTCTATTGCGGGCAAAGGCAACATCTCTTGTTCTCCATCCATTTCTCTTCCCCCTGTTCTCAATGTTCCCTCATTTTCTCGCAATTTACTCTTCACTAGCAATATTACAAAATCTCTTAACTGCTCAATAACTTTTTTTTCTAATTCTTGTGTCTTTCCGGAACTGAGTACGAAGCGGAACATTGACAGTGGTATGAATCGTGACGACTTGTACTAACTGGACATCCATCCTCTCTCTCAGGCCCCCTCCATTTCTACTATTAATGCAGATGATGTTTGTCCGTTGACATTTGTGTCTAGGACATTCGTCCTCCGTTTATCTGCAACAAAATATTTCCTACTTTTTTAACTTTTCTTCAAAACTTTGCTTGTGATGTATGTGATATATATAAACATGTGAGACATATTTCTTCACATCTTTCTTTCCCGAGTAACATTCATTTTGATGTTATACATTCTGATGATTGGGGGCCATCCCCCATTTTATCTTTATCTGATTTTCGATGATTTGTCATTTTTATTGATTGCTTATCATGCACTACATGAGTTTATCTGTTGAAAAAGAAAAATGAAGTTTTTCCTTTCTTTCAAGTGTTTCATAAAATGATGCAAACCTAATTTAATGCCTCTATTTGTGTTCTTCGAAGTGACAATGCTGGGGAGTGGGGGAGGGGGAGTATGATGATCGTGGTGCCTTTGGCTCTTACCTTACCGCTTACGGTATCATCGTCCACGTGTGTTCACACTTCTACTCAGAATGGAGTGGCCGAACGTAAAAATTTGCACCTTCTCGAGGTTGCTCGCAACCTTCTATTCACTATGCACCTTCCTAAATCCTATTGGGGTGATGCGGTTCTTACATTTGCTCACCTTATCAACCGTCTTCATTCTCGTGTCCTTTCCTTTACTACTTCTCAAGCTCGTCTCTCCACCTCATGTGTGGTTCATACTTCCCATTTGACACCCCGTGTCTTTGGATGTGTCTGTTTCGTGCATGTGCACCAACCCCATCGCGACAAACTTGACCATCGGGCTTAACGTTGTATCTTCCTTGGTTATTCTTCTACGACCAAAGGATATCGCTGCTATCACCCCCTTCCTAGCGTTTGTTCTGTACCTTGAATATCACCTTCCGGGAGGGGGAATCCTATTTTTTGCCTTCGACTCATCTTTTTCGTCAAAGAGAGAGTAGTTGTGATACAAACGTTACTCCGACTCCTCTCCCTCTTCTCCCTTCCATCCCTTCCATTTCTTCTATTTCTTCCACTCTGGTACTTATAGCTCCTATCCCGATACCAGTTTCATCTACTATGATTTCTCCTTTTCTCTACATATACCGCCGTCGTTTAGGTACACAGCCTACTACAATTCCACCTCTGCCAGTGTCAATTTCAGACTCAGATTCTGATGATGCTGATCTGCATATCCCCCTTGCATTGCTAAAGAAAGGTAAAGTTACTTGTACCCAACATCCTATTTCCAATCATGTGGCTTACCATCATCTTACCCCGATTCATCAAGCATTTATTTTGTCCCTTTCCCTAGTCGTTATTACTAAGACATGGCAGGAGGTCACATGCTATGCAAGATGAGATGAGATGTCTGCCTTGGATAAAAAATCACACATAGGATGTTTCTTCTCTCCCTCTAGGAAAGAAAGTTATAGGTTCCTGGTGGGTCTTCTCTGTTAAGCAGAACCAAGATGACAAGGTGGAATGGTACAAAGCACGTCTGGCCACTCAAGGATACACTCACACTCAGAGAGTTGATTATCATGAGACCTTTGTTTCTGTATCAAAAATGAACTCAATTCGGGTTTTGTTATCGTGTGCTGCTTGCCTAGATTGGGACCTCCACCGACTGGACGTGAAGAATGCGTTCCTCCACGGTGAGCTTGATGAGGAGGTGTACATGAAGTTCCCTCCTGGTTTTGTGAAGAAAGGAGCGAAGGACTTGTATGCCGCCTAAGGAAATCCTTATATGGCCTGAAGCAATCACTTAGGATCTGGTTCGAGAGATTTATCGCTGCTATGCTCAAGTTTGGGTACAAGGAAGCTCAGTCTGATCATACCATGTTTATTCAGAGACATGAATAGAGGGTTGTGGTTCTCATTGTCTACGTGGATGACATTGTGATTATTGAAATGACATAGAGGAGATTGCTAATCTTAAGACTCTCCTATCTACTGAATTTGAAGTAAAAGACTTGAAAATATTACGATACTTCATGAGTATCATGGTGGTTAGATCTGAGCACGGTATCTTTATATTCCAACTGAAGTATATATTGGATCTACTAAAGAATACTTGTTTGCTTGGTTGTGTTCCCGCGAACACCCCTATGAGGGGAAATCACAGGATTGAGGAAGATGGTGACGGTGTTCACACAGATGTATAATGTTATCAAAGAATGGTTGGAAAACTTATATATCTATCCCACACACGTCCCGACATTACATTTGCGGTCGGTTTCCTTAGCAGATATATGCATTCTCCCAGGATCAGACATCACGAAGTTGCGTATCACGTACTGCGATATTTGAAGAAAGCCTATGACTGTGGTCTCTTATTCTCCAAAAACAACAACTTAAAGATTGAAGTTTTTACTGATGCTGATTGGGCTGGATGCCGGGATGACAGAAAGTCCACAACTTGGTACTACTCCTTTGTTGGTGGAAACCTGGTGACATAGCGTAGCATGAAGTAGAATGTTGTGGCTAGATCAAGTGCAGATGTAGAATATCGTGTCATGTCTCAAGGCCTAAGTGAGGGGCTATGACTGCGTACCGTGTTACACGATCTGGGTTTCTCTGAGACAATCCCTTTCTCCTGTTCTGTTACAATAAGTCAGCTATTAGCATCGCTCATAACCCAGTCCAACATGACAGGACAACATGTTGAGGGAGATCGACATTTTATCAAAGATTACTTGGATAAAAAGACAATTGTCACTCCTTTTGTTCTTTCCAAAGATCAACTGGCCGATGTGTTTACCAAAAGCTTGGGGGTGTGATGTGTTTACTGATGATATTTAAAAGCTTGCGATGATCGACATCTTCCGTCCGATTTGAGGGGAGAGTTGTAATTTATATGTAGTTTATTCCAAGTCGTCTGGGGTAGTTAGGTCTTTTTTTGTTTTTTACGTTTCCTCCTTACTCAGGTATATGTATGAGTAAAGCCTCTTCTGTTCTAATCTGATTATTTCTTTCTACTACATATGTGACTTTTAATATAACATTCTATGTTTATATTTGATATACAATTTTTTTGAAATAATTACATTGCAGGAATTTGTACCTAGATGTTTGAAATGTATTTTATGATCTCCTCTTTTATTGACTTACTGAATTGTATTAGTGCAAGTTTGAGTTGTTCCTCCTGGCTTTCATTTTCCCGAAGGAAATTACGATTGGGGTTGAAATAAATTCATTAATCACTACACAGGAAAAGTAATCATGTTCAAATCTGGCGAATTAACTCAAATGAAATCTACAATGCCTCTAAGGATGCTTATTACGAATTCAAAGGTAGCGAGGAACACGAAAGCTTTAGTTGCTGGTGTTTCCGAAAGAGCCGTTCGCCATCCAAGTGCTATGTATACTGTTTTTACAGCAGTTGATTTTATTAGCAAAGAACTAGCAAATGCTATTGAAGCACCTGCTGCCGATGACATCTCTATTACAAGAAGGGAAGAAATGATAGAAGAACTCATGGAGATGAACCAAGGGTTACTTCAATGTATGGGAGTGAGCCACGCTTCAATTGAAAATGTGTTGCGAGTAACTGCCAAGTATAAGCTGACTTCAAAGTTGACTGGCGCTGGTGGTGGAGGCTGTGTCCTGACTTTGCTACCAACATGTATCCTCATAAATCTTTTCGGTATAATCACTTTATGCATTCTAAATTGAGTGATTTTTTTGGTTTGGCTTGATTTTTTTTCAAAGTCTATTGCTTATTTGTCCATATTCTCTTATTAAAATAAGGAATAATTATAACAAACTAATATTCAACTTTGCATAATTACAAGGACCTCCCCTTTTCTTAAAATTACCACTTCCTTCTAAGTTTACATTGTTAATTTTGACAATGTAAACTTAGAGGGGATGATTTGATAATTTTAAAAGTTAGAGGGGAAGTCCCTATAATCTAGCAACATTAGAGATGAGGTTCCTGTCAATTACCCTGAAGTAATTATGTTGTTGGCTAATATAGTTCATGTAGTGTATTTCCTATGAGCCTAATTGGGCTCTTAATTATTTTCATATTTTCTTTAAAGAAAAGAAAAAAAATCTGTATTATCTGTCATAAACCTTGTGATGCAGGATGATCCTATCAAAAATTGTGCATGCATCATAACGGGACTCTAATGAATACAAGTGTAGGATGTGCGGTTGTAATTTAACCACCATCCATTATGCATTGAGATTGATGCTCAATCCCAATACAAGAAAATAATTTTTCTAGTTCACTTTTCCGAACTTTATACCTGCTAGCCTGTTAATGTAACCCTTGTTAAAAAAGAAAAAAAAGAGATTCTGAGTTTTTTCCCTTATGAATGCGGCTGATGTTTAAATTTTTTTTGCACAAATCAGTTTAATGAGCCTCATACATATCCTTGTTTAAAATGACAGATCTAGACTTCTAACTTACCAAACATAGATGCTTTCATTTTCAATTTTCTTCATTCGATCAATTTAATGTAAACATTTCACGGTAGATGATTTTATGATTTTATTTATATAATCAGGTTGGCAAAAATTTTTTCTTTTCACCCCATCACTTTCATGTGAATGTCAATTGTTCAGAATTTATTTAATTCTTAACCAAATGTCAGTACTATCCAACAACATTATGGAAAAGGTTGTCGCGGATCTAGAATCGTGCGGATTCCAGTGTTTGAAAGTCGAAGTGGGCGGAAAGGGCCTAGAAATTTATTTTGGTTGATGCTCTAAAGTTGTAGCAGTATTGGAAGCAATTGACACACCAAATTTATGCACTTTTTTTTACTTCCATTAACCAATAAAATGGTCATGTAAGAACTTTCTTATCTTCCTGCAGCTGTTATTTTAGCAGTTCAAAATAATATGTTTGTCTATTGAAAATAATCTTATGTTGAACTCATTTTGGTCTTTTTGAATAAAATTCATCAAATCTAAATTATATTCTTCTATGTGGATGATTTTTCCACTATTTACATTCCTAAATTGGTCAAATATTTATTTGTTAAAGCATAACAATATTGAGTAATTTACTTTTTTTGAGACTCTAACAGGTGAATATTAAATCATAAGTGACTGAGACTATTAGAGAAGAATGACTCAAGAGGGAAGCCATCGGGAGAGGGAGGATATAAGAGGAAGAATCTTGAAGAAGCTGAAGGGCGAGAGAGAGAGACACTAAGGCTACGTTTGGCGCCACGTTTTTGCTCCGGTGAGTTTGGACAAAAATGCTGCCGTCATAACAACTGTTATGACCGCCACTAAGAAAATAGGGCAATGTTAATAGCACATCTGAAGTCTCTATTAGCAGCCATTTCTATTATTTTGGTCTTTTTTGTGGTGCTATTAGCCAATAGTGGGGTGCTATTAATATTGCCCCCCAAAAAACTAGTTTTGAACATACAAGTGGATGAAGTCCTTTAGGTGAGGTCGAGCGTTCACGAACGATGGTTCATAACCACCGAGTTCACGACCGTTGCCGCGCCAAATGAAGCTTAAACAAAAAAAACAAAATTCATTCCATTCATATCCCCAATTACCATCACAAAGGCTATATTTATAGTCTTAACATCTATTGCCCAAGGATAAATACATTAAGTACCTGTATGTGGGTAATCTATTCTAATATATTGCCCTTTCCAGTTAGTCCCGTTTAGGGGCATTCATGAACCGAATTGAATCAAATAGCTCTTCAACTAAATCAAAATATGTCATAGAATGTAGAAATTCAGATTTGTTTGAATATTGTATTTGTTGGAAAAGCCCATGTAAAGAGGCCCATATTGGAGCCCGTTTATTTAATTTTCTTCTTTTCTCTTCTTTAGTCCCACATCATGTATAGGGATCTCTTCTCTCTTTCTCCCTCCTATAAATGTGTATTCATACCTTGTATTTGATTATTGAGAAAGTATATACAAGTTTGAGGTTTTCTCCACATGGTATCAGCGGGAGATTGGGCATGAATGTGTGGTGGGGGAGGAGTAGTAACGAGAATGAGAGGACGTAGGACGGGTGTTGATAAAGGTGTAGGGTCTGGAGCAGATAAGAAGGGAAGATCCTCCCGAAAGGTAACATCAGCAGAAACAGTTACCTTGCGGGTAGTAGGAGAATAGCAGACCTAGCCTTTCTGAGTTCGTGAGTAGCCAACAAAGATTTGTAGGGGACAAATTAGGATTTGTCCCAAAATCCTGGATTTGAATTTGAATTCGCTTCAAATAGATCAAATAGACTTTGATCCAAAGGTCGACATCAAATTCTTATATAATATAGATATTATTATTATTTACACCATTCACAAATCTGGGCAACAAATGCAATATTATTCGGATTCGAATGCCACTCAAATTCGAAAAAAATACAAATTCTCACGAATTGATTCCCGAATTATTCACGAATCATTTGGTTTGCGAACAACCCTAGTCCAGTTACACTTACTCTATCTTTTATTCTCTCCCTTAGAACTGCAACATTTTCATAATTTTCTGTTCTCAAACTATGCATTGCTCTATAGTTTCTATCACACAGCTGCAGAAAATGCTTACTCTTTAGGCAAAGTATAACAAGAGAACTGCAAAGAAATTATTGCCATTATCCAACCAGAATGGTAATGTTTTACCGCAGTGTTGCGAATAACTGTAATATTTCACTCCAAAAAACAGCCGCCTCATTGTATAACCCGTAATTCGTCGTGATCAAAAGTACCCAAGCAGATGGTTATTCGCAGACCAGAGGTGAGTTTGGGCAAGCAGAGACGAGTTTGGGCGAGTATGGGCGAGTATCTCGCGAGTTTGGGTGAGTAGACTCTTGGAACTCGCTGGTAGTAGCTGGATACTCTTCTATACCCCCATGATCTCTCTATAAATAGCCCCCAGGGGTACTAGAAATGGACTTTTAGAGGAGGTTGAGGTCCCCACAAGTGGATACTCGCCTAGTCCATGTCTGCCTAGTACCTCACCCAGTCTTTTGGTTGCGGAGGGGAAGTTTCTCCCAAACTTCCGGGTACGTGGTGTGACCTTCCTGCTGGAGCACTTGGGGTGTGCTTATAGATAGTTTCCCCTTTCTCGTGCTAACCATTTAAATTGTGATGTCGGACCGTAAAATCAGTAACTTTAGACTGCCTTGATTCGAATTTTAGAGTAGAAAATTTTCCCGACTTCAACACTTTAAATTTCTCTAGTTTTTTTTTGCTTTTCAGTAATTTTGCTTCTCTTACTGTGAACAATTATTTTGTTCAATCTCTATCAGTACTGTACAAACCAGAATGACTTTCTATTATATTGACTTCACAAATGAGCAGGTAAAGGTAATTCATATAAAAAAGTTACATGGGAAGTTGTTATATTCATGCATTATCCACTATTGTTTGAAAAACTAATTATTTGATGAACTATTTTATCTGTGCATATGTTCTGATGTCATTCCAATAGTTTCTTTTTGAAACTCCAAAGCTTCATTTGGTAGAGCGGTTGCGGTTATAAAAGTAGTTGTTGTAAATGTAGGTTTGTAAATGAAGTTGTTGGAAATTGATTGCTGGAAATGAAGATGTGTTTGGATAATCTGCGTTTGCAGAGCAGTTTAGAACAGATAATCGTTTGGCGAAACAGCGGTTGTGTTTACGTAATTTTTAAAATAAATTGTTGAAAATAATATTTAATTTTTTTATTAATTAATTTTATTATTTATAATTCTGTTTTCAATTATATATATATATATTACTGTTTATTAAAAATACTGTTTAACTTTAAACTATAGAAATGTTTTTTTTTGTAATTTTTAAATTATTTTTGTAAGAAAATTCTCTCCTCCACCCTGCGCCACCATTCCGTCCCCCTCCCTCTATCATGCTTACGCATGACTCCACCATTGGCGGCATGTTGGAGCATCTCCGGGATACCCCCGACAGCCATAAGGGAGGAGTAGGCGGAGGCGGAGGTTGGAGCTGGAGCTTGGCAGGGCACGAAAACGAGCTTGTCGGGCTCGTCGGGGCTGGAACGAGCTCGTCGGGGCTGGAAACGAGCTCGTAGGGGCTCACTGGGGCTGGAAACGAGATCGCCGGGGCACGGAGCACAGGATACGGAGCTTCTTCTCCATGTCTCCGCCTTCGATTTTGCTCTGCTGCTTCTGTCGGAACTAAAAACGCGTTCGACTAGAGGTTCTGGGCAGCAGCTGCAAAAGGCGGAATTTCTAAAAGGAGTGAAACGCCAGATTTTCGAGCAAGATGCGGAAAAACAAACAAATTTTACCACGCGAGTTTCGTTTGGGGCAAACAGAATGGACTAAAACGCTAAAACAAGTGAGTCCTAAATTTGATCTCAAATTCATTTCTATATGATTCAATCATGTTCACAGGTCCTGAAATTAGAACATGAGATTAATTTTCATTGAACTTGAATCTCATCTCCCGTTCTAATTCCGAAGCTCCAATGCCGTCCAATTGAACTGGCCCTTACAGAGTGTGGTTTCTTTCTCTTTTTATTCCTAATTTAATAGCTTTTCCAATTCCAAAACTCCAATGTCATCCAAACGAACTGGCCAATACAAAGTGATTGTTTTCTCTGTTTTATTTCTTATTTAATAGCTTTTCCAATTCCTAAGCTCCAATGCCGTCCAACTGAATTGGCCATTAGGGAGTGTGATTACTTTCTCTGTTTTATTCCTTATGTAATAGCTTTTTCAATTCTGAAGCTCCAATGCCGTCCAACTGAAGTGGCCCTAAACTCTAAGCCCAAAATTCTTAGGGAGTATCAAGTATGATTACTTTTTCTATTTTATTTGTTATTTAATATCTTATCAAGTTTCTCACAAGCAGAAATTTGGTCCTCGACTCGGATCTAAAACGCGGTCCGGACCAATGAAATCTTGTGTTTTGTGGGGTTTGTGGTATACTGTGGTGTACAGTAAATCTGTAAATCTGCACTGCACTGTGGGCTCACTAATTTCTCTGTTTCTCATTGGCACTCCGCCCTCGCGAGGCGGCACCTGCGGGAAGAGAAGTCAGAAATGAAGCGACGAGTCAGGCGGGGTGCGCGCATACCTCAGGAGCAACCTCGGTGGCGGCCGCCGAGCTGGAGCCCGGGAAGTCACTTGCCGGGGACCGCCTGATGATTTTCCCCCTTGCTGGCCTGAAGAGGGGGCCGGGTGACCCACGCGCCAGCCACGGGGCGGCCTCTAGGGCCTCCTCTCTAGTCTTTTGGCTCGCGTCCGCCAGCCGGGCTCGCACATCTTCACTGACAGGCATCACGCAGCTACAGTTCACTGAGAAGAGTAAAAGGGGATTGAGTTTTCCCGGAGGGTTCGATGACATATTTATAGCGTGGAAGTGGGACCCACCAAAAGATTCCTTGACAGCGCAACAAAACACTCATCGAACACGTGGGTTGGATGATTCTTTCCGAGCTTGGTCAAACTCAAAAAGAACGGGGATTGTGTACAACCCCGTGTTCGACGAGTGGGTCCCCAGCCCTCTCGAGCGGACCAAGACGCCCCGCCCGCGCCAGAACAGCATACAGGTGTGCGAACAAGAAAAAGCAGACCGAAAAATTTGAGTAATGCAAACTTTATTATCCAAAAAAGGTATCGATTACAATGGTATAACCTCCCTTTTATAGAATGGAGCAGATGAGAGAGATTACAATTAAACAATGTGTGACTAAAAATTTACAAGTGTATGCGGCTTTACAAAAAGGCAAACCGGGCAGGTCGTGCAGTTAGATAAGCTGGCTAACCGCCTGACAACCAATAAGAAGAGAGAACAAGCGCTACAGAGAGCAAGCCGCCACAGGAGATCGCTAGACCGTCCGGTCTCCAAGTCGTCTGAGACAAACCACCAGACCGCTGGGACACCAAACAACAACAGCCCGGCAGACAGGCCGGCAAGGACAAATCGCCAGACCGCTCGGTCTCCGAACAGCAACAGACTGCCCGACCTCCATACTGCAACACTCCCTCTCAAGCTTGAGCATAAATATCAATCATGCCCAGCTTGTCGCAAATGTGGAAAAAGGTAGCGGACATCGGCTTGGTTAAGATGTCCGCCAACTCGTTGTCTGAAGTGACGAACGGTGTACAAATCTGTTTCTTCAAGATCTCCTACCGAATAAAATGACAGTCGACTTCTATGTGTTTTGTTCTCTCATGAAAGACCGGATTTTTGGAGATGTATATCGCGACCTTATTGTCACAGAACATAAGAAGAGGATAGTTGTAGACCTCTCCTAAATCAAGCATGAGAGCCCGCAACCATTTCAACTCACACGTGGTCGACGCCATACTGCGATATTCCGTCTTTGCATTAGACCTGGAGATCACATACTGTTTCTTGCTCTTCCGACTCACAAGATTGCCTCCAACAAATGTGCAAAAACCTGATGTTGACTTGCGGTCCCCTTTGTCATCAGCATAGCTCGAATTAGAGTACGCTTCAACCCTTAGGTGACCATTATTCTGAAAAAGGAGTCCTTTTCCTGGTGCTGCTTTAATATACTCCAATATCCTCAGGGCAGATTGTAGATGACACTCCCTTGGAGCTTGCATGAACTGGCTCACCTTGCCAACAACATAAGAAATGTCGGGTCTGGTTACCGTGAGATAAATGAGTTTGCCCACCAGACGCCGGTACCTCGCAAGATCGGATAGAAGAGGCGAGTCATCTGTCCAAGTTTTGTCTTCTGCAGCAGCCATGGGACAACGGGCAGGTTTAGCACCAGTCAACCCTGCCTTATTTAGAAGATCAAGAGCATACTTCCGTTGGGAAAGGACCATGGAGTTGGGCTTCCTAGAGATTTCAATCCCCAGAAAGTATTTCGGGGAGCCCATATCCTTTGTGACCACGTGTTGACGGAGGTGTTTCTTTATCAACGTTACCCCATCCTGGTCATCGCCAGTAAGAAGAATGTCATCAACATAAACCGCAAGAACTACCAGACCAGAGGCGGTTTTCCGAACGAACAAGGAGTGATCGACTGAGCTTCTTGTAAAACCAATGGCCGCAACAATGCCGCTAAATTTGTCAAACCAGGCACGAGGACTCTTCTTGAGGCCATAAATAACCTTCTTTAGCCGGCATACTCGTGTCTCCCCCTGAGCAACATACCCAGGAGGTTGCTCCATGTAAACATCTTCCTGCAGATCACCGTAGAGGAAAGCATTCTTAACATCCAGCTGCGAAATAGGCCAATCACTGTTGACAGCGACAGAGAGAAGGACCCGAATGGTGCTGAGACGAGCAACGAGAGAGAAGGTGTCGAAGTAATCAACACCATAGGTCTGAGTGAATCCTTTAGCCACCAGGCGGGCCATGTAGCGATCCACGCTGCCATCGAGATGAAATTTGACAACAAAGACCCAGCGGCAGCCAACGATATCCGTGCCCAAAGGTGGGGGAACCCGGGTCCAGGTGCCCCGTTCAGTAAGGGTATCAATTTCCTCATCCATGGCAGCCTTCCAATAAGGAATAGTGAGTGCTTCCTAGTAGATGCGGGGAGTGGCAGTCGCTGAGATAGCCAATGCAAACGCCCTGCGAGAAGGAGTGAGATGATCATAGGAAACAATAGCAGCCAGCGGGTGCTGGGTACACGTCTACACCCCTTTGCGAAGAACAATGGGAAGATCCAGGCCTGGATGTTCCTCAGTAACCGGAGCATCTGTGGCGGAGAGAGCTGGCCCGGGATTGAAGAGAGACGGCCGCGGAGAAGAGGGAGATGACGGTGGTGATGAGGAAGAGAGGGAAGGAAGAGACGGTGGAGGTGAAGGGGGGAAAATCTCGACGAGAGTAGATGGGGTGGAGGGGACGGTGGGGGAAGGAGGTGGAGGTGGGTCGGAAGAGAAATAGGACACATTCTCGAAAAATGTCGCATCTGCGGAAACATATTGTTTCTGAAGAACGGGATCAAAACAACAGTAGCCTTTTTGGGTAGTTGAGTAACCCAAAAAGATACACTTGGTGGCACGAGAGTCAAGTTTGTCATGAGTTGCGGAAGGATTGTGCACAAAGGCCGTGCACCCAAAGATACGCAGATGAAGAAAAAACGCATCCTTGCCAGGACAGAGAAAAGAGAAGGGACTTTGTCCGTTGAGAACGTGGACGGAATGCGATTAATGAGGTAACAGGAGAGAAGGACAGTGTAGCTCCAATAAGAGCGAGGAACGTGCATTTGTGTCATCAGAGAGCAGGCGACATCAAGAAGGTGACGATTTTTGCGTTCCGCCACCCCATTTTTTTGCGAGGTATAGACACATGTAGTTTGATGAAGAATACCATTTTGCACACAAAAAGAAGTGAAAGCATTGCTAAGATATTTCTTAGCGTTGTCAGAACGAAAAACTTTAATAGGCATATCAAATTGATTTTTAACCATATGATAAAAAGATGTCCATACAGAGAAAAGTTCTGAGCGATCCTTTAAAAGATACACCCATGTACATCTAGTGAAATCATCAATAAACGTTACAAAATATGAACTACCCCGACCAACGGTGAGGGTAGGAGCAGGACCCCAGACGTCGGAGTGAACAAGTTCAAACGACCGGGAAGATCCACGACCTTGCTTGGGTGGGAAGGAGGAGCAGTGATGCTTGCCAAGTTGACATGCTTCACAGTTGAGCGGTGGGCCTTGCGGAGGAAGATGTGGTAGAAGCTGACGAAGGAGACGAGGAGGAGCATGACCAAGACGAAGGTGCCACTGGAGAAGATCAGTAGAAGATGCGGAGAAGGCGGAGAGTGCAGAAACGTTGTCGAGGAAGTAGAGGCCGCCACTCTCAGTCCCAGTAGCAATCGTCCGCGTGGTGCCCGGATCCTGAAAAAAACAAGTAGTATACGTGAATGTGACAGAGAATTGTAGTTGTTTGCAAAAGGGAAGTAACAGATAACAAGTTGAAAGGGAACTTGGGCACGTAGAGAGTGTCCGCCAAGCGAAGTGACGGAGTTACTTGAACCACCCCCATTCCATTGACCGGTGAGGGAGAGTCGTCCGCAACAAGGACCGGGGGTAACCAGTCATGCTGTTGTAGGAGAGAAAAATAGTGCCGATTGCCGGTCATATGATTGGTAGAACCAGAGTCGATCAGCCATTTACCTTGAGTAGCAACGTGAGCACTACCTAAAGACGTGACCATAGAGGCTGACAGCTTCGAAGAGGAAGAGGAAGCGTCGCTAGATGGTCGAAGATGAGGATGCTTCTTCCAACAACAATCAACCGTATGGCCGGTGCGGCCACAATGAGAGCAAAGAAAGCAAGCAGCACCACGTTCACTGAAGGGGAGATGGCGGCCACCAGAGCCACTTCGCTGAGTATGGTGAGCGGAGTTGTCCGATTGAGGAAGGGAGGATAACAACGGACGTTGGTGCAAAGAAGTAACAACAGCAATGCAGGCAGCAGTGACATCCAGGTTGGGAGACTCCGCCTCACCAAGGATCTGTTGACGGATCATGTCATATGACTCTGGAAGGCGTAGGAGATAACACACAACCAGAAGCTCCTAGAAGTGTTTGTGTTGTTCAGAGAGATCAACAAAGAAGGGACGATTTTGTAGAATTTCGGCTCCGAGAGCCTGAACTTGCTGGTAAGCAGCCGCTGGAGACATGGAGGGACGGGCAAAGAGATCCACATATAAAGTATAGATGCGAGACGTTTGAGCTCCCTTTGAGTAGAGAGCGAAAAGATGTAGCCAAGCGGCCTTTACGGTTTCATCATGACGGATGACAGAGAGGCATTCATCAGAGAGGCTGTTAGCCAGCCATGTGCGGACACGAAGGAGAAGTTGCTAGAAGAAGAGCGGCTAAAATAAGGTCGCAATGACTTAAGGACAAGTCACAACGACAAAGAAGAGGAGAGCGGCTAGAACAGGTCGCGGAGACTTAAGGACAGGTCACGGTGACAAAGAAGAGGAGAGCGACTAGAACAGGCCGCGACTGGAAGGAGAAGTCGCTAAAAGGAGAGCGGCTAACAAGGTCGCGGCGACTTAAGGACAGGTCGCAGCGACAAAGAAGAGGAGAGCGGCTAGAACAGGTCACGACGACTTAAGGACAGGCCGCGGCGACAAAGAAGAGGAGAGCGGATAGAACAGGTCGCGACGACTAAGCAAAGTGTGCGGTAAGAAAGAGAAAGCAAGAGGCCGCAAACACAGAGGGCAGTAACAGGGAGAATCAAGCCGCGCAAACAGGGTAACGGTCAGAAGAGGAATCAAGCCGCGAAGATAGGTCGTGGAAAGAAGAACCAAGCCGCGAAGACAGGTCGCAGGAAGGGACAAGCCGCGCGGATAGAGAGCGTGCACACAATCAGGAGGAAAAGACCGAGTCCTCTGATACCATGTGCGAACAAGAAAAAGCAGACAGAAAAATTGGAGTCATGCAAACTTTATTATCCAAAAAGGTATCAATTACAATGATATAGCCTCCCTTTTATAGAATGGAAGAGATGAGAGAGATTACAATTAAGCAATGTGGGACTAAAAATTTACAAGTGTATGCGGCTTTACAAAAAGGCAAACCAGACAGGTCGTGCGGTTAGATAAGCCGGCTAACCGCCTGACAACCAACAAGAGGAGAAAACAAGCGCCACAGAGAGCAAGCCGCCACAGGAGACCGCTAGACCGCCCGGTCTCCAAGTCGTCTAAAACAAACCGCCAGACCGCTGGGACACCAAACAACAACAGCCCGACAGACAGGCCGACAAGGACAAACCGCCAGACCGCCCGGTCTCCGAACAGCAACAGACCGCCCGACCTCCATAATGCAACAACGGGCAAACTCAGAATGGCCAGCACTCTCTCGCCAAATCCAAGCGGGCGAGCTGTGTGAGCCAGCGCGTCCATCCCGCACTCGTCTTGAGTTCGTCGAGCAGAGGTTGAGCTCGGCACTCGTCGAGCGGAGGTTTGGCGAGCTCCTCTTGAGTTTCTGTAGTGATAGCCTCAGACCGGCCAGCTCGCTCCCCTATAGGCGACCGGGCCACCAGCCCGCTCTAGAGCAAGCACCGGCGGGCTGCGGCGGCCTGGCTCACGCTCTCCCGAGGAGAGGAGGCGAGCTACGGGAACCAGGCCTCACCCGCCTCCTGGGGATAGAGCATAGTGGGGAGCTGACCTCTAGATCATTAGGACCCGCTCAGTGGTCCCATGGGTGAAAATTACCTGGATGCCCTTCCCAGAGTTGTGAATAGCTTGTTATAAAAGCGGAGTTACGCTGTTGACAGACCAAGTTGGGCTGCACATAGCTGTTCAAAACAGTGGAGGTTGGCTATTTGCAGGCCGTTCTCAGAGATCTATAAATAAGACCCAAGGGACACATCAGAAAGCAGATTTTTCTTGCCCCCAGTCTTCTAGCGCTTTCTGAGGTTGCCTTAGCTCGGCCTTTGGCTAATGAGGGGAAGCACTCTAAGATCTTCCGAGTGCATGGTGGGACCTCCCGCCGAGCCCTTGGGTCAGGTTTCTTTTGTCGTTTGGCTTACAAGAGAGAAGTAAGTTTGCGAACACCCCTTCCCCATGGGTTAACTCCACGGGTCACCGAATTTTCGGTTCCAACAAGGTAGTCTGACCTCTCTCCTTGCCCTTTCTCTGACAATATAGTATGACTCCACTTCAGTAGGTTGCAAAACATCATGATCCTCTGAATCAGATGAATATTCAAGATCGTCAGCTTTGTCATTTCCTTCCAGCTCCATCTCTAGTGGTGTGACTGAAGTCTTCTCCACTTCTTTGGAATGAGGCTGAGACTTCTTAAGCATAGAGGCCTCATCGAAGATGACGTCGCGCTTCACCTCCAACTTCTTGGTTTCAGGGTTCCAGAGCTTGAACCCATTCGTGCCGGCTTTTTGTCCTAGATAAATGCATCATCTAGACTTAGCATCGAGCTTTGTCCGTTCTGAGTCCTGCACTAGGGTGTACACAAGACAACCAAAGATGTGGATATCAGAGTAGTCAACCGGCTTACCTAACCAAACTTCATATGGTGATGTTCAGATCCAGTGACATTGATGGATACCGATTTACTAGACAACATGCCGTATTGATTGCTTTGGCCCATAAAGACTTAGGTAGGCCAGCAAATAGACGCATACACCTAGCTCTCTCCAGCAGCGTCCTATTCATTCATTCTGCGACGCCTTTTGCTGCGATGTGCCGGGAATAGTGAGATGACGAGTGATGCCCACCTGATTGCAGTATGCCTGGAACTCCGCTGAGGTGTATTCACCATCATTATCAGATCTGAGGTATTTCACTCTCTTCCCGGTCTACTTCTCCACTTTCGTCTTTCAAATTTTGAACTTCTCGAAGACTTCAAATTTATGCTTCAGAAAGTAAATCCAGACCTTCCTTGAGAAGTCATCGATGCAGGTCACGAAGTATCTGACGCCTCCAAGCGAAGGCTCCGGGGCAGGCCCCAAAACATCTCAGTGTATATACTCCAATACATGCTTACTCCGCTTTGTTGATGTTACAAACTTCACCTTGCACTGCTTCCCGAGAACGCAAGTCTCGCAGAAGTCTAACTTGCACGTCTTGACCCCTTTTAGTAGGCCCTTCTTGTGAATCTCCAGCAGTCCTCTCTCGCTCATGTGGCCAAGCCTGGTATGCCACAATAGAGACGTGTCCTCATCTGACGTCGCAGCAACTGCTGCATCACCGACAATTGTGGTTTCGATCATGTAGAGAGTACTAGAGCGCACTCCTTTCATAACCACCAGAGCGCTTCTCTTGACCTTCAAATATTCGCCTTCACCGATGTAAGAGTATCCGGCCGCCTCCAGAGTACCCAGGGAAATGAGACTCTTCCTCAGATCGGGCACGTACCTTACATCTGTAAGGGTTGTGATTGTTCCGTCGAACATTTTTATTCGGATGCTGCCGATCTCGTGCGTCTTGCATTCTGAGTCATTTCCCATCAAAACACGACCGCCGTCACATTGCCTGAAGCTAGTAAACCATTCTATGTTCGAGCACATATGATATGAGCATCAAGTATCCATGATCCAAGTGCCGGTGGAGTCGAGGGTAGATTGAACATGGAGTACGTCAACATCGCTCTCTGGGACTGAAGCCACGACCGCCTGCTGTTGTGCCCGATTCTTCTCTTTCGCCTTTTTCTTTGGACAATTATTTTTCCAGTGCCCTTCTTATTTGTAGTAGTGACACTGGTTCTTCTTGTCCCTATACTTGGACCTAGGTCGATTGACCTTCTTCCCTCTGTCTCTCGATCTCTCTCTGACCGGTTCTTTGTTCTTTACGAACAAACCCTCGCTGGTGCTAGGGACAGATTTGCTCCGCGTTTCATTTGAGAGCAACGCCGTCATCACCTCCTCCATCTTAAGAGTGTCCTTTCCGTAGAGGATGGTGGTGACCAAATGGGCATAAGACTTTGGTAGAGATGAAAATAATAAAAGAGTCTGGTCTTCTTCTTCGACTTTCACGTCCATGCTCCGCAGCTGAGAGATGAGTTTGTTGAACGCATTCATGTGCTCCAACAACTGATTGCTTTCAGACATCCTTAGATTGTACAATTGTTTCTTCACGTAGAAATTATTCGTGAGAGACTTAGACATGTACAGTTCCTCCAATCTCTTCCATAGGTCTTCTGTAGTCTCAGCGTCGACTACGTTATACATGACCTCATCGGCTAAACTTAACTGAATCGTGTTGATGGCCTTCAGATCCAGCTCTTCCCATTCGCCATCCTTCTTTCCGGACTTCTCCTTGTCGAGGAGTGCCTTGTGGAGACCTTGCTGAACGAGAACCGCCTTGATCCACTTTTGCCATAACCCGAAGTCGATTTTGCCGTCGTACTTCAAAATCTCGAATTTTGCTGCCATTGTTTTGCTTGCAGAGCTACTAGGCAATCTGAATAATGTTCACGGACCAGATCTGAGAAGATTGGGAGCGGACCGATGTCGTCACCTACCGTTGACCAAGATCTAAAACCGGAACGCCCAGACGATCACCCCCGCGGAACCTCCCTCTGATACCAATTGTTGTGCAATCGGACCTAGTACCGCGGTAGCGCAACAAAATATTAATCGAGCAAAACAATCAGCAAAATATAAACAGAGCGAGGTTTTAAGCACACACAGACGACAAATAAACTTCTGAGAGAAGCTCCTACGTCCACGAGGAGAGCGCGCCGAAAAAGATCCACTATAAAATGAGGAGTTACAAATTACAACAGTGACCATAAAGGTCAAGCAATGAAGAGAAAAGAAATTCTCAGAAACTGAAAAGTTATCGCCGGGCGATAATGCTATCGTCGGGCGATAGCGCCACTGTTCTCTGTTAGGAATGACGCCTACCAACTCTCCCAAAACCCCGGAGTGTTAGGAAGAGCGCTATCAATTCCTTTATATTATTTTAGCAGGACCGGTCAAACTGTTCGCATTGCTCCCTCGCACTTAAACTGTGCCCTGGACTCCCATGTACTCATGCCCGGAGCCAACCCGACTCCCTTGCACTGAACCGTACCATGAAGTTTCTCTGCACCCATGCCAGGAGCCAACCCGGGTGCGCTCGAAAGACACCCCATCCAACACCTGGATGAAGGGCCACACCCAACAAACTCCCCCTGGAACGCCATCCAGGGGGATCGAACCCATGACCTCCAACCTGACTCTGATACCACTGTTAGGAATGATGCCTACCAACTCTCCCAAAACCTCGGAGTATTAGGAAGGGCGCTACCAATTCCTTTATATTATTTTAGCAGGACCGGTCAAACCGTTCGCATGGCTCCCTCGCACTTAAACCGTGCCCAGAACTCCCATTTACTCATGCCCGAAGCCAACCCGACTCCCTTGCACTGAGTCGTACCATGGAACACCTAGATGGCGGGCCACACCCAACACCCGAAATCGTGCGAGCTACTCTGACTTGACGGTCCATCGAATGGAGGAGGGGGGTTCGATTCTTCTTGATTGAGAAGATGCAGTTATATATATAATAATAATAATAATAATTATAATTATAATTATAATAGAAAATTTAGAGGAGGGAAAATTCTGGTTGGTCAAAAGAAAGAATAAGTCGTTTTCAATTCCTTATATAATAATAATAATACTAACTATAATAATTAATAATACTAACATAAATGATTTCACTATTCATTGGTGGAATGATAAATTAAATTCTTTTATAATAAGAATAATAATAATAGTAATAATATAAATATTATATTATTACGAAGGGCTAAACGTATATCGATTCTAACGAAATTTGCATCGCAGGTAAACATTGGTGCTGTGAATCCAACAGTGAGATCAAAATCAAAATCTGACGAGTGGCGGTTACCTGCCGCCACCCTCGTTAAGGGGCGGCCTCCCTTCTCCCGAAAACGGGCGGCTGTCCGACCGCCCATTTCCCGCCGCCGCCCCCATTGAGTGGCTGCTTCCTCTTCACCGAGGCCGGACAAGTTTCCAAGACACAAGAATCGGGTCATGCAAAGTAGGTCGCTCCTACTTCTAAGCTTCAAGAGAAGACTCCAAAGCACAATAAGTTCATCCCCCGCAACACAAGAAGAAGTTCATGGCTCTATGAGAGGTAGCATGTCACCATCCGAGTCCAGCTCTCTCTCCCCCAACCTGTGATGAGAGGCGGTCTGTCACCCTCGAATTCTTCAAAGTAGTCTTGTACATCAACTAACAACTAATGAAAATTTGGTCGGCACAGCTCCGATCATGTGGTTTTCCACCCCTTTTCGGGGTTTTCCACGTCAGCTTTCCCTCTTACTGTGTCATTTTGCGCGCTTGACCGCTCCCGGGCTAATACAGATCAATTTAGTCCATTGTACCGGAGCCTCGAGCGGTCCGCAACAGATATTAAGATTTAAGAATAACCATTTAAGATTTCTTAAAAATAAATAAACCTATATATTAGGTTCGGGTCGGTTCTCGGGTACTTGACTGTCGGAACCAAAAACCGATCGAACCAAACAACCAGTTCTATTTTTAGGAACCATATTCGAATTGACTGGATTAGAAACCGACCCAGACCGCCCGATTCAGTTCGATTTCGATCCAATTTTCGATTCTTCTCGTACTTTTGCACACCCCTCACTCGTATTCTATACAATTCATTCTCAATCCATATATTTTTTACTATTTCCACAATGTTCATTCAGATGCCTTGAATCCACTAATGAATTTTGTAATTCTTTTCATTGCACTTTAAGGCTCAGTTTGTTTGCTTGCTTTCTCCACTGCATTATTGAAAAGACGTAAACATTTTCTTCATCTTTGAATGGTAACCCCTCATTTTCTTTTACTTTATTTTGTGACATTATATTAGTGTGTGTGCGCTGTTGAAATCGAAAACTTGGTCACTTGTGGAGTTCACCCTTGGGGAAGGAGTGATCGCACACCTACTTCTCTCCTACAAGCCAAACAACAAAAGAGATGGGAACTGATCCAAGGGCTCGGCGTGGAGGTCCCACCACACACCCAGAAGATCTTAGAGCGCTTCCCCTCCTTAGCCAAAAGGCCGAGCTAAGACTACCTCAGAAAGCGCAAGAAGATCTGAATACTGGTAAGCGTGCGTTCTGAGGTGCCCCTTGGGTCTTATTTATAGTTTTCTGAAGATGACCTGCAAATAGCCAACCACCGTTGTTTTGAATAGCTATGTGCAGCCCAACTTGGTCTGCCAACAGCGTAACACCGCTGTTCTAACAAGCTATTTGCACCCATGCAAAGGGCATCCAAGTAATTTTGCCTCTGGGCCCCACTGGGTAGGTCCCAAGGATCAGGAGGTCAACTCGCCACTACTCTCTACCCCACGGGGCGGGTGCGACCTGGCTCCCGCAGCTCGCCTTCTCTCCTTGGGCGAGCGCGAGCCAGGCCACCGAGGCCCGCATTGGAGCGGTGCTGGCGGCCGGGTCGCGTATAGGAGAGCGGGCTGGCCGGTCTGAGACTATCACTACCGAAGCTCCAGAGGAGCTCGCTGTTCTGGGCTCGACGAGTTCAGAGTCTCAACCCCGGAGGTTAGTTCGAAGTATGCCGAGCTCTGCTCGACGATTGCCGAGCTCCGTTCGACGAACGCCGAGCTCAGCCCTCTATTTGACGAATGCCGAGCTCAACCCTCTGTTCAATGAACGCCGAGCTCAACCCTCTATTCGACGAACTCCGAGCTCAACCCTCTGCTCGGGCCGACGAAAGCTGGGCCTAGTTCGACGAACTCAAGGCAGGTGCGGGATGGATGGGCCAGCTCGCGCAGCTCGCCCTCCTGGCTTTGGCGAGAGCGAGCTGGCCGCTCTGAGTTCGCCCGCATACTGTTCTGCCATGGGCAGGGTGCCTCGGTCCTGTTGGGTACATTGGAAAATGTGTACCATATTTGAAGAAGCCTCACCCTACTCATGATATACATCAAGGTGTATTTGATGTGCTTTGAGTTTATTTGTGCAGGTTAAGTAACTGTAGGATTGCAGGAAAATACTAAGTACATGTGTCGACACCTAGAGGAGAAGTGTCGACACTTATGAAGGCTTGTGTCGACACCCAGAGAAGCTGTGTCGACACTTGGAGTAATTGTGTCGACACCAGGAAGGCAGAGTCGACACCAGAAGAAAAGTGTGGACACATATAGGCTGTGTCGACACATAGTGAAGAATTGTCTACATAATCAGTGTCGACACTTAGAAGCAGTGTCGATACCCAGAGAAACTTTGTCGACATCAAAAGTTTCGACACAAGGAGGCTATGTCGACACTCAGCAAACTCCAACAAAGTTTAAGTACATGTGTCGACATAAAGGAGATGTGTCGACACTCAGCAATGTTTCAACACATGAAGGCATGTGTCGACACAAAGGAGATGTGTCGACACTTAGCAAAGTTTCAACACAAGAAGATGTGTCGACACAAAGGCGTTGTGTCGACACACAGTAGAAATCAACTAAGTATTGAAGATTAAGTATTTATGTCGACACACTCAACCAGTGTCGACACTGTTGGGTATTGTATCCACAACTACCTGGATTTGAGGAAGCCACCTGTCAAGCTAAGATGAATTCACTATGTATTTGATGAAACCTCTTAAGTTGTGCTTGCAGTTCTTCCACGCTAAGTGCACACCAATGTCAGGGTGCAGTAGGTCAATATACACGGGTCTGCACGACGTAATCCCTCGTTGAGCAGATCAGTGTGTTGGCCTACATGTACTCTCTCTATTGGAGTGCACTTACTTTCAAGTACAGGGCCATGTTTATGCAAGAGAAGACAAGGAGCAAGGATGGGTCAAGGAGCGGCTCTTGGGTGGAAAGACGAAAATCCGTCTAAGTATAATTCGACGAGAATCACCAAGTGATTCTCGCCGATTCGGCGAGAATCACTATTGATTCTCGCCGAATCGTCGAGAATCATTAGTGATTCTCGCCGACTCTTTCCGGCCACCTCAAAATGGTGCCAAGTAAGATTCGGCGAGAATCACTAACGATTCTCGCCGAACCCATCGCTGAGCAGATCATGAATACCAAGTTATATTCGTTGAGAATCAACAAGTGATTCGTCGAGAATCACTAGTGATTCTCGACGAATCGTCGAGAATCACTAACTGATTCTCGCCGATTCGTCGAGAATCACCTGCTATTCTCGACGAATTTTACTTGGCGATTTCTCGGGATGCTGCTGGACCGGATTCTGCCGCTGGACTAGTTTGAACCGGATTTCGGGGTTCTACGTATGGGACCCACAACGGTCATATTGTAAGTGTCTACAGTGTATAAATACATGGGTATTTTTGAACAGTGAGGACAGCGAAGAAGATAAGAAAAACGCGAGCCGCGATATGACCTAGATCGTCGTTTCCGCTCCGTCGCCGCCGCCGCCGCTCGCGACAAGTTGTTCGCCGGTTGATCGTGGTTTCGCCCAGATTCTCCTACGATAGAAGCCTAGCTAAGCTTAGCGTCTCACGTGTCTATCCGGAGATCTCTTGTCTCTCGATTTGTAGATCGGGAAAATCTTCCCCATCCGAATCGATCGAGACGATAGATCCTAGTGTGACCGTTGGTAGACCTAGCTTGCTTCGCTATGAAGTTTGGATCAACAAAGAAGTGCAGCCTCACATCGCTGTTGCCGCCGATCCCGTGAACCTAGCCGCCGCTCATCTTGCCGCCGCCAGTTCCGGGGAGATCCTCTCCAAGAGAGATCTAAGGTTGTGGACACCTTGTGGACGTCAAGAACACGTCGTCAACAAAGAGGGACATCTTAGTCTCCAAACGAAGTTTGTATCTCGTGTACATTCTAGTTTTACTTTTGTTGTAAAGGAACGTTTGTTCCGTGATTGTAAGGGTTGGGTGCAACCCGGTTTGTGGGAGTGTTGACTCCTGCGTGTGGAAGGGTTCCTTCCGATAGTGCAAGGATTGGATTTCAATCCTGTTGGAGAAGTGACCGAGTCGTCCCTTGTTGGGAGATAGGTCGAAGGGGGAAAGTGGATGTACCCAAGTCGGGGAACCACTATAAATTGCCTGTGTATTCTGTGTGCTGTGCTGTTTATTTTTATTGTGCAGGTACAATCTTAAAATTCCGCAAAAACGCTGCACGTCACCTATTCCCCCCCCCCCCTATAGGTGAAACTAGTTGACACTAGGTGGACTTTCAAGTGGTATCAGAGGCAGGTTACTCATCAAAAAGGTTAACACCTTGAGTAGAATCCTGCCACCAGTGTCAGAAGCTTGGAGCTGGATTATGAGATATCGCCATTAAGACTCCCCGCATGTACAAAGGAATATTATCCCGTCTGGAGGATGAGGGTGTCATATCACTTGGAGGCCATCGATCCTCGAGCATCTCTCATCCTGGAAGAGGGTCCTTTTATTCCTAGGAAGACCTCATGCTCTGGAAAGAATATCGAAGTGCCCAAGTGCATTGCAGAGATGTCAGAGATGGAACTGTCGCTATTTAATTTGGACAAGAGGATTCGTCAAATTATCCTGGATATCTGGTCTGGAGCTTCTCGCTCTAGATTGGAAAATTGTAGGACGGCTAAATCAATGTGAGAGATGATCTCAGAGCTGATGGGGGGGTCAGAGAAAGCTGGAATCTGCTGTCAACCAGAGGATGAAGCCTATGTGGGGGTCCTCACCTCTGAAGATGAAGGCAAGGATCTCTCGGACAGTATCAGAGCTCCAGTGTCCGTGTCAGAGACTGAAGAGACCCGTGAGGAAAGCAGCTCTGATGAGGATGACACAATGGTCACGGGCTCTAATGACAATATCACTGAAGAGCAGGTAACCTCTTCATCCTGCCCCGTATCTCTTGAGGTTTCTGAAGACAGGAACTTCCCTTCTTCAGAAAATGCTGATTCCCTGAAGAGATCCCTTCAGAAAAGCAACCTGCTTGCTGAGGAGCAAGCTCAAGAGATTGCTCGACTGAAGATCTTGTTGGTTCTCCAATTGGCGTCCAACAAGGTCAAGGACTCTAAGATCTCAGCTCTAGAGAGTAGTCTATAGAATGAGAAAAGAATAGTATCAAACTTTTCCAAGGTTGATAATATAAAGAGAAAGCAAGAAAACGGGTGGATCTCCCGGATTATCAATTCGTGGAGAAATGGGGAAACGGTATTCCGACCCCCCACTCCAAGCAGGAAGGCAACTCATCATGCCTTCAGGTATGACCGCAGGAATAGTCGTGGTCACTGCAAGGATGATCTGTCCCCATGTGGAGACACCCGTAGTGCAAGGGCCATCATGGCCACCCATGAGAGAATACCTAAGGCTCATTCTGAGCCCTTTGTATTCACTGCCACTGCCTCACCTCGGTGTGAATCTGCATGTCCCAGCTCACAGAAGACTTCTCAACACCCGAGGACACAGGATAGGGAGGATAGAAGTCATGGTGTAAGTTTTCATGGGGCCTCAGGAAGGGGGATGCCTGAAATAAAGGCACCACCTCCCCGGCCTCATGGCGCTCACAACATGCATTCCTTCCACCCTTCCACGTGTCACGATGGAAGAGGAAATTTTGTGAGGAGATCATGCTCTATCCCGTTTAGACCCAGGACCGTGACTACCTCAGTCACTAGATCAGGTCGGAAACAGCGATATAACATTCACCCATGTTGGTGCTGTGGCAAAGTGGGGCACTTTGCCATCGACTGTTGGCACAACCCCTCTATGCTAAAGGCAAGGGCTTATCCACATTCACGGGACAGAGGTAGTCTTCCTGACAGGTTTTCTGGGGGAAGGCAGTCAAGTGCTTATGCTAACAGGAACCTAGGACCGAATATGATTTTTGTTCCTAAGGTAAGGTAATTCTTTCTTGCAAGGTAGTCAAGGTTCCCGTAAATATGAGGGGAACTAGACAGTAGGTGTTCCAAGACTCAATTGGAACATGCACCTGGAATAACAGAAGTGATATCTATATGAGCATTCTAACATCGAGCACCTGGTATGTTGTAGTCAGAGAGACTAAATGATAACTCTCATAATCCCAGGTACGCTTGCTCAGTTCCAGGACTTGAGTCATAGGGTATCCACAGTTTTATATATATATATATATATATATATATATATATATATATATATATATATATATATATATATATATATATATATGCATATACATATTTATACGTATACTTCACTTGTATGTAAGTACATCTAAGGAATGTCGACTGGTATGAGGGTGATTGCAAGTCAGTGTTTTCTTGATCACTTTCTAGTTATACTTGAATCATCTAATAACATGGACGAAAAAGTCCTTATTACATTGGCCTTGAAAAGCTTATTTAGTGATCCTGGTTATTGTTCTAACCTCTTCTTTTAGTGTTCCCTTCATGAACTAGGAATTGATTTTATGATGACAAATGTACAGATTTAAATAAAGGACCTGTAGCATATGCAAAGCGTATTTACTAGCCTTTGAGGAAACTTAAAAGGTATTCATCACTCGTTGCAGAAACCCTGAAAGAAATAATGAATTTTCCATCTGTTCACTAAAAACTAGCGAAGATTGTCATCAAGAAATATATGGAAAAGCCGAAAACCCGTTAAATTCATTCTAAATCCTGTTTATCTCACGTGGTCTCCCGCCGAACTCATCTTTATGTATATTAGAATCCCGCCGACCCTTCACCTTCCATAAGAATCCCGCCGAAGGAGCAAACTATAAGAATCCTGCCGAACTTCACAGGAAACACGCCAAATCCCATAAGATTTCTACCGCCGACTCTTCCCATTCCCACCGACTCGCGGAAGCTCGCCGAATCTCGCCGACTCTCTCCGCAGGGGACTCTCTCCTTCTCCGCCGGAAACTCGCCGAGGGGAAACTCACCGACTCCTGCAAGACTCACCGCCGTAGGGGAAACTCACCGGAAGGGCAACTCGCCGACTCCCGCAAGACTCTCGCCGAACCGGTCTCCATCGCAGGTCTCCCGCCGAATCCCGCTGGAATCTCCCCGAATCATCTTCCCCTTTCATCGCTTCTCACCACAAGTTTCCCGCAGGACGCTCACATTGCTCTTGGACGCTCTTCCGGCTTCAATTCTTGCCTCCAGGAATTTCTCCGCGTACACTCATCGGGTGTCCCTCGTCTTCATCGCACTAACCCACCGTCTACACCTTTAGGTAACCCTCCCTCACCCTTACTTGGACTTGATCGCTAGTGTCGCTTCCTTTTTGATTTTTGATTAAGCGTAGAATAGGGCTTCTCTCCCTAGATCTGCAATGGCTCCAAGGACAACTGCTGGGTTGGTCACTGGTTGCGAGCTAGTTCGAACTGGGTTCTCTCACGCCTCTGACGAATTCAGAAACATCATTCTGATGCTGGAAGAGGCTGGGTTATCATTCGTCCTGGAGCACCCGTGCAAAATCTTGGACAAAGAGGTGCTGGAGTTCCTCACTACCGCAAGACTCCGGAATGGCGACTCTCTAATCAAAGGCAACGTGGCTGGGTCAAAGGTCAAGATGTCTGCCAGCAAGCTGACACGCTTCCTGCAGCTCTCTAGCTCGGAGCACGAGGACTATCTTGAGGAAGAAGACAAAAGTCGAACTCTCCTATTCTGCGGTCTCCCACGAGGAACTCGGTCGATCAAGTACAAGGATATGAATGAAGAAGGGAAGCTGCTGTCTGACATAATTGGAAAGGTGCTCATCTGCAAGCCAGGATCTCATGACCATATCTCTGCAGATATGTTCAAGATCCTGGTGGCTATTGTCTGCCGTAAAAGGTTCAACTGGGGGGCGTTGCTGTTCGAGAAGGTAAAGGACACCTTGAGCTCTCCGAGTTTTGGGCGAATCATAAGTCTGTATCTAAATCAGCTAAAAGGAGACAAGTTTGACATGAGTAAAGGTGTTCCTCTACACTACTTGAAGATGGACTCAAGTGTGTTTGACAGATGGGAGATGCGTATTGGGCAGACTGCCGTGGAAGAATAACAGGGAGTATCTCCAGCAGTCACCCCCAGTGAAATTTCTGATACTTTGACTGCAGGAATTGAGGGGGAGACTCTACCCACTCATGCTGATATAGTATCTGACATCTCCCAGGTGGCCAGGGATGCTGTGGCTGAAATACAAGAAGAAAGTGAAACTGTGCTGGAGCATGGGGAGGCCCTGAACCGAAGCGATCAAGGAGCCGAAGCTACTGTACTGGAGACTGCTGACAAAGAGTTGGAAGAGGCTGCTGATGAAGATGATTTCGTGGATGATGACGGAGAGGAAGACGGGAATGAGGGACATGAAGCATTGGAGGCTCCAGATCTCTTTGAACCTCCATCTGACAAGCACGCACCTGAAATCGTTCCTGAAAACATTGGTGCACCAGTGGAGGGGGAGTCAGAAAAATCTACCGAGGCCGCCAACATTCCCCCATTAGAGACTGTGCTTGTATCCAGCTCTACAGATGCGTCTGCTGAAGAGCAAGGCCAAGAAGTGCCTCCGGCTCTTCCATTACGCGATGAGCTAGCCACTCACACTGTAAATATCATTCAGGGCATCGTGAATGAGCTTAAAGCCTCCTTTGAAAAAGCTCAGAATAAAATGCTGTAAAGAATTAAGCAGTCTGAAAATCTCATGCTCAAGAATATGGTGGAGATTAATCATAAACTTGACGTGATGGACAAGAAATTTGAAGAGAAGTATACCGCGGCCGGCGAAGCTGTCACACTTCTTATGGCCGGATTGAAAAAGAACACCGACACTCTTGCTGTAGTAAATCAGAATGCTCATGTTGTAGCCAACAACATTCAAAAGTTTGACGGTAATATGGTCACTCTCAACGCCAATCAGCAGGCCTTGGTCACAGAATTCTCTCGGACCACCAAGCATATTGATGACTACCTGCACTCCTATGCAAACTTCATCGCTGTCGAAGCCAAAAAGGGGGAGAAGGACTACATAGCTAAGATGGCTGAGCTCCGAGAAGTCATGATCAACAACTTCGAACAGTCAAACAAATACGTCTATGACAGCAGCTGGTGGATGCTCCACCAGGCGTTAGGCATCGCCTTGCCTGAAAAACCTGCGGATATTCATGCTCCTGAGACATCTACGGCCGCTGAGGGAGTAAGTGCTGCTGAGGGAATAAGTGCAAGTGCTGCAGATGTTCCCATAAGTGAAGCTGATGCTAGGGCTATTTCCAAAGCTAAACTGAGGAGCATGTTTGACCAAGAGGCCCTAGCAAAAGCCAGGGGCAAGAGAAAAGCTCAGGAAGGGACCTCCAAGGAGACACTAGCTGAGAAGAGAATCAGAATGAGTGAGGAGGAAGTACGAAACGAAAAGTGGAGTCCAGTTTCAAAGAACATCATCTTGGAAACCTTCTGGCTACAAGAAAAAGGAGAACTCAATCGAAACGAAGTATACAGCCAGTATGAGTGGGAAATGCACAATACGTATGAAGCGAAACGAAACATCTTCTTCAGAAGCAACACGGATGCAGATAAAGTTCCTCCTCCCAGATATTATCCGAAGTCTAAAGAGTATATGGAGAGGCAAAGGAAGAAGTATTTGGCGCAAAAATTCAAGGATGACTTAGCTAAGGAAAAATAGTCAACAATTGTTTAGCCTGTCATTTTCTCTTAAGAACATTTAATGCTTATTGTTATTATATGAACAATTCTGAGATTATATGTGTATATATATATATTGGTATATATATTTGAATTTGTGAATGACTCAAGTCTTGATCTGTTTGCTTATATTCTCTTGTGCTGCATGATTAGATTCTGAATGCTATTTTTATTATTTGATTGGTGTTATTCATCTTAGCTAGTAGGGTTTTGGCTTCGTCAAATAGGGGGAGATTGTTGGGTATTGTATCCACAACTACCTGGATTCGAGGAAGCCACCTGTCAAGCTAAGATGAATTCACTATGTATTTGATGAAACCTCTTAAGTTGTGCTTGCAGTTCTTCCATGCTAAGTGCACACCAATGTCAGGGTGCAGTAGGTCAACATACACGGGTCTGCACGACGTAATCCCTCGTTGAGCAGATCAGTGTGTTGGCCTACGTGTACTCTCTCTATTGGAGTGCACTTACTTTCAAGTACAGGGCCATGTTTATGCAAGAGAAGACAATGAGCAAGGATGGGTCAAGGAGCGGCTCTTGGGTGGAAAGACGAAAATCCGTCTAAGTATAATTCGACGAGAATCACCAAGTGATTCTCGCCGATTCGGCGAGAATCACTAGTGATTCTCGCCGAATCGTCGAGAATCATTAGTGATTCTCGCCGACTCTTTCCGGCCACCTCAAAACGGTGCCAAGTAAGATTCGGTGAGAATCACTAACGATTCTCGCCGAACCCATCGCTGAGCAGATCATGAATACCAAGTTATATTCATTGAGAATCAACAAGTGATTCGTCGAGAATAAGTAGTGATTCTCGACGAATCGTCGAGAATCACTAACTGATTCTCACCGATTCGTCGAGAATCACCTGCGATTCTCGACGAATTTTACTTGGCGATTTCTCGGGATGCTGCTGGACCGGATTCTGCCGCTGGACTAGTTTGAACCGGATTTCGGGGTTCTACGTGTGGGACCCACAACAGTCATATTGTAAGTGTCTACAGTGTATAAATACATGGGTATTTTTGAACAGTGAGGACAGCGAAGAAGATAAGAAAAACGCGAGCCGCGATTTGACCTAGATCGCCGTTTCCGCTCCGTCACCGCCGCCGCCGCTCGCGACAAGTTGTTCGCCAGTTGATCGTGGTTTCGCCCAGATTCTCCTGCGACAGAAGCCTAGCTAAGCTTAGCGTCTCACGTGTCTATCCGGAGATCTCTTGTCTCTCGATTTGTAGATCGGGAAAATCTTCCCCATCCGAATCGATCGAGACGATAGATCCTAGTGTGACTATTGGTAGACCTAGCTTGCTTCGCTACGAAGTTTGGATCAACAAAGAAGTGCAGCCTCACATCGCTGTTGCCGCCGATCCCGTGAACCTAGCCGCCGCTCATCTTGCCGCCACCGGTTCCGGGGAGATCCTCTCCAAGAGAGATCTAAGGTTGTGGACTCCTTGTGGATGTCAAGAACACGTCGTCAACAAAGAGGGACATCTTAGTCTCCAAACGAAGTTTGTATCTCGTGTACATTCTAGTTTTACTTTTGTTGTAAAGGAACGTTTGTTCCGTGATTGTAAGGATTGGGTGCAACCCGGTTTGTGGGAGTGTTGACTCCTACATGTGGAAGGGTTCCTTCCGATAGTGCATGGATTGGATTTCAATCCTGTTGGAGAAGTGACCGAGTCGTCCCTTGTTGGGCGATAGGTCGAAGGGGGAAAGTGGATGTACCCAAGTCGGGGAACCACTATAAATTGTCTATGTATTCTGTGTGCTGTGCTGTTTATTTTTATTGTGCAGGTACAATCTTAAAATTCCGCAAAAACGCTGCACGTCACCTATTCCCCCCCCCCCATAGGTGGAACTAGTTGACACTAGGTGGACTTTTAGACACATTCAACAGAAGGCTTGTGTCGACACATAGAATCAGTGTCGATACATTCTGAAGAAGCAGTGTCGAGAAGCTGTTACAACAACACAAGGAGTTGTGTCGACACCATGAAGGCTAGTGTCGACACTTAGTCTACTTGTGTCGACACTTAGTCTATTTGTGTCGACACATAAAGACTATCTGTCTCGACACTTTCAGACAGTGATAGAGATTTCAAGAAGTGACTAGATGACTTGACAACTGCCATTTCAACCGGTCAACTGCAACTGTCAGAGCCATCAGAAGGTTGTTATAAACCGGATCAGCCGGTCACCATGGAGAAAGCCTATATAAAGGCCTTTCTCCTTCAACAGAAGATGAGATGAACAGATTGACAACAATCAATTGAAATCACAACACAAAGAAGAAAACCTTCAAGAGAAGATCTAAGAAGTTGGAGAGAGAGAGCTCCTTCTAAGAAGAACAGTTGTAGAACCAGGCTGATGAGTAAGATTCAGATTGAGATCTGATTCACAAGACATCAGTTGATTGAAGATCATCTGCACAAGAGATTCAACCCTACTGTGTTCTAATTCAAGAAGCTTTGAAGAAAGCCAAGGGCGGTTGATCTCTGCCTAGTTCTTCCAAGAACTCATCAAGAAGCCAGTCAATTCATCTCACTCTATCTGAATTGTGGTTATATACTTTGTATTATCAAATTCTTGTAGGATCTTGTATAGATCTGAGTTGTAAGCCTAAATCTATAAAGGCTGAGTGGTAGGGCTTTTGAGCCTGAGTGTAGGAAAATCATTTCTCTGAGTGTAGGCCTTGTTGAAGGCTTAGGTAGGGCTGTTTAGCCTGAGTGTAGGTCTTGGTGAAGACTGAGTGGTAAGGCTTTGTGCCTGAGTTGTAGAAGTGGGGTCACTCTGAGTTGTAGGAACCTGTTTGGGGTTTTGAGTTGTAAGATCTGAGGATCTGAGGAGAAGTGGAGAAGTCAGGCCGAATCTAGTACACTACTAGATAGGCAAAGGGGGAAAGTGGATGTACCCAGACCTTGAGGAACCACTATAAATCCTGTGTGCACTCTGTGAATGTATGCTTGTATGGTTGCTGTGCTGTGATACTTGTAGAATTGCAATTACTGTACTGTATTTCTGCCTTTAAAGTTAAAAAGATATAGGTCACCTATTCACCCCCCCTCTAGGTGATTATGCACTATTACTTTCAAGTGGTATCAGAGGGAGGTTACTCAAAAAGGGACATAACAGTCTGAGTAAGATCCTGTAGGCAGAATCAGATTAATCAAGATTCAAGAAAATGGGTTCAACTGAGAATCACAAAGAGCTGGGGTCCATGAAGTTGCCAATCTGTAGAAAAGAGATTTTTGGCATATGGAAAGAGAGGGTTAGACTTTTTATGGAAGCCTCTAACCCAAGAATATACATTACAGTCAAAGAAGGGCCATATGTGCCAATGAAAGTATCTATTCTGGATGCAAATCAGAGAACTCCGAAAGACTATTCAGAAATGACTAAAGATGAAATAATTCTGACCACTATGGACAAGAGGGCCCAGAATATTATTGTTAGTGCAATTGATGATGCAACATTTCAGAATTTAATTCACTGTAAAACTTCTAAAGAAATGTGGGACACATTAATTGTCTATATGGAGGGATCAGAAGAAGTAAGACAGGACAGGAAGTCCTTGTTAAATCAGGAGTATGGAAGCTTCAGACAAGGAAAGTCTGATAGCATTACTGAATGCTACAAGAAATTCTATAGGATTGTTAATGAGTTGATGTCCCATGGAAGAGAATTCAACAACTATAAGCTGAATGATAAGTTCTTAAGATCCCTGACTAAAGACTGGGACACCAAGATTTGTGAAATTAGCGAAATGGCCAAATTAGCTGATATACCTCCTCCAAATTTGTTTGGAAAACTGTTATCTTATGAGATGCAGTTAATGGTTAGAAAGGAGGAAGAAAAGACTACTAGAGTGGAGCACAAGGAAAGAGCTTGTGGCGTTCAAGACTGAAGCCACTAGGAAGTATAGAAGCAAGTCTCCATCTCCACCACAAATAGTTGCTGATACTGCTTCAGAAAATTCAGAGAACCAGAACTCAAACAACAGTGAAAGTGATGAGAATTTTTCTGCCTTTACAAGGCAGTTTCAAAAGTTTCTGAAAAAAAAACAGTGGAGGTCTAAGCCATCCACTTCACAGACAAAAGATGACTACTATCAGAATAGGAAGTCATCAAGGAATGATAGAAGAAAGTCCAAGCCAAGTAAAACTGCATCCTCAAAGATTGTATGCTATTGTTGCAATAGACAAGGACATGTAGTGGCTGACTGTCCTGAAAAGAGGAAGGAGTCAACTGACAGAAAGAAGACACAGTTTAAGGGCAAAAAGGAAAAGTCCTTTGTTGCCAAGAAAGACAAAAGTCTGACTGATCAGTCATCATTAGAAACAGATTCATAAGTTGAAGCCTATATTGGCTTGTTTGCTGAAGAGGAAGAAGATGAGTTCTTACAGCTAATGAACTCAATTTATGAGCATGAGGACAATCAGTGCAATGGACTGATGGCCTTAACAGAAGGAGACAAGATCCAGGATCAGCCTGGACCAAGTAAGGTACAATGTCTTTCAGATTATAGTACTGATTCAGAATCAGATACATCTGCATCAAGTGATGTGGGTGGATCTGAATCTGAGGGTGATATTCATCAGTTGATGGATGAATATAGAGATGTATTGCAGGCACTTAAGAAGAGCAAAAATCTGGTCAAAACACTGACTAAGGAAATTGCTAATCTTAAGTTGGCAGTTGCTGATTCAGATAAAGTGTTAGATCAAAAACTGAATGAGATTGCCAAGTTGAAAAACATTACTGTCATTCAATTGGGCACAATCACATTTAAGAATGATCAAATTAAAAATCTGGAGGCTGGACTTCAGAAGGAGAGAGAGATTGTTGTAAGTTTTTCTAAACCAAAATCAGTTTTACCTTTGATAGATGAGTTTATTCCTCAAAAGGGTAAGACTGGATTGGGGTTTACAAAACTTGCCAGGACAGTTAGGTCCAAATCTAAGGGCAAAGCCCCAACACTAAACATAAAGCCTGCTGTAGATAAAACAGCCAGGGTTGTACCTAAACAAAGGTACAACAGGTTTGAGTGCTGGTGTTGTGGCAAGATAGACCACTTTGCCATAGACTGTTGACACAATTCAAGTGTCAAGGAGAGTGGCAAACTACCTGCTAGAAGAGCTACAAGTAGTTTTGTTAAAACTCTAACAAACCTGCACCAGGGTCCCAAGAATTATTTGGGTTCTAAGGTTAAGTAATATGTTTTGCAGGTGAGTTCAAGTGGCAATGCCCCTATATGGTACTTGGACAGTGGATGTTCCAGGCACATGACTGGAACAAGGGGACTGTTGAAGGACTATACACCTATCAAGGATGGTCCAAAAGTTACCTTTGGTGGTTCAGAAAAAGGGATCATCAAAGGCTTTGGTAACATTTCTAGTAACCAAATTATAATTACTCAAGTGGCTTATGTAAAGGGTTTGAAACATAACCTCATTAGCATAAGTCAGCTGAGTGATTTAGGATATGACATCTCATTTGTCAAGGATGGTTGTCATATCAGGAGGTCAAGTGATCAAAAGATCATGTTGACAGGATTTAGGCAGAGAAATGTCTATTGTCTTGACTTTGTATGTGAGAACAATGATTCTCCTATTTGTCTTGTAGCTGATGAGAAAGTCTCACACTATGTTAAATGGCACAAGAGACTGGCTCATCTTAACTATAAGATAATTGGTCAACTCTTTAGCAAAGAGTTAGTGAGGAATGATCCTCAGGTTAAGTGTATGAAGGATGAGATATGCTCAGCTTGTCAAAAGGGCAAGCAGACTAAATCCACCTTTCATAGCCTTGAGAACAAAGATTCTGTGAGGTGTCTATACCTCTTGCATATGGATCTTTTTGGTCCTATGCCAGTTCACAGTCTAGGTAGGAAGGTCTACACATTTGTGGTAGTTGATGACTACTCAAGGTATTCCTGGGTGTTCTTCCTAAGACAAAAGTCTAAAACTCCAAGTATCTTGTACAGTTTTGTTAAATAAATTCAGAATGAATTGGACAGTACAGTGGTCAAAATCAGAAGTGACCATGGTACTGAATTTCAGTCTGAAAGTATGACAAAACTGTGTGAAAAATTTGGAATTTTTCAGGAATTTTCCTCACCATGAACACCTCAGCAAAATGGTATTGCTGAAAGGAAAAATAGAACCTTGATAGAGGCTGGTAGAACCCTATTTAGTGACACTTCTCTCCTAGAATATTTCTAGGCTGAGGCAGTTAATACTGCATGTAATGTAATCAATAGAGCTACTATCACCAAGAGCCACAAGAAGACCCCCTATGAGATTATGAAGGGCAGAAAACCAAATCTATCCTATTTCAGGATCTTTGGTTGCAAGTGCTATATCCTTAACAATGGTAAGTCTTATCTAACCATGTTTGCTGCCAAATCCCAAGAGGGAATCTTTGTTGGGTACAGCAACAACAGTAAGGCTTATAGGGTATACAACTTGATTACTCAAGTTGTAGAAGAGTCGGTACATGTAGTTTTTGATGAAGCTAGACTCATTAACAATGAATTGCTAAGAAGTGTTTGCAGCTCCACAGGTATAGCTGATAGCCTGGACAAGCTAACTATTACTGAAGGTTCTACTGCAATTCAGCAAGTGGAAGATGGTGACTGCAGTCCAGGGGGAGTACAAGATACTCCTGATGTTGAAGAAGACCAAGAGGTACAACTAAATGAAGGGGCTGAAGGTGTACAACCTGAAGACAGGCTGCCTCCAGCAAATAGGCACCTAAAGGATCATCCAGTCAATCAAATAATTGGAGATCTCAGACAAGGGGTGCAAACAAGGAGCAGGAATCTAAGTACAGTTCTTTATTCCAGTTTTCTATCCCAAGTAGAGCCAAAGAAATTTGAAGAAGCAATCCTAGACCCTCGTTGGATTGAGGCCATGCAAGAGGAGCTGAACCAGTTCAAAAGATGCAAAGTCTGGGAGCTAGTTCCTAAACCCAAGGACCACAACATTATTGGAACTAAGTAGATCTTTAGGAACAAGTTGGACGAGAATGGAATCATCATAAAGAATAAAGCTAGACTTATTGCAAAGGGATATAGGCAGGAGGAAGGTATTGATTTTGATCAAACCTTTGCTCCAGTAGCAAGACTGGAGGCAATTAGAATGTTCCTTTCCTATGCAACATTTCAAGGATTTAAAGTATATCAAATGGATGTTAAGTCAGCCTTTCTGAATGGAAATCTAAAGGAAGAAGTTTATGTAGAGCAGCCATCAGGTTTTGTTGACTCACTTAAACCTGATTATGTATATAGACTTAGGAAGACTTTGTATGGGTTAAAACAAGCCCCTAGGGCTTGGTATGAAACCCTGTCTAGTTTCCTCATTGAGAACAAATTCTCAAGGGGGAAAATAGACAAGACTCTATTCCTTAGGGAATCTAGAGGCAAGATTATCTTAGTCCAAATATATGTAGATGACATAATATTTGGTCTACAGAAAGTAGTCTTTGCAGAAAGTTTGCAAAACTCATGCAAGGACAATTTGAAATGAGCAGTATGAGGGAACTTAAGTTCTTCTTGGGTCTCCAAGTTAGACAGACTGAAGATGGATTATCCATATGCCAGTCTAAGTTCACCCTAGAGTTAATAAAGAAGTATGGTATGGAATCATCCAATACCATGAAAACTCCTATGGGGTCAAGCATGTCTCTAAGCAAAGATGATGCAGGGAAACCTGTAGATGAGACTTTGTATAGAGGGATAGTTGGCTCCCTACTGTATTTGACTGCTAGTAGACCAGATATCATGTATGCTACATGTGTCTGTGCTAGGTACCAAGCTTGCCCTAAAGAATCTCATTTGACTGCAGTCAAAAGAATTTTGAGATATCTTAAGGGCATACCTTATCTAGGCCTTTGGTACCCTAGGAATGGAGATTTTGTACTGACAGGTTATTCAGATGCAAATTTTGCAGGCTGTAAGGAAGATAAGAAAAGTACAACAGGAACCTGTCAATTTCTAGGTGGAAGGCTGGTGTTATGGAGTAGCAAGAAGTAGACCAGTGTGACTATCTCCACAGCTGAGTCAGAGTATGTGGCTGCAGGAAGTTGTTGTGCTCAACTTCTATGGATTCAACATCAGCTAGAAGATTATGGTATTCAAGTAAGTAGGACACCTTTATTTTGTGATTCTACTAGTGTCATTTCTATTGCAAATAATTCTGTCTCCCATAGTAGGACTAAGCACATAGAAATAAAATACCATTTTCTAAGAGAACATGTGGAAAAAGAAGATATTTTCTTAGAGTATGTTAGGACTGATAATCAGTTAGCTGATATGTTTACTAAGCCCTTAGATGAAACCAAATTCAATAAGTTTAAAATTGAATTAGGAATGATAAATTTAGAATAGTTTACAAAAAATTGGCTAAGTAAAATAGTGTCGACACACAGAGTTGTCTGTGTCGACACATAGAAGTGGTGTCGACATTTCATAGAAATGGTGTCGACACATCTAGGAAATCTGTGTCGACACTTCAGAGAATTAGTGTCGACACATGCAGAGTAGGTGTCGACACATCCAGGGTGGTGTCGACACTTAGGATTTATACAGAATTAGTCTAGTAGAGTCTCGAGCTGAGATATATAAGTGTCGACACATATATTCTGTCGACTATATTTGTGTCGACACATAGTTGTCGAGACATTAACAGTAAGTGTCGACACATTTTAAGTAATCTGACGCGCCTTTTCACCTTCAATTTTAGAAAGGTATAAATAGGTCATCACCATTGTTTGTCGACACGCTCACCATAGTTTCGAGACCAAACTTGTGTGTCGACATCTCTCTTCTCTAAATTCAAAATTTCTTCAAACCCTAATGGCGCCTAAGCTGGAAGAGAACATTAATGAAGGATATGAGCTCGTGCGTCACGCCTTTGATGACGCGGAACCCGAAATCAGAGGTGTGGTAACCCTAATTGCCGAGAATGGTTTAGAGTACCTTGTATCAGAACCAATCAAGATCTGGAAGAAGGAAGTCCTCGAATTCTTGAGTGCAGCAACTCTTGATGAATCTGGACTCAAGATTAAGTCCAATGTTCATGGGGCAAAGGTGAAGGTCACTCATAAGAGTCTCAGGAAGATTCTACATCTCCCAAGAACTACAGAAGAGGAAGATGTTTCTGTTTCAAAAACAAGGGAGACACTGACATGGTGTGGACTGGATTCAAGCTTGAAGATTGGTTCAGTCTTTAATAGGAATGGAATGAATATACAAGGAAAGTTCTTATCTGAGATAGTTGGGAAGGTTATACTGAGCAAGCCTGGTGGGCATGATAGAATATCTGCTCACATGTTCAGTCTGATGACAAGAATAATTTTCAAACTTAATACTGATTGATCTGCAGTCATGTTTGATAAGATAAAAGAGAGCCTGAAGAAACCCAATCTGGGTAGAATTCTGAGTTTATACTTAGCTGGCAGTATCCCTGAGATAATGAACCAAGCTGTAGGTTCTAAGATAAACCACATGAGAAAAATGGATGTAAGAATTTTCTCCAGGTGGGATAGAATGTTGACAAAGGAAATGCCAACTCCAGAAAAGGAAACACCTCAGAAGAAGAAGACAGCCATTGTGGAACAAGAATCCTCTAGTAGCTCAGAAGAGCAAGTGGTGTTTAGTTCTGATGATGGAGGAGATGACAATGCTGGACAGTCACCAGCAAGACAAGTAGATGCACAGTGGCAGGGGGAGCTTCCATCAGCTAGCCCAATTCACCTGGATCCACTCTAGGGGGAGCCTCAACATATAGATAAGCAAACTCAATTAGAGAGTGAAAGGGATACTCAAACAATTCTAGAGGTACTCACTGAAGTTAATCAAATATATTTCACTATTGAGGATGAAGTTTTGACTGATTCTTTACCTGATGTTAATCAGCACACATAGATACATAGTCAACCCCAGGATGTAGTCATGCAGGACACATCAGTTGCTGATAAAGAGGTATTAGATGCTCCTGAAATCAGAGATTCACCAGTCCATCCTCAACATGAGTTTACACTAGAAGAGCTGTTCCCTGACCTTCTACAGACTAATTTTGAGAGAGAGAAAGCTGCTGCTGAGGGGGAGAAGGTAGACTTTGAGGGGGAGCATGTAGATCAAATAGAGGAGTCTGCTGCAAAAGAGACTGGAGAGCAAAGAAATGTTGAGGAACTACCAAGGACTGAGAAGGAGTTACCTCCTAGTCCTAAGGACAGAGTAGAGATTGCTAGTACTTCTGCATCAGAAGATGAAGAGGCTGCTAGAGCCAAGAAAAGGAAGTTCTAGGTCTTCAAAAGAAGAAGCCAGACCTATAAGAAAGCACTACAGACAATTGCTCCACAGTCTGCCCCAACTACTAATTATAGTTCTCTGTTGGTGGCTTTGCAAATTAAGATGGATGAATAAAGGCAAGCTCTATAAAAGTATATGGATGAAGGCCTTAAATCACTGCAATTTGATCTGGCTCAAGACATCAAGTCTATAAGGTTTGAAGTGAATCTAAACAAGAAGGAAATGACTGATTGTTTCCATAAAGGAGGCAATGCAGTGGTATATCTGGCTACACATCAAGAGAAGATAAAGACACAGATTGATGACATGGCAGTAAAACAAGGATATGTTCTGGAAAAATAGATAAGGATGAATGAGAATTTAACTGAATCACATAATGTGATAGTCACTGAGATGCAGAAAATTGCTACTGCTCAAACTGAAGCCATGAGTAAGGCTAAGGCAGAATTTGACAAAAACTTACAAGATAGTCTAACTGCTGTAAAAACTGCCATTGAAGATTCTCAGAAGGCCATTACTGACAAGCTACAAAGGTTAAAACCTTTTTATAGAGATGGAGTTAACTATTTGAATGCTCAAATAAGATTCCAGAAGGATGATCTTAGAGATCATATAGAAAGAGACGTCATAAAGGGGGAGAGGGTGTTAGTCAAAGCAGGCTCTGATCATGCAAAATGGATTTCCAACTCCATTAGAGCCACCCTTGGATATCCACCTTTATGTGATGATGATAATGTGTCAGAGTCTGGAATTAATCCTGCTTATTTTGGAGGAGAGCAAGCTGAAGTAGCTCAAGTGATATATCCTCCTGCTGACTTATACATGATACATCAGGAGGTACAGTCTATGTATAGTCCTCCTGAGGGAAATCCGAATATTATTCTTGAGAAAGTTGTCCAGCCTGTGCCATAGGCAATCTTAAAAGAGCAAGCGGCATTACTAAAAGAACAAGATGCCCAATTATCTAAGAAAAGGTTTAGAGAGCAAGCTGAATTTAGGCCAGACTTTGAACAATGGAGCCCAACTTCTAGAAACATTATTCTAACTTGCTTGGAAGGCTGCTAAGGATAATTTCATAGAAAGGGGCAAATGGTATTCTGACCAAGAATGGAGAAAACATGAGGCTAGGCAAGAGGCCATAGTACAATATAGAAGAAAGGCTAAATTAGGGAAGCTACCTCATAATGCACAAGAGCCTAGCAAATACTTCCCTAAGCCTTATCATTACTTTGAGAGACAGAAGATTAGAGCTGAAGAACAAAAAAAGAAAGACCTTAAGGGAAAGAAGCCTGCTGTTGATGATGACAATGAAGCTCCAGTCCAAGTAAAGATTCAATCTGGAAAGGGCATTGTCATCAAGGATCCTGAACAGCCATAGATTAGAATTTTCTTAAGTTTACAATCTGTAATCATTTGCATTTAACTCTATGTAAACTTTTGATTAATGAAAATGTTTGAAGTTGTAAGAACAATGTTATATGTTCAATCTATTACATTATTGTTCTGAGATAATTGTGTATACATGTTTTGTTTATACATGTTTAGTACTTACCCTGTCATTTAATACTGTTATACATCATATTGAGTATTTGTTATGTATGGTGTATATCATTGACTAAGGGTTATGACTTCTCCAAATAGGGGGAGATTGTTGGGTACATTGGAAAATGTATACCAAATTTGAAGAAGCCTCACCCTACTCAATGATATACATCAAGGTGTATTTGATGTGCTTTGAGTTTATTTGTGCAGGTTAAGTAACGGCAGGATTGAAGGAAATTATTAAGTCCATGTGTCGACACCTAGATGAGAAGTGTCGACACTTATGAAGGCTTGTGTCGACACCCAGAGAAGCTGTGTCGACACTTGGAGTAATTGTGTCGACACCAGGAAGGCAGAGTCGACACCAGAAGAAAAGTGTCGACACATACAGGCTGTGTCGACACATAGTTAAGAATTGTCTACATAATCAGTGTCGACACTTAGAAGCAGTGTCAATACCCAGAGAAACTTTGTCGACATCAAAAGTGTCGACACAAGGAGGCTGTGTCGACACTCAGCAAACTTCAACAAAGTTTAAGTACATGTGTCGACACAAAGGATATGTGTCGACACTCAGCAAAGTTTCAACACATGAAGGCTTGTGTCGACACAAAGGAGATGTGTCGACACTTAGCAAAGTTTCAACACAAGAAGATGTGTCGACACAAAGGCGTTGTGTCGATACACAACAGAAATCAACTAAGTATTGAAGATTAAGTATTTGTGTCGACACACTTAACCAGTGTCGACACATTCAACAGAAGGCTTGTGTTGACGCACAGAATCAGTGTCGACACATTCTGAAGAAACAGTGTCGAGAAGCTATTACAACAACACAAGGAGTTGTGTCGACACCATGAAGGCTAGTGTCGACACTTAGTCTACTTGTGTCGACACTTAGTCTATTTGTGTCGACACATAAAGACTATCTGTCTCGACACTTTCAGACAGTGATAGAGATTTCAAGAAGTGACTGGATGACTTGACAGCTGCCATTTCAACCGGTCAACTGCAACTGTCAGAGCCATCAGAAGGTTGTTATAAACCGGATCAGCCGGTCACCATGGAGAAAGCCTATATAAAGGCCTTTCTCCTTCAACAGAAGATGAGATGAACAGATTTACAACAATCAATTGAAATCACAACACAAAGAAGAAGACCTTCAAGAGAAGATCTAAGAAGTTGGAGAGAGAGAGCTCCTTCTAAGAAGAACAGCTGTAGAACCAGGCTGATAAGTAAGATTCAGAATGAGATCTCATTCACAAGACAGCAGTTGATTGAAGATCATCTGCACAAGAGATTCAACCCTACTGTGTTCTAATTCAAGAAGCTTTGAATAAAGCCAAGGGTGGTTGATCTCTGCCTAGTTCTTCCAAGAACTCATCAAAAAGCCAGTCAATTCATCTCACTCTATCTGAATTGTGGTTATATACTTTGTATTATCAAATTCCTGTAGGATCTTGTATAGATCTGAGTTGTAAGCCTAAATCTATAAAGGCTGAGTGGTAGGGCTTTTGAGCCTGAGTGTAGGAGAATCATTTCTCTGAGTGTCGGGCTTGTTGAAGGCTGAGGTAGGGCTGTTTAGCCTGAGTGTAGGTCTTGGTGAAGACTGAGTGGTAAGGCTTTGTGCCTGAGTTGTAGGAGTGGGGTCACTCTGAGTTGTATGAACCTGTTTGGGGTTCTGAGTTGTAAGATCTGAGGATCTGAGGAGAAGTGGAGAAGTTAGGCCGAATCTAGTACACTACTAGATAGGCGAAGGGGGAAAGTGGATGCACCCAGACCTTGGGGAACCACTATAAATCCTGTGTGCACTCTGTGAATGTATGCTTGTATGGTTGCTGTGCTGTGATACTTGTAGAATTGCAATTACTGTACTGTATTTCTGCCTTTAAAGTTAAAAAGATATAGGTCACCTATTCACCCACCCTCTAGGTGATTAGGCACTATTACTTTCAGGTCCGCTCGCCTGGCCTAGTGGGCTCACTTGGCGAACACGGGGTTGTACACAATCCCCACTCTTTTTGAGCTTGACCAAGCTCGGAAAGAATCATCCAACCCATGTGTTCGATGAGTGCTTTGCTGAGCTGTCAAGGAATCTTTTGGTGGGTCCTAACTTCACGCTATAAATATGCCACCGAACCCTCTGGAAAAATCCTGCCCCTTTTACCCGTCTCAGTGTGTTGCAGCTGTACGTTGCCTGTCACTGAGGAGTTGCGAGCTCGGCTAGCGGCCGCAAGGGAAAAGACTAGGGAGGAGGCTCTTGAGGCCGCCCCATGGTTGGCACGCGGATCGCCCGACCCCCTCTTCATGCCGGTAAAAGGGAGAATCATCAGGCGGTCTTCAGCAAATGACCTCCCAGGCTCTAGCTCGGGGCTGGCACCGAGGTTGCTCATGAGGTATTCACACATCCCACCTGATTTGTCGCTTCACTTCTGACTTCTCTTTCCGCAGGTGCCGCCTCGTGGGGATGGAGGTAGTGGAGGGGAAGGGGGTCATTCCCTCCCGCTGTCAACTGAGCGGGTCGCCAGCCCCTCGGGCCTGGGGCACCCCCTCCGGAGACTTCCCGGTTGCCAATTCCCCCTGGGTTGGGGAAATCCATAGCAGCTCTCGAGGGAGGACTCTTCCAGGGCCGGTCGGGCTCTTCTCGGCCACCAGCTGGTGCAGGCGATGTGCCGACTCCCGGTGAGTTTCATACTTGTGCCTGTTTGTTACCGCTCGCTCTTTCTGACATACCACCTCGCAGGTTATAACGCGATTTCCTCCTTTGATGCCGAGATGAGAGAGGTATATTCGCCTCCCCCTTATACAGATCACATCTCCGAGTACCTGGGCGATCTGACGGATGCGACGAGGATGACGAAACAGGTGACACGGCTATTCCAGAAGCACACACTACTACTGCAGGAGTTCTTCAATAGGGTTGACAAGGACAAAGACGAAGTGGAGTAGCAGCTTGCTTTTCTGGAGGGAGGGAGTCACCATGCCGACGGGGACATGGTTACTTCTCCCGGGTGCACATAACGCGAGCCGAGGAGCGGCTCAGGCACGACACGGAGCAAGTCGGCCTGGCCTAGCACATGCTGGTGGCGGTTCGCGAGTACCACTATCCTCGCGTGCCCCCCGATCCGGGACGCGGAGGCGGGGCAGATGGAAGTGGATCCAATACTGATCCTCCTGCCCCCTCCCTGGGGTCGGTCGCCGGGTTAGGACGCATCCGCACTCTAAACCGATTGGCTTAGGAGGGTTATCCATCTTGAAATACTTTTGATGTCTGTAATAACTTTAGACACTCTCACCTGCCAATGGGCTCGACGCTTGTTGCGCGTTCCTTTTATTGTGTTTGCTAATGTTTTTCTGGTTGAATGTGGACGAGGCGCTCCTGCTCGTCTTCCGCTTCCTTAAGCGGGTACGAGATCATTGAATCGACTCGCCTAACCCGTCCACTAGATCTCGGCGGGAGCGGGCCGGGAGCTCGCCGATCGCGAACCCGCACGACTCACCTTATTGTATCAAGCGGGCACAGCTTGTAGCTCGCCCGCCTTTCGCGCGGGCGCGGGTCAGCCCAACCCGCTGTCGAACGATGTTTTTGGCACGGCTGCGAGCCGGGAAGTTGAACCGTCCACGCTCATTTTGCTATCCACACTTTTCCCGCCGGATGGAGATTTTCCCGCCCTTTTTCTTTCTATAAATAGGCCCTGCCGGCCCTTGCTCACCCACCGCATTTAAGATTTTGCCTTCTCTCTTGCTTCCTGCGACCCTCGACTCGCCCGATTCCTGCGAGGACTTCGTCACCCCGCTGAGCAAGCTTTCTGCGAAATGGGCGGTGACAGCGGCGATGCGGATGGGCGGGGCAATTGCGCTTGGACCTTTTCTGAGCACGCCTTTCCCCCCGCCACCATTTCTGAAAGCGAATTCTTCGGCGCTATCAGCGACCTCATTCCGCCAGGTTTCGTGGCGAGGCGATCTGGGGAGGGGGAAAATATAAACGACCTCTCTGGAGGGGAGCTCGTCATCTCTTTAGTGCACTTCGAGGCGGGCCTCCGGCTTCCACTATGGCCGGATGTTCGCCAGATATTGAAATACCCTGAATTCCATAGCTGTGATGTAAATGTATGCGTTAGAGCCGAATCATAACTACGCACACGCATGACTATCTCTTCATCATGAATTCTATGCTCACACAATTGTTCTACGCCGCTCCACGCTATTACATTCATTCAATTTCACGCTAGCGTACGGGTAGCCAAATCGTTTCGAGATCAAATAAGGGCGATAGGCCGGTATCCGATCGAGGTAAAAAGGACCAATCTTGGATCCGGACGAGCGAAGGTTGTACCCAAAGAGATCTACCGAAAATAATCACGAATTTGGAAAAGGTAGATCTCTCCCAACAAAAGAAAACGAGGGTTCGCCAAACCCTTTACGAAAATTAAGTTGATCAAGAAAACAATGCAAAACAATTAAAGGTAATCACGAAATTTCAAATGATTTCAAAATTTAATGCCAGAAATTCCACCACAAGATTATTTAAGGAAAGAAACACACGAAAGTGGAAAGGCTCGTTACCCAATCGGAATGGATGATTCTGATTCACTCGACGAGGATCGTTCTTCAACGGCTCCACCAGAATCACGCCGGTAGGAGTGAAATTCGTCCGCCTTCGTCGCGTTACGCTGGAAATGGAAAGTCCTGTCGAAATCTTCTTAATATGGAAGTAAATATCTTCAAGTATGGCAAGAGAGAAATAAGGTGGCGGTTGTCTTGGTGGAGGAGGAGGCAGCTTGGGTTGGCCATGATGGTGGTGTTTCGGGTCGGAGGAAGGAGGAGGGTGGTCGGCTCTTGTTGGAGGGAAAAGGAAGAGGTGGCGGCCTTGGGAGTTGTGGATGGTGGCTCGGGTAGGAGAGGAGTGGTGGCCAGGTTGGAGAAAGAGGGAGGGAGGAGGAAAAGCCGAGATTTGAGAGAGGGGATGAGAGGTGGCCGGCGGCCAAGGAGAGAGAAGGGGGAGCAAGAGAAAGATCGGCCAAAAGATGAGGAAGGAGGAAGCTTCAAGAGGTAAGGATTTTCAAATTTCTTTTCATTCAATCTCCTCCAAATAGAGGGGGGACAAGCCTATATATAGGCTACAACAACAACAACACTCCAACGGGCTACATGCAGCCCAAACATGAAAACCTGAAAATAAAACACACACATACATCATGATTTTATATCATAACCATAATGTACATATTACATGAAATAAAAGTGCAATTATTAAAAATAAAACACAGAAAGCATGGATTAATAATTAATAATAATTTGATAATAATTATTATTAATTATTAATAAATTGGCTTGCAATCCGGATGCCTATTATGGCGAGGCTCTTCACGGTCATTTGTCAGTGCGCCGTCTTCAAGGTGTTGCGCGCCGTAGTCTCCATCAAGCTGTTATGGTTGGACTCACCTGCTTCCTACGGGAAGAGCGGGTTGAGTTCAGCCTTGCGGTCTTCCGCAAGCTGTTCTCTTTCCACGCGAATAAGGACGGGACCGCCCACTTCTCCAGCGGTCACGTCAAGGTGCGGGAGACCGTCAATAAGCGGCATAATTCGCTTAAGAAGTTCATGTTCATCAAGGGGGACTTCGACAACGTTCCCTTTTCGCCGGTACAGCTCAGCGAGGCGAGCTAACGCCCCCTAGCCTGGGGGCCATGAAGCAGATCTGTGCGGGTTCTTCACTTGGAAGAACTTTGAGGTCGCCTTCCTGCTCCGGAATCTGGACAACCTCGCCCCTGTCCTGCTCGGGGGAGGTAAGCTACTCGCGCTTTTCCTTTCTACTTTGATGATTTGTCTGCTTTAACTTTCCTTTCTCGCAGGCGAGCGGGACATCCCCCTGCACCCTCCTTACGAGAGCGCGCAGCTAGCCTCCAGTGAGCTCGCCCGCGCCGAAGCCGCAGCCGCCGCTCAACACGAGATCTTGACATCTGCCTTCTAGAAGCGGCCCAACCACGAACAACTTCCACCTCCTCCGCCCAAGAAGGTGAAGGCTACGGGCGATGCGTCTACCGCGACCCAAAGAAAAGGCAAGGCCCCAGCGGCCCAGCTGACCAAGAACCCCGCCCCCGCGACTGCTTCGGCCAGCGGCGTCCCCAGCGAGGCGCCTGACACCTCCGGGCCGCAAGAAGAGATGCGGCCCGCCGTGAAGCTGGTGACGAGAGGGCACCGCAACTTTGGGTACGGCGAGAAGTGCCTAGATGAGCTAGGTGTCCCCCTCCTGCCGTGGGACAAGGAGTCGAACCGGACGATCATCTCCACCCTACTACCAAGCTGGTTGGAGCAAGAAATCATCGGCGGGGAGGTCTACAAATTCTCGTTCGGCCTCTACTCACGGGAGGAGGCCTCCATCTACGAGGAGGAGGCCACGCGGGTGTTGATACACGAGAGCGCGGGCCCAGCTCCGTAGCCTAGAGCTGACCCACATGGTCGACCGGCGTTGCACTCAGATGGATAAGAACGCCCCCTCGCTTAAGAGGCTGGTGGACGAGAAGGAGGCCCACTGCCTCGCCCAGGAGGAGGCAGAGCGATAGAGGGAGAGGGTGGATGCAGCCGACGCCGTCGTCGCCATTTTGGAGAAAGAGAAGGAAGAACTACAGGCACGGGTGCAAGAGATGGAGGCCGCAGCGGCTGTCCCGCCGCCCTCCAGCAGCGGCTGCCGGCTCGTGCACTATACCGAGTACGAGATGGAAGAAATGATGCAGCAGAACAGCGCCACCGCGGAAAAGTATACTCTCTAGATGCTACGACGGGCTGACCTCATCAAGAGCGAGGGCGCGGGCCTCTCTATGAGTGACATTGCACCAGCGCTGTTCCTTCCGGTGACGGATCCAGGAGACAAGTCCTACCAGCCCATCTAGGGCTTATCGCCCGAGAGCTCGCCTCGCCTACATTACCGTGCCTCGCCTGTATGTTTCTTTTGTTATAATGTAAGCGCGGGCTGAGTCCCGATCTTGTACTTTTATTCCCCAATGAACTATTCTCTACTCACCTCTCGTATATATATATATGTTACTGCTGCTTGTAATACTTCTGTGCAATGTGGATTTTCTTCTTTTTCATACTCGAGGCTTGTTTTGATTCTCCCGCTCGCAATTCCTTATTTCGTGCCTGTCAGCGAGATCGTGCGTCCCCAAAGGACTTAACGTAGGAAGCATAGGGGTTTTAGTTAGCCGACCCGCGAGTGGCGACCCGCCTCCTTAGTCCAAATCCTTTATGTTGCTTGCTCGCTAGAGGAGGTGAGCCGACTCAGCTCACACCCGAGCCACCGGGTTCCGTGCAAGCCGACCATCATGCGACACGGCCTAGGTTCTCGCTGCCTTGGTTGTTTCTTGGGCACTGGGCTATTGTGTTGTGTCCCGAAAGTTCGCCTCGCCTATCCGCCGTCTTGGCTCGGTACTTCCGGCTTGCTGACCTACTGAGCCCCGCTCCGTTAACTTTGTGATTTCTTCCTCGGGCATTTCGGATGCCTGGGCTCCTGACTTCCAACATTATTTTGTTCATCGAGACCTGCCTTACCAGCCAGTTGGGACCCGAAATAGACTCCTACAAGTGACATCCAGCGCTGCCAGCTAGGTGAGAGCCTGGCAGCGGGATTCGAGTAGACGCCATCGAGTGACATCCAGCCCTGCCAGCTAGGTGAGAGCCTGACAGCGGGATCTGCTCAAGGTTTGAGTAGACGCCATCGAGTGACATCCAGCCCTGCCAGCTAGATGAGAGCCTGACAATGAGATTTGCTTAGGGCCTGAGTAGACACACTCGAGTGACATCCAACCCTGCCAGCTAGGTGAGAGCCTAGCAGCGGGATCTGCTCGGGGTCTGGGTAGACACACTCGAGTGACATCCAGCCCTGCCAGCTAGATGAGAGCTGATGAGTCCGATTTATATACGGTTTTTCAGACTCATCTGAGCTAGTTTTCACGCACTTGCACTACACTTTTTAGTATGTTATCGTTGATATTTCATTTATACCGTTTTTCACGGTAAGTGCACTGTTTTGGCCCATGGGTGTGCAATTGCGCATTCTATTGTTGGGGGTATGCACATGGTGCTCCCATGGCCCTTTCCGGCCATTTTCATTGTATTTATGTGGCGCTGGAGGACTCTCTTTAGTTTTATTGGTTTGTATGCAGGTGGTGCATTTTGCCCAAGTCTGGAATGCAGGTTTGAGGAAAACGCACGGTCGTGTGTTTTCTTGGAACACGGTTCTTTATGATCGTGCATTTTATTTATGCAGGAGAAACAATGAACTGAGCTCGACGATTTTCTTAACACACAGTTTCTTCGTAACCGTGTGCGAAGGAAACACACGGTTTTCCTGTAGTTTCTTGTTTGTTGCTCTCTGTGGTTAATCGTGCGATTTGTTCACGCACGGGCGGAAGCTCCCGTGTACGAGTAAAACGCACGGTTCCACCATATTTTCTTGATTTCCTGCGCTCTGTCGCTACCCGTACGATTTCCTTCACGCCCGTGCGCGAAGTAAAACGCACGGGTGAACGCTTCATCATCTAAAAGCTTGGCCTGCAAGTTGATAATGCACGGTTTGCGCACGGTCGTGCGCCAAACCGTGCGTGCCTAATTTTTTGACATGCTTCTATTTAAAGCGCAGATTTCTCACCATTTGGGGAGACCGGATTACAGTTTTTATCCTCCGCCGTTTTCCGCCTCCAAGGAAGGGTTCCGCCATTTCCCTTCATCTTCCACCTTAGGTAGGTGCTCCGGGCAAGCTTTCAACGCCATATTCAAGCCGGAGCTTCCTCTCGGCCTCCTCCTTCATCCTTGAGCTTCAAGAAGAGTTAGCTCTAGCTTTCTCCATCAATCTAGGAGAAGTTTGTGCCATCCTCCACCGGATCGTGACACGAAGAAGACAGATCCATTGGGAGTGAGTGACAGCCTCCTCTACCCCGGACGCAATTGAGGACCAAGCTAGAACGCGAATTGACAACCCAGCGATTCCTTCCGTGAATCCTCAGCAAGACTTCAGATCCGGTCGATTTCACACACTTTTCTTGTTTGGTTGTTGATAGTGTAGTTTAATCTCTTGTATTTGATGAAGTGTGCTTAGTATGTAATACGTTTGTGTACAATCATGTCTATGTGATTTTATATTTTCGTTATTTGCTTGAGGTGCGCCTTTATTTTCCATCCGTCGTCACTTCTGTTCTTCCGCTCTAGCGATTGCTAGAGGCGTGCGTAGCGAAGAGGTGCTCTCAACCCTCATTCCGCTGTTCTAACCACCTCATCCGCAAGCCTACTCGTCCATCCGCCCAATGATTCGGTGCATAGCGGCCCATGTAGTCTTCCATCCCGCCTGACGAAGCATCGCATAGTGGTGCTGTATAGGAGTAGTTGTTAGTGTTTTATTTTCTGTTTCCGCAACCATCAAAACCCCCCTTAGTTAACTCCGACCATAGGACTCAATCTCAAGTCCTCGAAATTAACTTCCACTTACCGTGTTCCTTGAAGAGATCGATACTTGGGAAAATTCACCCACTTTATATTACTTGTTCGACCGGTACACTTGTCGTCCAACGCATCAAGTTTTTAGCGTCGTTGACGGAGAACACAGTCGTGTGAGTTTGTGGAGATGGAGATATGAGATAGAAGCCCCTTTCTATTTGTACATTTCATGTTTCTTCTTTGCTTTAATTTTTAAATTTGTTGTTTATTTTTCTTTTGCCCTTTTCTGATTCTTGGTTTTGAAAGCAGATCCGTGCTATTTTTATTCTAGCTGTGTGGCACTTTTTCGGCAATTATTTTTGTTCGCGATGTATTCTGTAGCTGAGTGTAGTCTACTTGACGCTTTGCGCCGATGCATCGATGCCATGACTGATATGGAAGTCGAGCATTGTATTAGCTGTGTGCTATGTCAAGGTGTAGGCCACATGGTGAAGGATTGCTCTCACTTGCGCAAGCCTTCTCCCTCTGAGGGCGTGTGCGCAACAACCTCCCGTTCGCGGAAGACTGTTGCGGACAGGCCTACCAGGGTGTTGCTTTGCCCATACACTGATATCACACACCTTGCTCGCTCTTGACCCGTTGAGATTATGGAAGAATCTCTCACTGCATACAGATCTTTCATGGGTCCTTCGATCCCTTTTTATGAGCTTCCCATGAGTGATGACGATCACTCTTGTGGTAGCCAGCAAAAAGAGGATCAGGAACTCATGGGCGCTCCTGTATGGGACGATGAGATTGTTCCCGTCGACGGAGTGGCGTCTGCAAATGATTTTGCGATGGGGCCTGCTCGTTCAATGCTTGATTTTGAGAGCAGCTTCGCCCCTCCGCAATTTTTGCCTGAGTTTGCTACTCCTTTTTCTTGTGAGTCGGTTGATGATGCTGTATTTTTGGACGATTCAGTGCCTGAGGTTGCGCTGAAGTGGGATGATGACTATACTATCTATGATGTAGAAGGTGGATCTTCAGAACACTTTTACGCACCCCGGTGGGATGAGGAATGTTCCCTTTCTGATGTGGAGGTTTGCACCTCTTTATTGGACGAGGCTGTTCCTCTTACCACCGTGGACTCGTATCATACCGACGATGATCGCTGCTTGAATCCTGCTGAGAGTGATACCGGGATCACTCTCCTATTTCCTGATTATTTTAGTTCTTCTTCTCTTTTATTACTTGATCCCCCTTCTTTATCTGAGCCTGTGCAGGTTGAGTCTCCACGGGTACGCTGGGATGATGATGAGCCTGGTGCCCATGCTGTTGCCATCGCTTCCTACACATCTGTGGTTGATGATGCCTTGCTAGGCAAAGATTTAATTTGTGATAAGATGAGCGAGGACCGGCGCTCCTCCTCTTCTTATTTCCTATTTCCTCTCCCTGTGTTGGGCAGGTATTATTATTTAGGTAGATGGGTAACTGTTTTATCACCGTATCGGTACCCGTTACCGTAACGGATAATGGAACAGTTGCATGTGCACTTTTCTTTTCATAGGCCCATTAGCTAGTACTTTTCATTTTTCGAATAAGTCGTGTTGGGATGACAGTAGCCCCAGTACTTATCTAGGAGTAGGATTAGTTAGTTTTTTCTGTTTTAAAAATAGCTTTGCTTGTCGTTTTATTTGTTTTTGCGTTAATGCGTGCTTGCGAGAGTTTTGTGTTCTTGCGCCTATTTCGGGATGATTGCCTAGTTGCTCAGGAGTTTTTTTTTGTTCCATTTGCTTTTGTTTTTATCGCTGTTGTTGCATGAGGAGAATTCCCGGAGAAAATGAGGCGAATCGGGCTGTTTTTGCAAACACATGGTTTGGGAAAATGTGCACAGAAAAAACGCACGACCGTGCGTTTTTTATTTATAAAAACGGAGGCCGAGCATTTTTGACGCACGCTGGCCCTAATTCTCGTGCGCCGGCTGCAATCGTCTGCCTCGACTCCTTCTCCGGCGAGATCTCTTCCTTCTCTTCCACATCTTGCCCCATCCCTCCCCTCTTTCTCTTCCACTTTCTCTCCTCATCATCTCCATGGGTTACAGGAAAGTGAGTAACAACCTGCGTAGCTTTGGTGGTTCCTCTTCCTCTTCCTCACGAGCTTCGGTTCCGGCGGAGCCGGAAGATGCTCCGGATGCTCCGGTGAACACTCAAGACGCAGAGCGGATGCTCCATTTTGGGAGACCACCAAAGCTACGCAGGTTGTTACTCACTTTCATTTCATTTCAGACAGGGAGCTTGCGGCCGTCGGTCTAAACCTGGAGGTGGATCGTTTACTTGACGTGGGTTCGTGGCGTCAGCTCTTCTCCATTGTGGAGACAGGATTCCACGAACTCACGCTCGAATTTCTCTCCACCTTCCGCATTTTAGAATGACGTGACACAGCCACCGGTGAGTCCACTGCGGTGGCATTTCGAATGAACTTGCGCCAGTACACTTTTAGTGTGGGCATGCTTGCCGTTTATGCGGGGATATACACGGTTGATGAACTCACGGAGTCAGACGTTCTCGCCCGACCCTTTGTGTTCCCAACCGGCACTTATCCCCACGCATTCTGGCAGGAGATCACCGGATTGCCACAGCAGTACGAAGCGCGTTCTGCCAAGTCGTCCCAGATCATTTCTCCCGCGCTCCGCTATGTTCAGCACTTGATCGGGCACATCATTAACGGCCGATCAATGAGTCAGAATGTAGCATGGTGGTCAGATCTGCTCTACCTTTACAACATGCATATGGCGTCCCTCTCCACCTAGGCCGCGTTCTTGCGGATTACTTCCTTCACTAGGCCACGTACGTGCCTCTGAAGGCCATCAGTGGTTCACATTCTATTACGCGAATCGCCGAGGGATTAGGAGTCTTTGACACTTTGCCCGCCATGACTCCAGTTTCCCGTGGCGATTTTATTTCTGCAACCATGATGACCGCCTTCAGGTTGGTGCGTCGTGTTTCTTCTGGCGGTACGTGGCGTTACGTCATTCATACCGTGGAGCATGAGCAGCCAGCTAGGGCTTCTTCCACAGATGCGGGATCCTCTTCGGAGTCCCGCCGGTCTGACGATGTCGTTCCTGTCCATACCATGTCATTGGGCCCTTCGCCTTCTTTTGCCCATGCCTCGCATCGTAGGAGTATCGCGGAGGATTATCCCGACTTCTACGCGCGGCATATGCAGATGGAGGAGCTGTTGCGCGAGCAGCATGGCATGACGATACACATTGTTGACTTTCTTCAGATGCCCCCTGCTGCCCCTGCTCGAGCTTCGACTTCTCGTGCCCGTACTCCGCCTCCGCCCTTCTCTGATAATCCTGAGTGATTGCTGCTGCTCTTCTCGGTTGGGATTTTTTGTAGTTTTGCTTCATTTTTGTATATTGGTTATTTTGACTTATTGTATACATTACTCTATTCAGCTGGGGTATCGTCCTCAGGGTGGTTTTTAGTTATTTTGTTTGCATTGTCTGTTTTTCTTGTGCTATTGTGTTTAGTTTCATTTGATATATGTGATGTGATATTGTGTTTAGTACTAACTCGCGAGTATTGCTTAGCTTATATTTGTTATGGCTCGATATACATTTTTTTGTTGTTTAAGCTATGAAAGTGCAGCTAGATCTGATATACTCTAGAGGGGGGGTGAATAAAGTATATGGTGCTTGAAAACTTTTTACAACAATTGTTGTAATCTGAGTGAACAGGGAAGCAACTATTAAATCTAATCACAAAATAACCTACAACAGAAATTAATCACAGATCTAAACTAATCACAAAACAATCACATCCAGAAATAAAAGATAAAGACAAGCAAGCCAGAAGACACAAGGAGCTATAGTGGTTCCCCTAAACTTGGGTACATCCACTCTTCTACCAACCTAGGTAGGATTCCACTGCAGGATGAGTTGATCAGGTGTCCTGGGCACCAATGAGCTTTTGATAAGGTGCTCAAAAACCAAATCAGATTTTTTGATCAGGTGTCTTGCCACCAATGAGCTTTTGACAAGGTGCTCAAAAACCAAGCTCAAACTTTTGAAGGGAGTTTGAGAAACCCTTTACAGAGATGGGGATGAGAGAGTTATGAAAGTCTTCTCTTTCTCAAATCAGCTGAGAAGACTATGTGGATTTTATGTTGTCAAAGCTCCCCCTGAGTTCTTGAGATGTTCAGGAAATGAAGCTTTGCTGTAGGGTGATAGGCCTTCAGAAGTTGATCTCCAGCAAATGATAATTTCAGCAACAGCTGAAATGTTAGGTGTCTGGAGTCTTTGAAAGATGTTGGCCTTGAACACTTGAATCACAAGAGATCAGAAGATTTCAGAAGGTTTGATCTCCTTGGATGTGTGTTTTTGTATGAATTCTTTGAGACAGAGAATGTTTTGTTCTTGTTCTCCTTGTCTGTATTGTCTCTTCTGATCTGTGTTCTGAGTGATGGAGAGATTCAAAATCTTGTATTTTATTCTCTGGTACTGAATAGAAAATCATCCTCTGTCAAGAATAGCCGTTGGCCTGACATTAATTGCATCCTTAATTGCAAATGTCTTCTGGGGGAAGTCCAAAGAAACATTTCTTGATAATCCCTTGAAACATGGTCCAGAATAAATGAAAATGGCTAGAAAATCTTCTGAATTAATTACTGAGTAACTCCTTAACTGTTCTGAATTTGAATCTTGAGAATCCTTTAACTCATCAGAAAAACGTCGAACTGAGCTCTGCTATCGTCGAACTGAGCTCAGCGAATTAGACTTATACAGCAACAAAGAAACGTCGATCTGAGCTCAACTATCGTCGAACTGAGCTCAGAGATAGAGAATCAATACTGAGTCAAGATCGTCGAACTGAGCTCGCAGATCGTCGAATGGAGTTCGACGATTTGTTGAAGTTGAGCTCAGCGATCGTCGAATGGAGTTCGACGATTTGTCGAAGTTGAGCTAGACGATCGTCGATTGGAGTTCGACGATTCGTCGTACTGAGCTCGACGATATGACTTAGTATTCAAACAAAAAATCCTTGTTCTTGAGGGCAGCTTCCAAACCTAAGTACTATCCCTTAGACTCAATTCTAATTGACCTTTAATGCTATACAGGAGGTCAAAACAGGTTTCCTAAAGACATAGTGATCCTGACCCAAATTAGTAATAGGGTGTTCCAACAATCTCCCCCTATTTGGGTTAGGATTACTATTTATAGAACCTGGAAGAATTAAATAACAACATACAAAGCAACAAAACAGAAAAGCAATAAGCAGGACATAGCAGAACCACAGATATATATTATCTCAGACAGAGTTCAGAATTCAGAATGATTGTCACCTTGCATAGTTATTTCTTCTCCTCGCACTTTATAAGTTTTATTTCTCTATTGGGGTTAAGAGCTTCCTTTTTGGATCTTGTGTCATTTGCTGCACCTAAAGAGGTTTGGTGTTTGGGCCTGGGAACTACAGCTTCAGGATGCAGCTCCATATACCTATCAGAGTCAAAGAATTTGCTTGAACCATATCTTTCCAATTCTTTCTTTCTCTGTTCAGACAATGTAGTGATGTTGGAAGAATCTCTGCCTTGCTCTTTAGCTTTCTTAATTTGATCCAGTGCAGCAAGCTCTTTCATCCTGACAGTCCAAGCAGTAGGGTTGTTTTCAGGATCCTCAAATGGCACTGGTGGCTCATATCTATTGGATGGATTATCCTGAGGAGCTCTGGAGGAGACTACTTCTTTTAGTTTATAGGGAAAAGGACCTGAGGTTGTGTCTGATGAAGCTTGTCCTTCCCTGGAGTAAGGATGTTGCCTAGAGTAGCCTTTTGAGTAAACCTGGAATTCCCTTTGATTTCCTCTATAGTTTCCTCTTCTAGATTGAGAACCCCTGGACTGGCTTCCCCTATGATAAGATCTGACATGAGGCTGATAGGGGGTTTGACTTTTGGCAGAGGGTTGAGCACCTGAGCTTCCACCTGCACCTGCATCAGGAGGAGGTGGTGGAGGAGGATGAGGATGATGAAACTGGGAAGATCCTTTCTCATACTTCCTTTTCTTCTTCATAGCTTTAAGTTGGTTCTTTTGAATACTGCATCCAGTGCTCAGTTATGGCGCAGTCATGAAGAATGTAATATAGAATGTCATTATTGTCCTTGACTTTGGCTGGAGGTACTCTTTTCATGGCTTTGCTCCTTGCGTTTCTCTTCCTGGCAATAGTGGCAGAGGAGTCATCAGAATCAGTCCTGAATTCATCACTTTCAGAACTTTGTTGATCATATAGAACATCAATCTTTTTCATCAATTCTTTCTGAAGTTGAGTTGGAGCAGATGAGACAGCAGTGGTTGGAGCAGCAGATACAGCACTTGTAGCAATTGAAGTTGAAGCAGCAGCACCAGCAACATACACAGAAGTTGTAGCAGTAATAACAACAGACACAGAAATTTCTGGAGCAGCACTCTTAGAAGGTATAGCAGCAGTAATATCAGCAGCAGTTGGGGTAGCAACAGTTTCAGATGAAACACTTTCAGATTCAACAATATCATCAACATCAGGAATATCATTAGCAAAAATAGAAGGCTCAAAATCATGTGCCTCTGTCATCTACATATCCTCAGAAATTGACTCATCAGCAGTATCAGCAATAACATCAACAATATCAGCAGGAATATCAGCAGCATATACTGAATTGACAAAAGAAGTTATAATGCTGGTGTCACAAAATGAGAAGGGCACAATGGCCTTGGTCAGATCCTCTGATGACTGGACAACAACTCTCTCTGGAAGACAAACTTTCTCTGGAAGACAACTGAAATACATTGAGTCAAACACTGAAAGTAAGGACCTAATGTCCACTGGGAAGACTGCAACTGGAGGTGGAACTGGAGCTTGAGGAAGAACAGCAACAGCAGCAACAATAACTGAAGAAACAGCAGGCAAGCTCACTTCATAAGGCATCTCCCCCTGCCTAGATTCAGATAAGGCTGGATCAAGGCACACTGATGAAAGGATTGCCTGAGGGAAAAGGGAGGATAGCCTGGCAGAAAGGGCTGCCACTGACTCAAGTAATGGAGCCAAGGAGGTCTCCAATAGAAGAGATAGCCTGGGGGCTATCAGTTCATATATCTTGTCAGCCAGGGCTGGAATATCTACTTGCTCAGCAGTGACTAGAGCAGAGGTAGAGAGGGATGGATGAGCAATGGGTGGTGGTGGAGATCTAGTGGATGGTAGGAGTGATGGTTGAGGTGTGGGTATAGTGGAGATGGAATACAGAGGGATTGAGATAGAGGGTGTGAAGGTGGGTTGATCAATGATCTCTTGTAGAAGTTCCTGGTAAGATGTTGATGAGGAGGGTAGCTCAGGAGGAGATGAGGGTGAGTCATCCATGAAGGAATCATCAATAAGATTGAAGGAGGGAATGGAGGGTGATGTGGCAATGTCTGGTTGAGGGTAGGAATATAATGGATGGAAGATTTCTTCTGTTGTTGGTAGAGTTAGAATTGGAGATGGTATTGATATTGGAGAAGGGCTGGAGATGATGATAGTGGATGGAGTTTGAATGGTGGATGGAATTGGAGAAGATGGAATTGGAGGAGGAGGAGAGGCAACACCAGACAAGTCATCTGCAGGAGCAGAGACTTGATGGGAAGTGACTATTACAGTCCTGGTGCCTGAAGGTATGCTTGAAGAGGGCCTGCTGGGCTTGGTGATCTGCCTTTCCCATTTGCCAAATAGGGCACAGGACAATCTCTTGGAATCATTAATATGTATCCCAGATGATACAAGCAGAGTAGGGCATCTGTTCTGTAGAAAGAGGCCTAGAATCCTCCCAAAATTCACAAAATTCTTATTTATTTCCTTTTTAATCAGGTCAAAGAAGACCTCTCCCCAGTTCAAATTCTTCTTGTCCACAATAGCTCCCATCAGGCACAGCTGATACCTAGAAATAGTATCATGTGCTGAGTACTTAGCCAACAAAACCTTCCCAACTACATCAGCCAAGAATCTATATTCCACAGACAGGTTTTTCTTCAGCAGCTTGCTAGGGTTAGTTTCACAGTGACCCATTCTTGCAAACAGATCAGCAAATTCCTCTCCAAATAAATCAGCAGAATCCCTACCAAAACTTAAGTCAAAAACTTCTATCAGAAGAGCTGGAGTCAAGGGTACCTGGGTGCCAGAAATTGATCCAACTATGGTGTTTTGATCCTGGTTGTGGGCAGTGTAGACCCATTCCTTGATCTCATCAGCAGCAAGTTTGATCCTGGTTGTCATGATTGTAGCAAGTTTCTACTCCTTTAACAACTCCAAAATATCCTGGAAAACTTGATCAGTAGTACTGAAAGACTCCATGTCAATGTCAAAGCCAGCATCGAATTTCATTGCAGCGAGAACAGCAACAGAAACTGCCATGGTTACCTGCAAAAATCAACAAACAAAATGACCAAGTGTAGAAATGTTTGGAGGGAAAGAGAATTTTTGCAGAGAAATCGAAAGCGCAAGAGGAGAACGACGGCGAAAAATGAATTTTATATTAGGGTTCGACGCAGAAAAGGAAAGATCGTTGAACTCAGTTCGACGTTCGGGGCTTCTAAAGGAATCTGAAGAGTCTTCAATATCGTCGATCTCCGTTCGACGATATTGGAGAGCGTCGAGCTCTGTTCGACGATCGTTCAGAGAACAAAATCGTCGAGCGCCGTTCGACGATCGTTGACCGAAGAGATAGTTCATACTATCTGAGAAGCGCTGAACTCAGGTCGACGATTTCGGAAATCGTCGATCTCCGTTCGACGATCTGGGGGAAAATCGTCGAGCGCAGTTCAGAGACCAGAAAAACACTCTAGACACTAAGAAAAATCAAGATGTTTGCCCAGTCTTGGTCAATTTTTAAACTTTTAAAATCTTGGATATTATTTTTGACTTCCTCCATCTAACATTCCTAACTGATTTAGGAAGAAGGTGTGTTTCTTTTCATCCAAGGGCTTGGTGAAAATATCTCCCCTTTGTAAATCAGTTGGGATATATTGAAGTTCAATTTTATTCTTCTCAACATTATCCCTTAAGAAGTGATGCCTAATTTCTATGTGTTTTGTCCTACTATGGAGGACTGGATTTTGAGCTATAGAAATAGCACTGGTGTTATCACAAAAGATTTTAGACTTCTCTAAGTTGTAGCCATAGTCTAGGAGTTGGTTTTGAATCCACAAGATTTGTGAACAACAACTGCCTGCAGCCATATATTCAGCTTCAGCAGTTGAAGTTGACACAGAAGTTTGTTTCTTGCAAAACCAAGAGACAAGTCTATCACCAAGGAACTGACAAGTTCCACTGGTGCTTTTCCTGTCAATTCTGCATCCAGCATAATCAGCATCAGAAAATCCAGTTAAATCAAATGCTGAATCTTTTGGATACCAGAGACCTAGATTTGGACAACTTTTAACATACCTGAGAATCTTTTTTACTAATGTTAGGTGTGACTCTCTAGGGCTTATTTGGAACCTAGCACATATACATGTAGCAAACATTATATCTGGTCTACTGGCTGTAAGGTACAGTAAAGAGCCAATCATTGCACTATATGTTGTCTGATCAACAAGTTTCCCATATTCATCAACATCCAATACAACATTAGTAGGCATAGGTGTTTTCATACAAGATGCTTCAGACATGCCAAATTTCTTAACCAATTCATTTGCATACTTGATTTGAGAAATAAAGATGCCTTCAGCATGTTGTTTGACTTGCAATCCTAGGAAGAAGGATAGCTCACCCATGCTACTCATTTCAAATTTGGAATGCATTAGGTTGGAAAACCTTCTGCACAGTTGTGAATTAGTAGAACCAAAAATAATATCATCTACATAAATCTGTACTAGTAGGGTATGGGACTTATGAGTTCTAATGAAAAGAGTTTGGTCTACTCTACCCCTTATAAATCCATTTTCCAAAAGAAAGCATGCTAGGGTCTCATACCATGCTCTAGGAGCTTGCTTGAGACCATATAATGCTTTGTTCAACCTAAAAACATAATCAGGATAAGTTGGAGAGATAAAACCTGGAGGTTGTCTGACATATAATTCTTCTTTGATGTCTCTATTTAGAAATGCACTTTTCACATCCATCTGATATACCTTGAAGCCTTTATGTGCTGCATAAGCTAAGAATATTCTGATGGCTTCCAATCTTGCAACTGGTGCAAAAGTCTGGTCATAGTCTATGCCTTCTTCTTGAGAATATCCTTGAGCAACTAGCCTTGCCTTGTTTCTTACAATTACTCCTTGATCATCCAGTTTATTTCTGAACACCCACTTTGTTCCAACAATGGAGTGATCCTTAGGCTTTGGCATTAGTTCCCACACTTTGTTCCTTTCAAATTGATGCAGCTCTTCTTGCATTGCAATGATCTAGTGTGGATCTTGCTCTGCATCTTGAATGGACTGAGGTTCAATTTGAGATAGGAAGCAGGTGTGCAACAGGTTTTGGTTGACCTGATTTCTGGTTTGCACACCAGCTGAGATGTCTCCAATTATTTGGGAAATTGGATGGTTTCTTGATGTTACTAAATCAACAGGGGGTGTTGATTGTTCACCAACATGTGTTATTGTTTCCTCTTGTGGTACAACAACTGGCTCTTCAGGTTGTTTCTCTTCAATGTGTTGAATACTTTCTTCATCTTCACTGCTTTCCTCTTTTTGAGTAACCTGTAACTTGTTCAAGTCTTCAACAAGAGAATGTTCCTGCAAAGGTGCTATGGTAGAAGTGTTCTTCTCCTTGAAAGACATGTTAGATTCATCAAATGATATATGAACAGATTCCTCAATTTTTAGAGATGATTTATTATAAACCCTATAAGCCTTACTGATCATGGAGTATCCTAGAAACACTCCTTCATCAGCTTTAGCTTGAAATTTTGCTAAATGTTTCTTGTCATTATTATGTATATAGCAAATACAACCAAAAACTCTAAAATAATCAACTTTAGGTTTCTTCCCTTTGAGTAATTCATAGGGAGTCTTACCCTTTAGTTTATGTATCAAACTTCTATTCAGCACATAGTTGGAGGTGTTCACTGCCTCTGCCCAAAAGGATGGAGGAAGATGAGCATCTGACAACAATGTAGTGGCAGCTTCAATAGGGGTTCTATTTTTCCTTTCAGCTACCCCATTTTGTTGATGAGTTCTAGGAGCTGAGAAAGTATGCCTGATCCCTTCACTCTGACAGAACTCTTGCATAAGAAGAGAATCAAACTCTGTCCCATGATCACTTCTGATCAGGGCAATGTGAGTATTGAACTTAATCTGTATGCATTTGAGAAACTCTGTCAAACACTTAAAGTTATCAGACTTCTTCCTCAGAAAGAACACCCATGTGAATCTAGAGAAGTCATCTACAACTACTAAGGTGTAAGATTTCCCTCCTAGGCTTTGTACTGTGATGGGTCCAAAGAGATCCATGTGTAACAGATACAATATCCTAGGTGAATCACTCTTATTAAGTGACTTAAAACTATTTTTAGTTTGCTTGCCTAATTGACAAGCCCTGCAGAGTCCTTCCTTCTTGTAGGGGCTAGAAGGTAGTCCTCTAACAAGGTTGTCCTTGGATAGTCTAGCAATAGTTCTAAGGTTTAAGTGTCCTAGTCTCTTATGTCGTAAAATATTAGGTCTACAAACAGAATTGAACAGACAGATATCTACATATGTTAAAAGAAAATCTACTAGATAGATATTACCTTTCCTTTTACCTGTCAACACAGTTGTGTTGTCCTCTGACTTGATCTTGCATAATGCTTTGCTGAAGGTCACCTGGTAGCCTTCATCACACAGCTGACTGATGCTTATTAAGTTGTGCTTCAGTCCTTCCACAAAAGCCACCTTCTTGAATGTTACTGATCCAATCTGGACTGCACCATATCCTTTAGTTTGTCCAAAGTTTGAATCACCAAAGATAACTTTGGGTCCAAGCTTGACTTTAAAGGATGTGAGGTTGTCCTTATTTCCTGTCATGTGCTTAGAGCACCGACTATCCAAGTAACATTGCTGGATTGATGTTGGATATGTCTTCACCTGCACATAAAATAATTCATTTGTTTTTGACCCAGTTTACCTTGGGCCCAGGTTGATAACCTTTAAACTCAGAAATAAAAGACATCCCATGTTGACTCTTATAACCTTCAGGATGATATCTCCTTGGAGGTATAATCCATTCAGTATAAGGGTTAAAGATTTGGGATGAAGGACCCCTAGGATTGGATTTTAATTTGCCCTTGAAAGAGTTTCCAGAGCTCTGATCTCTGTTCGACGATCGTGGAGCTGCGTTCGACGATCTTGGGTCAGATCGTCGAGCTCCGTTCGATGGTCGACTGTGGCAGAGTTCAGGAACTTGAGATCGTCGACCTGAGTTCGACCATTTTGCCTGAGATCGTCGATCTGCGTTCGACGATCGTCGAGCTCCGTTCGACGATTTCTGCTTGAACTTAGTTTTCTTAGGCAGATCAGAATTTTTCCTAGATACCTCTACAACTCCCTTTCCTTTATCAGAAATGAACTTGATTGGAGTTGTTAGAACTATGGGTTGGCTTGATTAAACACCCAAGCCCAGTGTACTATTAAATCTGGAGTTCACTGTGCTTGTGTTGTCCATCAGCTTGATACTTCTCCTATTAAGGGATTCTTCAAGCTTCTTGGCCTCTGATAGCTCACCTTTCAGTGAAGCTATCTGCTCCCTACAGCACTCCAACTCCTGAGAGAGTTTGAGGTTTTCTGACTTTAAGGTATTATGTTCAGATAAATGATTTCTGAGAGAGATAATTTCTTTCTCAGATTTTAGTAAGTCTAAACATAATGCTTTAAACTCAGATTTAAAGTCCTCTGAATTGAAATCAAAAGAACTGATTACCTGGTCCTCTTCAAGTTGAGTCTCTGAGTCTGACTCTGAGTCTTATTCATCTGAATTATGTTGTGAGGCATTGATTGCCATCATGCAGAACTCCTTCTCTTCTGCATCATCTTCATCATCACTGGAGCTGGATGAGGCTTCTAACTCCTCTTCAGTCTCACTCCAGGATTCAGCAACAAACCCCTTTCTTGTGTGTTTGTTTTTGCTTGAGGAGGGTTTTCCATTGCCATTCCTTTTGGAGTTTTTCTCCTTTCTTCTTTCTTTCTTGTCCCTTCTGTCCTTATTTTTGTTTTCTGGATAGTCAGTTACAATGTGCCTTGGTTTCCTGCAACCAAAGCAGACAATTTCCTTATTATTAATTGACTTATCATACCTTGGCTTATTATGCTCCTTGTATGATCTCTTTCTGAAGTCCTTTCTGGACATCTTGTAAAATCTTTTGGCCAACAGACTGAGCAGTTCATCATTGCCTGTGACTTTGTCTTCAGGATGATCTTCAGTTGCTTTGAAGGCTATTGTCTTCTCTTTTCTTGTGACTGGTGATGCAGCCTTCTGCTCTTCTTCTCTATTTTTGATTAGTAGCTCATAAGATTTGAGCTTGCCCAAAAGAGCTTCTGTGGTGATCTCATTCAAACTTCTGGCATCCTTGATTGACCAGATTCTTGAATCCCAAGTGTTAGGGAAGCACATTAGAATTTTGTCATTAAGTTCAGTCAGTGAGATCTCCTTATCCAAAGTCCTGAGTTCACTGACTATCAGACTAAGTCTATTGTACATATCTCCAACTGATTCAGCTTCTCCCTTCTTGAAATTCTCATATTGAGATATGAGGTGAGATCTCCTGTCCTTTCTCTCATCAGCTGAGCCTGAGACTATTTCAGAGAGTTTATCCCAGATTTCCTTTGCTGAATTGCATTCAGCCACCTTTTGAAAGATGTCATCAGACATGGTCTGGGCTAAGATGTTCATAGCCTTTGCATTAGCTACCTTCCACTTCTTGATATCAGCATCTGTTCCTGATGGGGGTGGAACAATATTTATACTTGAGTTCTCTGGAGGTCTTGGGCAAACTGTCAAGACAGAATTAAAAATATCCTCGTCAATAGAATTCATGTATAATCTGATCCTTGCTTTTCAAAGTGCAAACTTGGATAGATTGCACACTGGAGGTCTGGTGCTAGCATAATCTTTGTTTTGGGCCATGATTGGTGAAAACAAAATCTAATAATAAAATCTACAGCAAGCATATCTAACTAGGGATCTTTGGGTTCAGGTGTTAGCCTGTGCAACCACCAAGGTGTGGTATGTTTAACCAACCTCGCTTTGATACCAATTGAAAGTGCAGCTAGATCTGATATACTCTAGAGGGGGCGTGAATAGAGTATATGGTGCTTGAAAACTTTTTACAACAATTGTTGTAATCTGAGTGAACAGGGAAGCAACTATTAAATCTAATCACAAAATAACCTAAAACAGAAATTAATCACAGATCTAAACTAATCACAAAACAATCACAGCCTGAAAGAAAAGATAAAGACAAGCAAGCCAGAAGACACAAGGAGCTATAGTTGTTCCCCTAAACTTGGGTACATCCACTCTTCTACCACCATAGGTAGGAATCCACTGCAGGATGAGTTGATCAGGTGTCCTGGGCACCAATGAGCTTTTGATAAGGTGCTCAAAAACCAAATCAGATTTTTTGATCAGGTGTCTTGCCACCAATGAGCTTTTGACAAGGTGCTCAAAAACCAAGCTCAAACTTTTGAAGGGAGTTTGAGAAACCCTTTACAGAGATGAGGATGAGAGAGTTATGGAAGTCTTCTCTTTCTCAAATCAGCTGAGAATACTATGTGGATTTTATGTTGTCAAAGCTCCCCCTGAGTTCTTGAGATGTTCAGGAAATGAAGCTTTGCTGTAGGGTGATAGGCCTTCAGAAGTTGATCTCCAGCAAATGATAATTTCAGCAACAGCTGAAATGTTAGGTGTCTGGAGTCTTTGAAAGATGTTGGCCTTGAACACTTGAATCACAAGAGATTAGAAGATTTCAGAAGGTTTGATCTCCTTGGATGTGTGTTTTTGTATGAATTATTTGAGACAGAGAATGTTTTGTACTTGTTCTCCTTGTCTGTATTGTCTCTTCTGATCTGTGTTCTGAGTGATGGAGAGATTCAAAATCTTGTATTTTATTCTCTGGTATTGAATAAAAAATCATCCACTGTCAAGAATAGTCGTTGGCCTGACATTAATTGCATCCTTAATTGCAAATGTCTTTTGGGGGAAAGTCCAAAGAAACATTCCTTGATAATCCCTTGAAACTTGGTCCAGAATAAATGAAAACGGCTAGAAAATCTTCTGAATTAATTGCTGAATAACTCCTTAACTGTTCTGAATTTGAATCTTGAGAATCCTTTAACTCATCAGAAAAACGTCGAACTGAGCTCTGCTATCGTCGAACTGAGCTCAGCGATTTGGACTTATACAACAACAAAGAAACGTCGATCTGAGCTCAACTATCGTCGAAATGAGCTCAGAGATAGAGAATCAATACTGAGTCAAGATCGTCGAACTGAGCTCGCAGATCGTCAAATGGAGTTCGACGATTTGTTGAAGTTGAGCTCAGCGATCGTCGAATGGAGTTCGACGATTTGTCGAAGTTGAGCTAGACGATCGTCAATTGGAGTTCGACGATTCGTCGTACTGAGCTCGACGATATGACTTAGTCTTCAAACAGAAAATCCTTGGTCTTGAGGGCAGCTTCCAAACCTAAGTACTATCCCTTAGACTCAATTCTAATTGACCTTTAGAGCTATACAGGAGGTCAAAACAGGTTTCCTAAAGACATAGTGATCGTGACCCAAATTAGTAATAGGGTGTTCCAACAAGCTATTTTGTAGGCGGCCTTTGTTTGGCACGACGGAGGAGATAAATATTTTCGCATTTTGGCTTCATGCTTTAACGCCAATCTTCTGGTATACTCATTTGCTGAGCATGTGGTAACCTCTCCCCCGACTTGTATTTCATTGTTTTTATTGCGAATCTTATGATAGGTTGCATGGTTTAAGACTGGTGGGGGAGAGACTCGAGTTGTTATCCGCTCACGCGCACATTTAATTTGCATACTAGAAGATTTATTGTTATATCATTTGCAATTGCATTGCACTCCACAACACCCACTTGAGAGCGTGTACTTAAGCGCTTGCACGCGCCGAGCTTGTTTATCACTTGTGCGTAGAATAAAGAATGCTGTGTTGATTTAGGATTGCATGATGGAGTAAAATGTTGACTCCAAGAGTGTTCATAGGTGTGCACTCATGTTCACTTAGAGTCTGTGTAGATTAAAATTCTTTATATGCTTTTAGTTTCTATTTTTCTATTAGCGTAGATTTTGTTTACGGTACTCTAGTTGTGAATCCGGTTATGAATCAAACGGTGGTGTAGGATTGTGTGTGGGAGTTCAATAGCCTCGTATTGCTCGAGTCGGGAGGAAGGGTTGTCTTTCTCGGTGGCTAAGAACTTGCCCCTAGCTATTCTCGAAGCATGGGTACATGGTTAGTCAAGTGCGCGCGTGATGTAGGCCGTCATTTTGTCTAGTTTGAGTCTTGTACCATTCCCGACATCTATCCGTTGCTATCCCCGTTGAGCATGTCCCTTCCTTTGACATCCCTATGCCTCACTACTAAAGCCATATAGCCTTTCCTACTCGCACATCTGAATGTGGTCGCTCGGTTAGTTTGTTTTGTTGTAGTTTGTATCCGTTATGTGTGGACAGTTATTTGGTGTTTGTGCTGCTTGTGGTGTTGTCGTGTTTTCATATTTTGTTTTGGCTATTTGGATAAAAATAAAAATAATAAAAAATATATGATGGGAAATAAAAAGAAAATTCCCAATGTGGAATAAAAGAGAAAAAAATATATTGTTGCTGAGTTGTGTTCGTTATGGGCGTGCACGCACCGACAAAAGTCCAAGTCTGGTGGTGCGCCACACGTGTTTTTCGGTTGAGTTCAGCTGTGAGTGTTTTCAAGAGATCTCATTTTGGGTGTGTGTGTCCATCTTTTTTATCTTTGTATACCCCGCCTTCGCCTAAGCCTATATTATACTCCAAGTCCTACAGATTCGTACTTGAGTCGAACTAGTGCCATGGAGAGAGTGTGAACGGGCGAGCATATGGTTACCGACATTGGTGGATTCCTTTGGAGATTTTCCTGAGACCTGATCTTTGGCTATGCTCACCTCATTGTCCACCTGCTTTCGTTCTATGCGCAGTCGAATGATTCACCGTGATTCACTTTAGGAGTATTTGTAATATCTTCTTTACGTTTATAGGAATTAGAAATTATTATGCATGTATATAAGAGTTTTCTACTATTGCTTTTTGTACATGAGGGTATGACTTCGCATGGTACTATATTTATGCAATTGCTTAGTCAACTAGCATTCTTAAACTCCGCTTAGTGATGATTTGCTCGGGACGAGCAAATGTTTAAGTCTGGTTGTGTGATGCGTCCGATTTATATATGGTTTTTCAAAATCATCGGGGCTAGTTTTCACACACTTGCACTTCACTTTTTAGTATGTTTTCGTTGATATTTCATTTATACCGTTTTTCACGATAAGTGCACTGTTTTGGCCCATGGGTGTGCAATTGCGCATTCTATTGTTGGGGGTATGCACATGGTGCTCCCCATGGCCCTTTCCGGCCATTTTCATTGCATTTCTATGAAAACGCATTGTCGTGCGTTTTCTTGGCACACGGTTCTTTGTGATCGTGCTTTTTATTAACGTACGGTTTTCTTAACACACGGTTGACGCACGGTTTCTTCGGAACCGTGCGCGAAGGAAACACACGATTTTCCTATAGCTTATTGTTTGTTGCTGTCTGTGGTTAATCGTGAGATTTGTTCACGAACGGGCAGAAGCGCCCGTGCGCTAGTAAAACGCACGGTTCCACCCTATTTTCTTGATTTCCTACGCTCTGTCGCTACCCATGCGATTTCCTTCACGCACAGGCGGAAGCGCCCGTGCGCGAAGTAACACGCACGGGTCAACGCTTCATCATCTGAAAGCTTGGCCTACAAGTTGATAACACACGGTTGGCGCACGGTCATGCGTCAATCCGTGCGTGCCTAATTTTCTGACCTGCTTCGATTTAAAGCGCAGATTTCTCATCATTTGGGGAGACCGGATTACAGTTTTTTTCCTCTGCCGTTTTCCGCCTCCAAGGAAGGGTTCCGCCATTTCCCTTCATCTTCCACCTTAGGGAGGTGCTCAGGGCAAGCTTTCAACGCCATATTCAAGCCAGAGCTTTCTCTCGGCCTCCTCCTTCATCCTTGAGCTTCAAGAAGAGTTAGCTCTAGCTTTCTCCATCAAGCTAGGAGAAGTTTGTGCCATCCTCCACCGGATCGTGACATGAAGAAGACAGGTCCATTGGGAGTGAGTGACAGCCTCCTCGACCCCCGACGCAGTTGAGGACCGAGCTAGAACACGGATTTACAACCCAGCGATTCCTTCCGTGAATCCTCAGCAAGACTTCGGATCCGGTCGATTTTGCACACTTTTCTTGTTTGGTTGTTGATAGTGCAGTTTAATCTCTTGTATTTGATGAAATGTGCTTAGTATGTAAAACGTTTGTATACAATCATGTCTATGTGATTTTATATTTTTGTTATTTGCTTGAGGTGCGCCTTTATTTTCCATCCGCCGTCACATCCGTTCTGCCGCTCTAGCGATTGCTAGAGGCGTGCGTAGCGAAGAGGTGCTCTCGACCCTCATTCCGCCGTTCTAACCACCTCATCCGCAAGCCTACTCGTCCATCCGCCCAGCGATTCGGTGCATAGCGGCACGTGTAGTCTTCCATCCCTCCTGGCGAAGCATCGCATAGCGGTATTGCATAAGTGTAGTTGTTAGTGTTTTATTTTTTGTTTCCGCAACCATCAAAACCCCCCTTAGTTAACTCCGACCATACGACTTTAATCTCAAGTCCTCCTCGAAATTAACTCCTCCTTACTGTGTTCCTTGAAGAGATCGATACTTGGGGAAATTCACCCATTTTATATTACTTGTACGACCGGTACACTTACCGTCCAACACATCCAGAGCCTAACAGTGGGATCTGCTCGGGGGTCTGAGTAGACACACACGAGTGACATCCAGCCATGCCAGCTGGGTGAGAGCCTGACAACGAGATCTGCTCGGGGTCTGCGTTGATGCCATCGAGTGACATCTAGTCCTGCCAGCTAGGTGAGAGCCTGACAGCGGGATCTGCTCGAGGTCTGAATAGACGTCATCGAGTGACATCCAGCCCTGCCAGCTAGGTGAGAGCCTGACAGCGGGATCTGCTCGGGGTCTGAGTAGATGCCATCGAGTGACATCCAACCCTGCCAACTAAGTGAGAGCCTGACAGCGAGATCTGCTCGGGGTCTGAGTAGACGCCATCGAGTGACATCCAGCCTTGCCAGCTAGATGAGAGCCTGACAGCGGGATCTGCTCGGGGTCTGGGTAGACACACTCGAGTGACATCCAGCCCTGTCAGCTAGATGAAAGACCTGACAGCGGGATCTGCTCGGGGGTCTGAGTAGACACACACGAGTGACATCCAGCCCTGCCAGCTGGGTCAGAGCCTGACAACGGGATCTGCTCTAGGTCTGGGATGACGCCATCGAGTGACATACAGCCCTGCCAGCTAGGTGAGAGCCTGACAGCGGGATCTGCTCGGGGTCTGCTAAGCGAAATCTCCACTCACTCGTGTGAATCATTGCTAGGGACTGCTTATGAAGATGCTTCATTAGGAAAAAAGGCACCACTTACATATCTTACGGATAAAAGCGCTTCAAGTCATCACCACTCCAAGTGAGACTCAGGGTCTCTCCCTCCACATTCCGGAAGCGATACCCTCCTGATTTCAAGGCTTCTTTTACAATGTACGGACTCTCCCAGTTTGGGTTGAGCTTCCCCATGACTACTGATCTTCCCACTGCATCTACCTTCTTCAAGACCAAGTCCCCTTTCGCAAATTGCTTGATTTTGACATGCTTGTCAAAGTACTTAGTCATTCTCCTCTTCACCTCTTACTACCGGATGGCGGAGAGGTCACGCAGCTCCTCCACCATGTCAAGGGAGAGTCGCAGCTCCTCCCCATTTTCAGCCGACCATTCCTCTCTGCCTTCCTTTGCTGTGACCACCCGAGGCATCTGGACTTCAAATTCTATGGGTTGTACTGCCTCACATCCGTGGGAGAGCTTGAAGTGGGTCTCCCCCGTGGTTGTGTTTGGGATGGTCCTCAGGGGCCAGAGGACTGAGGGAAGCTGCTCCACACAGCTCCCCTTAAGGTTTTCAACATTCTTCTTCAAGAGGTTCACAATAATCTTGTTTGCCGCCTCCACCTGCCCGTTGCTCCTGGGGTGGTGGACTGAGGCGAATCAGAGGTCAATTTCGAGCTACTCGCAGAAGCTAATGAATTCCGAGCTGGAGAACTGAGTCCCATTGTCCGTGACAATGGCCTGGGGTAGACCATGGCGGCAGATGATCTCTCCCAAAACAAAATTTTTGATGACTTGGGAGGTCACCTTGGCCAGCACCTTCACCTCTAGCCACTTGGAAAAATAATCTATCATTACCAACAGGAACCTCCTCTGCCCTCTGGTTTGGGGGAACGGTCCAACCAAATCCATTCCCCAAATTACAAAGGGCCAGAGGGCCATGATGCTCTTGAGGCGCTGAGCCGGTTGTAGTTGGAGGGAGGAAAACAACTGGCACTTGTGACACCTCTTTGTGAATTCCGCAGCGTCGTGGCCCAGGGTAGGCCAGAAGTTTCCTTGTCAGACAATCCTCCCTTCCAGGGTCTGGCTCCCGGAATGGCTTCCGCATTCCCCGGTGTGGACTTCTTCCAAGATCCTCTGCACTTCCCTCTCGGCCACGCAACGGGCCAGCATCCCCGAGAGAGTCTTCCGATACAATTGCCCGTCCTGAGGGAGATAGTATGTCGACTTGTATCTGAACTTCTTCTTGTCCATCCCCTCAGGATACTCCCCTGTGGAAAGGAAGGTTGTGAACAGATCCATCCATGAGGGGTGTCGATCCACCTCCATCAGATCTCCCTCTTTGATGGAAGGGCGGAACAAATTAGTGATGGTACCCCATACCCGTGGACCATTCTTTGTCAACTGATTGACCTGCTCGTTCTCCTCCCTAGGCACGTGTCAGATGGAGAAGGTTTGAAACGTGTTGAAGACCCCCTTTACTTTTGCTAAGTATAGCCTGAGGGTTGGCTCTCTCGCCTCGAACTCCCCATTGATCTGGGAAGCCACCACCATGGAGTCAGTGAGGACCTCCACGTCGAGCACCCCCAGCTCCCTATCCAGGCGCAGCCCTGCTATTACGACCTCGTATTTGACCTGGTTGTTGGTGATGGGGAAGTGCACCACCACTGTTTGCTCAATCCTCGTCCCCTGGGGACTTTCCAAGATTACTCCCACCCCCAAGGAATATCTCCCCGAAGCACCGTCTACCTTCACCTTCCACGGAGTCGGACGAGTGAGCTCTTCCTCTGTCATCTCGATCACGTAGTCAGCTAAAAGTCGGTCATTGCTTGGGCCTTGATCGAGAGGCGGGGGACGAAGGAGATGTCGAACTCACTCAGCTCCACCGACCACTTAGATAGTCTGCCCGAATGCTCCACCCCCTTAAAGATGTTGCTGAGGGGATGGTCAGTCACCACTCGGATGGAGTGTGCCTGTAAGTAGGGCCGGAGCCTCCGGGCCGATATGATCAGAGCGAAGGACAGCTTCTCCAAGATCGGATATCGAAGCTCGGCCTTCCTAAGGACCCGACTCACATAGTATATGGGGAGTTGCCTGTTCCCCTCTTCTCGAACCAGGACGAAGCTCAGGGCCTCTGTCCCGACCCCGAGATACAAATACAGGTCTTCCCCTTCCTTCGGCCCTTGGAGCAGCGGAGCCTGGGTCAACTGCCTCTTTAGGTCCTGGAATGCCTCTTCACACTCATTTGTCCACTCGAACTTTTGGCCCCCCCTTAATGTCTTGAAGATGTGGGAGCACTTCTCCCCGGCCCAGGAGAGGAACCTTCTCAATCCTGTTAGCTTTCCTGTCAACCGCTGCACCTCTTTAGCATTCTGAGGCGACCATAGTTCCATGATGGCTTTGACCTTGTTAGGATTTGGCTCGACCCCCGTGGGGGTGAGGAGATGTCCCAAGAACTTCCCCTCTGCTGGCCCCAAAAACGCACTTCAGGGGGTTCAACCGCATCTTATAATTGCGCAGGGTGGCGAAGGTTTCCTCCAGGTTCTGTAGGTGAGAGTCCACGTCTCGACTCTTGATCATGAATTCATCTACGTATACCTCCAGGTTCCTCCACTTTTGTTCCCGGAAGACCCTGTCTATCATCTTTTGGTATGTCGCCCCTACATTCTTCGGCATCCCTTTCCCCCGGGACTTGGGCCTCCTCAGCTTCCACCCCTTCTTCCACGGCCATTGCCTCGGCCAACTCCTCCTAGGCTCCTCCTCACACATCCTCAGTGCCGCTCTCCACCTCCATCTCTTCTCCTCCGGCCTCCTGCTCAGCTTCTTCCATTCTCCGCCCCTGCTCCTCGGCCCCTTCCTGCCAGGAGATAGAGTTCACATCGGTGACGTAGCACTCCCTCGCTACTTTGGGGTCACCCCGAACCCGGACCTGGATCCCCTCGGTGTTGAACTTCAGGCATTGGTGGAAGGACGAGGGGACGCAGCGGAAGGCGTTGATGAGTGGCCTTCCGAAGATGGCGTTGTAGCTACTGGGGGTATCCACGATGACAAACCTGCAGTTCCGGGATTGCCCCCCCCCCCAGAGTGACGTGGAGCCCCACTACTCCTACCTCCTTCCCCTCCCCTGAAAACCCAAACAGGGGGCCATTTGAAGCCAGCACCCTCTTCGCCTCCACCTTCATCACGTCGAACGCCTTCTTGAAGATGACGTTGACGGAGCTCCCATTATCAATGAGGATCCTAGAGACGGTGAAATTCTCGATGGCCTTCTGGATGACCAGCGCATCACAGAAGGGATCCTCATGATCCGGCATATCCTTCCTCGAGAAGGTAATCTTCTCTTCTGGGGGTGGGGTCTGAGATGTGGAGCCAACACTCCGACGGTACATGGTGTGGAGGCTCTCCTTCCGGGAAGCATCAATCCTCACCCCCATGGATCACTCCGATCCTTCAACGGGTCCCGATGTTGGAACCGAAAATTCGGTCACCCATGGAGTTCACCCTTGGGGAAGGGGTGATCGCACACTTACTTCTCTCCTATAAGCCAAACGACCAAAGAAAACTGACCCAAGGGCTCGGCGGGAGGTCCCACCACACACCCAAAAGATCTTAGAGCGCTTCCCCTCCTTAGCCAAAGGCCGTGCTAAGGCAACCTCAGAAAGCGCTAGATGATTGGGGGGCAAGAAAAACCTGCTTTCTGAGGTGCCCCTTGGGTCCTATTTATAGATCTCTGAGAACGACCTGCAAATAGCCAACCTCCGCTGTTTTGAACAGCTATGTGCAACCCAACTTAGTCTGCAAATAGCGTAACAAGCTATTCGCACCTCTGGGAAGGGAATCCAAGAAATTTCCCCCCTTGGCCCATTGGGCGGGTCCCAAGGATCTCGAGGTCAGCTCGCCACTATGCTCTACCCGCAGGAGGAGTGCGCGGCCTTGCTCCTGCAGCTTGCCTCCTCTCCTCGGGCGAGCGCGAGCCAGGCCTCCGCAGCCCGCCGGTGCTTGCTTTGGCGCAGGCTCGTTACCGGGTCGCCTATAGGGGAGCGGGCTGGCAATTCTGAGGCTATCACTATAGAAAATCAAGAGGAGCTCGCCGATCTGGGTTCAATGAGTCCAGATTCTCAACACCGGAGGTAAGTTTTGAAGTATGCCGAGCTGTGCTCGACGATCGCCGAACTCTGGGCTCCATTCGATGAATGCAGAGCCCAAACCTCTGCTCGATGAATGCCGAACTCAACCTTCTGCTCGACGAATGTAGAGCTCAAACCTCTGCTCGATGAATGTCAGCCCAAACCTCTGCTCGACGAATGTCGAGCCCAAACCTCTGCTCGACGAATGCCGAGCCCAAACCTTTGCTTGACGAATGTCGAACTCAACTTCTGCTCGACGAATGCCGAACTCAACCTTCTACTCGACGAATGCCGAACTCAAACTTCTGCTCGACGAATGCTGAACTCAACCTTATGTTCGACGAATGCCGAGCTCAACCCTCTGCTCGATGAACTCAAGGCGAGTGTGGGATGGGCTCGCCAGCTCGCGCAGCTCGCTCGCTTGGCTTTGGCGAGAGAGAGCTGGACACTCTGAGTTTGTCCGTATGCTGTTCTGGCGCGGGCGGGGCGCCTTGGTCCGCTCACGAGGCCTGAGGACCCACTCGGCGAACACGGGGTTGTACCCCCGACATCCGCCCGGTCATATCGATCCTCCTTCGCCCGAGGCAGGACCTCCTCAATCCTCACATCCCGGCGACCCTATTACTGATACTGCTCCATGTTTCCTCTCATCTCGAGGAAATCCGGGCACGTGGCCGTGGCGTGCCCTTCCTTTTGGTGGAAGTCATAGTAGGGCAACTCCACCCTGACTTCTCTCCTCCTCCGCGCTGCTCTCCTCCTCTCCCCCATGGCTGGAGGGGAGGTCTCTGGGCCTGCCTCCAACCTGGGGATGGAACTGATCATGGCCCCCCTGGCGGTTGTCCCTTCCCTGGTAACCTCCCTGTGGACCTTGATCCTGCCACTCGGGCCTCCAGCCCAGCCGACGGTCCGGCTCTTGACGCCCCCACCTGGGTTGTTGTTGCTGCAGTTGCAACTGCTCCCTCTGTAAGGGTTCAGCTCTCCTTTCCTCCTGACCTCTGCCGCCTTTCGGCTCCTCCTCCATGGCCCATCTGGCCAGCTTCCTGGTAAATTCCGGATTTAACGCCTCCCCGTCGACTTCCCTTGCCGCCCTCTCCATCAAATCTTCGTAGGAGAGGGGTAGCACCCTCTTCATCTCCATTCTGAAGAAATCCTGTTGCAGCCCCAGGGTAAAGGCCATCATCAGGCTATGACCTGACATCTCCTAGACTCGGGTGACCTCCTCCTGAAACCGGTCAACGTAACTCGCCAACGTCTCGTTCACCCCCTACTTGAAGTGGAAAAGGGACTCCAACTCCTTCCTCCTCTTGGACGCGGTGAACCTCAGCATGAACCCCCAACGCAGCTCCTCGAAGCTGTAAATGGAGCTAACCGGCAGCTGGTGAAACCACTCCCTCTCCTTCTCCTTGACGGGGATGGCGAAGAGCCGGCACTTGAAGTCATCCGACATCTACCGGATTGAGACCACATCCTCAAACCACTAGACGTGGTGGACCGAGTCTCCCCTCCAGGTGTAGAAATAAAATTGGGGTACCCTGAAACCCTCTAAGACTGGGGCGGAGGAAACCAACTCGCTGAAGGGGCTGCCTCCCCCTGCTGGGCAAGCCGGAGGATCTCGCGCACCCATATCGCTGAACCGGCCTCCACTTGCCGAGCCAGGGAAGAGCACGCGCCTGGGGAGCTCGCACCCCCTTACTTCATCGACGACCTCCTTCCCAGCTTGCTTGCCGGGAGCGTCCTCGCCCAAAGATTTGGCGGCCAAGACTGGAGCCGCTGGAGTCGAGCACTCGGCCCGCGCGCCGAGTGCGTACTTGACGAGGTTGATCACCTCCTGCCTGAAATCTTTAAACATCCCCACCGTGGCCAGAGGGGGTGGGGGTGGCGAGTCATACCTGTCTGAGCCTTGTCCTTCTCCTCCTGCCATCTAGCCTGCTGAAGATTTTCTGTGCTGACCACTTTTCACGCTCACCGCACCAAAATGTTGAAACCAAAAACTCGGTCTCCTGTGGAGTTCACCCTTAGGGAAGGGGTGATCGCACACCTACTTCTCTTCTGCAAGCCAAACGACAAAAGAGATGGGAACTGACCCAAGGGCTCGGAGTGAATGTCCCACCACACACCCGGAAGATCTTAGAGCGCTTCCTCTCCTTAGCCAAAAGGCCGAGCTAAGACTACCTCAGAAAGCACAAGAAGATCTGAATACTGGTAAGCGTGCGTTCTGAGGTGCCCCTTGGGTATTATTTATAGTTTTTTGAAGACGGTCTACAAATAGCCAACATCCGCTGTTTTGAATAGCTATGTACAACCCAACTTAGTCTGCCAACAACATAACTCCGCTGTTCTAACAAGATATTTGCACCCCTGACAAGGGCATCCGGGTAGTTTTGCCTCCGTGCCCCACTGGGCAAGTCCCAAGGATCTGGAGGTCAGCTTGCCACTACTCTCTACCCCCACGGGGCGGGTGCGACCTGGCTCCCGCAACTCGCCTTCTCTCCTTGGGCGATCATGAGCCAGGCCACCGCGGCCCGCCGGTGCTCGCTCTGGAGTAGTACTGGAGGCCGGGTCGCGTATAGGAGAGCAGGCTGGCCGGTCTGAGACTATCGCTACGGAAGCTCCAGAGGAGCTCGCTGTTCTGGGCTCGACGAGTTCGGAGTCTCAACCCCGGAGGTTAGTTCGAAATATGCCGAGCTCTGCTCGACGATCGTCGAGCTCCGTTCGACGAACTCCAAGCTCAACCCTCTGTTCGACGAATGCCGAGCTCAACCCTCTGTTCGACGAATGCCGAGCTCAACCCTCTGCTCGGGCCGACGAAAGCTGTGAAAGTTAATAGTTTTCAACCTAAATCACCTAGAGGCGGGTGAATAGGTGAGTTGTGCGTCTTTTGCGGAATAAAAAATTTGAACACAACACAGATCTATCAAACAATCAACCACAGACGAGACAAGATTTATAGTGGTTCCCCAACCTTGGGTACATCCACTTTCCCTTACCGATCTAGCAATAAACTAGACTCGGCTACTCCACTATCTCGGATTGAAAATCAATCCTAGCCTCGGAACAAAGTTCCTACAATCTCAATCCAACCAACTGGATCTACAACTCTGAAGGCAAAACTTCCTACAAACTCGGAGTTTAAAACTCCTACACTCGGAGAAAACTTCTCCTGCAAGAATGAAAATTGTTAAAGAAAATACAAACAATAATTTCTCTATCAGATTTGCAAGCAAGCAACCAGGATCTTCTTGTTGTAAGCTTTTCGGCACTTTCAGAAGGTTGAAGAAAATCTCGGCAACAGATCTGGATCTACTTTGTCTTACACGATCGATAAGAAGATGAGCAATAGAGAACCGATCTCAATCTGTAAAACTTCTTCAGTCTGATTCCTCTGAAAAATGAAACCCTTGCCGGAGAAGAACAGCGGCGGCGACGGCTTTCGTTCCGTGAAGAGAGAGAGAGGAAACATCGACGGAGAGAGAGAGAGACGGCTGCAAAAATTCCTTAATAATTTGATCGTGAAAGCTTGTAATTATGCTTAGGGTTTGTCGATTTGACAAGACCTTATATAAGATTTTGAATAACGGTCATAATTAGTCTTAATGATATACACGTGGACCAATCATGTCACGGGATTTGAAATTCTGTCAATTATGGACTTAGAAGAATTTTCGGAGAAAAGATTATGATATACACGAGTAGGTATATAACTACTCGAGTAGGTAAAGAACTACTCGAGTAAGTAAGGGAATGTTACTCGGGTATTTATATCATGACTACTCGAGTAGATTGAAAGCAACTACTCGAGTACATATAATTAACTACTCGAGTACTTAGAAGATCTACTTGAGTATACAAAAAGGTTTCACGGGAAGTGGAGTGGAACTACTCGAGTACAAGTTGTACTACTCGAGTAGATGAGAAAAACTACTCGAGTGGTTTGAAGAACTACTCGAGTGAAAGGACTTAGAAAAATTTCTGAATGCTGGAAAATGAGCTACTCGAGTAGTCAGACTGAACTACTCGAGAGGATATAGTCTACTCGAGTATATGGAAAGAGCTTACTCGAGTAAATGACTTAGAATATTTTTAGGAGCAGAGAAATTTAGTTTACTCGAGTATGAAGCTTGAGCTACTCGAGTAGTAAGTGAACTACTCGAGTATAACTTATACTACTCGAGTATATGGAACTGTTACACGAGTCATAGTCTAGAACCACTCGAGTATATATACACTCACTCGAGTGTTTTACTTAGAAAAACTTAGAGAGAGAAATCTGTACAACTCGAGTAAGAAGAATGATCTACTCGAGTAGTTAAGTAAGCTACTCGAGTATGTCACAGTCTACTCGAGTATTTGGACTTAACCACACGAGATGGAGATTTACTTACTCGAGTATAAGAGTCCTGACTCGAGTATAAATCAAGTAATCTACTCGAGTAGTTAAAGACCTACACGAGTAGCATACTTAGAAAAATATTCAAGGTGGAAATTTCTTTTCTTCTTATGTAAAGTCAGCATCCAACTCTATTCTCATAGTCCAAGTACTTGAATATGAAGTGTATCCCAATAGAGAGGCTACACATGAGTCAACACCTTGGATCACACAATGAGGGATTACATTGTATGGTCCTGTGTTTGGTGATCCATTGTAGACTGACATTGGTCTACACTTCCCATTGGAATCCTGCGAACACATAACTCAAACAAAGCATCAAATACAACCTAATTCATCTTAGTTCCAGTGTGACTTCATCAAATCTGGGTTAATGTGGATATAGTACCCAACAATCTCCCCATATTTGTTGAAGTCAGAACCCTTTACACTAAGGTGAATTATAGACATAAAAAGTGCTAAGTAGAAAAATATGTTCAAGTAGGCAAGAAACTATGAAAAAGATAATGAGAGCAAAAACTTAGAATTGTATAAATAAGAATGTCCAAAATTATCAATTCTACAGTCATTCATTTCACACTCTCAACAGTCCTTGAAATTCAGCCTTGGTGCTGTTGTCTGTCCAATTTCTCTTGTTGTCTTTTTTGGTAACTGTAAGGTTTAGGATAATATCTGGGAGGCCTAGGTGGAGCGGCAAGATTATTCCTCCTATATTCCCTGTCATAGATCCTCCTTTTGAGCATGGATTTCTCATACAACTCCCATTCCTGGGAACTGTAGTGAATGTTCCTGCTTTCATGATAGTCCATGAATAACTTGAGTGTTTCCAGGATTAGGAATCTAGAGGTAGGAGACCATACTTCAGCATGTTCAGGAGCCTTAGAAGGAATGGTTTTACTAGTAGAAGGACCTTCACCATATTTTCTTTTCTTCTTGGAGGTTTGGATCTCTGGAGGAGCATGAAGGAAAATATCAGCAGGATCATCTTCCCAGCCTTGAGTATAGGATTCTGGAGGAGCAACTGTGTCCCCAGGCCTGGGAGAGAAGGAAGGTTGAGCAACAGCTGAGGCAGGGACATCTGTAGCAAGAGGATTCAAATGATGGAGAATGATGTTTGGATCTGCAGCAAATTCAGGTAGGATTTGATTATGCATCCAGACAGCAGTGTCATAAGTATGGAACTTGACACTCTGGATCTGGGCTAGCACATCAGCATGAATCTTCTTCACTTGAATTTCCAAAAGTTCTTGGTGGATAGCAGTGGATTTTTCTAAATATTTTTTCACTAAACCCTCCCCCTTTCCGACTTCAACAGATAATTTCCCAATAGCATCGTCTTTGAATAAACCAACTTCTTCACAGATTTTCATTTTGTTGGCTTCAACTCTTTTGTCCAGTTCAATTTGATTATTTGCACGGGTAACATCCCGTGCCATAACTTCTCCAATACTAGTTATAGTGTGGTCGAGGGCGTTTCCATCAAGTTGAAACAGGTATTTGAGCTTGTCAGTATTGTGCTGCATCTCAAAAACTCCTCTGCTCATCTCAGTTTCAAGAGCAGTGACCTTGGTAGTGACAGCAGCGAGAGAGGTGTCAAAGTAATTCCTTTGGTCTTGCAGTATGATGGATATCTGAGATAGCAAATCTGGTGGGGCAGCAGCAGCAGTTGTTGAAGGAGCAACATATAGGGTTGGAAGAGGAGGAGCAATCCAGGGGGATATTTCTTCAATAATCACTGAGCTTTCAGCCCTTGTTGTATGAATGACAGAATCCCTTTCTTCTGTGTCATGAGGGATCGAGAAACCTAGGTTTCTGAGAGGAGCCTCAGCTGGTTCAGGTGAGGGCTCATCAGAAATAAGAATGCTCTCTGGTTGAGGTTGAGAAGAGGCAAGAGGTGGAATTGGAGAGGAAGCTGGTGACTTTACTGGAGAGGGAGCTGGTGACTTTGTTGGAGAGGGAGCTGGAGATTTTGCTGGAGAGGGAGCTGGAGATTTTGCTAGAGAGGGAGCAGCTTCTGAGGTCATGTCAGCGATCATGGCATTAATGGCAGCTTCAGAGGAAAGCAGATCTTCTAGAGGTTGCTGATCTTATGGTGGTGTTGGTGGAGTTCTAGGTAGGGAAGAGGTAGCTGGAGCAGGAGAGGAGGTGACCTCTTGTGGAGAGGAAGGTAATCTGTGTGACAGAGATGGAGCAGGCTCCCCCTCACTTGGTGCACCAAAGGAGCTGGCCACATGATGAGGAGAGGGAGATGTAGTCCTGTCCTCTAAAGCTGGGGCTTCTGAAATCTTAGCAGCTTGGGCAGGATTCTTCAGTTTTAATTCCCATCTCTGAATGGACTGAATTGAGACCTTCTTCATGTGGTGAAGAGGGGTCCCTTTGGAGAGGTTGAACAGCTGGGGATTTAACTCATGGAGGAGTAGAGAGATGATCCTGGCAAAATTGGGGGCTTTGACACTGTCCCTGATTTTTTCAAGAATCATCATCCCAAACTGGAACTGCTTATGGCAGACGATGGCTTGCATGATATCAAAGAAGTACAGAGGAATGTCTCTTATAGAATTTGTCTTGCAGAGCAAGATTTTCCCGATGACATCAACTAGGAATTTTCCCTCTACATTCATATCTGAGCGTTTGATGGACTGAGTTTCAGCCGGGATGCCATAGAATAGGCATGTTCTGTCAAAATCATCTGCATCTAGGTAGTCTTCTTCGTCCACAATCGGTAATCTGAGAAGTTGAGAGACGATTGTCTTGTTGAGTTTGATCTTCATACCTTTCATTTTGGATTTCAGAACTTTTCCATTCCGTTTGATCTTGAGGTTCTTGAAGAATTCTGCCACTTCAGGAAAAATGACACGACACGGTTCTTGTAGGATGAAGGATAGCCCTGCGGTGTCAAGTAGAATCAGCAAGTTCTGGAAGTCATCCGAAAGTTCCGCAATCCCTGCAGCAACTAGTTCCGATCCCACGCCGATCTTGGAGGAGGCGGCCATGATCCTTGCTTGACGAAAAGAGAGGAAGATGATGCGGCTCTGCAACTTCTTGAAGGAAGACGAAACGGCAGTCGGGTACACGAGAGAGTGAAATGATTTCGTGTAGACAGATTTTCAGAAATTCGTATTTATAAACCCTAGGTTTAAGTCTATTTAATCGAGAAAGAAATAACTTAAACCAAGAAAAGGCGGCATAAACCTTGCTCGGCGGATAGGAAAATTTAAAAAACCAAGGAGGCACATACACGAGACAAAAGAAAAGTACTCTAGTAGATCGGGAGTTACTCGAGTAGGTAAGTTTGCAGGTACTCGAGTAGGAAAATTGACTTACTCGAGTAGATGAATTTACTACACGAGTAGATGAGTTGACTTACTCGAGTAGATGAACTTACTTACTCGAGTGGGTGAATTGACTTACTTGAGTATGTTAAGTGGACTACTCGAGTAGGTCCTTTGACTACTCGAGTAGGTCAAGTCTTTCTCGAGTCAAAAAGTTAGAAAATTCTGAAAATGACAAAATTTGACTAACCCTTTTAATTTTCTTTGCTTTCTTGAAATCCAAACTTCTATAATCTTCTTTGTTGAGCATCCCAAGTTCCGTTTTGAAGAATGAGAAGCTGGTCTCGTCCAGCGGCTTTGTGAAAATATCCGCAACTTGGCTGTCTGTGGAGATATATTGGAGATCTATGTCCCCATGCTCTACATGCTCCCGGATGAAATGATATCTTAGCTCGATATGCTTTGTCCGGCTGTGCGAGACTGGATTGTTGGCTATTGCAATTGCGCTGGAAGAGTTGCAAAACAACGAGATATTCTTGAACTTCATGTTGTAATCCTCAAATTGATTCTTTATCTAGAGTAACTGAGCACAACAACTGCCTGTAGAGATGTACTCTGATTCGGCCGTTGAGATTGCGACACAGTTCTGCTTCTTACTACTCCAGGAGATTAGCCTTCTTCCAAAGAATTGGCAAGTCCCCTAAGTGCTTTTTCTGTCGTCTTTACTCCCTGCAAAATCTGCATCTGAAAAGCCAATTAGTTCGCTGTCATTACTTCTTGGGTACTATAAGCCAAGATTTGGTGTACCTTTAAAATATCTCAAAATCCGCTTTGCAGCAGCGTAGTGAGATTCCTTAGAGTTCACCTGAAATCTAGCATAGACACATGTTGAAAACATTATGTCGGGTCTACTGGCAGTAAGGTAGAGCAAGGATCCAATTATGCTTCTGTACTTGGTTTCATCAAAAGGTTTCCCCTTTTCATCCTTGTCCAGAGACATAGTTGAGCCCATTGGAGTCCTCATAGAGGTTGTGTTCTCCATTCCGAATTTCTTAATCAGCTATTTGGTGAACTTGGTCTGTGAGATGAAAATTCCATCTTCAGATTGTTTCACCTGAAGCCTTAAGAAATACTTCTGCTCGCCCACACTGTTCATTTCAAACTTCCCTTGCATAAGTTTAGAAAACTTCTTGCAGAGGTTGTCATCAGTAGAGCCGAAAATAATGTCGTCGACATAGATTTGCACTAGCAAAATCTTGCCTTTAATTTCTCTAAGAAATAATGTTTTGTCTATCTTTCCCCTTGTGAACTTGTTCTCAAGAAGAAAGCTAGAAAACGTCTCATACCAAGCTCGAAGAGCTTGTTTCAGACCATATAATGCTTTATGCAGTAAATAAACGTAATCAGGAGAGTTAGAATCAATGAAACCTGGAGGTTGTTCTACATATACCTCTTCCTTTATGTCACCATTAAGGAAGGCAGACTTCACGTCCATTTGATAGACAATGAAGCCTTTGTGTGCAGCATATGCTAGAAATAACCTTATTGCCTCCAGCCTTGCCACTGGAGCATACGTCTGGTCGAAGTCGATTCCTTCTTCTTGACGATAGCCTTTAGCGACAAGTCTGGCCTTGTTCTTTATGATCGTCCCGTCCTCGTCCATCTTGTTCCTGTAGACCCATTTCGTTCCAATGACGTTCTTTCCTTTGGGTCTTGGAACAAGCCTCCATACTTTGCAGCGCTTGAACTGGTTTAGTTCTTCTTCCATTGCCATTATCCACAATGCGTCTGAGTTTGCTTCCTCAAACTTCTTTGGTTCAACCTGTGAGAGAAAACTCAATTATAAATTCTCATTAGTTGTACCTCTTCGAGTTCTGACACAGTCTCGAGGATCTCCTATGATCTGGTCCATGGGGTGATCCTTTAGATGTCTGAGCTCTAAAGTTCTTGCACCTGGATTGTCTCCAATCACCGGAGTGATTTCTTCAACTTGGACTTCTTCTTCATCTTGATCATCATCCTCTCCAATTGGGGTTGGAGAGGTGATCTTGATGAACTTTTCGTCTTTTTCCTCGGTCGGTTCCTCCAAACTAATTTCTTTCAGCTTTGCACCTACATCCTCAATGAGCACACTAGACGGGTTGCTTTGTAGCAAGCTCGTCTCATCAAATACAACATGTATCGATTCTTCTAACACCAGGGCTATTCTATTAAATATTCTATATGCCTTACTATGGCTACTATAACCTAAAAAATACCTTCAAAGCTCTTTTCGTTGAACTTGGTGGTATGATACTTACCATTGTTAAGTACAAAGCATCTACAGCCAAAGATTCTGAAGTATGAGACGGTTGGCTTCCTGCCCTTTAGAAGTTCGTAAGGTGTCTTATCGTGGTTTTTGTTTATGAGTGCTCGATTTTGCACGTGGCATGCAGTGTTGACGGCTTCAGCCCAGAAGTACTCCGGAAGTGAAGCATCACTCAACATTGTCCTGCAGGCCTCTATGAGTGTTCTATTCCTTCTCTCGGCCACTCCATTTTGTTGGGGAGTGCGAGGAGAGGAAAACTCATGAAAGATATCAAGGATTTCACAAAATTCTGTCATGGCCCCAGACTTGAATTCTATTCCGTTGTCACTTCTGATTTTGACTATGGAGCAGTTGTATTCATTCTGGACATACCTTACAAAATTAGTAAAGGTATCAAAGGTATCTGACTTGTGTTTCAGAAAGAACACCCACGCAAAGCGCGAGTAGTCATCAATAATAACTAACGTATAATCCTTACCTCCAAAACTTCTAATTTACAGTGGACCAAACAAGTCCATGTGCAGTAGATGGAGACATCTATTAGAGTCTTTGCCAATAACGCTTTTAAAGGTAGCCCTTATTTGCTTGTCTTTTACGCACGCATGACAAGACCTATCTTTGACACACTTGACATTTGGGGCATCACGTACTAAGTTCATTGAAAATAGTTTATTAATAGTTTTGTAATTAATATGTGCTAGTCTCTTGTGCCATTGGTCACCAAGAGACGCACTATCTCTCGCTAAAAAGCACACTGGTGTAGAGGAATCTATACAAATAAAATTTAAGCAAAAAATATTCCTTCTTTGAGTGCCGGATAGAATCGTTTTCATATTGTCAACGGATTTTATCAAGCACTTATCAGCGTGGAATTCAACTATGTATCCTTTATCGCAGAGTTGGCTTATGCTTATGAGATTGTGTTCCAATCATTCGACATAAGCCACATCCGAGAAGGATACATTGTCGTTAGTAATCATACCACAGCCTCTTGTAATTCAACGGTCTGAACCTCCAAAGATGAACTTTGGTCCGTCCATAACTGGAGTAAAGTTCTGAAGAAGGCTTCTTGTCCCGGTCATATGCCGAGAGCATCCGCTGTCCAAATACCAGATTGGAGTTTTGCTGGCCTTTGGACATACCTGCAATCATAGTCAGTTTGCCTTAGGAACCCAAACATGTTTGGGTCCTTGGTCTCAGATTAGAACACTCCCCCTACGAAAATTAGCATTAGGAGTGGTCTTCCTCATATTGCCAACATGTGGGGTTGCAGTATTTCTAGGATTAAACCAACAATCAATGACAAAGTGACCAATTCTGCCACAACACCAACAGTCAAATCTGTTGTATCTTCGCCCTAATTTCTCCTGCTTGACCCTTTGGAATTGAGATCGAGTAGGAGCAGCATTCCTGGAGGAAGATGCCTCATGATGATGACAATCACATGGCTTCTTCTCCTTTATAGGCTTTTCAACAACAGGCTTTGCCCTTGGTGCCTTCTTGAAGTTATGACCATGATTGAAAGTGCCATAGCTCTTAAGATTAACTTCTTCATAAGGTTCCTTAAAGACACTTTCACTGAAGTTTCTGGGGCGAGTCCACCCTTGATAGCGGGACTTTGTCTCTACATAGGTAGGCCTAGCAAAGTGCCCGTAGGATGAGTCAAGATCAAACTCATTCGATGGAAAGATGAATTTCTTGAATGTGGTCTGATCTTGAGGGGCTTTCCCCTTCTCTTTGGCTAAGGCCTTTTTGGCAGCCTTATTTTTTCATTGGGCCTTATTTCTCCTAGAGGGTTTACTAGGAGCTTCTTCATGGACTAGCCCAGCACCCTTGGCCTTTGCTGAGAATTCAGCAACAAATGGAAGAACTGTCTTGGGCTTCGAAAAACTTTCAACAAGTTTCTTTTCAGCGGCAAGTTGTGCTTCCAACTCCTTGATGATTTTCTCTTTGAGGTCAAGGTGCTCAAGAGCTTTATGGTATTCTTCAATAACACTATTGAAGTTTTCTTCGAGCGATTCAGTCTTTGCGACTTTCTCTCTCAGGATGCTCTCTTCGGCTTTTAGAGATTTGATCTCTTTAGCCTGAGTCTTCACGGCTCGACGACATTTATCGTAAGCCATGATTAACTCCTTGTACTGGGCCATTAGTTCTGACTCATCGTCAGAGGAGCTTTCCTCACAATCACGTTCAGAGACTTCAAAATCTGAGAGCGGGGTGTGAGAGCTTACCTTCCCAGTAAACTGGTGCTTTGGTTCTTCATTAGTTTGAGCCATAAGCCCAAAATAGGCTTCTTCTTCTTCACTCGACTCAGATGAGTCGGAGTCACTAAGAGTCTTGCTCTTTTTGGCTATAAAGCTCTTCTCTTTCCTCTTTTTGTTGTATGAGGATTTCTTTTCTTCTCTCCTACCACCCTCCTTCTTCTTATGAGGGCAGTCAGCGATGACGTGTCCTGACTTATTACAACAATAGCATATAATGTCAGTCAAAACATGTTTGTTCTGTTTAGAGGAGTACCTGTCATGGCTACTTGAGCCTTTTCATTGCCGATCACCATCGTGTCGTGATCTTCTATTGGAGGCATCCTTACCTTTCCACTGTTTCTTTTTGTTCAAGAATTTCTTGAACTGCCGAGAGAGTAGTGAGAACTCTCCTTCAGATAGTTCAGAGCCTGAGGTACTTGGCTCTGAGGTTTCTTCTTCTTCACTAATTTCTGGAGCTGGAGCAGGGGAGGCAGCCTTTGTCTTTCTGGAGGTGTCTGCCTTTAGAGCAACAAACTTTTCTTTGAGAGCAGACCTGCTCTTCTCTTCTTCAGCTTTTCTTGTGTTGAGTTGAAGCTCATATGACATAAGCTTCCCAAAGAGATTTTGTGGGTCCGTCTCAGCCAGCTTACCAAACTCCCTGATGGCACAGACCTTGTTGTCCCATTCTTTGGTCGGGGATCTCAGGAACTTGTCATTCAGTTCTCCGTTAGTGAATACTCTGCCATAGACTCTTAGGCCATTCACTATCTTGAAAGAGTTCTCAAAGGTATCGGCAATGTTCTCTTTGCTTCCCTATCGGAAGGCTTCATACTTCTGATTGAGGAGGGATCTCCGATCATCCCTCACTTTTTCTGTACCTTCCATCAAGGTAACTAAGGACTGCCACATCTCCTCTGCAGATTGGCAGTGGATTAAGTTCTGTAGCATTGAGTCATCGACTGCACTTGCTATAATGTTTTTAGCTTTCTTGTCAAGTGAGACAAGTGCAATCTCGTCCTTGTCTAAATCCATCAGCTTCTTTGGAACCTTCTTGGTAGGATCTATTGTGGAGATAGTCATAGGGATATAAGGACCTTCTTCAACTATCATGAAGATCCTCGGGTCCACAACTTCCATGAAGAATTTAATTCTTTCTTTCCACATGGGAAAGTTGTTCTTGGTGTATAGGGGAAGCTTGGCAAAATCCTTTGCCTTGTCCATGGCAGATAGATCTCAAATGACAACTATTGCAAGAACTGATCAAGGTGTTAACCTTTTGACGATCAACCTCGCTTTGATACCATTTGAAAGTTAATAGTTGTCAACCTAAATCACCTAGAGGGGGTGAATAGGTGAGTTGTGCGTCTTTTGCGGAATAAAAAATTTGAACACAGCACAGATCTATCAAACAATCAACCACAGACGAGACAAGATTTATAGTGGTTCCCCAACCTTGAGTATATCCACTTTCCCTTACCGATCTAGCAATAAACTAGACTCGGCTACTCCACTATCCCGGATTGAAAATCAATCCTACCCTCGGAACAAAGTTCCTACAATCTCAATCCGACCAACTGGATCTACAACTCGGAAGACAAAACTTCCTACAAACTCGGAGTTTAAAACTCCTACACTCGGAGAAAACTTCTCCTACAAGAATGAAAATTGTTAAAGAAAATACAAACAATAATTTCTCTGTCAGATCTGCAAGCAAGCAACCAGGATCTTCTTCTTGTAAGCTTTTCGACACTTTCAGAAGGTTGAAGAAAATCTCGGCAACAGATCTTGATCTACTTTGTCTTACACGATCGAGAAGAAGATGAGCAATAGAGAACCGATCTCGATCTGTAAAACTTCTTCAGTCTAATTCCTCTGAAAAATGAAACCCTTGCCGGAGAAGAACAGCGGCGGCGACGGCTTTCGTTCCGTGAAGAGAGACAGAGAGGAAACAACGACGAAGAGAGAGAGACAGCTGTAGAAATTCCTTAATAATTTGATCGTGAAAGCTTGTAATTATGCTTAGGGTTTGTCGATTTGACAAGACCTTATATAAGATTTTGAATAACGGTCATAATTAGTCTTAATGATATACACGTGGACCAACCATGTCACGGGATTTGAAATTCTCTCAATTATGGACTTAGAAGAATTTTTGGAGAAAAGATTATGATATACACGAGTAGGTATATAACTACTTGAGTAGGTAAAGAACTACTCGAGTAAGTAAGGGAATGTTACTCGGCTATTTATATCATGACTACTCGAGTAGATTGAAAGCAACTACTCGAGTACATATAATTAACTACTAGAGTACTTAGAAGATCTACTCGAGTATACAAAAAGGTTTCACGGGAAGTGGAGTGGAACTACTCGAGTACAAGTTGTACTACTCGAGTAGATGGGAAAAACTACTCGAGTGGTTTGAAGAACTACTCGAGTGAAAGGACTTAGAAAAATTTCTGAACGCTGGAAAATGAGCTACTCGAGTAGTCAGACTGAACTACTCGAGAGGATATAGTCTACTCGAGTATATGGAAAGAGCTTACTCGAGTAAATGACTTAGAATATTTTTAGGAGCAGAGAAATTTAGTTTACTCGAGTATGAAGCTTGAGCTACTCGAGTACTAAGTGAACTACTCGAGTATAACTTATACTACTCGAGTATATGGAACTGTTACACGAGTCATAGTCTAGAACCACTCGAGTATATATACACTCACTCGAGTGTTTTACTTAGAAAAACTTAGAGAGAGAAATTTGTACAACTCGAGTAAGAAGAATGGTCTACTCGAGTAGTTAAGTAAGCTACTCGAGTATGTCACAGTCTACTCGAGTATATGGACTTAACCACATGAGATGGAGATTTACTTACTCGAGTATAAGAGTCCTGACTCGAGTATAAATCAAGTAATCTACTCGAGTAGTAAAAGACCCACACGAGTAACATACTTAGAAAAATATTCAAGGTGAAAATTTCTTTTCTTCTTAGGTAAAGTCAGCATCCAACTCTGTTCTCATAGTCCAAGTGCTTGAATATGAAGTGTATCCCAATAGAGAGGTTGCACATTAGTCAACACCTTGGATCACACAATGAGGGATTACATTGTATGGTCCTGTGTTTGGTGACCCATTGTAGACTGACATTGGTCTACACTTCCCATTGGAATCCTGCAAACACATAACTCAAACAAAGCATCAAATACAACCTAATTCATCTTAGTTCCAGGGTGACTTCATCAAATCTGAGTTAATGTGGATATAGTACCCAACAAGCTGGGCCTAGTTTGACGAACTCAAGGCGGGTGCAGGATGGATGGGACAGCTCGCGCAGCTCGCCCGCCTGGCTTTGGCGAGTGCGAGCTGACCGCTCTGAGTTCGCCCGCATGCTGTTCTGGCGCGGGCAGGGCGCCTCGGTCCGCTTGCCTGGCCTGGTGGGCTCACTCGGCGAACACGAGGTTGTACATTCGCGTGCATGTAGTAGGTTGTGGAGTCGTCAATGCCCAGTTTTGAGACAGTATCACTCTACACAGTCTGACACATGGTCGTGTGTTCAGGCCACATGCCTAGTCTTGAAGTAGTCAGCGCTCAGTCTCCAACCAAATAGATGATCCGCCTCTCATATTTGATTTGTAATTTAGGTAACATTTAATATATATATATATATACATATATATTATAATAATTAATAGTTAATATATATTCATAAGACATCTAAAAATAATGAAATTAAACACTAAGTTTTACTGTCATATAAACATTACGTCATTTATATGAATACTCTTGAGAAAAATTAAGAATTGCTACAGAGAGATTCAGAGATAATTTTTATTATTATTTACTTGCAACTTACTCTGTTACTCTCAACATTACAAGTATACAAGTAACATGAAATAAGATGTTGAGTAGAACAAAGAATCAAATTGAAATTTTCAGTTCAAATGTGACTTTAAGACACAAGTAATTTAAATTGAACCTATACCCAACGTCTCCTGAGTTTTCTAAGGGGAACCTATAGTTGAGTTTTCTAACGGCACCCTCAATTGCCAGGTTTTGACAAAATGTACCTCAAATTATTAAATATTGCAAAATGCACCCATAATTAGGAAAAAGGACTCGCAAAATGCAACCGCACTCGGGTGCAAAGTGTGAGACTTTTTTTAAATTGGGGTTGCATTTTGCAATATTTAATAATTTTAGATGTATTTTATCAAAATCCTATCTTGATGCCTCTTGCCAATTACCCGAATCCTTAGGATAATCTCATCTCATCTTAAAAACAAAATCCGTTCTCCTGAGCCTATCCATGTTTCCATTATAGCGCAACTCATTAAGGGTCGGTTCATTTGCAATATTTTGACAACTTGGTTTTCATTTTGAGTTTTTGAAAACGAAATATAGGCTGTTTGTTTTGTTGTGTTTTAGGTCCCGTTTGGGAGGATTTTTTCCCTGTTTTTCGTTTTGTAAAAACGTCACCATTCATAATATTGTATTTGTTTTTTCTATCAGTGGAAAACACAACTCATCCAAAAGAAGTTATTTTACCTTTTTAGAAAGTCATCCGTCCCGAAAACAAATACAATATTATGGACGGTGACGTTTTCCAGAAAACAAAAAAGTGGAAAAAAGCTCTGTCAAAACGGGGCATTAGTCTGTTTTGATTTTAACCGAAAGCTGAAATATTTTCACTTCTTCATAAAATAGCCCCTCAATACAGACCCAAGATTTGTGTATGTTTTGACTCGGTTTTGGGAAAGCCTCTCCTCTTCGGCTTCGTTTGGCACGGTGGTGGCGATCATGAACATAGGGATTAAATTGTCATTTGTTAACATTCACCTAAAAAATTTCATCCACTTTTATGTTCAAACAGATGATGTGTGTTAGATGATCCTTAAAAATTTCATCCATGCGTTTACAATTGCCACCACCATGCCAAACAGAGCCTTCGTCCCCGACTGGCTCATGCGAAACCTCTCCTGCCTCACGCGAAACCCCTCGCCGAAGTTTTCATCCAGCACTTCTACAGGCAGAGAGTGAGCTTCTATATGTACGGAGCTTCTCACATGACGCTTCTTCCAGAACGTTTTCATCTTCCTCCGACGAATCATCTTCCTCCAACCACGGGTGGACCTAGCTTAAGACACGGTCGGGCACGTGCCCAACTGGAAATTTTGCTCAATCCCGCCAGGGGCTAGGGCATTTCCTCTGTTTCGCGATTCCTTTCCCTCTTCTGGTGGCCAACGCAGCACGCGACAAGCTTTGTCTATCCCTCTTCGTTTTCCTCTTTGACGGCTCGAGCTCGATCCTCCGCGATATCTGGCGGCGTGCTGCTCGCACGGGTGACTGCCTCTTCATTTTCATCATCCATCCCGGTGATTGCTCACTGCAAACCCTCCTCCCGACGCTGACTGCCCCCCGTCATCATTTTTGTGATTTCTGTTATAGGAGTGTGTGTTTTATAGGAGCATCTATCTACAGGATCTTTGGAACGGAGCTTCCCCGATGCCATTTTTTCTAGAGCTATTTTGAGGTGCTTTTTTGAGTAGCTTCTACAAGAAGTTATCTGGAGCTATTTTGAGGTGCTATTTTGAGGAGCTTGTTTGAGGAGCTTCAACATGAAAATTTCTGGAGCTTCTGAAATCCATTTTGCAAACGAACATAAGTTTTGGTTTTGCACCAAAACGAAAACACTTAATTTTTTCTTTTTGAAGCAAAACAAAAATCTAATATGAAAATGGTGCAAATGAACGTGCTTAATGGATTGATGTAGTCATCTAATTCTTATAATAGGCAGCGGTTTCATTCTCCAGATCATTGAACATCACTTTGAATCTTATTCTCTTCCAAACACTTAATGGATTGATGGATTATTCCGTTCTGATTACCTTATCATGCATCTAAATTTTCATCATCTTGTGTACTTTTGCTAGAAAGTCAACTCCATTTCATGAACGTTCATATCTAAAAGCAGGAAGTTCTTCCATGTTTTTGTACTGCTTATTATCTTCCAAATTTCTTTAAAGTTAAACACTTTCAGCTTTAGTTTGATATCTTTCAGCATTTTTTTGAGGCAAATATTTTCGAAGCTCATTTCTTCAAGCATTTACTTGATAACTTTCTTCAATTTTTCTAAGTATGATCTCAAATATTCAATCTGAGGTATTTCCTATTTCAGTATGCTATTATTGAAAATATTATGTGTTTTTATGACTTCTAAAGGTGCTTCTACAAAGTTGAAGCTAATCCTTACACTGCTTTCTTATTGCTTTTATAAAAAAAAAATCTTTTACTATTTTGATATTCATTTCAGTGTTATTGTCTTTTAATGATCTTATTTTAACTCATATTAATTATTTTCTCTCATATCTTAATCATTTTCTTAGGAACAAGTCAGGCAGGAAGAAAAGTGGGTAAATTTAGGTGCTATAAACTTTCGCAGTGAGGAAAAATAGAGGTAAGAACTCGTGCTCCCGACAAGATCATCCTTGCCGGCGAGCATTCTGTTGTCCATGGTTCCGCTGCCATTGCCGCCTCCATTGATCTCTACACCCATGTCCTTTTCCTCCTGCCTCCGTCGTCAGGTTCACTTCTTTATTATATGTACTCTATTTGCTTCCCTACCTCCCTTGTCTCCCCTTTCCTACTTTCATAGACATCATGCTAACTTTTAATAGCTTGAAAAAGTGCATTATTTAAAGATATTTCTTCTTTCTCATCAGTTTTATAGACAACTTGACTTTTTTGAAGTTTCGTGCTCTTGATGCAATTGACATTTTGTGACAGTTTGATATAGCAATTTTGATGCTTTTTCTCTCTTTTATGCTTTGATTATGAATCATCACATTTCTCTTAGCGAAAGTAAGCATAGGTTAACGTTGTAACCTTGTGCCTATTGCCTTTAACTGCTCCATTGTTAGCTACATTTGTATTACAGTGTGTAAACCCAAGATTTTAAAACCATCATTTAGCTTAATATCTCATCATTAATGTGTTCATCAATGCATTTTAGCACTCATGATTCATAAAAAAATAAAGTAACCAAGACCTGTCATGTTAGAATGCATCTGAACATGATTTCTAGATTCAAAAATAGTTTTTTGCATCAAAAATACCTTATTACCTCAATTTGCATGCTAAACTGCATTTGATTAATGGGCAAGCATTATAAATAATCCTCCTTTTATTCATTGATTCTTGTAATTGATTGTTACGTTTAATATGTTGTACCCTTCCAAAAAAATTCTCTCGATAATCAGTCAATGTTTTACAAAAAAAGAGGATGACCGACAATGCAATTGTGGGGTTGTAGTTTTTTTAACATTGAATTTTCTCCCAAGCAGTGTGCGTTTTTTTCTTTGTTGGATGCGTAGTCATTATTAGTTAAAAGAAGAGAGAAAGAGAGCCACATAAAAGAGAAGAAACACAACTGTCTCATCTTCATCACACTGTATTGGTTATTGCTAAATTCGTGTGGTACCTCGTGCCCAAGCAACAAGTTGTATTAGATTATATTCATATGTGAGGATGATGGCGACGATGTAATCCAAGTCAGTTTCTTCTTACATCAGACGATGGTGACAATGCATATTGGTAACAATTGGAATGATAAGATAGCAATAAAAAATCAAGAGGAGGGACATCATCCAACAATGTTATGGCTAATAACATGGCGGGGAATTAGAAAACATTGGGCAAGATAACTGGACATGAATGAAGATCTCATAGCGCTGCAAAGTGACGATCAATTGAATACTTTCATTTAGATACCGTTTTATGATGAACCATCAATGCTGAAGAACTGGATTCTTGGATTGATAAACTTGCGACCTACTTTAGCATGTTTAAAACTCATCAATCATGCCTTGAAATGGTGGCCCATCTCCATGAGAATATCATGATGGCATTTGTGCAAAATTCAGGAATTAAGTTTGTCAAGGATTTAATTGATGCAGCAGAGGTAAGCAGAAGAATCCTTACCACTAGAAATCTTGAGAGAGTAATCACATCGACAACTCAAGTTTTTTCTTAGTAGCAAAAGTTAAGAAAAATGATACAAAGTTTTTTATATCCTCAAACTCTAAAAGCACAAAATAAATGCAAATAAAGAATATAAGGCCAAATCGTATTGGGACTCTGATCTGCAGGGCGCCCAATATAATTAAATCAGCATGAGCTTGATTTTTCCAGAATGTATTAGGGTCCCGATAAGTACTTTTGAGGCTTGATAGTAAAGCTCCTTCATTAGACACCTCCTCTTGAGGACTCCACCATGAGTCTGCAATGCGTACATCCCGACTCCCTGACTCCTTTTAGAGTAAAGCAGTTCGTCAGATATTGCATGTTGCTTGATCATGATTTATGGTGCCTGGCTTCCGGGCGTGTTGCCCCATTTCTTTGACATGCTTGTGAATTCATAGATATACCCTAAATTCATTTTCTTTGTATTCTTCTTTCCTCTTTTAATATCATCTTGGAATTTTAAAAAAATATTGTACTTTTTAACATCAAAAATCTCCAGTAGCTGCCTTGAACTGTTTGGTTTTTGAAATGCTCACGTCAGATGACTTTATTTCATCATCTACATACACTTATGAATAATTTGATTGTCCTACACTCTACAGTCTTTGCATTACTTGTGAATGAGTCTTGCGCAGCGCTCCATAATTCCCCTTAGTCCTCTGCTTTAGGGATTATGGGGATAGTGTCACGGCCTTTTATGATTAAATTACTTTTCCTTTTGGGGATTACCACCTTTAAAATTATCTCTTCTATATTGAGGGTTTGATCATGAACTGTTGATGACTTTTTTATTATGACCTAATAGACCACACATGCATTCCTCCTCACCAAAAACCTCCGCACAACCCTCTGGATGGTGGCGCCTGCATCCGCAGTTAAGATCTTTTTCGACACAGTTGAGACTGTGGAGGACGTCATTGCAGATTTGATTGAGAACGGTTTGATTTAAACTTAGGGATAGTTGTCATGGTTGTTGTAAAATGAATCCATATTAATCCGTTCCCACAAAGTATAGAGATGGAGTCCATCCCAAGTAGGTCCTCCCCTATGGACGCCATTGCAGATTTGATTAAGACCGGTTTGATTTGAACCTAGGGATAGTAGTCATGTTTGTTGTAAAATTAATCCATATTAATCAAGTCCCACAAAGTATAGAGATGGAGCCCATCCCAAGTAGGTCCTCCACGAGGAATCACCCGAGATCTTGGATTTATTATATAGACAACAACACTTCCATTGTCTAAGTGCGTCAGAGCCAAGACTTCTCATGTTGATACCTGATGCATCCTGAAATTGCATCATTGTTTATCTTTATTATAATTTATTAAATAAATTGTAGTGCAATGTCCATATGCTAGTTGTCCTTTATTTCCTATGTATTATTGTGTTTGGTATCGCGACTTATTGGGGTGACCGAGCAATAAGATCTTAAATAAATTGGTCCGTCAAACGAGGACTAGGGTTGTTTTGGGCAAGCGAAGAATGAAACTATTAAATCATATTTAAAGCGAAAAATTAATATCTTTGGGAATTAATTGAATAATTTCAGTTTTTTTTAAAAAAAGAACTCTTGATATTTTCCCTCCCCTTTTACTCCCCTTTAAAAATCAAACCTGCCAAAGCCTAAATAACCGGTCAGTAAAAGGGGGAGTAACTCCTCACTTTAATATTTTATAACAATTGGTCCTTTCAATAGCAGCCCACCATTATTAAAAGCCTTTTGAAACTCCTTCCCCCATGTGCCTTTTAATACTCAAACAGTCCAGTACACGGTAGCAGAGAAAGAATCAGGAACGAGATTAATTCGTCTCTTTCCCGGTAATACCTGCAATAACATTGCCGTTTCCGCCTCCTGACGACGATCGTTCATGCTCCTTCCTTCGTCGACGCCATCTGCGGCTTCGGGAGCTCCCGACAACCGCCTCTGGGTCAGCTGCGTGACCCGTCGTCGAGTCCAGCATCAGTCCTTTCCTTTTTTCCGTTGATTGATGATGCAGGAACCCTAATTTCATGCCCACCACCGCCGCAGGAGTTTACCTCGTCACATTAGGGCCACGACCCTTCCCTGGCTGCTTTCAACCACCCCCTCTGACATTTCTATCCTCAAGTGCGACCATTTTAGCTGGACCCCCCCACCCGACAGAGCAGCCATCGGTTTCCTTAGGCCAGACAAAGAGTCCTTTGCCACTGTATTTCCTCTTACACGGCCAGGATTCGTCCCTTGCATAACATATTGGTATGACTCTTCTCATTTCTGTGTCTTGGATACTCATAGTCCCCTATTCATGAATACAAGTTAATGTTTAATATTTCACAGGTCGCTTGCCCCAAAATAATTCTTAAGTTCAGTTTGTCGTTAATTTGTTGTTATCTTGTGTTCTTTGTTATCTCTTCTTTCTAATCAGAAACATGTGGAGGAATTAATTATATTGACTATTGAGCACAAATGTTAACCATTATGTTGTTTGCTAAACCATGATTAAATTATCACACGTCCTTACCCATGTTGTCTTGACTTCGCCACTAATTTTTAAGTTGAACGCAGAAGTAGCATTTTAAACATCAACTTCAGAATTTGGTATGCATCAGTTTGGTATCAGAGGTTGGTTCGATTCACTCCTATTGTGAATCTAACGATCCTGTTTTAAAATTTTATTTTGTTATTTTTTTAAAAAAATTGTTTTTCAAAAAAAAAAATATTATTTTTTTAAAATTCGTTCAGAAAAAATTCATTTTGAGCCCTCTTTTTTCATAAAAAATATGAAGTGTTTTTTTTAAAATGGAGAGTCGTATAAATCAGATAGACGCTAGCATAGGCGACCTAGCTAGCCGAATGGGTGAATTGATGAAGACGGTAGAAACACTCACCGCCAACGTGAGCGACACGAATCACATATTAAACAACTTGAGAACCACCGTTAATAACCTAGAAGCTGAATGTCACCTAGGACTAAATCAACGTCCTCACCAAAATCCTAGGAGAGAGGAACAAAATCCTAGGCCCGCAGATCCTGCATAACCTGACCTTGGACTCCGTCGCCAACCTCGTTGGGACGATGGAGTTAAGCTTGATGTAGGTGATTTTGAGGGTCACGTAGAGCCCGAGAAATGCCTCGATTGGTGTGAGCGTGTGGAAAGATTCATGGCGTGGAAACAAATGTCTGTGTATCAGCAAGTCGAGTATGCTATCCTTAGGCTTAAAGGACCCACACTCGTCTGGTGGGTTCAACTAGAGCGCACCCGATACACTTTAGGCCTAGCACCTATCACTACGTGGGTTGAGTTTAAGTTGCAATTGCGGAAGCGATATGTCCCCCCAGACTATCTGGAAACTCTTTATCAAAAGTTCCACAACCTTCGACAGGACAAGATTTCCGTGGATGAGTACACCCATGAGTTTTTAGTGTTGCAGTCTAGATTAGACTTGCACGAGGAGGACGATATGACAGTGTCCCGTTATCTGAACGGGCTCCGTTATGCTATTTGGTATGAGCTAGAGTTGGACGACTTTAGAGATTTGGGTGAAGTGTCTAGTGAGCACGTAGAGTGGAAGCCTCGCTTCAGAAGAGGACATCTGGGCATAACTCTACTGAGAGGCCTTCCTCGAGCACCACCACCACTGCGCCCACCTCTAAGAATACTAATCCTCTTCCTCCTGTCACTACTGGGACCCCAACTCCTCCCACTGTCCTCACCCAAGGTAAGGAGCCTATGAGATCCAAGCCCAACATTGGAGTATTCCGATGCTTCAAGTGTATGGAGATTGGGCACAAATCTTCTGAGTGCCCGCGGCACCACTTCGTCATAATTACTGAATCCTCTGATGAGCGTGAGCCAGAATATGAGATCTTCCTTAATGACTCCATGTCTAAGCCCGAGCCCGAGTCTGATAGTGTTATTGAGGTCGAGGGAGAACAAGCTGAACACTTAGTTTGTGTCCTTCGATATAGCCTTATTTCCCCTAGTGAGTCCACTGAGCGAGATTGTCAGAGACACGAGATTTTTCGCAATACTGCGCGCATTTAGGGATATTTTTGTTCCATCATCATTGATTGCGGTAGCTTGGAAAATTTCGTTTCCCAACGTATGGTTGAGAAGCTAGGACTCGAGACGCACCCCTTGGAGCGACCCTACCACTTATCTGGGGTTAATAGTCACATGACTATGCCCGTTACTCATCGCTGTCTCGTAGAGTTCTCTATCGAGAATATGTATCAGGATTCTGTCCTATGTGATGTCTCCCCCATCGATGTCCGTCATATCTTGTTAGGTAGAGCATGATAATACGATAGGCACGTAGTGCATGATGGTGTGAGAAACTCCCATTCCTTTGATCACCGTGGGCGCAAAATTGTTCTTCTTCCCCAGAAGAATAGTCTTGTACCTAAGGTTCCTGGGAGGACCTCGTTACCATCTCCCTCACCTTCCTTAGTTACCACTACACCGCTACTATTTAGTGCCACTCTTCTGCTTGGACCCCCGCTCCAGGAAGATGCACCTGATTCTAGTGAGACATTCGACTTGGATGTTGCTCACACTATTGGTGATCCCACTTTTAATCCACTTTATGTAGATTTTGTTTTGGGTGATCGCATTATTAGTTCACCGCACTATCCTACAGCCATGAGTGAGCTTGAATTTAAACTATCTAGGCGTAGTCGCAGAAGGAGAATTGACTCAGTCCCTAGATTGTTTCTTCCTCAAAGGGACACACGATTTAAGGGATTTTTGTGGTTGATTTTAAATGAAGAAATTGCGCTCAGTTTAAAATTTTGTTGTGCTAGGAAGATATCTGTGTGTGACGATTTGTCGATAGTTGCTCTTGATTTCGTAAACTTTCATAAGTGTCTAGCACTAGTACGTATAATGCAATATATTTTATTGAATCCACAAGTTGATCAAGCTTCCTTACAGCCTTACCTCCTTCTTTGTCATATTGATTCATTCTCCTTCCCACTTTGTCGTACTCACCTCCTTTCAGCTCTGAAGTTTATTACACAATTGCATGTAATGCACGAATTTTTTACTAACAATTTTCGAGAAAACTTGGAGAATTATAACTTCGCGGTTGATTTCATCACCTACAATTATATTTTTTCAATGGAGATGAGTTTTCTGTTCCTTTCAGGAAAGAGGGTTTGCCAGAAGTTCTTGTGTCGCGATGATGGGTCTCACTAGGGTGAGGTCGAGGCAGTGCATGATCCAGATCATTGTTTGAAAGTTTCAGTGACAGGTTCCATCACAGTCTCGACGGGGTCGAGTTCCTTCAACCCCGGGAGAATTGATGCATCCTGAAATTGCATCATTGTTTATCTTTATTATAGTTTATTAAATAAATTGTAGCGCAATATCGTTACTCTAGTTGTCCTTTATTTTCTATGTATTATTGTGTTTAGTATCGCGAGTTATTGTTGTGACCGATCAATATGATCTTAAATAAATTGGTCCGTCAAACTAGGACTAGGGTTGTTTTGGGCAAGTGAATAATGAAACTATTAAATCATATTTAAAACTGAAAATTAATATCTTTGGGCATTAATTGACTAATTTCAGTTTTAAAAAAAAAAGAGAACTCTTGATATTTTCCCTCACCTTTTACTCCCCTTTAAAAATCAAACCTGCCAAAGCCTAAACAGCCGGTCAATAAAAAGGGGAGTAACTCCTCACTTTAATATTTTATAACAGTTGGCCCTTTCAATAACAACCGACTATTATTAAAAGCCTTTTCAAACTCCTTCCACCATGTGCCTTTTAATACTCAAACAGTCTAGTACACGGTAGCAGAGAAAGAATCAGGAACAAGATTAATTCGTCTCTTTCCTGGTAATACCTGCAATAACCTTGCCGTTTCCGCCTCCTGATGCCGATCGTTCATGCTCCTTCCATCGTCGACGCCATCTGCGGCTTCGGGAGCTCCCGACGACCGCCACTGGGTCAGCCGCGTGACCCGTCGTCGAGTCCAGCATCGACCCTTTCCTTTTTTTCGATGCTACAGGAACCCTAATTTCCTGCCCGCCACCACCGCATGAGTTTTCCTCATCTCATTAGGGCCACGACCCTTCCCTGACTGCTTTCAACCACCCCCTCTGACGTTTCTATCCTCAGGTGCGACCATTTTAGCTGGACCCCTGTTGAAGCATTATGTAACATCCCATGTTACTTCTGGACCCCTCAACTTAGATTGGGTTAGGCATGGGGTGAGATTTAAGGAGATCAACTAGGTTTGACCCTAGGTAGTGGGTGGTAGCCATGTGGGGCCCACTATAAGACCTTAGTCAAACTAGGTCAAACTAGCCTAATTAGGGACCCTAGCCACACCATGACCCCACCACATTGCCCTAACCCTAAAAACAATCTAAGTGGACCCTAGGGTATGTCACTGGGTCAACATTTTGACCCCAATTGACCAAAGTCAACCTTGGGCTTAATTTGGTCAAACCCACACTTATAGGCCAAATTAACCTAAGTGGGGCACCCCCCTTGACCCAAACCAAGTTGGGTTGTGCCACTAGACCCATTTCCACCATGTGGGGCCAGTCCACCCACCATAGTTGACCAGTCAACCCCAAAAGTCAAATTGGTCAACAATTTGACCTAAGGAATGAAATGAAGGCCAAGTCATTTCCCCTTGGACCAAGCCCACCAAAATTGGCCCATAGTCAGCCCAAGTGAACAAGACCAACCCTACCCCTCTAAATCAGGAGAGAGAATGCATGCAAGGGGGTAAATTTGGAAATATTAGGAGAAGAGGAGAGAGAAAGAGGAATGAAGGAAATGGTGGCCACATGGCCACCCCATCAGCTGACTTAGGCTGCCCAAAACCAAGTGGCTGACCTCCCCTCTTCATTTCCAGCAAAATTCCAGAGCTGAGAGCCACATGGCAGCTGGGTGAAATCTCCAAAGCCCAAAACCGAGCTAGCATTGGAGATATCTCCACTTATAGCCCACCTCAGTCCAAACAGAGCTCACCACCAGCTTCAGAAGGCCGAGAGGAGTGGAATTCGACTACTTACACATGGAGAACGGTGGAGAATGCAACTTTCGGGGAGGAGCTCGCCGGCGCACCACCACCACGGCAAACTACCGCCTGACCCGCAGCCAAGCCCCGATTATGGTGCGTTTCACTTCACCTCTACCCGCACTAGCTTCTTAGATCAAATAGGCGAGAGATCGGGCTCAATTGAGCCCGATGCCATGTGAGAAAATCTAGAAAATTCTAAGTTTCTGAAACCGCTCGGGATCGCCGTCGCCGCCGTCTCCCGCCGCCCCATCGCCGGGAAATGATAGCCACCACCACCGTGAAGGTGATGGCACCATTGGCCGGAGGTGGCGACGCCTCAGCTGGCCGGAAACCGCCGGTAAAATCGCTCCAGGTCGGCTCAATCTCAGCCGTTGGCTGGAGGAAGACGATAACCCGATTCCGTCGATTCTTGCTTTGAGATTCGTGCGCCGCTTATTAATATAAATCAGATTAATAATTGAATAGTGACATTTTCTGTCACACTTAATCAGTACTGTTGCATGTTAAATTTAGGCCTCTTAGAGGCATTTCCAGAGCTTAGGCCCTTAATGAAAATTGTATCCTAGGGTCTTACCTTTAACATGCCACCCTAAACATACATTTTGGTGTAGTGTACAGCCCTGTAGGACCTTTCTCCTAGGACTGGTCCTAGACTAGGTCAAAAATTATATTGGATGCCCTAGTCTCAATATTAGTCACCATGATCCCAAATTTTGGGCACATGCATTATTAGGGCTTACTTACCTCCTGCCAAAATTTAGGAATTTTTAGAAAACATTTTCCTATAGTTTTTGGTAAAATATCAAAATTTAAATTAATGGCATATATGGAGTTCTACTCCTCCCCATGGCCCCAAATTTTGGTGGTGGGTCAGTGGGGTCACCCTTGGTGCATGATAAAATTTTCAGCACCTTGGGATCACTGCATGTGGGAGAATCCACTTGCATGTGATAGCCTATGTTAAGGCTTGGTGTGCAAATAGTAAAAATGTAATTTGGTGAATTTAGCCCAATGGTTGCATGCAAGGATTATGAAATTATTTATAGTGGCTCATTAGGGTAAATGGCACTCTTCAAATTAATAATGTAATTTTTGGAATCAAAATTCCATTTATTGGAATTTACTTTATAAATAGCTATTTTGGAATTAAAAATTGGAAAATAGGATTTATTCAAGAACAAATCCAAACAACATTACCAAGGCATAGATTACATCACACTTGACCTAGGAAAATTATGATTTCTCTGTTTTGAAGAACCTTGGAGTAGATACCCTAAATTTCCCATTTTACCCTTATCATGATAATTCTTGAAATGATATATATATACCTCTGAAAAATTTGGGATTTATTCTACTGTCATAAAATATTGTTATTAGTTTATCATGAATTTCTCAGAATTTATTGGATGCATTACTTGTGTTAAACTAGTACAATGGCATTTTGGTAAATACCTTAAAATGGAACCCCATAGGCCATCTTACATTCAATTTTGATGAATCTCTGCCAATAGCCATAATTTAGTGTCTTAAAGGCTCTGTAAATTTTCTGGAATTTTTGAATATGTAATGCTTATACTTCATGTGTAAAATGGAATTTATGTGGGATTGTTATTAAATAGAAAATGACAATAAATAATTTAAGGAAAATTATGAAATTTTGAAGGCAGCAATATTTGGTCAATATATATCTCAGGAAAAATTCCCTAAGTCAGTGGATGCTTAATTAAATCACTTCATGTGTAAAGTGGCCGAGCATTTAAATTAAGAGAATTAATTAAATGACCATTTGGCCAGGAAAAATTATGAGAATCCTTAGGGTAGTTCCCTTAGTCCATAATACCTTAGGATAAATATTTAGAGGCAAGATGCCTTAAGTTTTGGAAGATCACATTTCTAGGGTAAACATAGGTCATGGTCTGCATATAACACAAATAGGTCTTGCCTTAGGGGAATTACCAGGGGATTGATTATCGGCAGAAATAAGAGAGAGTTCAACATATGTAACCCTGGTGGGTAGAGTTTTTCTTAGTGAGGGATCAAAAGTGCAAGTCTTAACTAGCAACTGGAGTGGGGATCGGCGGAAGACCGTCGGTTTTCCCGGTAATACTTTAAGCCACTAGGGTTGTACTAAAGCAATAAGGAGAGCTGGGGTGATACATGGGTAGTCATCAACTAAAATAAATATCCTTGCGAAAGGGAACGTTGGGCGTAATCCCAACATAGTTCCTAGTGCCCTTTGAGAGCCCTTCACAGGGAATACCGGGGGCAGTCCTGGGATTAACCTTAAATCTTTAAGTATAATAAACCGTAGACAAGAGTAGTATAATAGGTTAGGACATTGTCGTACCTTCTCGCCCGTGTGGGATTGGAGAGATTCATGATATATGCTCACCCGTTTTGGGGTTTGAGGGAGTTGGTATAAAGGCACTGATGTGCGTTCTCACCCGGGTTTGGGTTTGAGGGATTCAGGACGGGTTTTGGTCCTGCGAGCGGAAGGCTCGGTATGAATTACTTGCATGTGCATAAATATCGTGGCGGGGCATGCGGTACTGGCCGTTCGTCACACCGATGGCAGTACGGTGCACCAGGCGGTTGTGGGAGTTAGAGGGGCCAGTGGGTTGTTTTACACTGCGGTCTGGAGGACGACCCCCGATAACACACATCCGACCCAACAAGACTGACGGGTTTGTCAGCAAAGTACGTACGCGAGACTCTAGAGTGCACCTTGGACGTGTACAGAGGCGTATGAGAGGGGTCTAAGGCTTGGTAGTGTGCATACCGGTCTAGAAGCGGAGACGCCCGCTCCGCTGCTGCCGTAGCCACAGCGGTGGTACCCGAGAGTGATGCTAGCTCTCAAAAAGTGGGAACTAAAGGTCTGTGATCACAGAGTCGTTGTGTGTGAGTTGCACTTGCATGCGCATAAAATTGCATCATATCATTCATTCATATTAGGTCATACGCTTCATAGATCCTTATCATATAAATTAGTATGGGCTCTTTTATATGATAAGTTAAATTTCCTGGAAATCCTAACTTATATATTTGTATGGGCATTTATATAAGTTAGGGTACGTTTGTGATGATAGCTTAGTGGTAGCTTAGCTTATTTTGTACATACTGCTGTTGCTTTACTTTCCTTTACTGCACCGCTCTTACTTACTTACTACTTGTACTGTACTTAGAATTGCTAGTGTAGAATTTCATTACTTAGTTCCACTCTAGATAGATATTGTCACCTGCTTCCATTTTGCTACCCCTTGTTGTCCTCCGCTTCGTCCTCCCGCTCGGTGCCTAGGAGCTGCGGGGCGAGGTGCGGAGGAAACGACTTAGTCTTTTTGACTAATGGTCGGTGACCAACTATTTTTAGGAGCCCGTGGAGATGGAGCACCAGCACGTCGAGGAGGCAGGACATGAGGAGCAGATACCGCTTCAGCAGGCTACTACCACTACTGCACGTCCTCAGGTGGGACGAGTCTTGATGTTCTAGTTTAGCTTCCGCATTTACCATTTTGTGAGAGAGAGATTTGATGTACTGGGCATAAGCCCTTGTTACTCTTTCTTCTGTACTATTCTGTGGACTATTGATGTACTATTCATTTCCTTTATATGATTGTACTGTGACTTGTGGACTGATGGCATTTATTTACAGTTTTACTTCTTATTTCTCATATTGGCCTACAGGTTTATGATCGTACTAGCCGGCAGAATCGGCGTGTTGCGGTGTCGACTAACCCGTGAGTTAGTGCCACCGTAAGACGGCGGTTCTGGGCATAAGATCCGGTAGCCCTCCTTGGTAAGGGGGAGGGGGGTCTTACAAACTGGTATCACTTGAACAACGATCATATGAGAAAGAAGTCCACAACATGGGACCACCCCCGCCCCAGCATTAGTTTGCGGACAAACTATGCAGCGGAAGCAGTGGTGTGCCCATGTACAAAAGTCACAGAAATGGTCCACAAAGTACAATTTGATAGGCCAATTTTGCTTTAACCTTACCTTTATGCAACCTCCACAGGTCGCAGCGCCGCAAAATGCGGCTCCTCCCCCTCCAGCTGCCACTCCATTCCTACATACGGAGATGGGGCAGACCCTGACGGCGATTTTGGATGCCTTTAGAGCCCAGCAAGTCCCGGCTCCACAGCCAAATCCGGGGTCGAGCTGGCTGAGTGCATTCAAGAGCCTGTCCCCACCGACGTACCGTGGGACAGAGGATGCAGTGAAGACGGAAGAATGGCTGGAGGCCATACACGAGATCTTAGCGGGCATCAGCTGCCCAGTCGGCCAGGCAGTACCTCTAGCCACCTCCGTGCTAGAGGCCCACGCGAAGAGATGGTGGAAGTCAGTCCGGGAGACTACTTATGCGGACTTTGAGTTGTCAGAGATTTCTTGGGAGGAGTTTGGCGATGTGTTCCTGGAGCACTTCGTTTCTGCTACGGACAGGGATGCTTTGGAGGAGAGGTTTTTGAACCTCAAGCAGGGGACCAGATCTGTGATAGAGTACCAGAGGGAGTTCTCCCACTTGGCCAGGTTCGCGGGGATTCAGGACACCGACGACAGGAGGTACGCAAAGAGGTTCTACCGGGGCCTCAGGGATGATCTGAGGCAGGCTCTGTTATTCATTTCACATGGCACATCCAGGCAGATCATCGAGATGGCGAAGAAGCTGGAGGCTGACCAGCTGATGGTGCGAGCCGGAGGGAAGAGACCATTTGATGGATCGACATCAGGTGAGAGCAGTAGGGGCTCTCAGAGGGGCAGGACCATTGGATACAGGAGGGGTGGGGGACGTCGTCGTCCCAACTTCAGGCAGGAGCAGGGGCCTCCTCCAGCTTTGGCTCCCCCACCTCTACAGATGCACGATCCGAGGAGACAGGATGACCGAGGCCACCGACAAGTGGTTTGTTATGGATGCCGCCAGCCAGGGCACATCAGGTCGGAGTGCCCGCATCGATTCCATCCCCCTCCTCCTCCTCCACCTCCAGTGGCCCCCGTACAGCAGGGCCGAGGACGAGGCCGAGGACGAGGCCGAGGCCGGGGATATCATGGCAGGAGGCGCGAGCAGGAGCAGATATACGCCTTGGACCTCACAGAGCCGAGAAATCCCGAGGAGGTCATTACAGGTACTTGAAGTTAATTTTGAATTTCCTTAAATTTTCCAATGATATATATATAGTACTTGGAACCATAGGATAACCATTAACCTTCACATAAACAAACCTCAGGCATAGTCATGATCAGCGACAAGCCCGCTCATACTCTTTTCGACACGGGTGCTTCACACTCGTTCGTATCCGAGGCCTTCATCGACGGACTCGAAGGCGTGGAGAGGTTCCCTGGACTAGAGATGAGGGTACGCCTACCCGATGGATCGGAGCTGCGGACTACTGCACATTGTGACATGGAGGCCGAGATAGGCGGCAAGGCTTTCGAGGCGCCGGCAACTATCCTGAAGCTGCAAGACTTTGACTTGATCTTGGGCATGGCCTGGTTGCATCGGAACCATGCCCAGATAGATTGTCCGTCCAGGAGGATCACGCTGAGACATGGCGACTCCCATGTTATCGTTGAAGGTATCCAGCCTATCTGCCACCTACTATTATCTTCTATACAGGCTGTGAAGGCCCATGAGCAGGGTGAAGAAGTCTATATTGTCTGCTTCGAGATGGTGGGAACGGAGGCGACTATCTCAGATATTCCGGTGGTTCGGGATTTCGCCGACGTATTCCCGGAGAAATTGCCCGGGCTACCGCCTGCTAGAGACTTGGATTTCAGGATCCAGCTAGTGCCGGGAGCGAAGCCGGTGTCCCGAGCACCCTACAGGATGGCTCCTAGAGAGTTAGCAGAGTTCAGAACTCAACTGCAGGAGCTAGTCGAGTCAGGATTTGTACGGCCTAGTTCATCGCCATGGGGAGCACCAGTTCTATTTGTGAAGAAGAAGGACGGATCACTGCGATTATGTATAGATTACCGGGAGCTGAACCGGTTGACGGTCCGCAACACCTATCCTCTGCCTCGGATAGATGAGTTATTTGACCAGCTACAGGGAGCATTCTGGTTCTCCAAGTTAGATCTGCGATCCGGCTACTATCAGCTCCGTATTAGGGAAGAAGACATACCGAAGACGGCTTTCAGTTCGCGCTATGGACTATACGAATTCATGGTGATGCCTTTTGGGCTCACGAATGCTCCTGCTGCATTCATGAGTCTGATGAACCGTGTCTTCGAGCCTTTCTTGGATCGCTTCGTGATAGTATTCATCGACGACATCCTCATTTATTCTCGGACTCAGGAGGAGCATACGGAGCACTTGGCACAGGTCCTGCAGAGGTTGAGGGAGACACAGATGTACGCAAAATTTTCGAAGTGCCAGTTCTGGTTGCAGGAGGTGGCATTCCTGGGGCACACGATCAGCGGGGCTGGGTTAGCAGTGGACCCAGCCAAGATAGAGACGGTGAGGGATTGGCCACGGCCGAAGACCGCATCTGACATCCGCAGTTTCTTGGGACTAGCAGGCTATTACCGCAAGTTCGTGGAGGGGTTCTCAAGGATAGCACTCCCCCTCACGTCCTTGACGAAGAAGGATGCTGATTTTGTTTGGTCAGAGCGGTGTGAGACGGCTTTTCAGGAGCTGAAGGACCGGCTCATCTCATCCCCTATTCTTGCGCTTCCATCCGGGAGCGAAGGATTCCAGATTTACACGGACGCCTCATATCAGGGGATGGGTGCAGTCTTGATGCAGCATGGACACGTTATCGCTTATGCTTCGAGACAGTTGAAGAAGCATGAGCATAACTATCCAGTACATGATCTAGAGCTCGGGGCTGTGGTTTTCGCCCTGAAGATATGGAGGCATTACTTATATGGGATTCATTGTGACATCTTTTCAGATCACAAGAATCTCAAGTATATCGATACTCAGAAGGACCTAAACCTGAGACAGAGGAGGTGGCTGGAGTTTCTCTGTGATTATGATTACAAGATCCACTATCATCCGGGAAAAGCGAACACGGTTGCGGATGCTTTGAGCAGGAGGGCCGGCACTTCTGGACCGGAGCCCCGATTGATGTCCATAGAGCTGCTTCAGATGATGGAGGACATGCACATTACCGTGGTGTCCGAGACCGAGCCAGTGGTATATAGAGAGTATTTGAGCTCAGTGATCAGCTGCGATGATATACAGGAGCGCATCCGAGCACATCAGAGGCTGGATGCTGCGTTACAGCCGATTTTCAGTGCCCTAGAGAGGGGCAAGGTCGAGGACTACACACTACAGGATGATCTTCTTCGGTTCCGGGGCGCATCTACATACCAGCAGGGGGCAGTATTCGAGATGACATACTCCGAGAGGCACATTGCTCGAGATATTCAGTGCACCCCGGCATCACCAAGATGTGGGCAGATTTGCGGAGATCTATGTATTGGCCCGGGATGAAGAGGGAGATCACGGATTTTGTGACGCATTGCGAGACCTGCCAGCGTGTGAAGGCGGAATGCAAGAGCCCAGGAGGTTTACTACAGCCACTGCCAGTTCCAGAGTGGAAGTTTGAGGACATTGCTATGGACTTTGTACACGGATTGCCTCGCTCCCACTCCGGACATGATTCTATATGGGTTATAGTGGACAGATTGACCAAAGTCGCGCGGTTTATTCCAGTTCGGAAGGATGCCCCAGTCGCAGTTCTGGTGAGACTATTTGTGGAGCAGTACATCAGATATCATGGTATCCCCAGGACTATTGTTTCGGACCGTGATGGTCGGTTCACTTCGAGCGAGTGGAGGGCCGTGCATGCTTACTTGGGATCTCGGCTTACTTTTAGCACCGCCTTCCACCCGCAGACCGACGGACAGACCGAGCGGACCATCCGGACCATGGAGGACCTGCTCAGATTATGCATATTGGATACGGGGAGGCCTTGGGAGAGGCTGCTACCATTGATCGAGTTCTCGTATAATAACAGCCACCAGGCTAGCATCAGGATGGCTCCGTACGAGGCGCTTTATGGGAGGAGATGCCGGACACCGCTATCATGGGTACAGGATGTGGATACCAGGGCTCTGGGATCTGATTATATAGAGGACACTGAGGCTCAGATTCGATTGATCAGGGATCGGCTACTGGAGGCCCAGAGCAGGCAGGCAAAGTATTATGTTGCTCGGCACCGGAAGGTGGAGTTCCAGGTTGGAGACAGGGTATTCTTGAAGATACGTCCAGTACACGGTGTTTCTCGAGTGCGGAGGCACAAGAAGCTCAGTCCACGATACATGGGGCCATACCTGATCCTGGAGCGGATCGGCCCCTTGGCTTACCGACTGCAGCTGCCACCGGAGTTGGGTGCATTACATGACGTCTTTCATGTCTCTTCCTTACGGAGGGCTCTCCTTCGGCCGGAGCAGCACATTACTACTACAGCCGGACCAGTAGAGCCTGACAGATCAGTGAGATTGGAGCCGATCCGGATTGACGATACAGCCATCCGAGTGTTGCGGAAGAAGAAGGTCCCTCTTGTGAAGGTGCTGTGGTCCAACCATGGACGGGAGGAGCACACTTGGGAGCCGAGGGATCTGATGCTGGAGCAACACCCGGAGCTATTCGCACCAGGTACATTTAAGTTATGTCTTTAAATTTCTTGATGATTCTTGCAAATAAAACCCCGTAGACCCGAACTTAAATTTCGGGGACGAAATTATTTTCTTGTTTATTGGAATTTGTAACATCCCATGTTACTTCTGGACCCCTCAACTTAGATTGGGTTAGGCATGGGGTGAGATTTAAGGAGATCAACTAGGTTTGACCCTAGGTAGTGGGTGGTAGCCATGTGGGGCCCACTATAAGACCTTAGTCAAACTAGGTCAAACTAGCCTAATTAGGGACCCTAGCCACACCATGACCCCACCACATTGCCCTAACCCTAAAAACAATCTAAGTGGACCCTAGGGTATGTCACTGGGTCAACATTTTGACCCCAATTGACCAAAGTCAACCTTGGGCTTAATTTGGTCAAACCCACACTTATAGGCCAAATTAACCTAAGTGGGGCACCCCCCTTGACCCAAACCAAGTTGGGTTGTGCCACTAGACCCATTTCCACCATGTGGGGCCAGTCCACCCACCATAGTTGACCAGTCAACCCCAAAAGTCAAATTGGTCAACAATTTGACCTAAGGAATGAAATGAAGGCCAAGTCATTTCCCCTTGGACCAAGCCCACCAAAATTGGCCCATAGTCAGCCCAAGTGAACAAGACCAACCCTACCCCTCTAAATCAGGAGAGAGAATGCATGCAAGGGGGTAAATTTGGAAATATTAGGAGAAGAGGAGAGAGAAAGAGGAATGAAGGAAATGGTGGCCACATGGCCACCCCATCAGCTGACTTAGGCTGCCCAAAACCAAGTGGCTGACCTCCCCTCTTCATTTCCAGCAAAATTCCAGAGCTGAGAGCCACATGGCAGCTGGGTGAAATCTCCAAAGCCCAAAACCGAGCTAGCATTGGAGATATCTCCACTTATAGCCCACCTCAGTCCAAACAGAGCTCACCACCAGCTTCAGAAGGCCGAGAGGAGTGGAATTCGACTACTTACACATGGAGAACGGTGGAGAATGCAACTTTCGGGGAGGAGCTCGCCGGCGCACCACCACCACGGCAAACCGCCGCCTGACCCGCAGCCAAGCCCCGATTATGGTGCGTTTCACTTCACCTCTACCCGCACTAGCTTCTTAGATCAAATAGGCGAGAGATCGGGCTCAATTGAGCCCGATGCCATATGAGAAAATCTAGAAAATTCTAAGTTTCTGAAACCGCTCGGGATCGCCGTCGCCGCCGTCTCCCGCCGCCCCATCGCCGGGAAATGATAGCCACCACCACCGTGAAGGTGATGGCACCATTGGCCGGAGGTCGCGACGCCTCAGCTGGCCGGAAACCGCCGGTAAAATCGCTCCAGGTCGGCTCAATCTCAGCCGTTGGCTGGAGGAAGACGATAACCCGATTCCGTCGATTCTTGCTTTGAGATTCGTGCGCCGCTTATTAATATAAATCAGATTAATAATTGAATAGTGACATTTTCTGTCACACTTAATCAGTACTGTTGCATGTTAAATTTAGGCCTCTTAGAAGCATTGCCAGAGCTTAGGCCCTTAATGAAAATTGTAGCCTAGGGTCTTACCTTTAAAATGCCACCCTAAACATACATTTTGGTGTAGTGTACAGCCCTGTAGGACCTTTCTCCTAGGACTGGTCCTAGACTAGGTCAAAAATTATATTGGATGCCCTAGTCTCAATATTAGTCACCATGATCCCAAATTTTGGGCACATGCATTATTAGGGCTTACTTACCTCCTGCCAAAATTTAGGAATTTTTAGAAAACATTTTCCTATAGTGTTTGGTAAAATATCAAAATTTAAATTAATGGCATATATGGAGTTCTACTCCTCCCCATGGCCCCAAATTTTGGTGGTGGGTCAGTGGGGTCACCCTTGGTGCATGATAAAATTTTCAGCACCTTGGGATCACTGCATGTGGGAGAATCCACTTGCATGTGATAGCCTATGTTAAGGCTTGGTGTGCAAATAGTAAAAATGTAATTTGGTGAATTTAGCCCAATGGTTGCATGCAAGGATTATGAAATTATTTATAGTGGCTCATTAGGGTAAATGGCACTCTTCAAATTAATAATGTAATTTTTGGAATCAAAATTCCATTTATTGGAATTTACTTTATAAATAGCTATTTTGGAATTAAAAATTGGAAAATAGGATTTATTCAAGAACAAATCCAAACAACATTACCAAGGCATAGATTACATCACACTTGACCTAGGAAAATTATGATTTCTCTGTTTTGAAGAACCTTGGAGTAGATACCCTAAATTTCCCATTTTACCCTTATCATGATAATTCTTGAAATGATATATATATACCTCTGAAAAATTTGGGATTTATTCTACTGTCATAAAATATTGTTATTAGTTTATCATGAATTTCTCAGAATTTATTGGATGCATTACTTGTGTTAAACTAGTACAATGGCATTTTGGTAAATACCTTAAAATGGAACCCCATAGGCCATCTTACATTCAATTTTGATGAATCTCTGCCAATAGCCATAATTTAGTGTCTTAAAGGCTCTGTAAATTTTCTGGAATTTTTGAATATGTAATGCTTATACTTCATGTGTAAAATGGAATTTATGTGGGATTGTTATTAAATAGAAAATGACAATAAATAATTTAAGGAAAATTATGAAATTTTGAAGGCAGCAATATTTGGTCAATATATATCTCAGGAAAAATTCCCTAAGTCAGTGGATGCTTAATTAAATCACTTCATGTGTAAAGTGGCCGAGCATTTAAATTAAGAGAATTAATTAAATGACCATTTGGCCAGGAAAAATTATGAGAATCCTTAGGGTAGTTCCCTTAGTCCATAATACCTTAGGATAAATATTTAGAGGCAAGATGCCTTAAGTTTTGGAAGATCACATTTCTAGGGTAAACATAGGTCATGGTCTGCATATAACACAAATAGGTCTTGCCTTAGGGGAATTACCAGGGGATTGATTATCGGCAGAAATAAGAGAGAGTTCAACATATGTAACCCTGGTGGGTAGAGTTTTTCTTAGTGAGGGATCAAAAGTGCAAGTCTTAACTAGCAACTGGAGTGGGGATCGGCGGAAGACCGTCGGTTTTCCCGGTAATACTTTAAGCCACTAGGGTTGTACTAAAGCAATAAGGAGAGCTGGGGTGATACATGGGTAGTCATCAACTAAAATAAATATCCTTGCGAAAGGGAACGTTGGGCGTAATCCCAACATAGTTCCTAGTGCCCTTTGAGAGCCCTTCACAGGGAATACCGGGGGCAGTCCTGGGATTAACCTTAAATCTTTAAGTATAATAAACCGTAGACAAGAGTAGTATAATAGGTTAGGACATTGTCGTACCTTCTCGCCCGTGTGGGATTGGAGAGATTCATGATATATGCTCACCCGTTTTGGGGTTTGAGGGAGTTGGTATAAAGGCACTGATGTGCGTTCTCACCCGGGTTTGGGTTTGAGGGATTCAGGACAGGTTTTGGTCCTGCGAGCGGAAGGCTCGGTATGAATTACTTGCATGTGCATAAATATCGTGGCGGGGCATGCGGTACTGGCCGTTCGTCACACCGATGGCAGTACGGTGCACCAGGCGGTTGTGGGAGTTAGAGGGGCCAGTGGGTTGTTTTACACTGCGGTCTGGAGGACGACCCCCGATAACACACATCCGACCCAACAAGACTGACGGGTTTGTCAGCAAAGTACATACGCGAGACTCTAGAGTGCACCTTGGACGTGTACAGAGGCGTATGAGAGGGGTCTAAGGCTTGGTAGTGTGCATACCGGTCTAGAAGCGGAGACGCCCGCTCCGCTGCTGTCGTAGCCACAGCGGTGGTACCCGAGAGTGATGCTAGCTCTCAAAAAGTGGGAACTAAAGGTCTGTGATCACAGAGTCGTTGTGTGTGAGTTGCACTTGCATGCGCATAAAATTGCATCATATCATTCATTCATATTAGGTCATACGCTTCATAGATCCTTATCATATAAATTAGTATGGGCTCTTTTATATGATAAGTTAAATTTCCTGGAAATCCTAGCTTATATATTTGTATGGGCATTTATATAAGTTAGGGTACGTTTGTGATGATAGCTTAGTGGTAGCTTAGCTTATTTTGTACATACTGCTGTTGCTTTACTTTCCTTTACTGCACCGCTCTTACTTACTTACTACTTGTACTGTACTTAGAATTGCTAGTGTAGAATTTCATTACTTAGTTCCACTCTAGATAGATATTGTCACCTGCTTCCATTTTGCTACCCCTTGTTGTCCTCCGCTTCGTCCTCCCGCTCGGTGCCTAGGAGCTGCGGGGCGAGGTGCGGAGGAAACGACTTAGTCTTTTTGACTAATGGTCGGTGACCAACTATTTTTAGGAGCCCGTGGATATGGAGCACCAGCACGTCGAGGAGGCAGGACATGAGGAGCAGATACCACTTCAGCAGGCTACTACCACTACTGCACGTCCTCAGGTGGGACGAGTCTTGATGTTCTAGTTTAGCTTCCGCATTTACCATTTTGTGAGAGAGAGATTTGATGTACTGGGCATAAGCCCTTGTTACTCTTTCTTCTGTACTATTCTGTGGACTATTGATGTACTATTCATTTCCTTTATATGATTGTACTGTGACTTGTGGACTGATGGCATTTATTTACAGTTTTACTTCTTATTTCTCATATTGGCCTACAGGTTTATGATCGTACTAGCCGGCAGAATCGGCGTGTTGCGGTGTCGACTAACCCGTGAGTTAGTGCCACCGTAAGACGGCGGTTCTGGGCATAAGATCCGGTAGCCCTCCTTGGTAAGGGGGAGGGGGGTCTTACACATTAGACCGGGCGGCCTTGCGGTCTTATCCAGCAGTTTATTGACCGAGCGGCCTGGTGGTCTCCCTCAGAAGCCTGGAGACCAGGCGGTCTATCGGTCTCCCATTGCGGCATGTTCTTATCCTGCTGGAGTTGCCGAGCGGTTAACTCATTTGTCTAACCGTGCGGCCTGTGCGGTCTCCTTTATTTCTAGCCGCTAAGCACTGTACATGTTTAGTCCCACATTGTTTGTTTGTACTCTCTCATATCTCCTCCATTCTATAAAAGGGAGGTCATACCTTTGTAAATGATATCTTTTTTGGATAATAAAATTTCAATTATTCAAAATTCTATCCGCTTTGTTCTTGCATGTTCGCTACTTTTTACATGGTATCAGAGGACACGGTCTTTTCCTCCTAATTTTGTGCGCTCTCTGATTCTCGCGGCTTGTTTTCTGCTTTACGCGACCTGTCTTCGCGGCTTGCCTTCTCTTCTGTCCGCTGCCCTGTTCGCGCGGCTTGTTTCTCCTTGCTTCTCTTCTCCAGCTGCTATTCGTCGCCGCGACTTGTTTAGTTGTCGCCGCACCCTGGTTCCTTCTAGCCTCTCCGGCTTCCTGGTCGTTGCGGCCTGCTTCTGTTCTCCCGGCTTGCGACTTGTTGTTGTTGCTGCTTCTTGCTTCTCTTCTGTTTGCTCGGACTTTTTAGTACGCGCGACCTCTTCCCCGCCGTGCCTTTGTCTGCTTCCTGGCTGCTTGTGTTCGCGCGGCTTCTTCCCTTTAAACCACTGCAGTTTCGCGCGGGTTGCTCTCCTTTTTTTTCGTCTCCCCGCGGCTTCTCTTCTTCTTGCGTGGTTTCTTGCTGTTTTCTATGACTACTTCCGGTCTCACCACCCCCATTCTCTCCACCACTCCTGCAGCTCCTTCTCCTCCTCCTTCTTCGGGCAACCTTGGCACACTTTCTAAGCTTGTTGGCTCCAACTATCCCGATTGGAGCGTTTCTTTCACCTTTCTTCTTCACTCTCAGCATAAGCGTCATCACCTCACCGATGACCCTCCTCCTCATAACTCTCCTGATTTTGATGACTGGGATGCGAGTGATGCTCTTGTCCGCACTTGGCTGGCCAACAGCCTCTCTGATGAGTGCCTTCCCGTCATTCGCCATGATGAGACGGTCAAGGCCGCCTGGCTTCACCTCGCTGCTCTCTATTCGAAGGGGGGACAGACGTCCCGCATTTATACTCTCTATGCGGACCTCTTTGCCTGCCCTTCCATGTCTCCTGCTGCGGCTTATCAGCAGGTTCAAGCTCTTGGTGCTGAAATCCTCCAGAATCGCCCCTTCTCCGCGGACTTGGACGAACAGCACAAACACTTCCAGGAACTCCTGGTTGTTTGTTATCTTCTCCGTCTTCCCGATTCCTATGATATGATCCGCCAGTAGATCCTGGGTGAGGCGGAATCTCCTACTTTGGATGCCACCGCGGCTCGCATTGTCGCTGTTACTTCGCTGCTCCAACGGCCTCTGTTGGCCTCCCCCCCTTCCCAGGACTCCTTTGCTCACCAAGCTCAGAAGGGGGGACCTAGTGGCCGCGGCCACTCCGGTGGATGGGGTTCATCCCGGTTCCTCTGCTCTCATTGTGGTCGTACCGGCCATTCCATTGACCGCTGCTGGTAGAAACATCCTCATCTTCGCCCTTCCGTTGATGCTCCTTCTTCGGTCTCCGCCTCCTCTCGGCCGTCTGCCTCCGTGGCCACGACGCCAGGTAGTGCCCACGTCGTTACCCAAGGTAAATGGCTGATTGACTCCGGTGCTACAAATCATATGACTGGCAACCCTCATTGCTTCTCCCGTCTTGAGACACATGACCGCTTGCTCCCGGTTCGTGTGGCGGATGGTTCACTGTCCCCGGTTCATGGGACGGGCATGGTTCAACTCACCCCATCGCTTTGCTTGGAGGACACTCTCTATGTCCCGAAGTTCCCGTGCAATTTATTATCTGTTCCTACTTTATGCCGGCAACTTCAGTGCTCCGTCTTATTCACTCAAACTGCTTGTTCTTTTCAGGACCCGAGGACCCAGCGGATGATTGCTACTGGGACTGAGAGCGGAGGCCTCTACTTCCTCAATGATGTTTCCGCTCTGTCCGCCTACTCCTCCTCTATAGATCTCCTTCAATGGCATCTTCGTCTTGGACATCCTCCTCCTCGGATTCTTCGACAGCTTCTGCCCCACTTACCTCCTACCAGTCCTCCGCTCAACTGTGATGCGTGTCAGCTTGGCAAACATCATCGCTCCTCCTTTCCACCGAAGCAAGGCCGTGGCTCCTCTCGCCCGTTTGATCTTATTCATTCTGATGTCTGGGGTCCTGCTCCTACCCTCACTGTTGGTTGGGGTAGTTCCTATTTTGTCACTTTTATAGATGATTTTTCACGATGTACCTGGGTGTATCTATTAAAAGATCGCTCTGAACTCTTTTCTGTTTGGCAATCATTTTATTTTATGATTCAGAATCAGTTTGACATTTCTATAAACGTTTTACGTTCTGATAATGCCAAGGAATATCTTAATCATGAGTTCTCCTCTTTCTTTCACCAACATGGTCTTCTTCATCAAACTACTTGTGTTTACATCTCCTAGCAGAATGGGGTGGCAGAGCGTAAAAACCGTCACCTCCTTGATGTTGCTTGTACTCTCATGACGCAGATGCAAGTACCTCGCTCCTACTGGGGCTACGCTGTGCTCCTCGCCTGCTATCTCATCAATCGCCTTCCCTCCACAGTTCTCCACGACCAGACCCCCTTCTCCATTCTCTACCCCCACAAGGAACCTTTTCCTCTCCCTCTCCGTGTCTTTGGCTGTACGGCCTTTGTTCACGCTCCCTCCGCTACCCGCGACAAGCTTTCCCCCCGTTCCACCAAGTGTGTCTTTTTGGGGTACTCTACCACTCAAAAAGGCTATTGCTGTTTGACCCCCTTCTGCGCAAGCAATTTGTCTGCGCAGATGTGACATTTTTCGAGAATGCTTCCTACTTCTCTCCTCCCTCCTCTCTTCCTCCTGATATCTCAGTTCCCTCCACGCCTCTCGACGTCTCCCCACCTTCGTCTCCTCCTCCACCGTCTCCTTCCATGTCCGTCTCCCCACCCACCCCTCCTCCCTCTTCTCCGACGCCGTCTCTCTCTAGTCCCGGGCTATCCTTCTCCGCCACGGACGCTCCGGTCGCTGACGCACCCGTCGACCTGGATCTTCCCATTGATCTTCGCAAAGGGGTGCGGGCGTGTACTCAACACCCGCTTGCGACAGTTGTTTCCTATGATCGGCTTTCTCCTTCTCGCAGGTGTTTTGCCTTGGCTATCTCCGCTACTTCTACTCCCCGCACCTACCAGGAGGCTCTTACTCTCCCTCATTGGAAGTCTGCCATGGATGAAGAGATGGCTACTCTTACTGAAAGGGGTACCTGGACCCTTGTTCCTCCTCCCGTAGGCACTGATGTGGTTGGCTGTCGCTGGGTGTTCGTTGGAAATTCCGCCCCGACGGCACTGTGGATCGCTACAAGGCCCGGCTGGTGGCCAAAGGCTTCACTCAGACTTACGACATTGATTACTTTGACACTTTTTATCCGGTTGCTCGCCTCAGCACCATCCGGGTTCTTCTCTCTGTGGTTGTTAGCCGGGATTGGGCTATTTCCCAGCTTGATGTGAAGAATGCCTTTCTCTATGGCGATCTTCAGGAGGACGCCTACATGGAGCAACCTCCTGGGTATGTTGCTCAGGGGGAGACACGCGTATGCCGTTTGAAGAAGGCCATTTATGGCCTAAAGCAGAGCCCTTAGGCGTGGTTCGACAAATTCAGTGGCATTATGGCTACCATCGGCTTTACAAGGAGTTAGGCCGATCACTCCTTATTCATTCGCAAAACGGCCTCGGGACTGGTGGTTTTGGCAGTATATGTGGATGATATTCTTCTTACTGGCGATGACCGAGATAGGGTGGACTTGACAAAGAAGCACCTCCGTCAACACTTGGTCACGAAGGATATGGGCTCCCTGAAATACTTTTTGGGGATAGAAATCTCTCGGAAACTTGACTCGTTGGTTCTCTCCCAAAGAAAGTATGCCCTTGATCTTCTACAAGAAGCAGGATTGACAGGTGCCAAACCGGCTCGGTTTCCCATGGCTATTGGAGAAGACAAAACGTGGACGAATGACTCGCCTCTTCTATCTGATGTCACAAGGTACAGACGTTTGGTAGGCAAACTCATCTATCTCACGGTGAATAGACCCGACATCGCCTATGCTGTAGGCAAGGTCAGTCAGTTTATGCAAGCTCCCAGGGAGTGCCATCTTCAGTCTGCCTTGAAGATTTTAGAGTATGTCAAAACAACACCAGACAAAGGGCTAATCTTTCAGAAGAATGGTCATCTGAGGGTTGAGGCCTACTCAGATTCAAGTTATGCGGATGACAAAGGCGATCGTAAGTCAACATCAGGTTTTTGTACTTTTGTTGGAGGAAATCTTGTGAGTTGGAAGAGCAAGAAACAGTTTGTTGTCTCCAGATCCAGTACAGAAGCCGAATACCGGAGTATGGTGTCAACTACGTGTGAGTTGAAGTGGTTGCGGGCTCTCATGCTTGACCTAGGGGATGTCTATGACTATCCTCTTCCTATGTTCTGTGACAACAAGGCCGCTATATACATATCCAAAAATCCGGTCTTTCATGAGAGAACAAAGCATATAGAGGTTGACTGCCACTTCATTCGGGAAGAGATTTCGAAGAAACAGATCTGTACACCGTTTGTCACCTATGACAAAGAATTGGCAGATATCTTCACAAAGCCGTTCTCTACTTCCTTCTTCCACATTTGTGACAAGCTGGGCATGATTGATATCTATGCTCTAGCATGAGGGGGAGTGTTGAAGTACTAGACCGGGCGGCCTTACGGTCTTGTCCAGCGGTTTATTGACAAAAAGGCCTGGCGGTCTCCCTCAGAAGCCTGGAGACCGGGCGGTCTATCGGTCTCCCATTGCGGCATGTTCTTATCCTTCTGGAGTTGCCGAGCGGTTAACTCATTTGTCTAACCGCGCGGCCTGTGCGGTCTCCTTTATTTCTAGCCGCTCAGCACTGTGCATGTTTAGTCCCACATTGTTTGTTTGTACTCTCTCATATCTCCTCCATTCTATAAAAGGGAGGTCATACCTTTGTAAATGATATCTTTTTTGGATAATAAAATTTCAATTATTCAAAATTCTATCCGCTTTGTTCTTGCATGTTCGCTACTTTTTACAACCCCCCCCCCCCGATAGAGCAGACATCGGTTTCCTTGGGCCAGACAAAGAGTCCTCTGCCACTATATTTCCTCTTACACGGTCAGGATTCGTCCCTTGCATATCATATTGGTATGACTCTCCTCATTTCTGTGTCTTGGATACTCATAGTCCACTATTCATGAATACAATTTAATGTTTAATATTTCAGAGCTCGCTTGCCCCAAAATAATTCTTAAGTTCAGTTTGTCGTTAATTTGTTGTTATCTTGTGTTCTTTGTTATCTATTCTTTCTAATCAGAAACTTGTGGAGGAATTAATTATATTGACTGTTGCGCACAAATGTTAATCATTATGCCGGTTGCTAAACCATGATTAGATTATCACACGTCCTTACTCGTGTTGTCTTGACTTCGCCACCAATTTTTAAGTTGAACGCAAAATTAGCATTTTAAACATCAACTTCAGAATTTGGTATGCATCAATACCACATCTCCTTTTGCATTATCAAGAGAACTGGGACAACATTGGTTGTGGAGTTGGAGATGTTGTTAGGATCACTGACCATCAGAGAAGAGAGTTAGAAAGTGATGTTGGGTAGGCTACGTGGGTGCATGATTAACATGCAACCCTAGGTGAATTGTCGGGGAAACAACCAGGTAACCCTAAACTATCATATGTAAGATGCAAGATATGACGATAAATTTAAGACATTATAATAAATGATTAAATCACACACATAATATAAAGCAAGAACAAATTATTTCTTTAAGCAAAACAAGGTTTGACTTTTCTCTACGTGAAGGGCCAAAACAAGAGTGCGGGACGAATAATTACTGCAAATCACAAAATATCCCAAGAGCAGACGACCATGTCTCTTTCGATCCAAGCAAGTATGAAATCACATCATCATATATTATATTGAAGAAATTTTTCCATACAACAAAACACACTCACCAGATAAGGGGTGGGGTTGCTGAGCAATGGAGATCCGGTGACTCACGAGTGATTGATTGCTATCCGGAGGAAGAAGCAACGTTGTAATGTGGCTGGAATCAGAGTATTGTAGGTGGGGAGTATTGGTTTTGGGCTGTTGGACTGGATCGAGGCTGGGAATAGTCTTCAGGGTGGATGGGCGTGGTTTCCTGGAGGACTTGATGATTCTGTGTAGGCTTCGTGGAGGAAACGGTGAGGAGAAATTGGGAGGGCTGTTAGGTGAGGATCAGTGGGGTATTGCAATAATAATACTGTGGTGTTATAGGTGGTCTGCTGGTAGGGATTTTGTAGGGGGAGGTGGAAGTATTTGATGGTGATTTACTGGGGGGGATTAACTGTGGGTTTTGTCAAGGGAATAGGGGATTGAGTGAGGTGCATTGCAAGGTTGTCAGGATCGAGATCCTAGATGATATTATTTCGAGGTAGGATCATATCTGATTGTAGGGTCAGATCGATTATCGCTTTACAAAATCAGGATCGATTTACAAAATCAGGATCGTAGGATCGTAAGATCCTATTATCTGGATCGTGATCCTGACAACCTTGGTGCAATGTAAATTCTCCTGGGATGGAAACCTTGGCAGCCAACAGTTTTCCTGGGAGGGAAAACAGAGGGTTTTTCGGAAACGATGGCTGTTCGGGACTGCAACAAGGGAAGGGGGAAATCATTGACTATGGGTGTCGATGGGGGCTTCCGAGAGGGGAATAGCTACAACTATGGATGGGGGAAAAATGGGAGCGGGTAAATACCTAGGAGTCATCACCTAGGGCCTCACAGAATTGTCACCGTGAGAAGATCGCTGGATTCCAAGAATTTTTCTTCTCAAAATTCTGCAATAGCCTCCAAACACCTCCTCTGTTCATATTTATATTAAAACAACATTAGGGATTCCTTTACTACAACAAATATGATTGATCGTTAATGTAACGAACCCGATTACAATAAATAAAGTTTGAAAATACAATGTAATATGTGGAAATATAAGTAAACAAAAATCCGGATGCATCCACGGAGTTGAATCATCGATCCGGAAATGTTAAATATGTCATGTGGCCAATTGGACCCGAACGGGTCCAAAACTCGCCCTTCGCCGCCGGTCCGCATCGCCGTTCGACATCAGAAAGGCTAACCTGACTCTGATTTCATTTGGCACAATGGAAGTAAAAGGATAGCCCGGTGCACAAAGCATCCCCGCGCAATGAAGGTCTGGGGAAGGGTTCCACCACAAGGGTGAAATGTTGGCAAACCTTATCCTGCATTTTTGCGAGAGACTACTTCCAGGACTCGAACCCGTGACCTCAAAATCACACGGCGACACCTTAATCGGTGCACCATGGCTCCCCTTCTAATGACAAATATTTGGCGCAGTGGAAGTAACTAATAAATTTTTTTAATGAGAAATATTTGAGAGGAAAATGGCCTTGACGGTTAGGGTTTCTTCTTATTAACAAAAGTTAATTTAAGAGATACATGTGGATATTTATAGCCCCAAACTTCAAAAAATGAAAGATAAATGCAAGTAAACAAGGACGTGTTGACTTGTATTAGGATTCCGATAGACTATTATTAGGGCCCTAATATAATGAAATCATCCAGAGCCTGATTTTTCTAGAACTATCGATGTCTCTATAATGAAATCATCCCAGAATGATGCGATGCTCATGCAAGTAGCCAACAAATAAAATAACAATGAACATTAAAATAACAATGTTGTAAATATTGGATGTCGACGACATATCATATCGAGTTTTTAAATGTCGGATGTCAGAAGTTGAAGCCATGTCAGAGATATAATATTGGACTTGCATATCTTATAAATAATATTTTTACGTATACTAACTATAATTATATGTTATAAAAATAGATAATAATAACAAATTGATAAAAATGAGTCATTTATATTACAAAATAAAATCAAATAGTATTTAAAATAAAATATTATTAATAAATACAAAATGATATATTGTAAAATATGTTTAGTAGTATACAATAATTTTATTTTGATAATAATAAGTTGTGCAGATAAAGAAGATTGAAAAGTAAAATAATCCTTAATTGATTTCAAACTCATAAATTTTAATTAAAACATGCAAACAATCAACTAATAAATGTACTAAATATTTCCATATTTTTTGTAATATATAATTAAAAATTTGTGAAATAATTATACAAAATTGGTTGTAAAAATAAATTGTTTAAAAAATCAAAATATTAACTATAATTGATTCAAACATACATAATATAATTAATATAGACGATTTAAACATATTTAAGCACATAAAGTTTTATTAAAAATATGCAAACTGTAGAAAAGTGGTTCAAACCTTGTATATCCTTCTTGAATTCAAAAATACAAGTATGAGTACAACTATATAGGAGAGAGGAGAGGACAAATAAGTTACACAAACAATGTGAGACTAAACATTAAATCCTACATGAGCCATATTAATTGGCCAATACATCATTTTTCCTAGTATTCTCTAACACTCCCCCGCAAGCTGGAGTGTACAAGTCGTAGACATCAAGCTTGGATAAGAACTGATGGTACATTTTTCATGGTAATGCCTTGGTGAGAATGTCGACAACTTGCCCTGACGCAGGAACATGCTCCAGCTCTAACTTCTTTAATTGAACATTTTCACGAACAAAATTACAGTCAACTTCAATGTGCTTGGTCCGCTCATGAAACACATGATTCTTTGCAGTGTGAATTGCAGCCTGACAATTGTAAAACAAGGTTGCTGTTGAGGATAAGGTGACCCCCAAATCACCAAGTAGACCCTCAAGCCAAGTGAGTTTAGATACAACAACTGTCATTGCATGATACTCAGTTTCAGCAGAAGAGCGAGCAACCACAGACTGCTGCTTGCTACACCAAGTGATAATATTCCCCCCGAAGTAGGTATAGAAACTTGTAGTGGAAGTCGATCACCCAGGGAGCCCGCATAGTCCGCATATGAGTATGTAACAAGAGATAGAGATGAGGATGATTTATATACCAATCCTTGTCCAGGAGCTATCTTCAAATATCTGAGGATGAGTTCTACTGCCTGGAGATGAGAAGTCCGAGGAGCATGCATAAATCAGCTGACCACTCCAACAATAAACAAAATATCAAGTTTTGTAACTGTTAGACATATCAATTTTCTCACAAGATGCTAATAGTACTCGCGGTTCATAAGCAGGGAATCAGAGTCAGACCCATGAACACATAACTTGTGGTTGGCATCCATCGGAGTTTCCACAAGTTTACACCTATAGTAGCCAGCATAGTGGAGGAGATCAAGATAATACTTACGTTGTGACAGAACAAGACCATTAGACTGTCTTGCAACCTCAAGTCCAATAAAGTACCTGAGAGCCCCCAGATCTTTTGTCTGTAAAATGGAGTTCATGTGTTGCTTGATTTTCTGTGTCCATGTGGTGTCATCAGCAGTAATCAAGATATCATCCACATAAACTAGGAGAATGACAGTCCCAGTTGATTGATGATGAGTGAAGAAAGAGAAGTCAGCCGAGCTGCGCTTGAATCCAACGTCGCGAATGACCTTCTTAAAATTTTCAAACCAAGCCATGGGAGATTGTTTGAGACCATAAATAGATTTCCTAAGATGACAGACACGAGACTCCCCCGTGATCTCAAACCTGGGATGTTGATGGATGTAGACCGTTTCTTGAATATCACCATTCAAAAAGGCATTTTTAATATCCAGTTGATGGAGAGGCTAGTGACGATACATAACTAAGGAGATCAGTACCCAAACAGAGTTCAACTTGGCAATGGTAGAAAATGTTTCATCATAATCAAGTTCCTGTTGTTGAGTAAATTCTCGAGCCACAAGACGGGCCTTTAGCCTGTCGATTGTCCCATCTGGAGCATGTTTTATAGCAAACACCCACTTGCAACTGACACACTAATGTCCGGGAAGAAGAGGAACCATATCCCAAGTCTGGTTAGACCAAAGTGCTGTCATTTCCTCGACCATGGCCGCGCGCCACCCTGGATGTAGAAGAGCCTCATGCACTGAGTTAGGAATAAAAATGGAGGAGAGGGAGAGAGCAAACTTGCATAAAAGTGGAGAAAGGCGATGCATAGAAGCATAATTGGCCATAGGGTGAGCGGTAGATGCTGATGCTGGATTGTCAGTCCGCAAGATAGCACTGATGAAGGAAGGTTGTTGTAGAGCTCCAAAGACCGGGGTACGACTTGTGTAGACACAAATAAGAGGCGGTTTGGGTGGTAGAGGTGGAACAAGTGCCAGAAGAGGAGTGGGAAGAAGAGGTGGTAGAGAAGACGTGACAGGAACAGTCAGATGAGGAATGGAAGGGGAGAGAGTAGGAGCGGTGGCCGATGATGAGTCGTAGAATGGTTGAGCCTCCCAAAAGGTTACATCGACAGAGACAAAAACTTTGTCAGTAGTCGGAGAATAACATATATAGCCTTTCTGGGTCCGAGAGTATCCGAGAAACACACATTTGCTGGCTCGAGGAGCAAACTTATCCGTGATCGGACCAAGATTGTGAACAGAGCTTATACAACCAAATATACGAGGCGTGAGAGTAAACAAGGATTGAAACAAAAAGAGAAGACTAAACGGAGTGACATAGTTGAACACAGAAGAGGGATGCGATTGATGAAGTGACATGACACAGAGACAACAAAGTTTCAAAAACGAGTAGGAACCTGCATTTGAAGCATGAGGGAGCGAGTAACATCAAGAAGATGACGATTCTTTCGCTCTGCCAAACCATTTTGTTGAGGCGTGTATGCACACGAGATTTGATGTATAATACCGAATTCGATGCATAAGTTTGCAAATGTCCGGCTAGTGTATTCCCTGACATTATTCGTGTGAATGACTTTTAGAGGAGAGGGGAACTGTGTACATATTTCGTTAAGGAAGGAACAAAACATAGTGGTTAGTTCAGCATGATCCCGAAATAAGTATAATCAGGTTAAGCGTGAATAATCATCAATAAAAGTGACAAAATAACGATAGCCGAACATACTTGGGGTTTTATAAGGTCCCCAAATATCAGAATGCACTAATGATAATGGAGTATCACTCCGAATACAAGTAGAAGGAAGATAAATATGATATTGTTTGTCAAAGATACAAGATTCATAAGAAAATTCATGCAAAGAGATATCCGAAAGAGCCTTCTTGAGATTTTGGAGGTGAACATGCCTAAGACGATGATGTTAATTAGTAGTAGAGACAACAAAGAGAGTAGAAGGAGGGACATCGAGGAGGTAGAGCTCATTTTACAGCCGTCTCTTACCAATAATATTCTGCATTTTTCGATCCTGCACAACCAAGGTAGAAGGTGAGGAAGTAACACAATAATTAAGGTCTTATGTGAGATGGCTAACGAAGAGCAAGTTACATGGGGAACCGGGAACATGAAGAGCAGAACTCAGAGAGAGAGTGGGTGTGAGAGGTATATTAACAACGCCAAAAACGAGGGTGGTATCACCATTCACCATAGTGATGAAATATGGGTGAGCAATCACCGAATATTGTGGAGGACATTACGAAGTAATATGATGTGTGACACCAGAATCCACAATACAGTGAGAGCCCTGTAAGAGACAAGATATACCTTCATTGGAAATAGATACGACGGATCCATATTAGCGAGAGATCACCCCTTGCAGGTGTTGGAGCTAAGTGCGTAGAGCATCAGTGTCTGCCTGAGCAGAGACAGCAGAATCCAGGGAAGGAACAATAGGAGGATCAGCCATAGCAAGAGCAGCAAGATGTGGAGGCAGACCATGTTTGCGATAGCAGGTGGCCTTAAGATGGCCATCCCGTCCGCAATAGGTGCACTTAAATTGAGATTTGCTAGACTGGCCATGTCCCTGAGACTTGTTGCGTCCCCAAGAGCCGAGGACCCCCCGAGCAGGCATAGCAGGTGTAGAGTGCTGTAGAAGAGCTGGAGAGAGAGTAACAAGAGCATCCTGGGGTGGGGTGAACTTTAGAAGCATAGAGCACACATCATAAAAAGATGAGGTGGTAGTAGATGAAAGAATCTAGGCCCGGACAATGTGCAGGTGAGAGGAAACCCAGGACATCATCATCACAATCCTGACAACTTCTTTTTTAGCCCGTTGAGGGTCAGATCTGTAGTGGGAGGCTGATGCTGGATCCAGGCCTCGATCAGGGTCTTGGCTTTAGCAACAAAGGAGATCATATCACTAGGAGCCCTGGTATCAAAGTTCTGAAGATCCGAGATAATATCTAATAAGCGTTGAAAACTATTCTGGCCAGAGTAAAAAGAATGAAGCTCCTCACACTTGGCCTTTGCCGTGTCATGATACAAAGCCATTCGATAGGGCTCAGTGTCTATGGAGTTGAGTAGCCTAGATTGGACCCGGACATCATCTCAAACCCACTCATCGGTGGGAGCGGTCGGAGTGACCCGAGTCAGTTGATGAAGAAGGCATTTCGTCTGCAGGACGCGACGAACCGAGTGTACCCATTCTATAAAATTTTTCTTCCCACTAAGAGAGATAGTATTAATTCGGAGTTCATCGCGAATCTCGGGGATTGGTGCTGAAACACGATCAGGTAGAACAGAGGAGGCATTAGAATTTTCGGATGCCATGAGGTCGTAGTGGGTAGAAGAAGCCCGCAACGGTTAGAGGTACAATGACAAGAATCCTGGGTGGGCAACGACCAGAAGGAGCAGAGGCCAGCGAACATGCACTAGACCGTGTGGTTAGAAGCAGACCACAACAAGATCAGTAGAGTAAACGAGAAGATGCAGGCAGTCCGCATGAACAGCCAAGTCGAGCAGAGAAGCACGAAGCGGCAAGGCAGACGACAAGAGAAGAGCGTCAAGGCAGTCCGGTTGACAAGAAGGCCCCACAAAAGAAGTCGGCGCGACAAAGAACCTGCGCGGCAAGAAACGAGGCCGCGGTGGGAAAGAATCCTTGCGATAAGAGGTCTGTGCGACAAGGAGACCGCGCGACAAGAAGAGCGAGATGGTCGCATCAGACAGAAACAGGTCGCAGCAGATAGGAGCTTACCGGCTGCGACTAGAACAAGTGGCCAGACGGTTAGATCTAACCGCAGTAAGAAGGGAAATCGCAGAGGGTAGAAAGAAGCACGTAGCGGTTAGGAAAAACTAACCACACGGGAGTGGGGTCCACTTACCAGAGAGAGGAAGGCTATAAAAGGAGCATAGAAGAGAGAAGAGGTGGATCCACGGGAAAGAAGAGAGAGGCAGTTAGAAAGGGGGAAGTCACAAAAGCAATGCGGTCAAGCAAAAACACAAGGCGAGTGGTTAGAAAAGGAGAAGCCGCAAGGGTGCGGTTAGGCCGAAACACACGCCGCACGGTTAACCGGAAGACTGGGTGGTTAGAAAAAAACAGGCCGAATCGTTCCCTCTGATACCATGTAGAAAAGTGTTTCAAACCTTGTATATCCTTCTTGAATTCAAAAATACAAGTATGAGTACAAATATATAGGAGAGAGGAGAGGAAGACTCGGCTATACAACCAATGTGGGACTAAACACTACATCCTACATGGACCATATTAATGGGTCAATACATCATTTTTCCTAGTATTATCTAACACAAACAATCAACTATTATATTAAATATTTTCATATTTGTTGTAATATGAAATTAAAAATTATGAAATAATTATACAAAATTAGTTGTAAGAATAAAATGTTAAAAAATTTGAAACATTAACTCTTATCGATTTAAACATACATAATATAATATATATATAGACGATTTAAACATATTCTGTTAGTCTGCTAACATAACATAAAATAAAATATCAGACGATATATTTAAAAGTCATGTCGGCTGATATGTCAAAAAAAATGGATATGTTGGCCTATATTTGACAAAAGGACAACCTATTTTTTTTAGAAAAACATATCGTTTTCCCCTTAAAAATGACATGTCGGGAGATATGTCGAACATGTCGGATAACATTTAAAACAATGAAAAATAATAAAAAAAAATTACAAATAATTGGCTAATCCAATCACCAGAAAGAGCAAAGGTGAGAGAAAAATCAAATAGAAAATAAGACTCCAAATTTACCCAAATAACATAGAGTGAAGCAGATGTATTGCAATTGAAAGTAAGGAGTTCGATAAACAAGCAAGTGCAAGTTGAATTAAAACCATAAGCACTTCCATGAAATGCTCGGCAAAAATACGTTTCAAACTGAATGATAATTATACAAACTAGTAGGGATTTAGATGCCTTATAATATGTTGCTTCACTCAAATAAACAATAAAGATCATTATTAACTTTCAGTTGGAATTTAAACAAGCAATTAAGACCAAATGTGGAGAATTGCTGCAGTTTGAGGGACGGGGTAGCAGATTCGCTGCAGTTTGAGGGCTGGGACTGTTGAAAATCATGAAGTGAAAGTGGGTGATGAGGCAGATCGTGCGGTCTGAGCGGTCTGAGTCCGCGACCTGGGCTGACTGATGTTGCAGCCTGGGTGGACTGGTCAGGTTGGTCTTGGTGGCCTGGCTGTTCTAGTGGAGTGGCCTGCCCGGCCTGAGTTTGGCGGTCTGGTGGCAGTGCTCAGCTCGGCCCGCGGTTCTGCAGATAGGCCGGTATTGGAGTAACCGTGCGGATTGGAGGATAAGTCCGAGGATTGTGGTGGACTTGGTTAGAGTCCACAGAGTCTGCGATTGCGGACTGGTTTTGGAGATCAGCATTGGTCCTTGTCGAGTTCTCCGGTGTTGCGGTGTATGTGCCGCTTCCTTGGTGGCGGACTGACAATGGTGTTTGGCAGTCTGGTTTTTGTGTCCGCCGAGCTCGCGCCAGGCTCTTGTTGGTTTGGACTTGGTCATACTCTGTGGAAAGTCCAGAGTATCTGCAGTGTCCGCGGAGTCCGCTGCTGACCGGGCGGTCTGCCTTTTGGTCGTGGACTCTTGCAGCAAGCTGAGGCCTTATTCTCGAGCAGTGCGGACTGTCGCCATGTCCGCGTATAGTGTGCAGACTGATGATGTATAAGTTGTGGATGTGTCTGTGTGCTGTGCAGTGTGACAGACTAGTCGGGTGCATGCGGGCTGTGCGGAATGTGGCTGTGTCCACATGTAGCATGCAGACTGTTGCAGTGAATGGGGTGTTGCTATGTCCGTGTGCTGCATGTGTGCGGACTGGCGCGGTGTCCGCCTATTGGTGGAATGTCGTCTTGGCTCCTGGCAGGTTGTTCGAAGTCCGATTAAGTCCTTGCGGACTTGGCAGACTGGGCTTTGCTAGCTGCGAGCTGGGGTGGTGACACTATTCCTTAGGGCGGTGACCACACTCCTCACCCCGCCTATAAATAGACCCCCCCGACACGTCTATAGTAACTGAGTAAACAGTAAGTTGAAACTTATTTAGGTACTGCGACCTCGGTTTTCGTGTCCGCGCGGTTTGATCAGAGTTAACTGGTTATTGTTTGTAGGTTGCGCGGCTAGCACTGTGGAGCCAGGAGTTTGGCTTTGACTTCGGTCAGGATCAGTGAAGTTTGCGGTTACAATCGGCGGTCTCAGCAGGTCGCTTCTGTGGCTTGTCAGTTTTCTCTGCTTCATCTTTTCCAAGTTCAATAACCTGTCCGCCGGACTCGGGCGGTTAGGCAGTCTGTTCTTCAATTCGGCAGCAGTCAACAAATAACAGCATGTCTGCGTGACCTCGCGGTCTCGGCAGACTCCGTGTTCTATTCAGCTTCTAGCAGCAGTAGTTCGGGTGGCTTCGGCGACCTTGGCGATCTGGGCGATCTCAGCGGTCTCCAGTTCTGTTTGCCCGGATTGTTTTGTTTCTTTCTGTTTTTCCTTGTACTGGCAAAATCATGTCTCGCCACGTATACCTCGCACTGTAAAGAAGTTTATAAATATATGATCTGCTTGTTCCTTCTACTTGCAATTGGTGTTTGAGCTTGTTTTCCTAGTTTCGCTTGATCAAGGTGTGATCTTGATAGCTTTGAGAATATTAATTTAGCGTCAGACTATCTTGTTGATCATCTTGAGAAAATTGAATATGGTATCAGAGGGAGATTCAGTTGCTTGAGCAGTGATCAACTTGTGTTGTGATCTGTTCTTCTGGAAGCCTTACCAAGGTTGTTTGCAATGGAAGTGAGTTATGCAAGAGGTCTGGGTATTGAACTCTTAACGCCGACTAACTTTAAGAAGTGGAATTAGTGCATGAAGAGTTACCTTCTGGGCGAGGAACTATGAGAGGTCGTCAGTGGCGACGACAGGCAGGAAGTTACACCTCCTTTTGGGACTACTAAGCAGGTGAGGGTCTGGAGGAAAACAAATGCAAAGACGGAGTTTATCCTCAAGAGGGCTGTTTCACCGGAGCTGTTTGATCACATCATTGGATGTGAGTCAGCTGCTGATATTTGGACAACCATTAATGAGTTGTTAAGCAGGAAGAATGTAGCCAGGATACAGTTTCTGGAGAATGAGTTGGCTAGAACAACTCAAGGAGACCTGACCATCTCAAAGTTCTTTCTGAAGATGAAGAGTCTGTGTGCTGAGTTATCAGCGCTTGATCCTGATGAGCCGATCTCTGAGGCTAAGATGAAAAGGCATAAGCCGCGGAAGGAGTATGTGGCCTTTGTAACCTCTATTCAAAGCTGGGCTACTCAACCTTCTCTGCTGGAACTTGAGAACCTGCTTGCTTCGCAGGAAAGCTTGGCCAGACAGATGGTTAGAGTTACTGTATCTGAGGAAGGTAATGAAACACTCTTCATAGGTAAGAAGAAGAAGAGATGGGAAGTGAAGAAGAAGAAAACCGTTGTTGAAAATGAGCCTTCAACCTCTTATCAGTTAGAGAGGAGCGCTACTCCTAAGAAGGATTGGAAGAAGAATTTGAAGTGCTACAGGTGTTATTAGCCGGGTCACTCCAAGCGTGACTGCAAGGTCAAGATGCAACCTTGGCATGCTGCAGACAAGGAGGAAGCTTCCTCTAGTACTGAGGAAGCTGGCTGGGGTGGAGCTTTTGTGACGGGCACTTATGTCTGTGCCTTGTCCCCCATCTACTTTGAAGACGACTGGATCGTGGACTCCGGGTATGGTAATCACCTCACCAGAGACAAGTCGAAGTTCTCCTCGCTGCAAACTTACTCAGGCAACGAAGCTATTATTACTGCTGATAATACTGTTTATGTAGTAGAGAAGGAGGGGGTTGTGTCCTTGGGTAGTGATAAGGGGCCACTCACGTTAAGGAGTGTGTATCATGTTCCGGGCATGATGAAGAACCTCTTCTCTGTGACCAATGCGATAGACGAAGGTTATCACGTTCTGTTTGGGCCAATAGAAGTGATGTTTCTTCGCAACGTATCAACGGTAAAGGCTGATGTTGCTCACGTTGGGAGGAGAGTAAAGAACTTGTTTGTTCTTGCAACAAACTTCTATGTTGATCGGATGAGGGCAAACGATAGCGCTGCTATTTGTCATAAGAGGCTGGGGCATGTAGGGATGGATAAGCTGAAAGCTATGACAAACAGGAGCCTTGTGAAATGCTTGCCTAAGCTATCATCCTTTGGCGATGGTCATGTTTGCGCAGGATGTCAATACGGTAAGGCTAATCGCCTTCCGTTTGATAAGTCACAAACGAGGAGCAAGAGACCTTTGGAGTGTATCCATGGTGACTTGATGGGGCCAACTGCCAATACTAGTCTTGGAGGCAGCAGATACATGCTTGTGTTGATTGATGACTACTCAAGATACACTTGGTGTATTTCATGAAGGAGAAGTCTGCAGCTTTCCAACTGTTTGTGGAGTTCAAGGAGCTGGTGGAGGGCCGGCTTGGCCCGCGGATCAAGAAGTTTTGATCAGACAACGGTGGTGAGTTTGTCTCCTCCGAATTTTCTAACTTCTACAGGAAGCACGGGATCCAGAGAGAGCTTACTTGTGCTCATACTCCACAACAAAACGGAGCAGCGAAGCGGAAGATCCGTCATCTAACGGAAACCTGCAAGTGCTGGCTTCATGCAAAAGACATTCCAGGTCCTTTTGGGCGGAAGGAATGGCTTGCGCAACCTATGTCATCAATCAGATGCCTCTAAGTCCGATCAATATGAAGTCTCCTTTCGAGATGTTGCTGAAGGAGAAGCCAAGCATGGAACACCTTCGGGTGTTTGGATCAACTTGCTATGTGCATGTCCCGGATGCCTCAAAGACAAAGCTTGATGCAAAGGCAAGGAAGCTTGTCTTTGTAGGATATGATGAGCGGAAGAAGGGATGAAAATGCATGGATCCTGCGACAAAGAAGTTTGTTGTATCAAGAGACGTGGTCTTTGATGAACTGACGTCGTATGGAGGAGGCTCGGTTGAGCTATCAGAAAGCAAGGCTGATGAAGAGCAGAAGGTGGTTGCTGAAGTCCTTCAAGAGGAGCTTGCTGTTTCACCAGCAGCTCCTGTTGCTTCAAGCTCTAGGGCAGAGGCCTCTAGTTCAGGAGGCAGGGGGAGCATTGCTCAAATTTTGCCCGGAAATGGAGCTGAGCCTGAAGAAGCAATGGAGGTGGTGAGCAAGGAGCAGACCCTTCGGAGATCAAAGAGGACTATCAAGCCACCAGCTCAATACTGTGATGGGAATGCAGTGAGCTTTGTCTCCTGATTCTTTGCAGGTCCTCTGGATGAGCGAGAGCCTGCAAACTTCAATGAGGCCACTGGAGTCAAGGAGTGGGAAGATGCCATGAAGGAGGAGATTTCTGCACTCAAGAAGAATGAAACCTGAGACCTTGTGCCCAAGGTTGATGGCATTACTCCAGTGTGAAAGTTTATAGTTGCCTACCTAAATCACCTAGAGGGGGGGGTGAATAGGTGAGATGTGCGTCTTTTTGCGGAATAAAAATTTCAAACCAATGCACAGAACTATCTACCAATCACAGACGAGACAAGATTTATAGTGGTTCCCCAACCTTGGGTACATCCACTTTCCCTCACCGATCTAGCAATATACTAGACTCGGCTACTCCACTATCTCGGATTGAAAATCAATCCTACCCTTGGAACAACGTTCCTACAATCTCAATCCACAAAAATGGATCTACACTCGGAAGATAACACTTCCTACAATCTCGAAGACAAAAGCTCCTACACTCGGAGAAATTTCTCCTACAAGAATGAAATAAATTTTTGTATAGAAATACAAACAGTAATTCCTTTTTCAGATCTGCAACTATCGGCCATGATCTTCTTCTTCTAGGCTTTGCGGCTTTATCATAATGGTGAAGAAAATCTCGGAAAGATCGGATCTGAATCTTCTTGGCTTCACACAATCGGTCGAATAGAAGATGACGAGATGAGCGACGATCCGATCTGTAAAGCCTTCTTGATCTGAATCCTCTAAAAGCGAAACCCTAGCCTGTCGGGAATCAGCGGCGGCGGCGGCGGTTTCGTTTCTTGGAGAGAGAGAGGAAATCAGAGACTTGAGAAAGGTACGGATGCAAAACTTCTGAATATTCTCCTTGATTACTTAGGGTTTGTCGGTTTGACAAGACTATATATATGATCGGTGAATATTAGCCATAATTAAGTCATTATGAGATATACGTGGACCAATCACGTCAAGACTCATTAAGAATTCTGTTATTCTGGACTTAAAAAAAATTTCAGAAGAATTGAAGTAATATACTCGAGAGAGAAAGGACTACTCGAGTACATTGCAGAGCTACTCGAGTGGGTAGAAGATAACTACTCGAGTATATAAGAAAACTACTCGAGAGAGAATAAGATAGTTACTCGAGTACATGGAGTCAACTACCCGAGTAAGCTTGAAGAAAAAGAGATCAGCTACTCGAGTATCAAAATGACATACTCTATTACTTAGGTAGTTACACGAGAGGTGGAGTGGACTACTCGAGTATAAGGAATACTACTCGAGTAAATGAGAATGAACTACTCGAGTGGTTGAGAAACTACTCGAGACAGTGACTTAGAAAATTTTTGGAACTGGAATAATGCACTACTCGAGTATAGAAGTTGAACTACTCGAGAGGATAAGAACTACTCGAGTATATGGAAGTAACTACTTGAGTAATTCACTTAGAAGAATTTTCAGGAATGGAATTCTGGAATACTCGAGAATAAACACTGGACTACTCGAGTAGTAAATGAACTACTCGAGTACATGACTTAGACTACTCGAGTAAATAAGAACTACGTGAGAGTCAGAATTCAGTTACTCGAGACAAAAGATAAAACTACTCGAGTATATATGTAGCCTACTCGAGTATTTCACTTAGAAAATATTTGGAGGAGAAAATTCTGTAAACCCGAGAGAGAAAGGAAATCTACTCGAGTAGTTGTCTTAACTACTCGAGAGCCATAATTAGACTACTCGGGATCTATCATACTTACTCGAGTAAGAACAATATTACTCGAGTATGAACTTAGCTATGTACTCGAGTAGGTATAGAACTACTCGAGTATTTTACTTAGCAAATTCTCTTGACAGAATTCTCTTCTTCTTTGATGAGACCAGCATCAAGTCTTTTCCACTTAGTCCTAGAGCTTGAATATGAAGTGTATCCCAATAGAGAGGCTACACATGAGTCAACACCTTGGATCACACAATGAGGGATTACATTGTATGGTCCTGTGTTTGGTGACTCATTGTAGACTGACATTGGTCTACACTTTCCATTGGAATCCTGCAAACACATAACTCAAACCAAGCATCAAATACAACTTAATTCATCTTAGTTCAAGGATGACTTCATCAAATCTAGGTTAGTGTGGATACAATACCCAACACAGTGACTTTCAAGTCGGTGTACAAGTTGAAGAAGAAGGCTGATGGGAGCATGGAAAGATACAAGGCTCGCCTTGTTGCTCGAGGATTCTCACAACAGTATGGAGATGACTATGAGGAGACATTTAGTCCAGTTGTAAAGATGACTTCGGTTTGGGTGGTGATCGCCTTGGCTGCTTGCCGAGGATGGAGGTTGTTGCAGCTTGATGTAAAGAATGCCTTTCTTTACGGAGAGATTGATAAGGACATCTTCATGGATCAGCCGCTTGGTTTTGTTTCTGAAGTTCATCCGGACTATGTCTACAAGCTCAGGAAGGCTCTGTACGGGTTGAAGCAGGCTCCAAGAGCTTGGCATGGGAAGATAGCAGAATACCTCCAATTCTGCGGATACCTGACTTCCAACTCAGATTCAAGCTTGTTCATCAAGAAGAAGGGGGAGCTTCAAGTCTTGGTCCCGCTGTATGTTGATGATATGATCATCACATGGAACTCAGAGGAGGAGGTAGCTAGGCTCAGGGCTGAGCTAGCTATTCGCTTCGAGATGAAATACTTGGGAGAGCTTCATCACTTTCTTGGTCTCAAAGTGGAGAGGAAGGAGAGCGGGATACTCATTTGCTAGAAGGGATATGCGGATCGCATTGTGAATCGATTCAGCATGAAGGAAGGGAAGAGTTGCTCTACTCCTCTAGATCATGGCCTGAAGCTTCGACGAGATGAATGAATGATTCTTCCTGATCCCTTAGTGTTCATAGCTCTAGTGGGGAGCTTGATCTACCTAACGATTACAAGACCAGACATTGCTTACGCTGTTGGCCGAGTAAGTCGGTTTATGGCAGAGCCAAGGAAGTCTCATCTGGTGGCGACATAGAATATCTTGAAGTATGTTAAGTCTACTTCTGATATGGGGCTCCTTTATAGGAGGGACACAGACTTTTCTTTGCTAGGATTCACGGATGCTGATTATGTTGGTGACTCGGATAATCGAAGATCAACGTCGGGTTATGTTTTCACTTGTGGATCAGCTTGCATCTCGTGGTGTAGCAAGAAGCAGGACTCGGTGTCTGTCTCAACTACGGAAGCAGAGTATAAGGCTTCGGCTTTGGCTACTCGAGAAGCCATTTAGCTAAGGAGGCTAGTTGAGGACATCCATGAGGAAGTGCAAGGTCCAACTCTGCTCCGAGGTGACAATGAAAGTGCTCTCAAACTGGTAAACAATCCAGTTTGTCATGAAAGGACGAAGCATATAGAGATCGAGCACCACTTCATAAGGGAGAAGGTGTTGGAGGGATCTCTTATGGTCGGGCATGTTCGCAGTGAAGACAACCTTGCTGACATCTTCACGAAGCCGTTGTCGAAGGGGCCATTTCAGCGTCTACGAGGTTTACTGGGCTTGATCACCACTTCTCACTTCAAGGGGGAGTGTTGAAAATCATGAAGTGAAAGTTGGTGATGGGGCAGATTGTGCGGTCTGAGTCCGCGTCCTGGGCGGACTAATGTTGCGGCTTGGGTGGACTGGTCAGGTTGGTCTTGGTGGCTTGGCTGTTCTAGTGGAGCGGCCTGCGCGGCCTGAGTCTGGCAGTGTGGTGGCGGTGCTCAGCTCGGCCTGCGGTTCTGCAGATAGGCCGGTATTGGAGTAACCGTGCGGATTGGAGGATAAGTCTGCGGATTGTGGCGGACTTGGTTAGAGTCCGCTGAGTCCGCAATTGCGGACTGGTTTTGGAGATCGGCATTGGTCCTTGCCGAGTTATCCGGTGTTGCGGTGGATGAGCCGCTTTCTTGGTGGCAGACTGACCATGGTATTTGGCGGTCTGGTTTTTGTGTCCGCTGAGCTCGTGCCAGGCACTTGTTGGTTTGGACTTGGTCACACTCTGTGGTAAGTCCAGGGTATCCGCAGTGTCCGCGGAGTCCGCTGTTGACCGGGCAGTCTACCTTTTGGTCGTGGACTCTTGTAGCGAGTTGAGGCCTTGTTCTCGAGCAGTGTGGACTATCACCATGTCCGCGTATGATGTGCGGACTGATGCAGTATAGGATGTGGCTGTGTCCGTGTGCTGTGCAGTGTGGCAGACTGGTCGGGTGCATGCGGGCTGTGCGGACTGTGGCCGTGTCCGCATGTAGCATGCAGAATGTTGCAGTGAATGAGGTGTTACTGTGTCCGCGTGCTGCATGTGTGTGGACTGGCGCGGTGTACGCCTATTGGTGGAATGTCGGCTTGGCTCCTGGCGGGTTGTTTGAAGTCCGGCTAAGTCTTTGTGGACTTGGCGGATCAGGCTTTGCTAGCTGCGAGCTAGGGTGGTGACTCTATTCCTTAGGGCGGTGACTACACTCCTCACCCCGCCTATAAATAGACCCCCCCGACACGTCTACAGTAACTGAGTAAACAGTAAGTTGAGACTTGGTTAGGTGCTGCGGCCTCGGTTTTCTTGTCCGAGCGGTTTGATCAGAGTTAACTGGTTGCTATTTGCAGGTTGCGCGGCTAGCACTGTGGAGCCAGGAGTTTGGCTTTGACTTCGGTCAGGATCAGTGAAGTTTGCGGTTACAATCGGCGGTCTCAGCAGGTCGCTTCTGCGGCTTGTCAGTTTTCTCATCTTCAGCTTTTCCAAGTTCAAAAACCTGTCCGCCGGACTCGGGCGGTTAGGCGGTCTGTTCTTCAGTTTGGAAGCAGTCAGCGAATAACGGCATGTCCGCTCGACCTCGCGGTCTCGGCGGACTCCGTGTTTTATTCTGCTTCTAGCAGCAGCAATTCGGGTGGCTTCGGCGACCTTGGCGATCTGGCTGATCTCAGCGGTCTCCAGTTCTGTCCTCCCGGATTGTTTTGTTTCTTTCTACTTTTCCTTGTACTGGCGAAATCATGTCTCGCCACGTTTACCTCGCCCTGTAAAGAAGTTTATAAATATATGATCTGCTTGTTCCTTTTGCTTGCAATTGGTGTTTGAGCTTGCTTTCCTAGTTTCGCTTGATCAAGGTGTGATCATGATAGCTCTGAGTATATTAATTTGGCGTCAGACTATCTCGTTGATCATCTTAAGAAAATTCAATAAGGACAGCGGATTCGCTGCACTTTGAGCACTAAAAAGATAGATTCATGCACAATTTTGGACACTGGAGGATGCAATTGCCGTGGAGTTGGGGTTTAGGGTTTAGGGAGAGAAATTGATTGCCGAGACAGTCTTTTTGCCTAGGGATGGGCTTTTGAGAAGAGTAAGCAGTTTTGGCAGTTTCTGTGAGATGGAGGGGGGAGGTTACTGGGGAGACGGGGTATTGGGATGGGAATAGAGGCAGGGCAGCAGTTAAGTGATAACAGAAATATTAAATGTGGTTATGTTAGGCTTAGAAGACTGTGAGTGGATTGGGGTCGCCAAAATTGGAGTAAAGGGTGGCCGGGGGTTGTATGTGGGGGAAGGGTGGGGATATAGGATTTGGAATCTATATTTTATGGATTTGACATAGTGTATAGATCACAATAATCTGAAATTATTCTCCAAATTATGCAATATCTGAAATTAAACTGCAAAATTCTATATTTAGAAGCAACAAATAGTTTTGATTGACCGATACAGAACACAAAAAATATGTAAGTAATGTACAAAAAATACAAAAAATATATAGAAATATCCCGTCGTCGCTCTAAACGCGTCCACGAACTCGGATCATCCATATGACGATCCTAACATCTCCCGTGTGTGTAAGCACGAACAGGATCCTTTTAGGGTCGGCCACTCTTGAATTACGATCCCCATCACAACTTACCATAAAAATATTAAGAAATGATTTATATATAGGAACATACATCAACGATAGTAAAATACATGCTAGAGATATATTGCTATCATAGTTGGCTGAGATGTTTACCCTGAGTACTGTATACATATTTTCAGATACTATGCATTTATGCTTTTTTACTCTGGATTTTGTATTCATGTGTTAGGGGCTTGGGTTCAGGAATATATATTCTACATGCAATTAACATACACACATCTATGCATGTGTGCATGTTAATTGATATGTGGTTGTGCTTATATTTGAGATGTTTATTTGTAAGAATACAATAATATTTCCAACTAATCCGACCTTGCCAAAATGTCGCAACTTTTGAAGGTTTATTATATCACTTGGTAAAAATCATATTGTCTCTAATTATATCCATTGCATAGAAGTCACTCCATTTTAGTGTAAACACCTTTTGGATAGGGATGCCTATTTAGAAGTACTGGATGGTTTATAAAGTAAACAAAGCAAATCTTTCTTTATTTTAATATTGTAAACATTGTAACAAAACTTTCTCCTTGTGAAATACCATGTTACTAATTTCAATCATTCTTGCAGAGAACCATGGATCAGTTTAACTTGAGCTCAAAGATATGAGTTTAGTGTTTTCTTGGCCCTCTAAAATATTAGAAGAAGCCTTCCATTCGCTTGATACTCTTCCTTCAACTCCACAGTCATGTTCCCCAGCTCATCTGAGGCCGATTACTAGCCTAGTTGAGGAGAAGAACATTCCCGAAGCTAAGATTTGGCTCTCTTCTGGAGTTTGTGCTTTTCTCTATCTATACACTTCAATCCATGGGTATCTATATGCTTAGTGTTTTAATACTTCGGGTCATTTATCGAGACGTCCTCTCCAACGTTACATATTACATGGATCTCCCTCCTATCTTTCAAAATTACATATACCATGCCTCTAAGTTTACATTGTTTACATGTACAAAAAAAATACATGAAAGACCTCTACATGTGGTCTTTTGTATATGTATGTTAACAATGTAAACTTTGGAGGTTTTGGTCTATAGTGTATGGTGACGAAGACATAATAATAGATACGATATGATCTGGAGACGAGATTCTTGATTTACAAAAAAACCTACGATATGCGATAAGTTTTGTAGTTTTAATTATTAAATATAAATTTAAATTAATATGAAGTCATGCATTGTAACACCCCAAATTTGAGAGAGGGTCGATTTGCATTTCTGGCAAATTTTTGGTTTCTGGCAGGGGGCACACGGCCCGGGACACGGGCGTGTCCCAGGCCGTGTCAGGCTGGAGTCGACGACTTGGCCACGTAGTCGACACTTTGCGCTCGATGAAGTGTCGAGTCAGGGCACACGGCCTGCGACACGGGCGTGTCGCAGGGCGTGTCGAGCCCGTGTCGACACTCGGCCTGGGGTGTCGACATTTTCACTCGACTATGTGTCGAGACAAGGCATACGGCCTAGGACACGGGCGTGTCCAAGGCCGTGTGGGTCTGTCGACGATCTTCAGTCGACGATGTTCACTCGACGAGTGTCGAGTGTCGAGACTGGACACACGGCCTGTGACACGGGCGTGTCACAGGGCGTGTCCCGCTTGGTCGACAATCTTCGCTCGACGTTTTTCCGTGGTGTTGTCACAAAGGCAGTCGATGAGTGTCGAGACTTCGCACACGGCTTGGGACACGGGCGTGTCCTAGGCCGTGTCCTTCTCGGGTTGTTTTCAGGGCTGTGTCGATGGAGGCACACGACCGTGTCAGTTGGAACACGGGCGTGTCGGGTTGAACACGGGCGTGTCGGATGCCCGTGTGTTGTTCCAGGCGCGTCGATTTGTGACGGCGAATGAGGCACACGGCCCTAGACACGAGCGTGTGCCAGGCCGTGTTCGGCCCGGGTCTTTTATTTTTCAGACGGATCGTGGCCATTCTTTCCCTGATTTTAGGATCTGATGGTTCAGGACTGTTCTTGGGGAGTTAAGTCCGAGAATAGGGTTGGAAACCCTCATTCTTCTCCAAACTTTCTCTTACTAACTTTATAGAGAGAAGGGAGAGCAAGGAAGAAGGAGAAGGAGGCTTTGGGCTGTAGAAGAGGTTTCAGTGCTCCAAATCGCGAGCCGAGTCCAGATCCGTGGAGGCTAGACCGTTGCGAAGGTTTTCATCCGACTATTTTGCCATGGCAAGGAAGAGGAGTCGGAAGGTAACGATGCTTCTCCTCTTGGTCTTAGGATGCATGTCTTTAGCATCATTTGTTTCTAGTTTTGGGCACCAAACACTCAAATGAGCGGGGTTTTGGGTCGCCAAGGTTCAAGAGGAACCTACGGGTCGATTGAGTCCGTCCCCGTCATGATTTGCATTAGAGATCCGCTCCGTTAGTGGATTAGGCATGGTGGGTGAAGCCGTAGTCGCGACCGTTAGTCCGACTCGGTTATGTTGCATACGAACTTTAAGGATTCGTAGAGTTTCCGTTGCGGCAAGATGTCGTTTGTGATGTGGTGATGTTTCCCCCTTTTTCTTGAGTGAGTACGTGTAGTAGGAACCGGACAAGGTTAGCTCCTCGTGGCGGTAGATGGTTTCCTTGGTGGACAAGGTTAGCTCCGCATGAGTTGTAGATGTTTTCTTGGTGCGTGGGAACGCTGCAGTACAAAGGAGGGATGGAATTGTCTTGGTTTGTGATGTGCCAATGCGTGGCTTTGTCTCCGTGGTCGGCTGGCTATCCCGTGACGTTCACGTCATGTGTGGAGAGTGTCCCAGCGAGACTAGTCCCCTTCTGTGAGACTGACGAGAATGCCAAGCATGTGGACAAGCCCGGGCAACGAGGCCATGAGCGGGTGGGGTCCGGCAAGGATTCTTAGAATCGGTCAGTTTTGTGTTTGTTGGAATCCTGACATGAGATGTCAGAGCTTATAGGCAAGCCCGAGTCTAAGACCTTGAGCGGGTGGGGCCTTTGCAAGGGTTCCATGTGGCGGCCTGTGTGCCGATTGGGGGAATGGTTTTACCCCTTTGTTTGCGGCTTTATGCCAATGGGGAATCGATGAGTACCCATATGATGTGATGATGTGCTAGATGGATACGTGATAGGGTGTCTTGGGTGAAGCCCGGGTTGTTGCATACATGATTGTATAAGTAGGCCCCTTTTTATTATATGCTCAACCAGTAGAGAACATGTATGATGTGTGAGACATCCAAGCCTGTTTCTGTAGTTGCTTTTCTTGCTTATGAATACTGCATACAAAGTGCTAACTTGCAGGTTGTAGGAGTACCCCGGGGTCCATTAGGGGCAGCCGGGAGGAGATGTGTTGTTACACAGTTTGAGGTCAGCCTTTGCTGACCCACGTTACTAATAAATTTTACAGGGCAAGGATCGCATGCAGGAGCTAGCTTGCCGGCCAGAAAGGCCTAAGCTTCATGAAGTGCTTCTCTCTTTTGTAGTTCTACTTATATGATGTTGTATGTTTGAGATTCATGTTGTCCGGCTTGCATGCCGAGGTAGACTAGGAGTGCTATGCACTTTCTTGATTGACGTATTATTTGGGTTTGGACCTTGTTGTAAGGCCATAAGGCCATTTGTTTTACTCTTGTAGTAGTGGATAACTTCTAGTCTTGCTTATGTTTCCGCTGTGTTGTGCAAAGTGTTTTGAGTGTGGGTAGCTATATCAACTTATAATACTAAAGCTGTGGCGTCCGTATGTTGTGGGGCCTCGGCCGGACCCATATTATATGGTCATTACGGGGAGGTGTTACATGCATAACATTCATTTTATCTTTATTATATCTCATATCATATATTAGGTGAAGATAAGGTTTGTGTCACAAAATCATATCATATATAGATAGAGTTTGCGAATGAAAGCATGTAATTAATTGATTCACACTAGTTATCATTCAATGCTTTCTCTTTCACATAATTACTCACATATTATCATCAGAATATACATAAAATTTGAGAATTTCAGGCTTACCCGGAAGCATCAGAACCTTTTTTATTTAAATTTAATAGAAAAAGTTTTTAAGAAATCCTGGATGGGTTTTCAAGAGATTTTCGACCCTGAAACGTTTCAGATACGATATATTTCTTGGTTTGGTAATTTTAAAAGATAAAAGGGAGGCCACTACAATTTTTTGACAAAAGTAACAGTTTTTTGTAATTATTCGACAAAAGTAACAGTTTTTCGTAAATATTCATCAAATACTTTTGTCATATTAATACACCCTAAATTAGGGAGATTTTTTTCTCGGTCAAGGTGCAAGCCTGCAACAGTGGCAGTTACTTCTGAGCTTCCATTGGGTTCTGGTTTGGGATCATCAGACTCTTTCTGTGTCTCGCTCGCAGCAGCTCTACTTGCACTCACTAGTGAAGTCTCAGTTGATGATGGGAATAGTCAATGGTTAACACTGATAGAAAGTAATCTGGAGCTAGTGAACAAGTGGGCATTTGAAGGTAAGAAGATTATTCACGGGAAGCCTTCTGGCATCGACAATACTGTAAGCACATTTGGTACATCTCCTTAAGCACTTTCAAATATGTTTATTTTTTTGACATTATTTTTTCAGTTTTTCTACAAGCTTTGTGTTTTTAAGGAAACATAAGTCGTAATTTATATGTTGTTTATTCCAAGATGTCCGGGGTAATTTGATCTTTTTCTATTTTTAGGTTTTCTCCTCACTCAAGTATACGTATGAGTAAGGCCTCTGTTGTTCTAATTAATCTGATTATTCCTTTCTACTTGGTATCAGAGCAAGAAACCCTAATTGCATCTACCACATGTGCTTCTCGTGCCTCCCCCTCGCGTCTCCCTCCCGATTCACACCACTTGGCTCTCCCGCTCTCGTCTCCCGCCTGGATCGGCCCTCTTCTTCCATCCACATGCCTGAGTGGCAGCTTGTGCGCGATCCGCTGATGCGGTTGACAGGCGGAACCGACTCTGCCGTCAGTTGCTGAGGAGGATGACGCCGCCATTCTCTAGTGAAGCCACAGCTCTCTGTCGCTTCTCTTCTCTCATTACTCTCCCCCGCTGTTTGTGCTCGATACATCCGTTCCCTGTTCTCGTCACTACTGCCTTTATGCCGTCACTAGGCACCTGCCTGCCTTGCTGCTACTCCCTTGATGTTGTCGTGATATTGCCCTGCTGCAGCTTTGATGTTGTTACTGCTGATGTTGCCGCTGCTGCTTTCTTGATATGAGAGCCCTTCCTCCTGTGATCTGAGAGCTCTCCTTGCTGAAAGAATTGGTTTCAAGATATCCTAAACACCTAGGGGGGGTGAATAGGTTCAATTCCTTTTTAATACTTAGGCAGATAAATCTATCAAGTTAGACAATCTAATTAATAACTATCTCAGCACAACATTCAAACAAACACAGCCAATCACATATTGCACACAGTTTTATAGTGGTTCCCCAAGTGATGGGTACATCCACTTTCCCCCTTCGCCTATCTAGCAATGTGCTAGATTCGGCCTAACTCTCTTCTTCCTTCTCAGATCCTTAGATCTTACAGCTCAGAACCAAAAATGGTTCCTACAACTCAGACTTCAACAAGTCCTACAACTCAGAGTGAGTCCACACTCATACAGCTCAGGCAATTAAGCCCTACCTCAGCCTTTTCCCAGGCCTACAACTCAGAGAAATGATTCTCTTACCTCAGGCACTTATCCCTACCTCAGCGTTTATAGATTTAGGCTTACAACTCAGAGAGACAACTCTCCTACCTCAGGCACACAACCCTACCTCAGCCTTTATAGATTTAGGCTTACAACTCAGATCTATAAAAGATCCTACAGTAAAAATGATAATAAGAAGAATAAGTCCTTCACCCAGGTAGAGAGAGAATGGGTTGAAGGACTCTTGATCAATTCTTGAAAGATCTGATAACTCTAGAATCAACCTGTCTTAGCTTTCTTTAAAGCTTTTTGAATCTGAACAAAGTAAGGTTGATTTTCTTGAAGTTGATCTTCAATCAGCTTCCTTCTTCTATTCAGAATTTAATCTGAATTCTTCTTGCAGACTTATTCTGGATCTGCCCTTAGAGACTTGTTGATGATAGTCTCTTTCTTCACTTGGATACTTCCTACTCTCTCTCTTCAGTTCTTCCAGAAATTCGATCCAAAAATTCGATCTCTAAAATCCGATCACAATCAATCTATCTGATGATAGAATCTGTCTTTATATAGGCTTCATCCAAGGTTACTGGCTGATCCGGTTCCTAACAACCTTCTGACAACTCTGACAGATGCAACAACATAGTCAGTTATGACAGCAGTCAAGTCTCTAGTTGTGATACTTGATCCTTCATTGAACTTTGACTCAACAATAAAAGTGTCGGGACAATACTTCAAATGTGTCGACACAAATAGATCATGTGTCGACACAATCCTTGGTGATGTGGACACAACTCCCAAAATGTCGACACAACTTCTCATTAACTTCTTGACATAGCTTCTGTGAAATGTGTCGACACAAGTCCGGTGTGTCGACACAGTTGTTGTTGACTGAGCTTTCTATGTGTCGACACAAGTCCTGTGTGTCGACACAGTTGTTGTTGACAGAATATCTGGGTGTCGACACAAGTTCTGTGTGTCGACACAGATATTGTCGACAAAATTCCTGTGTGTCGACACAAGTACTGTGTGTCGACACAATCTGGCTTCTGGTGTCGACAGAATTCTCTGTGTGTCGACAAAAATCATGTGTGTCAACATAATTGGCTTCTGGTGTCGACACAGCCTTTCCCAAGTGTCGACACAATTCTTCTTAGGTGTCTACACAATTCTTCACAAGTGTCGACACTTGTAATTAGAAACTTTATCCTGCATTTTCTAAACCTGCACATGGAAACTCAACACAACATCAAATACACCTTGATGAATATCATTGAGTTAGGTGAGGCTTCTTCAAATCTGGTACACATTTTCCAATGTACCCAACAATCTCCCCCTATTTGGAGAAGTCATAACTCATAGTCAATGATATACATCACTATATAATAAAACACAGATTATGATGTATATATGAAAAACATTTCACAGACAGGGTAATTTATAGCCAGAAACAAAATATTATATCAACACAAAGTATGATAACATGTATTGAATCAGGAATCAATATTTTGTTGAATTACAAAGATGTTTAACATTCAAAAATTACATAGATTTTCACAGTGCTTAAAATCTAGAAAATCTATCCTAAGGCTGATCAGGCTCCTTGATCATAATGCCTTTGCCAGATTGAACCCTTGCTTGTACACTAGTTCCAGTGTCTTCAGCTGGCTTCTTCCCTTTAAGATCTCTCTTCTTGATCTCTTCAGCCTTAACCTTTTGCATTTCAAAATAGTGATAAGGCTTTGGAAAGTATTTGCTTGGTTCCACAGCAGCAACAGGTACCTTTCCAACCTTATTATCTCTTCTAAACTGATGAATGACATCTTGTCTCTATTGATACTTGATCCACTCCTGTTCAGAATACCATTTGCCTCTATCGTGAATTTTGTCTTTGACAGCTTGCCAGACAGTGAGTATTATGTTCCTTGAAGTGGGACTCCATCTTCCAAAATCTGGTTTTAACTCAGCCTGCTCTCTAAACCTTTTCTTAGAAAGTTGAGCTTTTTGCTCTCTTTTCAAAGCAGCCTCAGGCATTTCAACTTTTTCAATAATCACATTTTGAACATCCTTTGGAGGGCTATACATTTGTTGAACCATATGTTGAATTCCCTCAAACTCAGCAGGTGGATAAATAATTTGAGCCACTTCCTGCTGAGCCCCTTCATTGTGAGCAGCTTGAATGCCTGACTTAGCAGTATTATCATCATCACATAATGGAGGATATCCAAGAGTTGCTCTAACAACATTTGTGATCCATTTAGCATGCTTAGAGCCTGCATTGACTAAGACTCTCTCCCCCTTTATGACTTCTCTTTCAACATGATCTCTGAGATCATCTTTCTGAAATCTGACCTGATCAGCTAAGTAATTGGTGCCTTCTTTATAGTAAGCCTTAAACTTCTGCAGCTGATCAGTTATTATCTTTTGAGAGGCTTGAATAGTAGTTTGGAAAGTAGCTAAATCTTCTTTAAGTTTCTGATCAAACTCTGTCTTTTCTTTAGCCCTTTCTGCAGTTAAAGCAGTTGCAGTTTTGTTCAATTCTGTAACAATCACATTATGTGATTCAATAAGATTATCGTTCATTCTTATTTGATTTTCCAAAACATATCCATGCTTTACCACTATATCATCAATCTGAGTCCTTGCCTCTTGTTACTGTTTGACTAGATAAACTACAACATTACCTCCCTTATGGAAGCAATCTGTCATTTCTTTCTTATTCAGATTGACTTCAAATCTGATTGACTTAATGTCTTGAGCCAAAGTAAGTTGTAGTTCCTTATGGTTTTCATCCACATACTTTTCAAGAGCTAGTCTTTGCTCATCCATTTTAATTTGCAGTGCCTCCAACAGTGAACTGAAGTCAACTGCTGGGGCTGGTTATTGAGTAACAGTCTGCAAAGCCCTCTTGTAGCTGGAGCTCTTCTTTTTATAGACCATAAGTATCCTTTTCTTAGCTTTAGATGCTTCAACATCTTCAGATGTTGATGAGCTTTCTATATCCACAGTCTCTTTAGGACTAGAGGGTGCTCCTTCTCAGTCCTTGACAACTCCCCCTCAGTCCTTGCCTTCTGAATATCAGGAAATAACTCTTCTAGAGTGAATTATTGCTGTGTTTGTACAGGTGGAATATCTGTTTCTTGTGCAGTTGATGGAGCATCATCAAATGCTGATGTGTTGTCCATTGTAATATCTTGTGCTTGGATATTGTCTTGGTTTGTCTGTTCAACATCAGGTAGATGCACAGTTAGTTCATTAGACTCAGTAATTATAGCTGCTTGATTAATATCATGTATTACCTCAAATATAATCTCAGTAGCTGTTTCACTTTCTAGTGCAGCTGTCTCTTTCTCATGAGCATCTCCTGTAGTTGATGGAACTTGGGAAGCAGGATCTGGAAGAGGCTCCCCCTGGAATTGTTCCAAGAGGATGGTGCTTTCGGGTATCTGCTCCCCCTGCACCTGACCATCATTTACATTTTCAACATCAGGTGATTTTCTAGCAGTCTCTGGTCTTTCTTCATCAGAGCTAAAGACCACTTGTTCTTCTGAATGACTGGAAGATTCAGCTATCCTGGGGGTTGGTTTCTTCTGTTACTGTGGTAGTTGTTTTTGTGGAGTAGGAACATCTTTTGTCAGCACCCTTTCCCATCTGGATAGTATCCTTAAATCCATTCTTCTCATATGGTTGATCTTAGAACCTGCAATCTGGTGCATCACTTCAGGTATAGTCTTAGCCAAATAAAGGCTTAGTATTCTGCCTAGGTTTGGTTTCTTTAAGCTTTCTTTGATCTTCTCAAGGATCACATCAGACTAGTTAGTGTTAATCTTGAAGATGACTCTTGTCATTAGACTGAACATGTAGGCAGATATCCTATCATGTCCTCCAGGCCTGCATAAAATCACTTTTCCTATAATCTCAGAAAGAAATTTTCCTTGGGAGTTCATCCCCTTTCTGTTCATTGAAGATCCAATCTTGGTGGTGAGATCCAGTCCACACCATTGGAGAGCTTCCCTGGTCATGGAAGATGTAACTTCATCTTCTTCTTAAACCCTTGGCAGTTATAGAGTCTTCCTCAAACTCTTCAGGGTGAGTTTGATCTTGGTTCCTTGAACTGATGACCTAATTTTCAGGCCTATTGAATCCAGTGAAGCCGCTGCATAGAATACTAGAACCTCCTTTTTCCAAATCTTGGAAGGTTTTGAGACCAAGAATTTTAATCCATTCTCTGCGATTAGGGTAATCACAGTTTTGATTTCTGTTGCCGCACTGCCAAATGCATCATGAACGAGTTCATAACCCTCGTTAATGTTATCTTCTTATTTTGGCGCCATTAGGGATGAGAGATTTAGGATGAGGAAGAGGAAGAACTTGTCGACACAAGGATTTGGTCTCGAGAATTTGGAGAGCGTGTCGACAGGGTTTGTTTCCACCTTTTTATATATGTCTAGACAAAGAAGGTGAAAAGGCGGGTTGAAATAAGCTTGATGTGTCGACACTGTTGAGATGGTGTCGACACAGACTTCTAAGGTCTCGACAGAAGCATTCTATAGTATGTGTCGACATCGATTGGGATGTGTCGACACAGACATCCTTATAAGTCGGCACTAATATATGTGTGTCGACACAGACGACTGTATGTGTTGACACCAGTATCTAAGTGACAAAACTTCTATGTGTCGACACCATATTCTGAGTGTCGACACAACTAACTTGTTATGTCGACACAATTTACCTTTTGTGTCGACACCGACTTCTGAGTGTCGACACAGATTTCCAATTGTGTCGACACACAATTACTTAGTCAAATTCACTAATTTATTCCAGGTTTAGCATGCCTAATTTAATTTTAAAATGATTGAATTTAGTTTCATCTAGTGGTTTAGTGAACATGTCAGCAATTTGAAAATTTGTATTGACAAATTCTAAGTTTATATCTTCCTTTTCAACATATCTCTAAGGAAATGATATCTTATTTCTATATGCTTAGTTCTGCTATGTGAAACAATATTTTTAGCAATAGAAATGACACTAGTAGAATCACAAAACAATAGAGTTCTACTTACCTGGATGCCATAATCTTCAAGCTGATGCTGTATCCATAACAGCTGAGCACAGCAACTGCCTGCAGCAACATATTCAGACTCTACAGTGGATATAGCCACACTTGTCTGCTTTTTGCTGCTCCATGAGACCAATCTTCCACCTAGAAACTGACACGTACCAGTTGTACTTTTCCTGTCTACTTTGCATCCTGCAAAGTCTGTATCTGAATAGCCTGTTAGTACAAAATCTCTATTCTTAGGGTACCAAAGGCCAAGATTTGGTGTACCCTTAAGATATCTCAAAATCCTCTTGACAGCAGTATAATGAGACTCTTTTGGGAAGGATTGATACCTATCACAGACACATGATGCATACATGATGTCTGGTCTACTAGCAGTCAAGTAAAGAAGGGAGCCAATTATCTCTCTATACAATGACTCATCTACAGGTTTTCCTGCATCATCTTTGCCTATAGGCATACTTGACCCCATTGGAGTTCTCATGGTGGAGGATGACTCCATACCATATTTATTAATTAACTCCTTGGTGAACTTAGACTAGGATATGGATAAACAATCATCAGTCTGTCTAACTTGGAGTCCCAAGAAGAATTTCAGCTCACCCATACTGCTCATCTCAGACTTCCCTTGCGTAAGTTTGCAAACTTTCTACAAAGGTTTTTTTCAGTTGATCCAAAGATAATATCATCAACATATATCTAGACTAGGATGATCTTGCCTTTAGATTCCCTAAGGAATAGAGTCTTGTCTATTTTCCCCCTTGAGAATTTGTTCTCAATGAGGAAGCTAGACAATGTTTCATACCAAGCCCTAGGGGCTTGTTTCAAACCATATAGTGCTTTCTTAAGCCTATACACATAATTAAGATAGAGAGGATCTACAAAACCTAAGGGTTGTTCAACATAGACTTTCTCTTTTAAGTCACCATTCAGAAATGCTGATTTGACATCCATTTGGAATACTTTGAACCCTTGGTAGGCTGCATAGGCAAGGAACAACCTTATTGCTTCCAACCTTGCCACTAGGGCAAATGTCTGGTCAAAGTCTATTCCCTCTTCCTGCTTGTATCCTTTAGCTACAAGTCTTGCCTTGTTCTTGACTATAATCCCACTTTCATCTAACTTGTTCCTGTAAATCCACTTAGTCCCTATGCCATTGTGACCCTTTGGTTTAGGAACCAACTTCCAGACTTTGCATCTTCTGAATTGATTCAGCTCCTCCTCTATGACATCAATCCAGTTTGGGTCTTGTATGGCCTCTTCAAAATTCTTAGGTTCCATTTGGGACAGGAAACTTGAACAAAGGACTGTGTTCATATTCTTGCTTCTAGTTTGAACACCATGCCTAGGATCACCAATAATTTGGTGTGCTGGATGATCCTTTAGATGTCTTATTGCTGGTGCCGATCTATCTACTGTTTGAGCTTCTCCAATCTCCCCACCATGCTGTACACCATTGTCTTCATCATCAGCTTGCGGGTCATGTACTCCCCCTGGACAGCCACCATCATTCTCTTCATTCTGCCTTGCAGGTTTGTCTTCATTAAGAGTTAGCATGTCCATCTTTTCCTTCAAACCTATAGAGCTACAAGAAACACTAGACTGCTAACAATTGATTAGTTCAGTTTCATCAAAAACTATATGAATAGATTTTTCTACAACTTGAGTAGTCAAGTTATAGACTTTGTAAGCTTTACTGTTGTTGTTGTACCCAACAAATATCCCTTCTTGGGATTTGTCAGCAAACTTAGTTAGATAAGACTTGCCATTATTAAGTACATAACACTTGCAACCAAAGATCCTAAAATGGGATATATTTGGTTTTCTGCCTTTCACAATCTCATAGGGTGTCTTTTTGTGACCTTTAGTAATAGATGCTCTTTTGAGAACATGACATGCAGTGTTTACTGTCTCAGCCCAGAAATATTCTGGGAGAGAAGTGTCACTTAGTAGAGTTCTACCAGCCTCAATAAGAGTCCTATTCTTCCTTTTAGCAATACCATTTTGCTGAGGAGTTCTAGGTGAGGAGAATTCTTGATGAATCCCTAGTTCTTCACAAAATCTTGTCATGCATTCAGACTGAAATTCAGTCTCATGGTCACTTCTGATTTTGACTACTGAACTATTACGTTCATTCTGAATTTGCCTAACAAAGTTATGGAAAACAGTTGGGGTTTCAGATTTCTGCCTCAGGAAGAAAACCCAAGTAAATCTAGAATAGTCATCCACAACTACAAGTGTATAGACTTTCCCACCTAGACTATGAACTAGCATGAGACCAAATAGATCCATATGCAAGAGGTACAAGCACCTCATAGAATCTTTGGTATCATGTCCATGAAAAGAGATCTTGGTCTGTTTGCCCTTTTGGCAAGCTGAACACACACCCTCTTTTATGCACTTGACTTGAGGACCATTCCTCATTAACTCCATGCTATAGAGTTGGCCTATTGACTTGTAGTTCAGGTAAGCCAGCCTCTTGTGTCATTGGACACAATGAGAAGCTTTCTCATCAGCAACTAGACAAATATGAGAATCTTTATTCTCACACACAAAGTTTAGGCAATAAACATTGCCTTTTCTATAACCTGACAAGATGACCTCTTGATCACTTGTCCTTTTAATTTGACACCCATTCTTAATAAATGAAGTGTCATAACCAAGATCACTTAATTGGATTATGCTTATAAGGTTATGTTTCAGACCCTTCACATAAGCCACTTGAGTTATAGTGATAGAACTATTAGAGATGTTACCAAACCCTTTGATGACCCCTTTTTCAGATCCACCAAAGATCACTTTGGGTCCATTCTCTATGGGAGAGTAGTCCTTTAGCATCCTTCTTGTTCCAGTCATGTGTCTGAAACATCCACTGTCCAAGTATCATATAGGGGTATGACCACTTGGACTCACCTGCAACAAATAATTATTGTACCTTAGAACCCCAATAAGTATTGGGTTCTTGGTTCAAGTTAGTCTGAAACTTAACATATCTACCTGCAGTCTTTCTAACAGGTAAGCTGACATTTTTCCTGACACTGGTGTTGTGCCAACAATCTATGGCATAATGCCCAACCTTGCCACAACACCAGCACTCATATATATTGTATCTTCCTTTAGATACAGTCTTAACAGCCTTGCTGTCAGCTGTCCTTTTGTTTAGTGTTGTGGCTGGTACATCCAATACCAATGATTCTTGAGGAACGTGGTGTGTTTGTACATGAGCTGCCCTATTGACATTTGCACCCTTGTCATTCAGAATACCTGCCTTACAGTGACCATGTGTACTGTCATGGTCATACCTATTAGTAGGCTGCACCACTTTTCTGAAAGAAATGGGGGGTTTAAAGGCTAGTGGCTGAACTGGGGCTTTGCCTTTTCTTCTGGAATTAGCAGCCCTAGTATTTCCCTTGAAGCCCAATCCTGTCTTACCCTTTTGGGGAATAAAGTCATCAATTAAGGGTAAGACTGATTTTGGCTTAGAGAATTTAGCCACTAGATCCTTCTCTCTCTGAAGTCTGACTTCCAGACTTTTGATTTGATCATTCTTGAATGTAATTGTACCCATCTGAATAAATGTTATATTTTTCAACTTGGCAATCTCATTCATCTTCTGATCCAGCAATTTTTCTGAATCAGATGCAGCCAACTTAAGAGCAATAATTTCCTTAGCCTGATTCTTAACCAGGTTCCTGCTTCTCTTAAGTGCCTGCAACAAGTCACCATATTCATTAATAAGTTGATGAACATTCCCTTCAGATTCAGATCCATCCACATCTCTTGATGCAGATGCTTCTGATTCTGATCCAGTGTAATAATCAGAAACTGTAGATAGGCTGTTTACCTTACTTGGACCAAGCTGATCCTGGCAATGATCTTCATCAGTCATGACCATCAGCCCTTTGCACTAATGATCTTCAGTCTCATTTATTGAGTCCAGCATTTGCAGGAACTCAGTCTCTTCTGAATCCTCTTCAGTTGTAAACAAACCAATATATGCTTCAGCTTTAGCTTCAGCTTTAGCTTCAGCTTCAGAATCTGATGTTGAGGAGTCTGTCCAGCTTTTATCCTTCTTTGAAACCAAGGATCTCTCCTTCTTGCCCATATTTTGCAGCTTCTTTTTTCCTTTAGATTCCTTTCTTTTATCAGGACAATCAGCTATGACATGCCCTGGCCTGTTGCAGCAATAACAAACAATTTTAGACGAAGGTTGTTTATTGAGATTAGAGCCATACCTGTCATCCTTAGATGTTTTCTTCTTCTTGCAGTAGTCATCCTTTGTGAAGGATGAAGATGGCTTTGTTCTCCACTTCCTCTTCTTCATAAACTTTTGAAACTGCCTTGTGAAGGCAGCAAAGTCTTCATCAAAATTATGACTGTCTGATGTGTTGATGTTAGTGTTTTCAGATTCAATTTCAGCCATTCTTCTGGGAGGTGAAGGTGACTTTCTCCTGTCCTTTCTTGTGGCTTTAACCTTGAAGGCAACTGACTTCTCTCTGTAATCAGACTTATTGCTTTTCTCCTCTTCCTTTCTGGCAATGAGCTGCATCTCATAGGATAGCAGTTTTCCAAATAAGGTTGGTGGAGGTGTATCTGCAAGTCTGGACACTTCCCTGATGATACATATCTTGGTGTCCCAGTTCTTTGTTAATGATCTAAGGAACTTATCATTGAGCTCATATGTGCTAAAAACGCTACCATATGACATCAGCTCATTTACTATTCTGAAGAACTTCTTGTAGCACTCAGTTATGCTGTCTATTTTGGCATGTCTAAAGCTTTCATATTCTTGATTAAGCATAGACTTTCTGTCTGTTGAAACCGATTTCTCGATCTCTGTGGAGTTCACCCTTGGGGAAGGGGTGATCGCGCACCTACTTCGCTCCTGCAAGCAAAACATCAAAAGAAACAAAGGAAACTGACCCAAGGGCTCGACAGGGAGGACCCACCTCACACCCGGAAGATCTGAGAGCGCTTCCGCTCCTTAGCCAAAGGCCGAGCTAAGGTACCCTCAAAAAGCACTTGAGAGCTGGGGCAAGGAAGCCCAAGATGAGCGCCTTATGGGGTACCCCTTGGGTCCTATTTATAGATTTCTGAAAGTGGTCTGCAAATAACTAAGCCAAACTGACCTGAAGTTACCAAGATACCCCTGGCTTGGTCTGCCAACAGCCAAAATCCACTGTTTTGAAGGGCTATAGGCAGACCAACGAGGACAAAACAGTAAAAAGTACCTCTTGGATCTGGGCGAGCTGAGGAGCTCGGCCACCTATGCAAATTGAGCTCGCTGGCTGCATGCCGAGCTCCACATGACGAGTGCGAGCTGGGTCTGAGCCCGCCTTCTGGTCAGCCTTCATTAGTCGAGCTCAGCTCGACGAAAACTGGGATGGTCTCGACAAATGCCGAGCTCGGGGTCGGCGGATGTCGAGCTCCGGCTTCTGATTCCCCTGCCGAGCTCGCCGGGCCTCTGAGCAGTCCACGCCGCTGGGCCTGGCTTCTATTCTGCTCGCCGAGCTCGCCCGACTTTGACTGATCCTACTCGCCGGACACAGGGTTGTACATAATCCCCGCTCTTTTTGAGCTTGGCAAAGCTTGGAAAGAAACATCCAACCCCGAGTGTTCGACGAGTGCGGGGTGAGCCAGAAGGAATCTTTTGGTGGGGTCCACCTGCGGCTATATAAACACACCTGCATATCTTCCTGGCTCTTGCCATTCCCCTCGCTATAGTACTGCTGCGATGCCGATCCCGAAGGAAATTCAGGAATGCCTCAATTGAGCTCGCCAGGCCTCTGCAGCTCTGAAAGTCCACCTAGTGTCGGCTATGTGCACCTATGGGGGGGGGGGGAATAGGTGACGTGTGGTTCTTTTGCGGAATTTACAGATGTACCTGCACAATAAAAACAACAAACACAGCACACAGAAAACACAGCAAATTTATAGTGGTTCCCCGACTTGGGTACATCCACTTTCCCCCTTCGACCTATCTCCCCAACAAGGGACGACTCGGTCACTTCACCAACGGGATTGAAATCCAATCCCTTCACTAACGGAAGGAGCCCTTCCACACGTGAGAGTCAACACTCCCACAAAGCGGGTTGCACCCAACCCTTACAACTCGGAACAAAAGTTCCTTTACAACGAAATGAAAATGTAGAATGTACACGTGATACAAACTTCTCTTGGAGACTCCGGTGTTCCTCTTTGTTCGACGACGTGTTCTTGAAGTCGATGAAGAGTCTACGACCTTGGTCTCTCTTGGAGAGGATTTCCCCGGAACCGGCGGCGGCACACGAGCGGCGGCTAGCTTCGGGATCGGCGGCTACGATGAAGAGCAGCTGCTGAACTTGGAGATCCAAACTTCGTTGCGAAGCAAGCTCGGTCTACCAACGGTCACACGAGGATCGGTCGTCTCGATCGATTCGGATGGGAAGTGTTTCCGATCGACAAATCGAGAGACAAAGGATCTCTGGATAGACGCGTGAGACTCTAGCCTTGCTAAGCTACTGTCGCCGGAGATCGGGAAGAAGATCTATCGGTGGCGGCGACGGACTTGCTCGAGCGCGACGGCGGCGGAGGAGAGTAATCGCGATTTTAGGGTTTCCGTAGGCTCGGCTTCTTTCTGTGTGTATTTCCGTTCAAAAATACCCGAGTATAAATACTGTAGCTACCCCCAATAAGACCGTTTGTGGGACCCACAGGAATAATCCACAAATCCCGGTCCAGATATTAGACAGCGGCAGAATCCGGTTCAGGAAACTAGCTGAGACAGAAACCGGTTCAGGAATTTAACTGAGAAAACGCCAAGGAAAAATCGGCGAGAATCGCAGACGATTCTCGACGAATCGGCGAGAATCACCAAGTGATTCTCGACGATTCGTCGAGAATCGTTTGTGATTCTCGTCGAATCACTTGTAGATTCTCAGCGAATTGGACTTTGTATACATGGGCTGCTTGACCACAGTTCGGCGGGAATGACAGGTGATTCTCGCCGAATCTTACTTGGCACCATTTTGAGATGGCCAGAAGGAGTCGGCGAGAATCACTGATGATTCTCGTCGATTCGGCGAGAATCACTTAGTGATTCTCGCCGATTCGGCGAGAATCACTTGGTGATTCTCGTCGAATTTGCCTTGGACGATTTTTCGCCTTCCACCTAGGAGCTGCTCCTTGATCCTCCATGCTCCTTGTCTTCTCTTGCATATGAGCGGCCCTGTGCTTGAAAATAAGTGCACTCCAATAGAGAGAGTACACGTAGGCCAACACACTGATCTGCTCAACGAGGGATTACGTCGTGCAGACCCGTGTATATTGACCTACTGCACCCTGACATTGGTGTGCACTTAGCGTGGAAAAACTACAAGCACAACTAGAAAAAGTTTATCAAATACATAGTCTATTCACCTTAGCTTGTCCAGGGGCTTCTTCAAATCAGGTACATTGTGGATACAATACCCAACAATCTCCCCCTATTTGAAGAAGCCTAAACCCTACAAGCTAAGGTGAATGGAGCGAATGAAAATGAAAGCAAATGAAATTCATAAACTTAACATTGGGTGGAGTTATCCCTTACCAATACCGCTTTCTTGGGAGCAAGCTGGAGCTACACCTTAGCCATGACCCCGAGAGGGTAATCTCCCCCTTTTTGGCTTCTACAAATCGGGGTCTGTAGCGATTGACTCTTTGCTCCCCCTCAGTTCTTGCAGCTGTACGCATGCTGAGTTCCTTGCTCCCCCTCGGTTCTTGCACTAGCCTGGAGCTTCTGTAGTCTTCACTCCTCATAGTTGAGCATTCCCAATTCAGTCTTGAAAAGATTGAACTTGGCCTCGTCTAGGGGCTTTGTGAATATATCAGCAATCTGCTTGTCCGTGGGGACATAACAGAGAGAGATATCCTTGTTCTCCACGTGCTCCCGAATGAAGTGGTAGCGTACTTCAATATGCTTCGTTCGGCTGTGCGACACCGGATTGTTGGCAATAGCAATTGCACTGGAGGAGTCGCAGTACATTGGAACTTCCTTGAACTGAAGGTTGTAGTCGGCCAACTGATTTCTGATCCAAAGAAGTTGTGCGCAACAGCTTCCTGCCGAGATATACTCTGACTCTGCTGTGGAGGTTGCAACGCAATTTTGTTTCTTGCTGTTCCATGAGATAAGCCTCCTGCCGAGGAATTGATACGTCCCGGAGGTACTTTTCCTGTCATTTCTGCTCCCTGCAAAATCAGCATCTGAAAAGCCTATTAGCTCGACATCATTGTTCCTCGGGTACCACAAGCCAAGATTAGGAGTACCTTTAAGGTATCTTAGAATTCGCTTTGCAGCGACATAGTGAGATTCCTTAGTGTTCACCTGATATCGGGCACATACACATGTGGAGAACATAATATCCGGTCTACTGGCAGTAAGGTAGAGCAGGGATCCAATGATGCTTCTGTATTTGGTTTCATCGAAAGGTTTACCTTTCTCATCCTTATCCAGAGACATGGTGGATCCCATTGGAGTCCTCATAGAGGTTGCACTCTCCATACCGAATTTCTTAAGGAGTTCATTTGTGAACTTCGTCTGTGAGATGAAGATTCCATCCTCAGACTGTTTCACTTGAAGGCCTAAGAAATACTTGAGCTCTCCCATACTGCTCATTTCGAACTTTCCTTGCATAAGTTTAGAAAACTTTTTGCAAAGATTGTTGTCCGTTGAGCCGAATATTATGTCATCGACATAGATTTGCACCAGCAAGATCTTGCCTTTGACTTCCCTGAGAAACAATGTTTTATCTATTTTACCTCTGGAGAACTTGTTCTCAAGAAGAAAACTAGATAAAGTCTCATACCAAGCTCGTGGAGCTTGTTTCAACCCATATAAGGCCTTATTAAGAAAATAGACGTGATTGGGATAAGTAGGGTCGACAAAACCTGGGGGTTGAGCGACGTATACTTCCTCTTTCAGGTCTCCGTTCAGGAATGCCGATTTCACATCCATTTGGTAGACAGTGAATCCTTTGTGTGAAGCATATGCCAGGAACAACCGGATTGCCTCGAGCCTTGCGACTGGTGCGAAGGTTTGGTCGAAGTCAATCCCTTCCTCCTGTCTGTAACCTTGAGCCACCAGCCTGGCCTTGTTCTTTATGATGACACCATGTTCATCCAGCTTGTTTCTGAAAATCCACTTCGTGCCAATGACATTCTGCTTGTATGGTCTGGGAACCAGCGTCCAAACCTTGCAACGTTCGAATTGATGTAGTTCCTCTTGCATGGCCAGAATCCATGCCGCATCCTTGTTCGCCTCATCGAACTTCTTTGGCTCAACCTGAGACAGGAAGCTGAGATGCAATACTTCGTTAGTTGTACCTCTTCGAGTTCTGACGCCTACACGAGGATCTCCGATGATCTGTTCTCTAGGATGATCCCTCACGTGACGGAGCTCTAGAAGTCTGGCGTCTGGAGCTTCAGCTACTTCTTGTGCTTCTCGTTCTTCTAAAAGATTTGTTCCATCTTGATCTTCAACATTTTCAGATGACGTGGAGGTGGAAACTTTGACGTACTTGGGTGCGTCATCTTTAGGGGTCTCATCCAGATTCAGCTGGTCAAGTCTAGCACCTGCATCTTCAAGAATACAACTGGAAGAATTGCTGTTAAGCAAGCTTCCTTCATCAAATACAACATTTATTGATTCTTCTACCACTAAGGTTTTCTTATTGAAGACCCTATATGCCCGACTATGGGAACTATATCCCATGAATATGCCTTCGAAGCATTTTTCACCGAATTTAGTACGCGGATACTTCCCATTATTTAGTACATAGCATCTGCAACCAAAGATCCTCAAGTAGGACATGGTTGGTTTCCTGCCTTTCAGTAGCTCGTAGGGCGTCTTACGATGATGTTTGTTGATCAAAGCTCGGTTTTGTACATGACATGCCGTATTGACACCCTCTGCCCAGAAGTATTCCGGGAGAGAAGCATCTTTCAACATGGTCGTGCAGGCTTCAATGAGAGTTCTATTTCTCCTCTCCGCAACTCCATTTTGCTGAGGAGTGCGCGGGGAGGAAAACTCATGAAAGATACCTTGTTCTTCACAAAATTCTGTCATAGCACCAGATTCGAATTCTGTTCCATGGTCACTTCGGATTTTGACCACGGAGCAGTTAAATTCGTTCTGAACTTGCTTGACAAAATTAGTGAAGATGTCAAAAGTATCTGACTTTCGTTTCAAAAAGAACACCCATGTAAACCGTGAGTGATCATCAACTATCACTAGCGTATATGACTTGCCTCCCAAACTATGAACTTGCATTGGGCCAAACAAGTCCATATGTAGCAGGTAAAGACATCGGGAAGAGTCTTTGTCTGCAATGCTCTTAAAGGTAGCCCGTGTCTGTTTGCCCATCTGGCAAGCATGACAGGGGCTATCCTTGATGCACTTGATACTGGGAGCATCTCTTACTAAATTCTTAGAAAATAGCATACTAATTGTCTTATAATTAATATGTGCCAATCTCTTGTGCCATTGTTCACAAAGAGAAGCACTGCCTGTTGCCACAAGGCATACGGGGGTAGATGAATCTATACTAAGAAAATCTAAGCAGAAGATATTTCTGCTCCTAATGCCTGATAATACCGTCTCAGAGGAGGTACGTGAAATTATCAGACATTTATCCTTGCAGAACTTAACGTCATAACCTTTATCGCATAACTGACTTACACTGATCAGGTTATGGTTTAACCCTTCAACATAAGCCACGTCGGTGATAGAGATTATACCGTTGGAAATCATACCATAACCTCTGGTGACTCCTCGATCTGACCCTCCAAAGATGACTTTGGGTCCATTCTCGACTGGAGTGTAATCACGCAGCAGGCTTCTTGTCCCGGTCATATGCCGGGAGCATCCACTGTCCAAATACCAGATTGGCGTTTTGGTGGCCTTTGGACATTCCTGCAAAACAAAATTAATTTGCCTTAGGAACCCAATCGAACTTGGGTCCTAGATTCCTGGTTAGCACACTCCCCCTCGGGTGGTTAACCCTACGAGTGGTCGGTCTCGCATTGTTAACATGGGGAGTCTCGTAGTTCCTTGGATTAAACCAACAATCCACGGCAAAGTGACCGACTTTGCCACAGCACCAACAGTCGAACCTGTTGTATCTCTTCCTAGGCTCCTGCCTTACCCTGGGAACAACGGGTACAGCTGGGGCCTTGGATCTGGAGGTGGAGGCCTCATGGTGACGGCAGTCACATGACTTTGTCACCTTCTGAATAACAGGCTTGACTTTTGGCGCCTGCTTTCCATTATGGCCGCAAGAGAACGGACCATAACTTCCTATGTGGATCTCCTCATAAGGTGCCTTGAAGGCACTCTCACCAAAGTTCCGGGGGAAGTTCCAACCTTCATACCGGCTCTTAGGCTTTGCAACCGAGGGCCGGAAATGATGCCCAAATGTTGACTCAAAGTCATGTTGGTTGCAAGGAAAGCCAGGCTTTCTGAACGCAACAGGACTAAGAGGAGCCTTCCCCTTTTCATCAGCAGAGGCCTTCTTGGCGGCCTTATTCTTCCTCTGGTTCTTGTTTCTCCGAGATGAAGAACCAGATGCCCCAACATGCCCCAAGCCAGCTCCTTTGGCCTGAGCAGAGAAGGTGTCAACGACTGGAAGCACTGTTTTAGGCATAGAGAAGCTCTGTACGATCTTCCTTTCTGCCGCAAGTAGTTCTTCCAATTTGTTGACTTCCTCCTGCTTGAGATCAAGGAGCTTCAAAGACTCTGAGTGCTTTGAAGTTAGGTCAATGTGCTCCTGTCTGAGAGAGATCAAGCTAGTGACCTCTTCCCTTAGGGATACACACTCACCCTTAAGGAATTTTACTTCCTTCTTCTCAGCCTTCAGTCTCTTGCGACACTCGTCGAAAGTGTTGAGCAGAAGCTCATACTTTTCGAGGAGCTCAGCTTCACGGGCCGAAGGGCCATCCTCAGGTTCATCATCCTGAGACTCAGGATCAGAGTCGGAGTCGGAAAGAGGGGTGTGAGCTTTTACCTTCCCAGTGAATGGGGGGCATTCTCCTTCTGAGTCCGATCGACCCACCAGCCCGAAGTAGGCTTCTTCATCATCACTGGAGTCTGAGGAATCAGACTCACTTAGTGTCTTTGGCCTTCTTGCGATGTAGCTCCGTTCCTTCTTATCTCTGGAGGATTTGAGCTCCTCTCCTTTCCCTTTATCTCTTTTGCTTTGATGGCAGTCGGCCACGACGTGACCTGGCTTATTGCATCCAAAGCAAATAATATCAGAAGAACGATGTTTGTTAGGTTTAGATGCATACCTGTCAGAAGAGTAGTTTTCTTCTGATGTCTGGATGAGGAGCCGTCTCTCTTCCTTTGATTCCTCATCTTGAGGAATTTCTTGAACTCTCGAGTGATGAGGGAGAAATCCTCTTCCGACAGATCTGAGCTGGAGGAGCATGGATCGGAGTCCTCCTCTTCTTCCTTATTCCTGGCACGGTACGACACCGCACCCTTCCCTTTTCTGGAGTGACTGGCTTTTAGGGCCACAGTCTTTTCTTTTGCAGCAGCCTTCTCTGCTTCTTCCTCTGCCTTCCTGGTGTTCAGCTGAAGTTCATAGGACATCAGCTTCCCGAACAGGATTTGTGGATCAGTTTCTGCTAGTCTGCCAAATTCTCTGATGGCGCAGATCTTTGTGTCCCATTCCTTAGTAAGGGACCTAAGGAATTTGTCATTGAGTTCACCATTGGTGAACACTCTTCCATAGCCCTTGAGGGCGTTGACAATCTTCAGGAAGTTCTCGTATGTGACTCCGATCTCTTCCTTAGGCCCTTGCCGGAAGGCCTCATACTTCTGGTTCAGGAGGGATCTCCGATCATCCCTCACTTCATCCGTGCCCTCCATTAGGATGATTAGGCACTGCCAAATCTCCTGAGCTGTCCTGCAGTTGCTGAAGTTTTGCATCATAGAGTCGTCAACCGCGCTGACCAGGATGTTTCTTGCCTTCATGTCAAGGCCCACTAGGACCATCTCATCCTTGTCCATTTCAGAGAGTGTCTTTGGCACTTTCTTGGTGGGATCAATGGTGGAGGCCTTAGTGGGTACATAAGGTCCCTCCAGCACGATCATGAACAGTCGAGGGTCCACTGCTTCCATATAGAACCTGATCCTTTCCTTCCAGATAGGAAAGTTGAGTCTGTTGCACACTGGGATCTTGCCGGAGTACTTGAGCCCGTCCATGGTAGCTGTATGTCTCCTTGTTGACACTAGTGGCAGGATTCACCTCAAGGTGTTAGCCTTTTTGTTGAGGAACCTCCCTCTGATACCACTTGAAAGTCCACCTAGTGTCGGCTATGTGCACCTATGGGGGGGGGGGAATAGGTGACGTGTGGTTCTTTTGCGGAATTTACAGATGTACCTGCACAATAAAAACAACAAACACAGCACACAGAAAACACAGCAAATTTATAGTGGTTCCCCGACTTGGGTACATCCACTTTCCCCCTTCGACCTATCTCCCCAACAAGGGACGACTCGGTCACTTCACCAACGGGATTGAAATCCAATCCCTTCACTAACGGAAGGAGCCCTTCCACACGTGAGAGTCAACACTCCCACAAAGCGGGTTGCACCCAACCCTTACAACTCGGAACAAAAGTTCCTTTACAACGAAATGAAAATGTAGAATGTACACGTGATACAAACTTCTCTTGGAGACTCCGGTGTTCCTCTTTGTTCGACGACGTGTTCTTGAAGTCGATGAAGAGTCTACAACCTTGGTCTCTCTTGGAGAGGATTTCCCCGGAACCGGCGGCGGCACACGAGCGGCGGCTAGCTTCGGGATCGGCGGCTACGATGAAGAGCAGCTGCTGAACTTGGAGATCCAAACTTCGTTGCGAAGCAAGCTCGGTCTACCAACGGTCACACGAGGATCGGTCGTCTCGATCGATTCGGATGGGAAGTGTTTCCGATCGACAAATCGAGAGACAAAGGATCTCTGGATAGACGCGTGAGACTCTAGCCTTGCTAAGCTACTGTCGCCGGAGATCGGGAAGAAGATCTATCGGTGGCGGCGACGGACTTGCTCGAGCGCGACGGCGGCGGAGGAGAGTAATCGCGATTTTAGGGTTTCCGTAGGCTCGGCTTCTTTCTGTGTGTATTTCCGTTCAAAAATACCCGAGTATAAATACTGTAGCTACCCCCAATAAGACCGTTTGTGGGACCCACAGGAATAATCCACAAATCCCGGTCCAGATATTAGACAGCGGCAGAATCCGGTTCAGGAAACTAGCTGAGACAGAAACCGGTTCAGGAATTTAACTGAGAAAACGCCAAGGAAAAATCGGCGAGAATCGCAGACGATTCTCGACGAATCGGCGAGAATCACCAAGTGATTCTCGACGATTCGTCGAGAATCGTTTGTGATTCTCGTCGAATCACTTGTAGATTCTCAGCGAATTGGACTTTGTATACATGGGCTGCTTGACCACAGGTTCGGCGGGAATGACAGGTGATTCTCGCCGAATCTTACTTGGCACCATTTTGAGATGGCCAGAAGGAGTCGGCGAGAATCACTGATGATTCTCGTCGATTCGGCGAGAATCACTTAGTGATTCTCGCCGATTCGGCGAGAATCACTTGGTGATTCTTGTCGAATTTGCCTTGGACGATTTTTCACCTTCCACCTAGGAGCTGCTCCTTGATCCTCCATGCTCCTTGTCTTCTCTTGCATATGAGAGGCCCTGTGCTTGAAAATAAGTGCACTCCAATAGAGAGAGTACACGTAGGCCAACACACTGATCTGCTCAACGAGGGATTACGTCGTGCAGACCCGTGTATATTGACCTACTGCACCCTGACATTGGTGTGCACTTAGCGTGGAAAAACTACAAGCACAACTAGAAAAAGTTTATCAAATACATAGTCTATTCACCTTAGCTTGTCCAGGGGCTTCTTCAAATCAGGTACATTGTGGATACAATACCCAACAAGCTCGTGTAGCCGCTCTGACCGCAGTTCCGCTCAATGTCCCGCAGAGTGGTTCGGCCGTGCCTGACTCCGCCAAGAGGGCGAAGCTATTCCCTCCAGCTGCCGAGCCTATTTTCGCCGACCTGACCACCATCCTGGAGCATGACGTCGGCTCCTCAACTTTGCCTGCCCATGATAAGGGCAAAAATGTTGTTGTCGTCAGCGGCGACTCAGACAGCCAGTCGGGCGGTGGCGGCGTCACGCCGCGGGACCCCGCCCTGCGAGTCGAAGACACTGTCGGAGACCCGCGATTCAGAACTCCGTAAAATCGCCCCCGGGACCTGTCATCCCCTTTTGGGACCTTGGGGTTGAACTCGCAGAAGCCGAGCTCGCCAATTCGCGCCTCTACCCCCCAGCCACCTGTCGTGACCTTGGGGGCCGTCGTGGAGTCCATCCACGTCCCGGGATTTGACCTCCTCTCACCGGAACCGCGCCGCCCAGGCCGCGGGAAGGACTTGAGATTCATCCCTCCCCGCATTTCTCTAGACATGCCGAGCTCATCAGGTATGCTTGGCTTTGGATTGATGTTATGCGCTTTCTTGGGGCTGCTCCCTTTTATCGATGTATCTGTGTTCGCTGGTCCTCCCAGTCGATCCGTGACGGAGGAGTCCTCGCGGTCAGCTCGCTACTCGCCCCTCCCGTCCCCGAGTTCGCTGGACTCTTACCTGGGCCCTTAAGTGGAAAATGACGAGCTGACGCGGAGGGGGATCAAGCTCTTTAAGGAGCTCGTGCGCATGCTGCGCGAGGTGCAGGAGGTCAACGAGATGGTGCAGCAAGATTATATCAGACTCGCTTACGAGGTGCGAGGTGGCCAGACTCGCGAGTTGCTGTCTCCTTCCCACTCCTTGACGAGATCGACGAGGGCCTCCTGGCGGCGCAGCGGAACTCGGGACGGATTCACGAGTTCCTTCGCTCGCGGTAGTCTGAGGGACGGGGGGCGCGAGGCCGGGGAAGATAAAAGGCGGCTCTCCTACTGAGCCGACCGGTACTCGCCTCCTGGTTCCCCCTGTCCGCGCGCTCTGCCTTTTCATTATTGCACGCGATTCCTGTAATAAACTTTGAATCTTTTTAGACTGATGTTTGACGATTAGAATAATAAATAAATACGCCTTTTCATTTTCGACTCGCGCGAGGTGTGGTGCGCCGGAAGTCGGCGAGCTGGGGCGGCGAGCTGGGGTCGCGAGCTGGGCCGATTGGACAGTTTTCCCCTCAGATATCTTTTTCTATAAATAGCCCCCCTTTCACCTACCACGTATGCTATGTTAACTGCACACTTTCTCTTTCTTTCTGCGCTCTTCTCTCTCTTACTCACGCTCAACTTTTCTTCTGCGAGCATGGGCAAGGCTAACCATGACGCTGACGGCCGCTCCAAGTGCGCACTGCACTTCACTGACTACTGCTTCTTCGAAGGCCATACTACCGAGGAGGAGCTCGCCGAGTTCGTGGCCGCATACGTGCCGCCAGGTTTCGAGGCACGAGTGCCAAGGCACGGGGAGGCCATCAACACCGTCTATGAGGGCGAGCTCGCCTTCTCCATCTCTCACTTTGAGGTGGGGTTGCGCCTCCCCGTATGACCGGAAATCCGGCAGATCCTGAAGTATTACGGCGCGGTGCCCGCACAGTTGAACTCCAACGCCATTGCTATGATGGTGGCGTTCGCGAGCTACCTCCGGCAAGAGAGGATCGAGTTCAACCTGACAGTGTTCAGGAAACTCTTCTCCTACAAGGCGACGCTGGACGGGGTCGCCTACTTTGGGGGGTCGCTGATAAAAGTCCGCGAGATTGCCAATAAACACCATAATTGGCTGACCAAGATCGCTTTTATTAAGGGCGATCTCGGCAACATCCCGTACTCGCCACAGCAGAAAGGAGAGGACGTCTACCGCCCCCCCCCCCCCCCCACCGTATCCGGCAATGATGCCGAGCTCCACAAATACTTCCTCCACAAGGACTTCGAGGTCTCCTTACTGCGAAGGGGCCTCGACGCGCTTCCCCCCGTCCTGCCCGGCGAAGGTATCTTCTGCTTGCAGTTCGTCTCGCCGTTTTGTCAATGAAAATTTTCTAAGTGATTTTGTGCAGGAGAGCGGTTGATCCCGGTGATCCCGCCATTCGCGGACTCGGGGCTACATCCGGATCCCCTTGCTCGCGAGCGGGCAGCCGCTGAGGCCTGCCGAGTTGAGGAGGCTCTTTCCAATCCCTCCTCCAGCAAAAATCGACCTAGAGATGCGGGATCGAGCCCGCCATGCCGCCAGCTGTTGCCTAAGAAGATGAGTAGAGCCCTGCTGGCTCCGCGGTCTAAACAACAACAGCAATCCGTCCCCAAGTATATAAGCTCGCCGGAGGCCATCCCGGATGCGTTGCCGGAGAGCCCGCTGAAGGAGATTGTCAGCAAGGGGCGGAGAGGCGGCGAGACCTCCGTTCCTCCCGCGGTGAGCTCTCCACCTCCTTCCTCGAAGAGGACGGCTCGCGAGCTCAGCGCGCCGAAGGAACATCCCCTCTTTAGCTACGGGGGGCGATGGAAGGATTCGGCGGGTGAGCCGATGGTGTAGTGGGACGAGCTGGCCCATCGGGTTTCCATCTCTACCCTGCACCCCTCATGGCATGACAGCGAGCCCGCCACCAGTCACGCCTACGCGCTCGGCTTCGGCCTCTATGGCCGGGAGGACGCCGAGGCCTACAAGAGTATGGACCTGCGACAGCTCGACCACGAGGGCATGCAGGCTCATATGCGAGCCATGGAGCTCCACCACATACTTAGAATTTCTTTGATGTTGTTGCTAATTGACTGTTCTTCCTCATCAGGATGCCAAGGCCGCCGGGGAACTGCGAGCTCGCAATGCCGAGCAAGGTGAGGAGATCACCCAGCTAAGCGCCCGCCTCGCCGAGCTGGAGGCGGCAAATGCAAAGCTGAAGGAGGAGAATCCGGGCCTCAGCCACGAGGTCCACCTCCAAGCGGAGATCTTTATGCCGGCCCACGATGCCGATCCCACCCTCCCCTACAAGCGGTCGAGGGTCTTTGGCGAGGCCGACCTCGCCGAGAGGCTGTGGATCAACTCCATCTAGGCCGTCGAGTGCACTCTCCAGATGATGAAGGACACCAGAGTGTTGTTGGAGGGGTGCGAGGAGATCTCAGCGAAAGACCTGATGCAGAGCCAGTTCCCGGCGATGCCGCCCAGCGAGAAGGAAGACAGCCTGGACGCGCTGTTCGGGAAAACCTTTTAGGACTTAACTGGCGAAGGAGGCGAGGACCTCCTGTAAATATAACTTTAATGGAATACATTTTTGATTATATCCTTGTTCAATTTTTTCTTTCCTTTATGTCGATCATTTCTTCCCTTGCTGCATCTTGCTCGCGGGCGAGCCCTTGCCTTATCTACCTCGCGTACATGGAGTTTGCGAGTAGTGTAATTGTTAGAGCAACTGCGAGAGCGTATGAGAGCTCGCCAATTCTTAGGTAACCCAGGAGGGACTACTCGCCCTACTGGGCGCGCCACCCCCAACTTTCTCGTGAGCTACCCATGATCTCATCATTATGATGCCAAGTTCACCTCATTTTACCACCAAATTTCTCAAGTAAAACATCATGGGGTGAAGCGTATTGGCGGGGTCCGCATCCCTTTTGGCGAGATCCCAGGGTCCGGCACGCCACCCCACTGTTGAGGCCGAGCCCGGCTGGCGAGCCCGAACTCGCCTGTGCCGAGCTCTCCTCTACCAATCTTGGGAGGGGAGCTGAATTTGTCAAACATAATCTAGAGAGTGCAGGACCTCCTTGAGTGACTTCCAGCCCTACCGGCTAGGCGAGAGCCCGACAGCGGGATCTGCTCGAGGTCTAAGGATGACACTGAGTGACTTCCCGACCTGCCAGCTAAGTGAGAGCCTGGCAGCGAGATCTGCTCGAGGTCCAAGGATGACACCGAGTGACTTCCTGACCTGCCAGCTAGGTGGGAGCCTGGCAGCGGGATCTGCTCGGGGTCCCGAGGATGACACCGAGTGACTTCCTGACCTGCCAGCTAGGTGAGAGCCTAGCAGCGGGATCTGCTCGGGGTCCAGAGTTACCACCGTCGAGTGACTTCCTGACCTGAAAGCTAGGTGAGAGCCTGGCAGCGGGATCTGATCGGGGTCCAGAGCTGCCACTGTCGAGTGACTTCCTGACCTGCAAGATGAGTGAGAGCCTGGCAACGGGATTTGCTAGAGGTTCAAGGATGACACCGAGTGACTTCCTGACCTGCCAGCTAGGTGAGAGCCTGACAGCGGGATCTGCTCGGGGTCCGGAGGATGACACCGAGTGACTTCCTGACCTGCCAGCTAGGTGGGAGCCTGGCAGCGGGATCTGCTCGGGGTCCGGAGGATGACACTGAGTGACTTCCTGACCTGCCAGCTAGGTGAGAGCCTGGCAGCGGGATCTGCTCGGGGTCCAGAGTTACCACTGTCGAGTGACTTCCTAACCTGCCAACTAAGTGAGAGCCTGGCAGCGGGATCTGCTCGAGGTCCAAGGATGACACCGAGTGACTTCCTGACCTGCAAGCTAGGTGAGAGCCTGGCAGCGGGATCTGCTCGGTGTCCAGAGTTACCACCGTCGAGTGACTTCCTGACTTGCCAGCTAAGTGAGAGCCTGGCAACGGGATCTGCTCGAGGTTCAAGGATGACACTGAGTGACTTCCTGACCTGCCAGCTTGGTGAGAGCCTGACAACGGGATCTTCTCGGGGTCCGGAGGATGACACCGAGTGACCTCCTGACCTTCCAGCTAGGTGAGAGCCTGGCAGCGGGATCTGCTCGAGGTCCAGAGATGCCACCGTTGAGTGACTTCCTGACCTGCCAGCTGAGTGAGAGCCTGACAGCGGGATCTGCTCGAGGTTCAAGGATTACAACGAGTGACTTCCTGATCTGCCAGCTAGGTGAGAGCCTGGCAGCGGGATCTGCTCGGGGTCTGGAGCATGACACCGAGTGACTTCCTGACCTGCTAGCTAGGTGAGAGCCTGATAGCGGGATCTGCTCGAGGTCCAGAGTTACCACCGTCGAGTGACTTCCTGACCTGCCAGCTAAGTGATAGCCTGGCAGCGGGATCTGCTTGAGGTCCAGAGTTGAGTCCCTCTTACTATCGTACAACTTGATGGATCTCAATCATCATGTCAATGAATTTCATTAAGTATAAAATGTTACTTACATGCTTTATGGGTAAAAGCGTTTTAAGTCATCACCGCTCCAGGTGAGACTCAGAGTCTCGCCCTCCACATTTTGGAGTCGATACCCTCCTGACATCAATGCCTCTTTTACAATGAATGGCCCCTCCCAGTTGGGGTTGAGCTTTCCTACGGTCGCCAATCTTCCTGCCGCATCCACCTTTTTCAGGACCAAGTCCCCTGCCACGAACTATTTCATTCTGACGTGCTTGTCAAAGTACTTATCCATTCTTCTCTTCACCTCTTCTTGTCTGATGACGGACAGGTCGCGTAGCTCCTCCACCATGTCTAGGGAGAGCCGCAACTCCTCCTAATTCTTGGATTGCCACTCCTCCCTGCCTTCTGCCGCCTCAGCCACCCGAGGTGTTTGGACTTCAAATTCTACGGGGAGTACCGCTTCGCATCCGTGAGAGAGCTTGAAGGGAGTCTCCCCTGTTGCTGTGTTGGGGGTAGTCCTCAGAGCCCAGAGGACCGAGGGAAGCTGTTCCACCCAGCTCCCTTTCAGATTCTCAACTTTCTTCTTCAAAAGATTCACAATGATTTTGTTGGCGGCCTCCACTTGCCCGTTTCTCCTGGGATGGTGGACCGAGGCGAAACTGAGGTCAATCCCAAGCTGCTCGCAGAAACTTGTGAACTCTGCGCTAGCGAACTGAGGCCCATTGTCTGTGACAATGGCTTGGGGCAGCTCGTGGCGGCAGATAATCTCCCCCCCACACAAAATTTCTGATGATCTGGGAGGTCACCTTAGCCAGCGCCTTCACCTCCAACCACTTGGAGAAATAATCAATCATTACCAGTACGAATCTTCTCTGCCCACTGGCCTGGGGGAATGGTCCAACCAAGTCCATCCCCCATATTGCGAAGGGCCAGGGGGCGATGATGCTTCTGAGATGCTGGGCTGGCTGGAGCTAGAAGGGGGCAAATGTCTGGAACTTGTGACACCTTCTTGCGAATTCCGTAGTGTCGTGGCCTAGGGTCGGCCAGATGTACCCTTGCCTGACGATTCTCCCTTTCAAGGTCCGACTCCCGTTGTGGCTCCCGCACTCCCCTGAGTGGACTTCTTCCAAGATCCTCTGCACTGCGCCCTCGGCCACGCAACGAGCCAGCATCCCCGAGAGGGTCTTCCTGTACAACTGCCCGTCTCGGAGGAGGTAGTAGGCCGATTTGATCCTGAGCTTCTTATTATCTGCCCCCTCCGGATACTCCCCCGTGGAGAGGAAAGCTGCAATTGGGTCCGTCCACGAGGAGCGCTGATCGATCTCCATGAGCTCTCCTTCTTCAATGGAAGGGTGGAACAGATCGGTAATGGTGCCCCCCATCCGGGGACCGTGCTTTGCAAGCTGATCGGCCTGCTGCTTGTTTTCTTCCCTGGGCACGTGTCGGATGGAGAAGGTTTCGAAGGTGCCAATGACCCCCTTCACTTTGGCTAAGTACAATCGCAGGATAGGCTCTCTTGCCTCGAACTCCCCGTTGATCTGGAAAGCTACCACCATGGAATCGGTAAGGACCTCCACGTCCACTATCCCCAGCTCTCTGGCCAGGCGCAGACCTGCGATCACGGCCTCGTACTCGGCCTGGTTGTTGGTGATGGGAAAGTGCACCACAACTGTTTGCCCAATTTTTGTTCCCTGGGGGCTCTCAAAGATCACCCCCACTCCCAAGGAATGCCTCCCTGAAGCACCGTCCACCTTTACCTTCCACGGGGTCGAGCAAGTGAGCTCTTCCTTCGCCACCTCGATCACGTAGTCGGCCAAGAAGTCGTCCATCGCTTGGGCCTTGATCGAGAGGCGGGGGATGAAGGGGATGTCGAACTCACTCAACTCCACCGACCACTTGGCCAACCTGCCTGAATGCTCCACCCCATCGAAGATGTTGCGGAGGGGATGGTCAGTCACTACTCGGATGGAGTCTGCCTGGAAGTAGGGTCGGAGCCTCCGGGCCGAGATGATCAGGGCGAAGGCCAGCTTCTCTAAGATTGGGTATCGGAGCTCGGCCTTCCTCAGAACCCGGCTCATGTAGTATATGGAGAGCTGCTTCTTCCCCTCCTCACGCACCAGGATGGAGCTCAAAGCCTACGCCCCGACCCCGAGATATAAGAACAGGTCCTCCCCCTCTTTAGGACCTTGGAGCAATGGATCCCGCGTTAGTTGCGCCTTAAGAGCTCGGAATGCCTCCTCGCACTCCTTGCTCCATTCGAATTTTTGGCCTCCCCTCAGAGTTTTGAAGAAGGGGTACCACTTCTCCCCAGCCCGGGAGAGGAACCTGCTCAACCCCGCTAGCTTTCCCGTCAGCCTTTGCACTTCATTAGTATTCCGTGGAGACCCCAGCTCCATGATGGCTCGGCCCCTGCGGGGGTGAGGAGATGTCCCAGGAACTTTCCCCTGCTGGCCCCGAAGACACATTTCAGGCGGTTCAGCCGCATCTTGTACTTGCGTAGGGTGGCGAAGGTCTCCTCCAAGTCCTGAAGGTGAGAGTCCACATCTTCGCTTTTGATCATGAGGTCGTCCACATACACCTCCAGGTTCCTCCCATTCTATTCTCGGAAGACCCTGTCCATCATTTTTTGGTAGGTTGCCCCTGCATTTTTCAGCCCAAAGGGCATCATCTTGTAACAGTAGCACCCATCCCCCGTGATAAACGAGACGTCCTTGACATCCGGGGGGTGCATCCTGATCTGGTGATAACCTGAAAATGCATCTAAAAAACTCATTACAGTAAAACCGACGGGTGAGTCAACTAGCGCGTCGATCCGAGGCAAAGGATAACAGTCTTTAGGACAAGATTTATTAAGTAAGGAGAAATCGATACACATAAGCCACCGGCCGTCCCCTTTTTTCACCATCACTACATTGGAGACCCAGCCGGGGTATTGGATCTCGGATATGAAGCCGACCTTGAGAAGCTTCGCCACCTCCTCCCTGATGGGCTCGGCCAGCTTATCCGTCGTGGACCTCTTCTTCTGCTGGACGGGGCGTGCTTCCGGGTCCAGGTTGAGGCGGTGGCAGGCCACATCCGCGTCAACCCACAGTATCTCTGCGGCGCTCCATGCGAAGATGTCCACGTTCTTCTGGATGCACTCCAACATCCTGCCTTGTGCTTCCGGGGTCAGCCCTCCGCTGATGCGGACCTTCTCCACCCTGCCTCCAAAGGTGAGAACTTCCAGCTCCACCACCTTTTCCGCAGCCTCTAGCCTGGACTGCTCCCCCATTATCCAACATCCCTCTCCTCTGGGATGAGATCCTCTGCCTCCGCCTCTTCCTCCACGGCCATCGCCTCGGCCGACTCCTCCTGAGCCTCTCCTGCCACCTCTACCTCGGTGCAGCCTTCCACTTCCATCTCTTTCCCTCCAGCCTCTAGCTCCGCCTCCTCCATTCTTTGCTCCATCTCCTCGGCTCCTCCCTGCCACGAGATGGAGTTGACGGCAGTGACGTAACACTCTCTTGCTACCTTGGGGTCACCCCGAACTCGGACCTAAATCCCCATTGCGTTGAACTTTAAGCACTGGTGGAAGGATGAGGGGACGCAGTGGAAGGTGCTGATGAGGGGCCTCCCGAAAATGGCGTTGTAGCTGCTGGGGGCATCCACGATGATGAATCTGAAGCTTCTGGACTGCCCCCCCAGGGAGACATGGAGCCCCACTCCTCCTTCCACTTCCTTCCTTTCCCACGAGAATCCGAACAGGGGCCCATCCGAGGCCAGCACCCTCTTCGCCTCCACCTTCATGTCGTTGAATGCATTTTTGAAGATGACGTTGACGGAGCTTCCATTGTCCACGAGGATCCGGGAGATGGTGAAGTTCTCGATGGCCGTCTGGATGACCAGCGCATCGCAAAATGGATCCTCGTGATCCGGCAGATCGCCCCTTATGAAGGTTATCCTCTCTTCTGTGGGTGAGGTCTGGGATGTGGAGCCAATGCTCCGGCGGTACATGGTGTGGAGGCTTGCCTTCCGCGAGGCCTCTACCCCCACCCCCCCTGTGGATCACTCTGATCCCTCCTTGGGTCCCCACATCCACCCGGTCTTCGCACCGGTCCTGCTCCACCCGAGGAAGGACCTCCTCTATCCGCACCTCCTGGCGCCCTTGCTGCTGTTGCTGCTCCCTGTTCACTCTCATTTCGAGTAACTCCGGGCACGTGGACGTGGCGTGCCCTTCTTCCTGGTGGAAGTCGCAATTGGGCAGCTCCACCCTGACCTCCCTTCTCCTTCTTCGTACTATTCTCCTCCTCTCCCCTGGGCTATGACCATAGCCTCCTCTTGATCGGGGAGGGGAGGCCTTTGCTCTCGCCTCCAACCCGGGGGGTGGAACTGACCCTGGCCTCCCTGGTGGTGGTCCCTTCCTTGATACCCTCTTCGTGGCCCTTGATCTTGCCACTCGGGCCTCTAGCCCAATCGACGGTCCGGCTCCTGCTGTCCCCACCGGGGCTGCTGCTGCCCCTGGAGCTGCCTCTGCTCCCTCTGCCGTGGCTTAGCTCTCCTCTCTTCCTGTACCTTTTCTCCTCTCGCCTCCTTTTCTTCCTCCGTGGACCACCTGGACAGCTTCCGGGCAAACTCCGAGTTTGACAACTCTCCGTCAACTTCTCTCGCCGCCCTCTCCATCAACTCCTCGTAGGAGAGGGGGGGGGAACGCTCTTCAGCTCCATCAGGAAGAAACCCTGCTGCAGTCCCAGGGTAAAGGCCATCATGAGGCTATGGCCCGACATCTCTTGGACCTGGGTGACCTCCTCTTGGAACCGGTCGATGTAGCTCCCCATGGTCTCATTCACTCCCTGCTTGATGTGGAACAGGGACTCCGACTCCTTCTTTATTTTCTTTGAAGTGGTGAACCTCGGCATGAAGCCCCGACGCAGGTCCTCGAAGCAGTAGATGAAGCTGGCCGGTAACTGGTGGAACCATTCTCTTGCCTTCTCCTTGAGGGTGATGGCGAAGAGTCGGCACTTGAAGCCGTCTGACATCTGCCTGATGGAGACTACGTCCTCGAACCACTGGACATGCTAGACCGGGTCTCCCTTCCCGGTGTAGTAAGACATCTCGGGTTCCCTGAACCCTTCTGGTACCGGGGCAGAAGAAACCAGATCACTAAAAGGGCTGACTCCCCCCTTCGGGCGAGCTGACCCGTCTCGCGAGCCCAGCTCGCCGAGCCGACCACCACCTGCCGAGCCGGGGAACAGCACGCGGCCGGGGAGCTCGCACCCCCGGCCTTCCTCGGCGACCTCCTTCCCAACTCGCCTGCCGGGGGCGTCCTCGCCCAGAGACGGGGCAGCGGCGATCTGGACAGCTGGAGTCGATCACTCGGCCCGCGTGCCGAGTGCGAACTTGACGAGGTTCAACACCTTGCTCCGGAGATCCTCGAACATCCCCACCGTAGCCAGAGGTGGGGGGGGGGCGTCGAGTCCGACCTATCAGATCCCTGTCCTCCTGTCATCGAGCTCGCTGGAGATTTTTCTGTGCTGACCACGCTCCACGCTCACCGCACCAAAATGTTGAAACCGATTTCTCAATCTCTGTGGAGTTCACCCTTGGGGAAGGGGTGATTGCGCACCTACTTCGCTCCTGCAAGCAAAACAACAAAAGAAACAAAGGAAACTGACCCAAGGGCTCGGCAGGGAGGACCCACCACACACCCGGAAGATCTGAGAGCGCTTTCCGTCCTTCGCCAAAGGCCGAGCTAAGGTACCCTCAAAAAGAACTTGAGAGATGGAGCAATTAAGCATAAATTGAGCACCTTTTGTGGTACCCATTGGGTCCTATTTATAGATTTCTGAAAGTGGTCTGCAAATAACTAAGCCGAACTAACCTGAAGTTACCATGATACCCCTAGCTGGGTCTGCCAACAGCCAAACTCCGCTATTTTGAAGGGCTATAGGCAGACCAACGGGGACAAAACAGTAAAAAGTACCTCTTGGATCTGGGCGAGCTGAGGAGCTTGGCCACCTATGAAAATTGAGCTCGCTGGCTGCATGCCGAGCTCCGCCTGGCGAGTGCGAGCTGGGTCTGAGTCCGCCTTCTGGTCAGCCTTCATTAGTCGAGCTCAGCTCGATGAAAACTGGGATGGGCTCGACGAATGCTGAGCTCGGGGTCGGCGGATGCCGAGCTCCGGCTTCTGATTCCCCCGCCGAGCTCGCCGGGCCTCTGAGCGGTCCACGCCGCTGGGCCTGGCTTATATTCTGCTCGCCCGACTTTGACTGATCCTACTCGCTGGACACGGGGTTGTACACTGTCCTCTCTCACTTCTTCTGATCCCTCCATGTAGACAATCAAGGTGTCCTACATCTCTTTGGAGGTTTTGCAGTGAATCAAGTTTTTGAATGTTGAGTCATCTATAACACTAACTATTAGTTCTGAGCTCTCTTATCCATGGTAGCTAAGATGATCTCATCCTTAGTCATTTCAGATAATCTTTTGGAGTCCGGAGATTTGCATCAAGAACTGAGATTTTCATGGGAATGAATGACCCTTCTTTAACTGTAATATAGATTCTTGGGTCAGCTGTTTCCATAAACAATCTGACTCTTTCTTTCCATATACCAAAAATTTCTTTCTTGCAGATAGGTAATTTCATGGATCAAAGTTCCTTGTAATTTTCTCCTGAACCCATTTTGTCTAATTGATTTCTGCCTTACAGATCTACTCAGACTGTTAAGTCTCTTTTTGAGAAACCTCCCTGAAAGTGAGAGTTAGATCTGAAATACTCTAGAGGGCGGGGGGGGGGGGGGGGGGGGTGAATCAAGTATGCTTAAAAATTATTAACAGTTATTATAACTTTTGCTGTAAATTAAAAGTGCAGAATTAATAAACTAGAAAACAATAAACCTAAATCACAAGCACAGCAAGAATAAAAGAAAAAGAGGCAAGCAGACGACACAAGAATTTTATAGTGGTTCCCCAACCTGGGTACATCCACTCTTCTACCACTCTGGTAGGAATCCACTCAGATTTATGATCAGGTGCCTGACACCAATGAGCTTTTGATCAGGTGCTCAAAAACCAACCCAAGTCTTTTGATCAGGAGACTTGCAACCAAGGAATCACTTTTGAAGGGAGATGACAACCCTTTACAGAGGTCGGGGTGAGAGATGATTTTGTCTTCTCTTTCTCAATATACAACTGAGAAGACTGTGGATTTGATTATAGCTTAAGGCTCCCCCTGAGATATAGAATGGATCAGAGAAAAATAGAAGCTAAGCTTTAGGGTAATATGTCTTCAAACTGAATCCTTGACCAGCAATAATCTTCAGAAACTTCTTTGACAGATTGAACTGAAGTTGTCTGGAGTACTTGAAGAAAGAAGACTCTAGATATAGGTATTGTTGTTCTTCTTCTTCAGATGCTGATGAGCTTCTGGTCAAAAGCTTCTGTGTATCAAAAAATGCTTCTTGTAGACAGAGCAGATTGTTCAAGACTGAATGTTTTTCTCTGTGTCTCTGTATGCTTCTCAGTAAGCTGTGCTCTATGTGAAGCTTTCTCAATGATGCTTGATTTTGTTTGTCAGTCTGTATGTCTATGTGTCCGTTCTTCTTTTCTTCTCTTTCTTTCAAAAGTTTGAATGCCGTTGTAATTAATGCTGACATCCTTGAGAATAATCGACATTAATTTATTTCACCAACTATCCCATGGAAAAACAACAAGCAATAATCCTGAAGAAGACCATAATTAATACTCCTTCTAACGGATACATTCAGAGAATATTAGAGCATTAATTACTCAGGAATTATTGCATTAGAGTGGGGACAGAAGGCCGGAAATAACTAAGTTTGGAATCGTCGAACTAAGTCCACAGTTCGTCGAGCTGAGATGTTGTATTCGTCGACCAGACGACTTCTGTTCGTCGAGCTGAGTTCCATGATCATCGAGCTGGAAACTGAACTGCTGTCTCTTTTACCTATTCTGTGTCTGAAGTTCGTCGAGCTGGTAAATGTGTTCATCGACTGGAGTTCAGCAACTATTCTGGAGTTGTCAAATATTATGTGTGTTGACTGATATTCTGTGTGTCGACACAAGTCTTCTGTGTGGTGTCGACACAGCCCTTCCACAATGTTGACTGATGATCTGGGTGTCGATACAAGTGCTTCTAGTGTCGACTTAGTTGGTGTCGACATATGCTCTAAGTGTCGACACAAGTCTTCTGGTTCCAGAATTCGTCGAGCAGAGAACTGAGTTCGTCGACCTGAGAATAGAGAACAGTCTGGACTTAGAATGCTGAAGGTGGAGTCCAAGGATCATCGATCTGTGACTGAAGTTCGTCGAGCTTAGCTCAGAGAATTAACTCTGAGATCGTCGAGCTGAGAATGACTATCGTCGACCTGAGTCTGACTCTAAGGACTTAGAATATCTTGATGTTGACTGAACTTGAAATGTTGTATTATCCAAGTATTCGTCGACCAGAGAATGTAGTTCGCCGAGCTCAGCTCAGAGAATTAACTCAGAGATCGTCGAGCTGAGCACGACAATCGTCGACCTGAGTTTGACGAACGTCAAACTCACTTTGCAGAGTCTTGAAATCTTCTGAGTGTTGAGTCTCTGACAGTCTTGTTGATAGCTGGTCCATATGATGTTGACTCTAAGGACTTGGCCTAGACTATAGGACACAACAATGACCATGGCTATACATGTTGGGTCACATCATCCTAAGTTAGTGAACCTTGCCCAAATCAAACTAGGGATCCAACACTCCCTCTGATACCACTTGAAAGAATTGGTTTCAAGATATCCTAAACACCTAGAGGGGGGGGGGGTGAATAGGTTCAATTCCTTTTTAATATTTAGGTAGATAAATCTATCAAGTTAGACAATCTAATTAATAACTATCTCAGCACAACATTCAAACAAACACAGTCAATCACAGATTGCACACAGTTTTATAGTGGTTCCCCAAGTGATGGGTACATCCACTTTCCCCCTTCGCTTATCTAACAGTATGGTAGATTCGGCCTAACTCCCTTCTTCCTTCTCAGATCCTCAGATCTTATAGCTCAGAACCAAAAGATGGTTCCTACAACTCAGACTTCAGCAAGTCCTACAACTCAGAGTGAGTCCACACTCCTACAGCTCAGGAAATTAAGCCCTACCTCAGCCTTTTCCCAGGCCTACAACTTAGAGAAATGATTCTCCTAGCTCAGGCACTTAGCCCTACCTCAGCCTTTATAGATTTAGGCTTACAACTCAGAGAGACAGCTCTCCTACCTCAGGCACACATCCCTACAGGATCCTTTATAGATTTAGGCTTACAACTCAGATCTATAAAAGATCCTACAGTAAAAATGATAATAAGAAGAATAAGTCCTTCACCCAGGTAGAGAGAGAATGGGATGAAGGATCCTTGATGAGTTTTTGAAAGATCTGATAACTCTAGAATCAACCTGTCTTAGCTTTCTTTAAAGATTATTGAATCTGAACAAAGTAAGGTTGATCTTCTTGAAGTTGATCTTCAATTAGCTTCCTTCTTCTATTCAGAATTTAATCTGAATTCTTCTTGCAGACTTGTTCTGGATCTGCCCTTATAGACTTGTTGATGATAGTCTCTTTCTTCACTTGGATACTTCCTGCTCTCTCTTCATTTCTTCCAGAAATTCGGTCCAAAACTTCGATCTCTAAAATCCAATCACAATCAATCTATCTGATGATAAAATCTGTCTTTATATAGGCTTCATCCAAGGTTACCGGCTGATCCAGTTCCTAACAACCTTCTGACAACTCTAACAGATGCAACAACATAGTCAATTATGACAACTGTCAAGTCTCCAGTTGTGATACTTGATCCTTCATTGAACTTTGACTCAGCAACAAAAGTGTCGGGACAATACTTCAAATGTGTCGACATAAATAGATCATGTGTCGACACAATCCTTAGTGATGTCGACACAGCTCTCAAAATATCGACACAGCTTCTCTTTAACTTCTTGACACAACTTCTGTGAAATGTGTCGACACAAGTCCTGTGTGTCGACTCAGTTGTTGTTTACTGAGCTTTATGTGTGTCGACACAAGTCCTATGTGTCGACACAGTTGTTGTTGACAGAATATCTGGGTGTCGACACAAGTCCTGTGTGTCGACACAGTTGTTGTCGACAAAATTCCTATGTGTCGACACAAGTCCTGTGTGTCGACACAGCTGTTGTCGACAAAATTCCTATGTGTCGACACAAGTCCTGTGTGTCGACACAATCTGGCTTCTGGTGTCGACACAGTTGGTGTCGACAGAATTCTTTGTGTGTCGACACAAATCCTGTGTGTCGACACAATTGGCTTCTGGTGTCGACACAGCCTTTCCCAAGTGTCGACACAATTCTTCTTAGGTGTCGACACAATTCTTCACAAGTGTCGACACTTGTACTTAGAAACTGTTTCCTGCATTTTCTTAACCTGCACATGGAAACTCAACACAACATCAAATACACCTTGATGAATATCATTGAGTTAGGTGAGGCTTCTCCAAATCTGGTACACATTTTCCAATGTACCCAACACTTGCCAATATGGGTGATTGTGATTCTTCTATATCTTCTCCGGGTGTGATCCAGTCTCAGATGAGTGACTCTCAACGACCTTATAGACACTCTAGCTCTTTGAAAATTACCGCGGTTCCCTTAGATGACACGAATTATCTAAAAAACCTACGATATGCGATAAGTTTTGTAGTTTTAATTATTAAATATAAATTTAAATTAATATGAAGTCATGCATAACATTCATGTTATCTTTATTATATCTCTCATATCATATATTAGGTGAAGATAAGGTTTGTGTCACAAAATCATATCATATATAGATAGAGTTTGCGAATGAAAGCATGTAATTAATTGATTCACACTAATTATCATTCAATGCTTTCTCTTTCACATAATTACTCACATATTATCATCAGAATATACATAAAATTTGAGAATTTCAGGCATAATCGGAAGCATCCGAACCTTTTTTATTTAAATTTAATAGAAAAGTTTTTAAGAAATCCTGGATGGGTTTTCAAGAGATTTTCGACCCTAAAACATTTCAGATATGATATATTTCTTGGTTTGGTAATTTTAAAAGATAAAAGGGAGGCCACTGCAATTTTTCGACAAAAGTAACAGTTTTTTGTAATTATTCGACAAAAGTAACAGTTTTTCGTAATTATTCATCAAATAATTTTGTCATATTAATACACCCTAAATTAGGGAGATTTTTTTCTCGGTTAAGGTACAAGCCTGCAACAGTGGCAGTTACTTCTGAGCTTCCATTGGGTTCTGGTTTGGGATCATCAGCCTCTTTCTGTGTCTCGCTTGCAGCAGCTCTACTTGCAATCACCAGTGAAGTCTCAGTTGATGATGCGAATAGTCAATGGTTAACACTGACAGAAAGTAATCTGGAGCTACTGAACAAGTGGGCATTTGAAGGTGAGAAGATTATTCACGGGAAGCCTTCTGGCATCGACAATACTGTAAGCACATTTGGTACATCTCCTTAAGCACTTTCAAATATGTTTATTTTTTGACATCATTTTTTCAGTTTTTCTGCAAGCTTTTGTGTTTTTAAGGAAACATAAGTCGTAATTTATATGTTGTTTATTCCAAGATGTCCGGGGTAATTTGATCTTTTTCTGTTTTTAGGTTTTCTCCTCACTCAAGTATTCGTATGAGTAAGGCCTCTTTTGTTCTAATTAATCTAATTATTCCTTTCTACTTGGTATCAGAGCAAGAAACCCTAATTGCATCTACCGCATGTGCTTCTTGTGCCTCCCCCTCATGTCTCCCTCCTGATTCTCACCACTTGTCTCTCCCGCTCTCGTCTCCCGCCCGGATCGGCCCTCTTATTCCATCCACATGCCTAAGTGGCGGCTTGTGCGCGATCCGCTGATGTGGTTGACAGGCGGAACCGACTCTGCCGTCAGTTGCTGAGGAGGATGACGTCGCCATTCTCCAGTGAAGCCACTGCTCTCTGTCGCTTCTCTTCTCTCATTACTCTCCCCCGCTGTTTGTGCTCGACACATCCGTTCCCTGTTCTCGTCACTACTGCCTTTACTCCGTCGCTGGGTGCCTGCCTGCCTTGCTGCTACTGCCTTGATGTTGTCGTGATGTTGCCCTTCTGCAGCTGTGATGTTGCCGCTGCTGATGTTGCCCTGCTGCTGCCTTGATATGAGAGTCCTTCCTCGTGTGATCTGAGAGCTCTCCTTGCCAATATGGGTGATTGTGATTCTTCTATATCTTCTCTGGGTGTGATCCAGTCTCAGATGAGTGACTCTCAGCGGCCTTATAGACACTCTAGCTCCTTGAAAATTATCACGGTTCTCTTAGATGACACGAATTATCTAAAAAACCTACGATATGAGATAAGTTTTGTAGTTTTAATTATTAAATATAAATTTAAATTAATATGAAGTCATGCATAACATTCATGTTATCTTTATTATATCTCTCATATCATATATTAGGTGAAGATAAGGTTTGTGTCACAAAATCATATCATATATAGATAGAGTTTGCGAATGAAAGCATGTAATTAATTGATTCACACTAATTATCATTCAATGCTTTCTCTTTCACATAATTACTCACATATTATCATCAGAATATACATAAAATTTGAGAATTTCAGGCATACCCGGAAGCATCCGAACCTTTTTTATTTAAATTTAATAGAAAAAGTTTTTAAGAAATCCTGGATGGGTTTTCAAGAGATTTTCGACCCTAAAACATTTCAGATACGATATATTTCTTGGTTTGGTAATTTTAAAAGATAAAAGGGAGGCCACTGCAATTTTTCGACAAAAGTAACAATTTTTGTAATTATTCGACAAAAGTAACAGTTTTTCGTAATTATTCATCACATACTTTTGTCATATTAATACACCCTAAATTAGGGAGATTTTTTTCTCAGTCAAGGTACAAGCCTGCAACAGTGGCAGTTACTTCTGAGCTTCCATTGGGTGTTGGTTTGGGATCATCATCCTCTTTCTGTGTCTCGCTCGCAGCAACTCTACTTGCACTCACCAGTGAAGTCTCAGTTGATGATGGGAATAGTCAATGGTTAACACTGACAGAAAGTAATCTGGAGCTAGTGAACAAGTGGGCATTTGAAGGTGAGAAGATTATTCACGGGAAGCCTTCTGGCATCGACAATACTGTAAGCACATTTGGTATATCTCCTTAAGCACTGATGCGCCCGCGAACAGACTCTTACTGTGGTTGGTTCGGTGAGTCGATCGCCGCGGGCTTTCTCGGGTAGGCAAGTGCACCTATCGCAAGTAGTACTCGATATTCGGGGGAATACCGAGGTCGTATTGTTCTCGGGGTCGTGTTGACTATTCTTACTCCTCCGGGAGGACTATTATTTTACTGAAAGTAAGGTGGATTTTTTTTAATCCAGAAAAGACGGAAAAAGTAAAGGAGCGAAAAAACGATTTAGAAAATATTCGATGAAGGGTTAACGCTCGGCATCGAATCGGATTAAGACTAAAATAATTTTTCATAATTATAGGACTTAGTTTTCAAATTAATAAAAGGCAACTTGGCCTTGGAGGTTCCACAAATGTGAGCTCACCAAGCTATTGTGATATCGCTCACCTGAACGTTAAGACTATTCGACCGAACGTTAGTCTGACGAAGGATTCCTCTTAACGCCCGCTTTACGCTAAGAACCCCGCTATTGGGTGGGGAACCCAATCCAGTAGAATTACGCTTGTCCTCTCTCGAGGGTATGCACGCAACTCTATTTACCTAGGGGTGATCTGTCCATATGCACGGCCTCTCGGCTAGCTAGTGTATGGATAACGAAAATAGGGTCCACACATCGATTTGTGGTCCTACGCGTCGTTAACCCGGGGTAAACCTTAAGTCCTTAAATTAAAGTGAAAATAACGAGCTTCAATTATTACAAATCATTTTAAATGTCCCAATGCTCTTCGATGCCGAGGCTAATAGCGATTAGCCACACATCGGTATGAGGACGGCTTTATAATTTAATGAGGCGCGAGTTCGAAATTAAATGCTAAATGATTATAAGAAGAGGACATAAAAAAATAACAAACATTTAGAAAGCTGAAAAGTTAGCTAAAACAAGAACTCACGCACACTCCAAATTATAAATGAAACAGAAACTAAGTTACACATAGAAGAAATTTGCATAATTGAAATTGCAAGTCCCACTCAAACGAGTGGGGGCGGAAAATAAAAGCTGAAAATTGCAAGTTCTACTCAAACGAGTAGGACTAAAATGAAAGCGAGTGCTACTCAAATCAGTAGGAGAAAATAAATGCGATTATAGGGCTTTCTCAAATATTTACAGGGATATAAAGATACGCCATTTAACTCAAACGAGTAGGCAAAAATAAATGCGAGTACAAGTCCTACTCAAACGAGTAGGCGGGAAATAAAGTCCGTCCATTTAACTCAAGTGAGTAGGCGGAAAAATAAAGAAAGAAAATTACAAGTCCTACTCAAACGAGTAGGCGGGAAATGAAAATGATGCGTCGTTTAACTCTTAACGAGTAGGCGGAAATAAATGCACACAAACACATATACTCTATAAGAATTGAAAGAAAGCAATAAAACTATCTCCTACACACACGCACTCTACATAATTAAAGAAAATTGTTGGGTATTGTATCCACAATGTACCTGATTTGAAGGAGCCCCTGGACAAGCTAAGGTCAATAGACTATGTATTTGATAAACTTTTTCAAGTTGTACTTGCAGTTTCTCCACGCTAAGTGCACACCAATGTCAGGGTGCAGTAGGTCAATATACACGGATCTGCACGACGTAATCCCTCGTTGAGCAGATCAGTGTGTTGGCCTATGTGTACTCTCTCTATTGGAGTGCACTTACTTTCAAGTACAGGGCCGCTCATATGCAAGAGAAGACAAGGAGCATGGAGGATCAAGGAGCAGCTCCTAGGTGGAAGACGAAAAATCGTCCAAGGCAAATTCGACGAGAATCACCAAGTGATTCTCGCCGAATCGGCGAGAATCACTTGGTGATTCTCGCCGAATCGACGAGAATCATCAGTGATTCTCGCCGACTCCTTCTGGCCATCTCAATATGGTGCCAAGTAAGATTCGGCGAGAATCACTTGTAATTCCCGCCGAACCAGTGGTCATGCAGCCCATGAATACAAGTTGAATTCGTTGAGAATCGACAAGTAATTCGACGAGAATCACAATCGATTCTCGACGAATCGTCGAGAATCACTTGTGATTCTCGCCGATTCGTCGAGAATCGTCTGCGATTCTCGCCGATTTTTCCTTGGCGTTTTCTCAGTTAATTTCCTGAACCGGATTCTGCCACTGCTTAATATCTGGACCGGGACTTGGGGGCTACTTCTGTGGGTCCCACAAACGGTCTTATTGGGGGTAGCTACAGTATTTATACTCGGGTATTTTTGAACGAAAGTGAGACAGAAAAATACGCCGAGCTCACGGAAACCCTAACTTCGCGAAATCGGTCCGCTCCGCCGCCGCCGCTCGCGTGAAGTGGTCACCGCTGCTGATCGCTCTTCTTCCCGATCTCCGGTGATAGAAGCTTAGCAAGGCTTGAGTCTCACGTGTCTATCCGGAGATCTCTTGTCTCTCGATTTGTTAACCGGGAAAACACCCCCGTCCGAATCGATCGAGACGACTGATCCTAGAGTGACCGTTGGTAGACCTAGCTTGCTTCGCTACGAAGTTTAGATCTCCAAGTTCTGCAGCCACTCTTTATCGTAGCCGCCGATCCCGAAGCTAGCCGCCGCTCGTGTGCCGCCGCCGGTTCCGGGGAGATCTTCTCCAAGAGAGACCAAGGTTGTAGACTCCTCATCGACCTCGAGAACACGACGTCGAACGAAGAGGAACACCGTAGTCTCCGAAAGAAGTTTGTATTTCATATACATTCCATATTTACTTTTGTTGTAAAGGAACTTTTGTTCCGTGTTGTAAGGGTTGGGTGCAACCCGATTTGTGGGAGTGTTGACTCTCACGTGTGGAAGGGCTCCTTCCGTTAGTAAAGGGATTGGATTTCAATCCCGTTGGTGAAGTGACCGAGGCGTCCCTTGTTGGGGAGATAGGTCGAAGGGGGAAAGTGGATGTACCCAAGTCGGGGAACCACTATAAAATTACTGTGTATTCTGTGTGCTGTGTTTGTTGTTTTTATTGTGCAGGTACATCTGTAAATTCCGCAAAAGAACCACACGTCACCTATTCCCCCCCCCCCCCCATAGGTGCACATAGCCGACACTAGGTGGACTTTCAAGTGGTATCAGAGGGAGGTTCCTCAACAAAAAGGCTAACTCCTTGAGGTGAATCCTGCCACCAGTGTCAGAAGCATGGATCTGGATTATGACGTATTGCCACTCAAACTCCCTGCATGCACAAAGGATTATTATCCTATCTGGAGGATGAGAGTGTTATTTCACCTGGATGCCATCGATCCTCGAGCATCCCTCATCCTGGAAGAGGGTCCATTTATCCCTATGAAGACCACCGACTCGGGGACCCAAGTGCCCATGTGCATTCCTGAGATGACAGAGATGGAACTCTCATTTTTCCAACTGGACCAGAGGATTCGACAAATTATTATGGATGTCTGGTCTGGAGTCTCTCACTCCAGGTTGGAAAAATGTAAAACTGCTAAATCTCTGTGGATGATGATCTCAGAGCTGATGGGGGGGTCAGAGGAAGCTGAAATTTGCTGCCAATCTGAGGATGAAGCATATGTGGGGGTTCTCACTTCTGAAGATGAATGCGAGGATCCTTCGGATTGCATCAGAGCTCCAGTATCTTTGTCAGAGACTGAAGAAGATAGTGAGGAAAGCAGCTCCGACGAGGAAGAACCATTGGTCACTGATTCTAATGACAATAACCCAGATGAGCAGGTATCATCTTCATCCTGTCCCACATCTTTTGACCTTTCTGAAGACAGAAACTGCTCCCCTCCAGAAAATACTGATTCCGTGAAGAGAGCCCTTCAGGAAAGCAATCTACTTGCTGAGGAGCAAGCTCGAGAGATTGCTCAACTGAAGATCTTGTTGGTTCTCCAATTGGCGTCCAACAAGGTCAAGGACTCTAAGATCTCAGCTCTAGAGAATAGTCTAGACAATGAGAAACGTATAGTATCCAACTTTTCCAAAGTTGATGCTATAAAGAGAAAACAAGAAACCGGGTGGATCTCCCGGATTATCCAGGGATGGAGAACTGGGGAAACGGTGTTCCGACCTCCCACTCCAAGCGGGAAGGCAACTCATCATGCCTTCAGGTATGACCACAGGAATAATCGTGGTCACTGTAAGGGTGAGTTGTCCAAATGTGGAAATGTCCATAGTGCAAGAGGCGTCATGACCACCCATGAAGAAATACCTAAGGCTCATTCTGAGCCCTTTGTATTCACGGCCACTGCCACAACAAAGTGTGGATCTGCAGGTCCTGGTTCACAGAAGAATTCTCTCCATTCGAGGACACGGGATAGGGAGAATAGAAGTCATGATGTCAGGCGTCATGGAGCCTCAGCAAGGAAGATGCCTGAAAGAATGGCACCACCTTCTCGGCCTCATAACGCTCACATCATGCATTCGTTCCACCCTTCATCATGCCTCGATGGAAGAGGAATTTGTGCAACAAGAACATGCCCTATCCCTTTGAGACCTAGGACCGTGACTACATCAGTCACTAGATCAGGTCAAAAACGGCGATACAACATTCACTCTTGTTGGTGCTGCGGCAAAGTGGGACACTTTGCCATTGACTGTTGGCACAACCTCTCTGTGCCCACAGCAAGGGCTTCTCCACATTATAGGGACAGAGGCAGTCTTCCAGACAGGTTTTCTCAAGGAAGGCAGTTGCGTGTTCATGCTAATAGAAACCTAGGACCCAATATGATTTGGGTTCCTAAGGTAAAGTAATTCTGTTTTGCAGGGTAGTCTAGGTCCCCGTGAATACTTGGGAACTAGACAGTACGTGGCTCAAGGCTAACTTGGAACAAGCGTCTGCAATAACAGACGTGCTACCTGTTGAGCATAATCACTTTAAGCTACTGATATGTTCTACCTGTGGGACTAAGACGATGACTCTCCATATCCCAGGGAGCAGGGATGACAGGAAAAGCACCTCCGGGACGTGTCAATTCCTCGGCAGGAGGCTTATCTCATGGAACAGCAAGAAACAAAATTGTGTTGCAACCTCCACAGCAGAGTCCGAGTATATCTCGGCAGGAAGCTGTTGCGCACAACTCCTTTGGATCAGAAATCAGTTGGCCGACTACAACCTTCAGTTCAAGGAAGTTCCAATGTACTGCGACTCCTCCAGTGCAATTGCCATTGCCAACAATCCGGTGTCGCACAGCAGAACGAAGCATATTGAAGTACGCTACCACTTCATTCGGGAGCACGTGGAGAACAAGGATATCTCTCTCTGTTATGTCCCCACGGACAAGCAGATTGCTGATATATTCACAAAGCCCCTAGACGAGGCAAAGTTCAATCTTTTCAAGACAGAATTGGGGATGCTCAATTATGAAGAATGAAGACTACAGAGGCTCCCAACTCGTGCATAATCTGAGGGGGAGCCGGGAACTCCAGCGTGAGTACAGATGCAAGAACTGAGGGGGAGCTAAGGGCCAAAGGTTCCTGACCCCGATTTGCCGAAGCCGAAAAGGGGGAGATAACCCTCTCGGGGTCAAGGCTAAGGTGGCTCCAGCTTGCTCCCAAGCACTCGGTATTGGTAAGGGATGTCTCCACTTAATGATGTTAAGTTTATGGTCTTCAGCTGCTTTCCTTTTCATTTGCTCTATTCACCTTAGCTTGTAGGGTTTAGGCTTCTTCAAATAGGGGGAGATTGTTGGGTATTGTATCCACAATGTACCTGATTTGAAGAAGCCCCTGGACAAGCTAAGGTCAATAGACTATGTATTTGATAAACTTTTTCAAGTTGTACTTGCAGTTTCTCCACGCTAAGTGCACACCAATGTCAGGGTGCAGTAGGTCAATATACACGGATCTGCACGACGTAATCCCTCGTTGAGCAGATCAGTGTGTTGGCCTATGTGTACTCTCTCTATTGGAGTGCACTTACTTTCAAGTACAGGGCCGCTCATATGCAAGAGAAGACAAGGAGCATGGAGGATCAAGGAGCAGCTCCTAGGTGGAAGACGAAAAATCGTCCAAGGCAAATTCGACGAGAATCACCAAGTGATTCTCGCCGAATCGGCGAGAATCACTTGGTGATTCTCGCCGAATCGACGAGAATCATCAGTGATTCTCGCCGACTCCTTCTGGCCATCTCAATATGGTGCCAAGTAAGATTCGGCGAGAATCACTTGTAATTCCCGCCGAACCAGTGGTCATGCAGCCCATGAATACAAGTTGAATTCGTTGAGAATCGACAAGTAATTCGACGAGAATCACAATCGATTCTCGACGAATCGTCGAGAATCACTTGTGATTCTCGCCGATTCGTCGAGAATCGTCTGCGATTCTCGCCGATTTTTCCTTGGCGTTTTCTCAGTTAATTTCCTGAACCGGATTCTGCCACTGCTTAATATCTGGACCGGGACTTGGGGGCTACTTCTGTGGGTCCCACAAACGGTCTTATTGGGGGTAGCTACAGTATTTATACTCGGGTATTTTTGAACGAAAGTGAGACAGAAAAATACGCCGAGCTCACGGAAACCCTAACTTCGCGAAATCGGTCCGCTCCGCCGCCGCCGCTCGCGTGAAGTGGTCACCGCTGCTGATCGCTCTTCTTCCCGATCTCCGGTGATAGAAGCTTAGCAAGGCTTGAGTCTCACGCGTCTATCCGGAGATCTCTTGTCTCTCGATTTGTTAACCGGGAAAACACCCCCGTCCGAATCGATCGAGACGACTGATCCTAGAGTGACCGTTGGTAGACCTAGCTTGCTTCGCTACGAAGTTTAGATCTCCAAGTTCTGCAGCCACTCTTTATCGTAGCCGCCGATCCCGAAGCTAGCCGCCGCTCGTGTGCCGCCGCCGGTTCCGGGGAGATCTTCTCCAAGAGAGACCAAGGTTGTAGACTCCTCATCGACCTTGAGAACACGACGTCGAACGAAGAGGAACACCGTAGTCTCCGAAAGAAGTTTGTATTTCATATACATTCCATATTTACTTTTGTTGTAAAGGAACTTTTGTTCCGTGTTGTAAGGGTTGGGTGCAACCCGATTTGTGGGAGTGTTGACTCTCACGTGTGGAAGGGCTCCTTCCGTTAGTAAAGGGATTGGATTTCAATCCCGTTGGTGAAGTGACCGAGTCGTCCCTTGTTGTGGAGATAGGTCGAAGGGGGAAAGTGGATGTACCCAAGTCGGGGAACCACTATAAAATTGCTGTGTATTCTGTGTGCTGTGTTTGTTGTTTTTATTGTGCAGGTACATCTGTAAATTCCGCAAAAGAACCACACGTCACCTATTCCCCCCCCCCCCCCATAGGTGCACATAGCCGACACTAGGTGGACTTTCAAAAATGATAAAATAAAGCATGAAAAATAAAGCATGAAAAGCTAACACCTACACTCACACACTCTACATAATTTGAACAAAGCATCAAAACATTATTCTCATACACTCACACACACAGACGAGAAATAAGAAAAACAAAGTGATTGAAAAACTAAAATGACTGCATTTCTACTGCTGAAATGCAGTAGAAATGCATAAAAAGGCAAAATAAAAATTGTTTGAGTAAAAAGTTTTCATATTAAAGAGAGAAAGGCAAGTGCCTGAAAAATTAAAACGTTTACATTTTCACCGGTAGATTTTGATAGAAATGCTTAAAAAGTGAAAATAAAAATTGTTCGAGCAAAAATATTTTTTTTATAATTGCAAAAATTCTAAGTTCTTGAAAAATTATAATAACGCATTATCTGTTTTTAAAGCTTTGTAAATCTGGTTAAAAAGGTGTAAAAACAGAAAATGAAAGTAAAATCCTAAGTCTAATCGATTCTTTAAAGAATATGATAAAAAAGGGGGCCATAGTAACGGCTAGAAATTTGATAAAAATGGAAGTAAAGTAAAAAGGTTTTCGTTTTAAAAACATAAATTTCGCAAGTTTAAGCTCATATACGCACACACGCACCATGAAAATGAAAATAAAAGTACATAAGATTGATGAAAAGGAGGCTTTTTGGAGAAATTTTAAAACATGTAAGGATGAAATAATAACAATTTTTATTACAAAAAGGGTTGATTACAAGAGTTCAAACATACAAACTTAAAAAGAAGAGGGGGGGTCCTTACATAGCACTAAGCAAGCTCCAAACAACAGCCCTAGTCAACAAAATGGTTCAAAAATTGGAACCCTGAACTCATACAGCAGCTGCCTTTTTATGGGCAAAATTTTCAAAGTACACGCCCTCCGACACGGGCGTGTCGGGGGGGGGGGGGGGGGGGGGGTGTCACTACTATTCATGATGGCGGCCGACGATTTGATAGGAAAGTTGACTTCGGGCTGAGTTCTAGGATGTCACGCCCCAGGTCACGGGCGTGACGCTGGGCGTGTCGGGGAGGTAGAACCGGGCGCAAGTTGCGTCAAAAGTCTTCGGCAGTATCTTGTCGGGCCAGGTGGAATGGTCATGCCCCAGGTCACGGGCGTGACCTGGGCGTGTCGGTTGGTGTCGACACTCGACAATCGTCGAGCGGAAAGTGTAGAGATGAAATCGTCGAGCTGAGATTGAGTCACGCCCTAGGTCACGGGCGTGACTCTGGGCGTGTCTCGGGTTCGACGATCGTTGAACTGAATTCGTCGAGTCAAGGGGACACGGGCTGCTGTCACGCCCCGTGTCGGGTGACACGGGCGTGTCGCCAGGCGTGTCAAGCTTTTTACTTCAGAAATTTGCAACTTCACGGGATTTTGAGCTGTCACGCCCCGGTCACGGGCGTGATCCAAATGACACGGGCGTGTACTGCCCAATTTTGACAGATTTTGGATTTTTTCTGAAAAATAAAATAAAACAAGTCAGTAAAATATTTACAAAAATATGAGTATTTTATTGAACAAAAATAAGTAAAAACGACGAAAATAAATGAAAACGACTAAATTAATGTGCACAAAAATACGTATATTTACAATTCATCAAGCACTTTCAAATATGTTTATTTTTTTGACATCATTTTTTCAGTTTTTCTGCAAGCTTTTGTGTTTTTAAGGAAACATAAGTCGTAATTTATATGTTGTTTATTCCAAGATGACCGGGGTAATTTGATCTTTTTCTGTTTTTAGGTTTTCTCCTCACTCAAGTATAGGTATGAGTAAGGCCTCTTTTGTTCTAAATCTGATTATTCCTTTCTACTTGGTATTAGAGAAAGAAACCCTAATTGCATCTACCGCATGTGCTTCTCGCGCCTCCCGCTCGCGTCTCCCTCCCGATTCTCACCACTTGGCTCTCCCGCTCTCGTCTCCCGCCTGGATCGGCCCTCTTCTTCCATCCACATGCCTGAGTGGCGGCTTGTGCGCGATCCGCTGATGCGGTTGACAGGCGGAACCGACTCTGCCGTCAGTTGCTGAGGAGGATGACGCCGCCATTCTCCATTGAAGCCACTGCTCTCTGTCGCTTCACTTCTCTCATTACTCTCCCCCGCTGTTTGTGCTCGACACATCCGTTCCCTGTTCTTGTCACTACTGCCTTTATGCCGTCGCTGGGTGCCTGCCTGCCTTGCTGCTACTGCCTTGATGTTGTCATGATGTTGCCCTGCTGCAGCTGTGATGTTGTCGCTGTTGATGTTGCCGCTGCAGCCTTGATATGAGAGCCCTTCCTCGTATGATCTGAGAGCTCTCCTTGCCAATATGGGTGATTGTGATTCTTCTATATCTTCTCCGGGTGTGATCCAGTCTCAGATGAGTGACTCTCAGCGGCCTTATAGACTCTAGCTCCTTGAAAATTACCGCGGTTCCCTTAGATGACACGAATTATCTTGAATGGTCCCGCGCCGTCCAACATGTCATTTGTAGCCAGTAGATGTTTGGATATATTGATGGGATGATTAAGGAGCCCGTCAAGATTTATCCCTCCTGGAAGCGGTGGGATTCAGACAACTCTCTTGTTGTCTCCTGGCTCCTGCATTTGATGTCCTCTAAGGTATACCAGAGCTATATGTTGATGGACTCTGCATTCAAAATCTGGACCAGTGCTCGTAAAACGTACTCACAAATTGGCAGTTCCACCCAGGTATATGAGCTCACTCGCCGCATTTTGGAGTTGCGGCAAGAATCGATGACCATTTCATCATTCTTCTCAGAGTTCGAGCGCCTTTATCAAGATTTGGACTTATTTGCACATTTCCCTCGTGCGTGTACTGTTGGTGCAGTTTTATTAAAGGGAAAGGAGGATCGCTTCTTTCTTCATGTCTTCTTAATGGACTTGAATATGGAGTTTGATTTGGTACGAACACATATTCTCCACCGCTCTCCTCTTCCCTCTCTTCGGGAGGCATTCAGTATGGTTCTGGCTGATGAAGACCACCGCAAGTCCCTCAGTGTTATGGCTCCTTCTAATCGTTCCATCCTGACTAGTGTTGCTCATGGACATAGTACCACTCCTGGATCTTATGTGCCCACCTGTGATTACTGTGGTCGAAGGGGACACTCTCGGGAGACATGTTTCAAACTTCATCTACATCTGACACCTTCTAGACGTGGGCGTGGTCGTGGACCAGATCGCGGGGGCCATAGACAAAATAACTACCGTTCTCATGATGCTGCTTACACTACAAATGTCTATGATGAGTCCTAGTGTTCCGCTTCTTCCTCTCTTACAACACAGGAATTGGATGCCTTTCGTCGCCCTCTTCACTCTCTGCCCGATCCTGTTACCGAAGGCTCTACTTCTCTTGCCACCATTGTTATGCCTAATGCTCATACTGTCACCACCTCACCTTCTGAATGGGTGCTCGGCTCTAGTGCTACACACCACATGACTTGATCTTCCTCATATTTTCTCTTATACTCCTTTGTCTGGTAAGGACAAAGTTATTTTCGCTAACGGTTCTTTGTCCTCTATTGCGGGCAAAGACAATATATCTTGTTCTCCATCCATTTCTCTTCCCTCTGTTCTCAATGTTCCCTCATTTTCTCACAATTTACTCTTCACTAGCAATATTACAAAATCTCTTAACTGCTCAATAACTTTTTTTTTCTAATTCTTTTGTCTTTCAGGAACTGGGTACGAAGCGGAACATTGACAGTGGTATGAATCGTGATGGCTTGTACTAACTGGACACCCATCCTCTCTCTCAGGCCCCCTCCATTTCTACTATTACTGCAGATGATGTTTGCCGTTGACATTTGCGTCTAGGAAATTCGTCCTCCGTTTATCTGCAAAAAATATTTCCTGCTTTTTTACCTTTTCTTCAAAACTTTGCTTGTGATGTATGTGATATGTATAAACATATGAGACATACTTCTTCACATCTTTCTTTCCTGAGTAACATTTATTTTGATGTTATACATTCTGATGATTGGGGGCCATATCCCATTTTATCTTTATCTGATTTTCGATGATTTGTCACTTTTATTGATTGCTTATCATGCACTACATGAGTTTATCTGTTGAAAAAGAAAAATGAAGTTTTTCTTTGCTTTCAAGTGTTTCATAAAATGATGCAAACCTAATTTAATGCCTCTATTAGTGTTCTTCGAAGTGACAATGGTGGGGAGTGGGGGGAGGGGGAGTATGATGATCGTGCTTGCCTAGATTGGGACCTCCACCGACTGGACATGAAGAATGCGTTCCTCCACAGTGAGCTTGATGAGGAGGTGTACATGAAGTTCCCTCCTGGTTTTGTAAAGAAAGGAGTCGAAGGACTTGTATGCCGCCTAAGGAAATCCTTATATGGTCTGAAACAATCACCTATGATCTGGTTCGAGAGATTTATCGCTGCTATGCTCAAGTTTGGGTACAAGCAAGCTCAGCCTGATCGTACAATGTTTATTCAAAGACATGAACAGAGGGTTGTGGTTCTCATTGTTTACGTGGATGACATTGTGATTATTAAAATGGCATAGAAGAGATTGCTAATCTTAAGACTCTTCTATCTACTGAATTTGAAGTAAAAGACTTGAAAATATTACGATACTTCATGAGTATCAAGGTGGTTAGATCTGATCACAGTATCTTTATATTCCAGCTAAAGTATATATTGGATCTACTAAAGGAGACTGGTATGCTTGGTTGTGTTCCTGCGAACACACCTATGAGGGGAAATCACAGGATTGAGGAAGATGGTGACGGTGTTCACACAGATGTTTAATGTTATCAAAGATTGGTTGGAAAACTTATATATCTATCCCACACACGCCACGACATTAAATTTGCAGTCGGTTTCCTTAGCAGATATATGCATTCTCCCAGGATCAGACATCAATAAGTTGCGTATCACGTACTGCGATATTTGAAGAAAGCCTATGACCGTGGTCTCTTATTCTCCAAAAAAAACATCTTAAAGATTGAAGTTTTTATTGATGCTGATTGGGCTTGATGCCGGGATGACAGAAAGTCCACAACATGGTACTACTCCTTTGTTGGTGGAAACCTGGTGACATAGCGTAGCATGAAGTAGAATGTTGTGGCTAGATCAAATGCAGATGTAGAATATCGTGTCATGTGTCAAGGACTATGTGAGAGGCTATGACTGTGTACCGTGTTACAAGATCTGGGTTTCTCCGAGACAATCCCTTTCTCCTGTTCTGTTATAATAAGTCAGTTATTAACATCGCTCAAAACCCAGTCCAACATGACAGGACAGCATGTTGAGGGAGATCGACATTTTATCAAAGATTACTTGGATAAAAAGATAGTTGTTGCTCCTTTTGTTCTTTCCAAAGATCAACTGGCCGATTTGTTTACCAAATGCTTGGGGGTGTGATGTGTTTAGTGATGATATTTAAAAGCTTGCGATGATCGACATCTTCCGTTCGATTTGAGGGGGAGAGTTGTAATTTATATGTAGTTTATTCCAAGTCATCCGGGGTAGTTTGGTCTTTTTTTTGTTTTTTACGTTTCCTCCTTACTCAGGTATATGTATGAGTAAAGCCTCTTCTATTTTAATCTGATTATTCCTTTCTACTATATATGTGACTTTTAATATAATATTCTATGTTTATATTTGATATATAATTTTTTTAAAATAACTACATTGCAGGAATTTGTACCTAGATGTTTGAAATGTATTTTATGATCTCCTCTTTTATTGACTTACTGAACTGTACTAGTGCAAGTTTGAGTTGTTCCTCTTGGCTTTCATTTTCCCAAAGGAAATTACGATTTGTGGTTGAAATAAATTCATTAATCACCACACAGGACAAGTAATCATGTTCAAATCTGGCGAATTAACTCAAATGAAATTTACAATGCCTCTAAGGATGCTTATTACGTATACAAAGGTAGCGAGGAACACGAAAGCTTTAGTTACTGGTGTTTCTGAAAGAGTCGTCTGCCATCCAAGTGCTATGTATACTGTTTTTACAGCAGTTGATTTTATTACCAAAGAACTAGCAAATGCTATTGAAGCACCTGCTGCCGATGACATCTCTATCACAAGAAGGGAAGAAATGATAGAAGAACTCATGGAGATGAACCAAGGGTTACTTCAATGTATGGGAGTGAGCCACGCTTCAATTGAAAATGTGCTGCGAGTAACTGCCAAGTATAAGCTGATCTCAAAGTTGACCGGCGCTGGTGGTGGAGGCTGTGTCCTAAATTTGCTACCAACATGTATCCTCATAAATCTTTTCGGTATTATCACTTTATGCATTCTAAATTGAGTGATTTTTTGGTTTGGCTTGTTTTTTTTTCAAAGTCTATTGCTTATTTGTCCATATTCTCTTATTAAAATAAGGAATAATTACAACAAACTACTATTCAACTTTATATAATTACAAGGACCTCCCCTCTTCTTAAAATTACCACTTCCTTCTAAGTTTACATTGTTAATTTTGACAATGTAAACTTAGAGGGGAGGATTTTATAATTTTAAAAGTTAGAGGGGAAGTCCCTATAATCTAGCAACATTAGAGATGTGGTTCCTGTCAATTACCCTGAATTAATTATGTTGTTGGCTAATATAGTTCATGTAGTGTATTTCCTATGAGCCTAATTGGGCTCTTAATTATTTTCATATTTTCTTTAAAGAAAAGAAAAAAATGTGTATTATCTGCCATAAACCTTGTGAAGCATGATGATCCTATCAAAAATTGTGCATGCACCATAACGGGACTCTAATGAATACAAGTGTAGGATGTACGGTTGTAATTTAACCACCATCTATTATGCATTGAGATTGATGCTCAATCCCAATACAAGAAGATTTTTCTAGTCCACTTTTCCGAACTTTATATTGCTAGCCTGTTAATGTAACCTATGTTAAAAAAAGAAAAAAAAGAGATTCTGAGTTTTTTCCCTTATGAATGCGGCTGATGTTTAATTTTTTTTTGCACAAATCAGTTTAATGAGCCCCATACATATCCTTGTTTAAAATGACAGATCGAGACTTCTAACTTATCAAACATAGATGCTTTCATTTTCAATTTTCTTCATTCGATCAATTTAATGTAAACATTTCACGGTAGACGATTTTATGATTTTATTTATATAATCAGGTTAGCAAAATCTTTTTTTTTCACCACATCACTTTCATATGAATGTCAATTGTTCAGAATTTATTTAATTCTTAACCAAATGTCAGTACTGTCCAACAACATTATGGAAAAGTTTGTCGCGGATCTAGAATCGTGCGGATTCCAGTGTCTGAAAGTCGAAGTGGGCGGAAATGGCCTTGAAATTTATTTTGGTTGATACTCTAAAGTTGTAGCAGTCTTGGAAGCAATTGACACACCAAATTTATGCACTTTTTTTAACTTCCATTAACCAATAAAATGATCATGTAAGAACTTTCTTATCTTCCTGCAGCTGTTATTTTAGCAGTTCAAAATAATATGTTTGTCTATTGAAAATAATCTTATGTTAATCTCATTTTGGCCTTTTTGAATAAAATTCATCAAATCTAAATTATATTCTTCTATGTGGATGATTTTTCCACTATTTGATGACAATATGATGTGAATTTTTCATTTGATAAATCTCTCCATTTACACTTCGATTTATTACTTATAAATGTTGTGGAGTTTTATTTTATGACTCAAATGTTTAGAATCTATACTTTTAAAAAATAGTGTAAGATCTTACATTCTTAAATTGGTCAAATATTTATTTGTTAATGTAACGCCCCAAAACTCAAAAGAGCGACGGGAGGCGTTTCGAGCCAAATTTGGAATTTGGAGGGGGGGGGTACACGGCCTGTGACACGGGCGTGTCACAGGGCGTGTCATGGTCGGGTCGACGATTTTGGGTCGACGATCGTCGAGCAGCAAACACGGCCTGTGACACGGGCGTGTCGTGGTCGTTCGACGATCTGGCCAGCGTTCGACGATCTTGGGTCGACGATCGTCGAACAACGAACCTAGGTGGTTGTCACGGGCGTGTCATAGCCGTTCGACATTCAGGCCAGCGATCTGGGATCGACGATCTGGAAGCATTCGACGATCGGGCCAGCGATCTGGGATCGACGATCTAACAGCGTTCGACGATCGGGCCAGCGATCTTGGATCGACGATCTGGCAGTGTTCGACGATCGGGCCAACGATCTTGGATCGACGATTTGGCAGTGTTCGACGATCTTGGCTCGACGATAGTCGAGCGCGGGGCGGATTGTGGCGTGTTTGACACTGTCGACGCGGAGTGTCTACACAGGGGTTTTTGGTGGGATCTTGACTAAATGTCCCGACACTATTTTGTCGCGGATGTGTCCTGCTCCAGTTGGTGAACAGTGCGATGTGTAGCCCCGTTTGTCCAAGTCAGACCTGGATCGTAGCCGTGCATTCCTTTATGTGGGATCCGACGGCTGGTGGTTATCCCGATGGGGTTATGCCTGAGTGTAGGGTTTCAAAACCCTTATCTTCTGCCACTGGTTCTCTGTCTAAGTTCTAGAGAGAAGGGAGAGCAAAGGAGGAAGAAGAAATCTAGATCCGGTCTTTGGAGGAGCTTCGGAGCTCCAAATCGCGAGCCGACTTCGGATCTACGAAGGTAAGGAGATTGCGGTGCTTTTCATCTGCGTAGATTTCCATGTCGCCAAGGAAGAACGCTAGGGTAACGATTCTCTTCTTGAGCATGTGAAGCTCTCCTTCTTTTGCATAGCAAGCCCTCTCCCGCGAGTTTGCGGTGAGTTGGAGGCATTCCTTCGGGTAGATATGTAAAGTCCCCGTTGTATAGAGTCCGTAATAGAGAACGGACATAGGCATGGTGTGTGAAGCCTATCCGGACATGTTGGTCTGAATCGGTGATGTTGCATTGCATAAATGCCGGAGAAGACTCCATGCGAATGTTTATTTTTTGGGTTTTCTATGAGGTAGATTGCAACAGGGAGCCTTGGGGATTAACTCCAATATGCACCCGGAAAACTGGGCGGACACGTGGTTCTGCCAACATGATGGCCTGGGAGCCAACTTGAACATAACTGGGTTATGTGAAGTGTGTAATGGAAACGGGACTCGGGGGAAGTTTGACCCGCGCATATGACTTAAATTGTCGTTGCGATGTGAGTACGGGTTAGGCGGAACCGTACTCGTTCTATGTCGTTTGGCGGGAGCCGTTGGCATAGATGAGGGTCTTCGACGGTCTATGGCTTAAATTGACGTGACCCATGCCGGGAAGACAAAATGCTCATAGTTTGGCCGTCAAAGTGGCGGTGGTGAGACGGAAATGTCTATAGCTTAAATTGACGTGACATTGGCCGGTTCACCGAGAATGTGCCCTGAGTGCACGGGGTGTGTGGCCATACTTTCCTACGCCTGTGATGTAGTGACATTACTATACTGCTTGGTTATACTAATAAAGTGCAGGGAAGGAGCATCGCCGCCCCGGATTTGGGGGCAGGATTGTTATAATTTGGTCAGCATTGCTGATCGTTGCTTTTGTTTGCCACAGTGCGGTAGATTGTGCTTGCAGGTGCTGCTGGACCGAGCGGTCAATAGCGGGCTAAAGCCCAGGTTGCTGTGCCGGCCCTCGAAGGCCTAAATTTTGGATGTTTTCTTTTATTCGTGTATGGCCGGCCTGCGTGCCGAAGTTTGGAAAACATGTAATTTTGAGGAAACTATTGTAAGGCCCTAAGAGCAGTACTTGTGTATTTGTACTTCATTCCTATGAGTTTGTTTAATTGACATTCATGCTATTTTGCTGAGTTCTTTTAATTGCAACTATTAAAACTGCTTCCGCTAGAATGACTCTGTGTAGGACGTTGGAATGGTTGGATGGTTTCCATTGAGTAACCTTCCTGTCTGTCTGTGGTATATGGCGTCGGGCCCCGGCCGGACCTACTGCTATATGCTATGTGACGGATAGGGGGTGTTACAGTTAAAACATAACAATATTGAGTAATTTACTTTTTTTGAGACTCTAATAGGTGAATATTAAATCATAAATGACTGAGACTATTGGAGAAGAATGGCTCAAGAGGGGAAGCCACGAGGAGAGGGAGGATATAAGAGGAAGAATCTTGAAGAAGCTGAAGGGCGAGAGAGAGAGAAACACTAAGGCTACGTTTGGCACGACGTTTTTGCTCCAGTGAGTTTGGACAAAAATGTTGTCGTCATAACAACGGTTATGACCGCCACTAAGAAAAAAAAAGGCAATGTTAATAACACCTCTGAAGTCTCTATTAGTAGCCAGTTCTATTATTTTGGTCTTTTTTGGGGTGCTATTAGCCAATAGTGGGGTGCTATTAATATTGCCCCCCAAAAAACTAGTTTTGAACATACTAGTGGATGAAGTCTTTTAGGTGAGGTCGAGCGTTCACGAACGATGGTTCATAACCACTGCGTTCACGACCGCTGCTGCGCCAAATGAAGCGTAAACAAAAAAACAAAATTCATATATAGCTCGCCCTAGAGTAGCCAACAAAGTTTTGTAGCGGACAAATTCGGATTTGTCCCAAAATCCTGAATTTGAATTTGAATTCGCTTCAAATAGATCAAATAGACTTTGATCCAAAGGTCGTCATGAAATTCTTATATAATATAGATATTATTATTATTTACACCATTCACAAATCTTGGCAACAAAGGCAATATTATTCGGATTCGAATGCCACTCAAATTTGAAAAAATACAAATTCTCACGAATCGATTGCCGAATTATTCACGAATCATTTGGTTTGCGAACAACCCTAGTCTAGTTACACTTGCTCTATCTTTTATTCTCTCTCTTAGAACTGCAACATTTTCAAAATTTTCTGTTCTCAAAATATGCATTGCTCTATAGTTTCTAACACACACCTGCAGTAAATGCTTAAGCTTCAGGCAAAGTATAACATGAGAACTGCAAAGAAATTATTGCTGTTATCCAACCAGAATGGTAATGTTTTACCGCAGTGTTGCGAATAACTGTAATATTTCACTCCAGAAAATAGCCGCCTCATTGTATAACTCATAATTCGTCGTGATCAAAAGTACCCAAGCAGACGGTTATTCGCAGACCAGAGTTGAACTTGGGCGAGCAGAGACGAGTTTGTGCGAGTATGAGCGAGTATCTCGCGAGTTTGGGGGAGTAGACCCTTGGAACTCGCTGGTAGTAGCTGGATACTCGCCTATACCCCCCATGATCTCTCTATAAATAGCCCCCCAGAGGTACTAGAAACGGACTTTTAGAGGAGGTTGAGGTCCCCCCAAGTGGATACTTGCCTAGTCCATGTCTGCCTAGTACCTTGCCCAACCTTTTGGTTGCGGAGGGGAAGTTTCTCCCAAACTTCCAGGTATGTGATGAGACCTCCCTGCTGGAGCACTTGGGGTGTGCTTATAGATAGTTTCCCCTTTCTCGTGCTAACCATTTAAATTGTGATGTCGGACCGTAGGATCAGTAACTTTAGACTGTCTTGATCCGAGTTTTAGAGTAGAGAACTTTCCCGAATTCAACACTTTAAATTTCTCTTGTTTTTTTTTTGCTTTTCAGTAATTTTGCTTCTCTTACTGTGAACAATTATTTTGTTTAATCTCTATCAGTGCTGTACAAACCAGAATGACTTTCTATTTTGTTGACTTCACAAATGAGCAGGTAAAGGTAATTCATATAAAAAAGTTACATGGGAAGTTGTTATATTCATGCATTATCCACTATTGTTTGAAAAGCTAATTATTTGACAAACTATTTTATTTGTGCAGATGTTCTGATGTCATTCCAATAGTTCCTTTTTGAAACTCCAAAGCTTTATTTGGTAGAGCGGTTGCGGTTATAAAAGGAGTTGTTGTAAATGCAGGTTTGTAAATGAAGTTGTTGGAAATTGGTTGTTGGAAATGAAGATGTGTTTGGATTATCTGCATTTACAGAACAGTTTAGAACAGATAATCGTTTGGCGAAACAGCGGTTGCGTTTACGTAATTTTTAAAATAAATTGTTGAAAATAATATTAATTTTTTTATTTTTATTAATTAATTTTATTATTTATAATTCTGTTTTCAATTATATATATATATATATCTTTATTATATAAATGAATATAGCTATCTTGGAGCACACCAAACTTTTCATTTTGGCCGTTCGATCTAATTTAATCAATGAATATCGGCCATCCGATTTAGAAAATCAGGCACGCCATCAACAGAAAGCTGCAGCCTATCAAAAATTTGATTTTAAAAAAAAATCTGATTTTCAAAAAGCATCTGCAAAGTCTATCCTCCATTTATTTCTATCCTATCAATTCTATTCTCCCTTTATTTCAAAAATCTGATTTTAAAGTCAACCTATCAAATCGACCCACCTCCCCAAAATTCTTTGCTGCAAGCAACCAGCATCGGCGCAGTCTCCTCCTGAGGCGCGTGATATCTCATTCGGCGCAAAACCACCTCCTCACGACATCTCCTTCCCACAAATCCTCCTCCAACGTAGATGGAATCCAACTGCTTCCCTCCCGTTCTGCTCAGAATGAGTCAAAGGAAAGGAGAGCAAGCACGCCTCTTCTCCGGTGAGTTTCAGTCCTCTTCGACCTAACACCCTTCTTCAGCATGTGCATCGGTAGTAGCTATATCTCCACCATTGCTAGCATTTCGCAGTGGCTGAAACCCGACTCCCCTCCACTCCCACTCGGATTTCCTGCTAGGGTTTCATAAGAATATTCTCTCAGGTGCACAGACAGAGCATCTACCGTTGATTTCGAGAGAGACAAGTAACATCTTTACCATTCTCGATCCCCCTTCGCATTTCATAGTTGCGCATCTTCTTTCATTCCCATTTTTTCTTGCCCCTGACATGGGTTAGCAGATTGCTCCTTGCTCCATCCGGGCTTCCTATAGTTTGTGGTGCCGGAGATTTCACTTCCTCGATGGTGGTGTCACAGATATTTCTCCTTCTCGACGCCGACAAGTGTTCTCCTATGGGATTTCTCCAGTCTGCTTCAAGAGAAGGTAAGGTTATATGTTTGATATTGGTCTGATATTTAAAGCTCTATTTGGCCAATATTTGTGGTTACTGATAAATCAATTTCCCATCCAAATTGTAATAATTATTCGGATTTGCCTATGAGTAAAAATATGGTTCCTGCAGTCCTCTTCATAAAAATTTGAGTATATAATTTCTGATTTTGGGCTTGCTCACGACGATGAAATAGGGTTCTTACAGTTCTCTTAATTTGTTGTGTTTGTGTGTGTTCATGTGATATAAAGAATAGTGTGTATCCTCCACTAATCACTCATGGCATTGTCTGTCCTTATCCTAGAGAAAGGGAGTAGTCGAGCGAGAAATGAAGCAGAGGAAGGTATGTAGATGGATTTGTTTTTGTTTGAGCCACTTCAACAATCTTCGGTATGTAGAGGAAGCCAGAAAATATGGCAAAGATGACGATGATGGCAAAGAGCTATCGTGCAAATAAGAATCCAAAATTCGTGAAAGGATGTAAATGACCTTCTAATTGGAATAGACATGAATTAACAAAACTTCTAATTTTTATTGTCTACTTACTCAAAGATCTTCATTCCCGTAGTCTCACTACAGCCGATCGATCGAACCTCTACATGCAGTTCTTTTCTACGTTCCCAAAATTCTATGGCAGTTCTTTTCTACGTTCTTTTATTAATTAATTTTATTATTTATAATTCTGTTTTCAATTATATATATATATATATATATATCTTTATTATATAAATGAATATAGCTATCTTGGAGCACACCAAACTTTTCATTTTGGCCGTTCGATCTAATTTAATCAATGAATATCGGCCATCCGATTTAGAAAATCAGGCACGCCATCAACAGAAAGCTGCAGCCTATCAAAAATTTGATTTTAAAAAAAAATCTGATTTTCAAAAAGCATCTGCAAAGTCTATCCTCCATTTATTTCTATCCTATCAATTCTATTCTCCCTTTATTTCAAAAATCTGATTTTAAAGTCAGCCTATCAAATCGACCCACCTCCCCAAAATTCTTTGCTGCAAGCAACCAGCATCGGCACAGTCTCCTCCTGAGGCGCGTGATATCTCATTCGGCGCAAAACCACCTCCTCACGACATCTCCTTCCCACAAATCCTCCTCCAACGTAGATGGAATCCAACTGCTTCCCTCCCGTTCTGCTCAGAATGAGTCAAAGGAAAGGAGAGCAAGCACGCCTCTTCTCCGGTGAGTTTCAGTCCTCTTCGACCTAACACCCTTCTTCAGCATGTGCATCGGTAGTAGCTATATCTCCACCATTGCTAGCATTTCGCAGTGGTTGAAACCCGACTCCCCTCCACTCCCACTCGGATTTCCTGCTAGGGTTTCATAAGAATATTCTCTCAGGTGCACCGACAGAGCATCTACCGTTGATTTCGAGAGAGACAAGTAACATCTTTACCATTCTCGATCCCCCTTCGCATTTCATAGTTGCGCATCTTCTTTCATTCCCATTTTTTCTTGCCCCTGACATGGGTTAGCAGATTGCTCCTTGCTCCATCCGGGCTTCCTATAGTTTGTGGTGCCGGAGATTTCACTTCCTCGATGGTGGTGTCACAGATATTTCTCCTTCTCGACGCCGACAAGTGTTCTCATATGGGATTTCTCCAGTCTGCTTCAAGAGAAGGTAAGGTTATATGTTTGATATTGGTCTGATATTTAAAGCTCTATTTGGCCAATATTTGTGGTTACTGATAAATCAATTTCCCATCCAAATTGTAATAATTATTCGGATTTGCCTATGAGTAAAAATATGGTTCCTGCAGTCCTCTTCATAAAAATTTGAGTATATAATTTCTGATTTTGGGCTTGCTCACGACGATGAAATAGGGTTCTTACAGTTCTCTTAATTTGTTGTGTTTGTGTGTGTTCATGTGATATAAAGAATAGTGTGTATCCTCCACTAATCACTCATGGCATTGTCTGTCCTTATCCTAGAGAAAGGGAGTAGTCGAGCGAGAAATGAAGCAGAGGAAGGTATGTAGATGGATTTGTTTTTGTTTGAGCCACTTCAACAATCTTCGGTATGTAGAGGAAGCCAGAAAATATGGCAAAGATGACGATGATGGCAAAGAGCTATCGTGCAAATAAGAATCCAAAATTCGTGAAAGGATGTAAATGACCTTCTAATTGGAATAGACATGAATTAACAAAACTTCTAATTTTTATTGTCTACTTACTCAAAGATCTTCATTCCCGTAGTCTCACTACAGCCGATCGATCGAACCTCTACATGCAGTTCTTTTCTACGTTCCCACCCTCTATTGTAAGTTGTGTTAGATTTAACTATTGTGTCGATTTAACGGAGAAATCAACTTCTTCCCTCATCCACATATTGCTCCCCACTCAATAAATAACTTATGCTTATTAATTGTAACTGTGTATTATTTCTTACCTTTTATTATTTGTCAAAAAACTGTAATTTTCACAGTATGCACGAGGAAATTAAAGCATAGAGAATGTGCAATAAAACACTTACTAATTTTATTTGCAATTGCTTTTTAATTCTGAATGTTTTAAAACACACTCATTAATGAGTCATACTCCCATGTATGAAGTAATATTGCCATATTAAAACACCTCCATCAGTGAGCTCTAGCATTTATCAATGCATTTTTTATGTATGCACGGGGAAATTAAAGTATGGGAATCTTTGAAATCATTGAAAGCCTAATTGTTTTTTTAATGTGTTGAATTTACAACTTGCAAGAGCTCATCAAAGCCTAATTTTTTATTCAATGCAGGCTTTGGTTTATGAATAAAGATGATGATTTGATCCAAAATTTTTACTCTCTTCCAAACCTTCTTAGAAATAGTTTGATTTAGATTTTTTTTTACAGATTTTAGAAAATCTTTGAAAAAAATTTCAAAGGCCTGCGCCGTTTCACTCGCATAGTATCAAAGGCCCGTTCTGTTGCATTCGCGAAGGGCCAGAGGCACGTGCCATTTCACTCGCATAGGACCGGAGGCCCTTGCCATTTCACTCGCATAGGCCCATGTCGTTTCACTGAGAAGATAGGGCCGGCTCCCAACAGATATCTTCACATCAAAACAAATATATTTATTGTTTTGAATTTTTTTTGTTCCCCATTATTTTGATTATAAATGTTATTAGCTGCAATGTTTTAAACTTTTCCTTGCTCCTGTTTTAATTCCAATGTGCAGACGACTTCTCATTTGTTTTGATTTCTACAAATTACTCCTGCTTATAGAGATTTCATCTGTTAGACTTGACGCTATTGTTGTGACTATATCATGACATCTACTCATTCAGTTTGCTTTCAGTCATACCAATTGATGGCTCCTGTTTATAGAGATTTCATTTTTCACATCAAAAAATAAATTTTTTCTGTTAGATTTGATCACTTTATTAGCATTATTCATTTTTTACCAGTAGTTAGCTTAAATTATCGCCGCCCCCGAACATTATCGTTGTATGCGAACAATGACGACGCTCACGAACAATGTCGACGCCCACGAACAATGTTGTCGCCCACGAACAATATCGCCGTCCACGACAAATGTCGTCGCCCACGACAAATGTCGCCGCCCACGACCATTGTCGCCGCCAACGACAAATGTTGCCGCCCACGATCAATGTCTTTGTTTTCCGGATGCGGCCGCAACACCGCGTCGAGAATTACACACCCAACGAATGTCGCCCCCCCCCCGAACAATGTCGTCACCCCCGAACATTGTCGCCGCTTCCGAACAAAGTCGCTTGGTTGCGGGCGAAGCCCGCAGTGACGCATCGAGAACGGGCGAAGCCCGTTCGAACATGCTACTGTATATATATATATTACTGTTTATTAAAAATATTGTTTAACTTTAAACTATAGAAATGTTTTTTTTTGTAATTTTTAAATTATTTTTTGTAAGAAAATTCTCTCCTCCACCCTGCGGCACCATTCCGTCCCCCTCCCTCTATCATGCTTCCGCATGACTCCACCATTGGCGGCATGTCGGAGCATCTCCGGGATACCCCCGACAACCCTAAGGGAGGAGTAGGCGGAGGCGGAGGTTGGAGCTGGAGCTTGGCGGGGCACGGAAACGAACTTGTCGGGCTCGCCGGGGCTGGAACGAGCTCGTCGGGGCTGGAAACGAGCTCGTAGGGGCTCACTGGGGCTGGAAACGAGATCGCCGGGGTACGGAGCACAGGATACAGAGCTTCTTCTCCATGTCTCTGCCTTCGATTTTGCTCTACTGCTTCTGTCGGAACTAAAAACGTGTTCGACTGGAGGTTCTGGGCAGCAGCTGCAAAAGGCGGAATTTCTAAAAGGAGTGAAACGCCAGATTTTCAAGCAAGATGCGGAAAAACAAACAAATTTTACCACGCGAGTTTCGTTTGGGGCAAACAGAATGGACTAAAACGCTAAAACAAATGAGTCCTAAATTTGATCTCAAATTCATTTCTATATGATTCAATCATGTTCACAGGTCCTGAAATTAGAACATGAGATTAATTTTCATTGAACTTGAATCTCATCTCCCATTCTAATTCCGAAGCTCCAATGCCGTCCAATTGAACTGGCCCTTACAGAGTGTGGTTTCTTTCTCTTTTTATTCCTAATTTAGTAGCTTTTCCAATTCCAAAGCTCCAATGTCATCCAAACGAACTGGCCATTACAGAGTGATTGTTTTCTCTGTTTTATTTCTTATTTAATAGCTTTTCCAATTCCTAAGCTCCAATGTCGTCCAACCGAATTGGCCATTAGGGAGTGTGATTACTTTCTTTGTTTTATTCCTTATGTAATAGCTTTTTCAATTCTGAAGCTCCAATGTCGTCCAACTGAAGTGGCCCTAAACTCTAAGCCCAAAATTCTTAGGGAGTATCAAGTATGATTACTTTTTCTATTTTATTTGTTATTTAATATCTTATCAAGTTTCTCACAAGCAGAAATTTGGTCCTAGACTCGGATCTAAAACGCCGTCTGGACCAATGAAATCTTGTGTTTTGTGGGGTCTGTGGTGTACATACAGTAAATCTGTGCACTGTGGGCTCACTAATTTCTCTGTTTTTCATTGGCACTCCGCCCTCGCGAGGCGGCACCTGCGGGAAGAGAAGTCAGAAATGAAGCGACGAGTCTGGCGGGGTGCGCGCATACCTCAGGAGCGACCTCGGTGGCGGCCGCCGAGCTGGAGCTCGGGAAGTCACTTGTCGGGGACCGCCTGATGATTTTCCCCCTTGCTGGCCTGAAGAGGGGGCCGGGTGACCCACGCGCCAGCCACGGGGCGGCCTCTAGGGCCTCCTCTCTAGTCTTTTGGCTCGCGTCCGCCAGCCGGGCTCGCACATCTTCACTGACAGGCATCACGCAGCTACTGTTCACTGAGAAGAGTAAAAGGGGATTGAGTTTTCCCGGAGGGTTCGATGACATATTTATACCGTGGAAGTGGGACCCACCAAAAGATTCATTGACAGCGCAGCAAAAGACTCATTGAACATGTGGGTTGGATGATTCTTTCCGAGCTTGGTCAAGCTCAAAAAGAACAGGGATTGTGTACAACCCCGTGTTCGCCGAGTGGGTCCCCAGCCCTCTCGAGCGGACCAAGGCGCCCTGCCCGCGCCAGAACAGCATACGGGCAAACTCAGAATGGCCATCTCGCTCTCGCCAAAGCCAAGCGGGCGAGCTGCGCGAGGCAGCGCGTCTATCCCGCACTCGCCTTGAGTTCGTCGAGTAGAGGTTGAGCTCGGCACTCATCGAGCAGAGGTTTGGCGAGCTCCTCTTGAGTTTCTGTAGCGATAGCCTCAGACCGGCCAGCTCGCTCCCCTATAGGCGACCTGGACACCAGCCCGCTCCAAAGCAAGCACCGGTGGGCTGCGGCGGCCTGGCTCGCGCTCGCCCGAGGAGAGGAGGCGAGCTGCGGGAGCTAGGCCGCACCCGCCTCCAGGGGGTATAGCATAGTGGCGAGCTGACCTCCAGATCCTTGGGACCCACCCAGTGGGCCCAGGGGGGAAAATTACATGGATGCCCTTCCCAGAGGTGCGAATAGCTTGTTAGAACAGCGGAGTTACGCTGTTGGCAGACCAAATTGGGCTGTACATAGCTGTTCAAAACAGCGGAGGTTGGCTATTTGCATGCCGTTCTCAGAGATCTATAAATAGGACCTAAGGGGCACCTCGGAAAGCAGGTTTTCCTTGCCCCCCAGTCTTATAGAGCTTTCTGAGGTTGCCTTAGCTCAGCCTTTTGCTAATGAGGGGGAACCGCTCTAAGATCTTCCTAGAGTGTGGTGTGACCTCCCGCCGAGCCCTTGGGTCGAGTTTCTTTCGTCGTTTGGCTTACAGGAGAGAAGTAAGTGTGCGAACACCCCTTCCCCAAGGGTGAACTCCACGGGTGACCGAATTTTCGGTTCTAACAAGGTAGTCTGACCTCTTTCCTTGCTCTTTCTCTGGCAATAGAGTATGACTCCACTTCAGTAGGTTGCACAACATCATGATCCTCCGAATCGGACGAATATTCAAGATCGTCAGCTTTGTCATTTCCTTCCAGCTCCATCTCTAGTGGTGTGACTGGGGTCTTCTCCACTTCTTTGGAATGTGACTGAGACTTCTTAAGCATAGAGGCCTCATCGAAGATGACGTCGCGCTTCACCTCTACCTTCTTAGTTTCAGGGTTCCAGAGCTTGAATCCCTTCGTGCCGGCTTTTTGGCCCAGATAAATGCATCATCTGGACTTAGCATCAAGCTTTGTTCGTTCTGAGTCCTGCACTAGGGTGTACACAAGACAACCAAAGATGTGGATATCAGAGTAGTCAACCGGCTTACCTAACCAAACTTCATATGGTGACTTCAGATCCAGTGACATCGATGGAGACCGATTTACTAGACAGCATGCTGTATTGATTGCTTTGGCCCATAAAGACTTAGGTAGGCCAGCAAATAGACGCATACACCTATCTCTCTCAAGCAGCGTACTATTCATTCTTTCTGTGATGCCGTTTTGCTGCGGTGTGCCGGGAATAGTGAGATGACGAGCGATGCCATCCTGATTGCAGTATGCCTGGAACTCCGCTGAGGTGTATTCACCACCATTGTCAAATCCGAGGTATTTCACTCTCTTCCCGGTCTGCTTCTCCACTTTCGTCTTCCAAATTTTGAACTTCTCGAAGACTTCAAATTTATGCTTCAGAAAGTAAATCCAGACCTTCCTTGAGAAGTTGTCGATGCAGGTCACGAAGTATCTGACGCCGCCAAGCGAAGGCTCTGGGGCAGGCCCCCAAACATCTGAGTGTATATACTCCAATACCTGCTTACTCCGCTTTGTTGATGTTACGAACTTCACCTTGCACTGCTTCCCGAGAACGCAAGTCTCGCAGAAGTTTATGTTAGAACAGAAAATAACAGACCGAAAATTGGAGTAATGTAAACTATTATTATCCAAAAAGGTATCAAATACAATGGTATGACCTCCCTTTTATAGAATGGAGGAGATGAGAGAGATTACAAATAAGCAATGTGGGACTAAAAATTTTCAAGAATGTGCGGCTATACAAATAGGCAAACCAGACAAGTCGTGCGGTTAGTCAAGCCGCCTAACCGCCCGACAACAAACAAGAGGAGATAACAAGGCCACAGAGAACAATCCGCTACAGTAGACCGCTAGACCGCCCGGTCTCCAAGACGTCTGAGACAAGCCGCCAGACCGCTGGGACACCAAACAGCAATAGCCCGGCAGACAGGCCGGCATGGATAAACCGTCAGGCCACACGGTCTCCGAATAGCAACAGACCGTCCGGCCTCCATACTGCAACACTCCCCCTCAAGCTGGAGCATAGATATCAATCATGCCCAGCTTGTCGCAAATGTGGAAAAAGGAAGCGGAGACCGGCTTGGTGAAGATGTCAGCTAACTCGTTGTCTGAGGTGACGAATGAAGTACAAATCTGTTTCTTCAAGATCTCCTCCCGAATAAAATGACAGTCGACTTCTATGTGTTTCGTTCTCTCATGAAAGACCGGATTTTTGGAGATGTATATCGCGGCCTTATTGTCACAGAACATAGGAAGAAGATAGTTGTTGACCTCTCCTAAATTAAGCATGAGAGCCCGTAACCATTTCAGCTCACACGTGGCCGACGCCATACTGCGATATTCCGCCTCTGCACTAGACCTGGAAACCACAGACTGTTTCTTGCTTTTCCAACTCACCAGATTGTCTCTTGTAAACGTGCAAAAACCTGATGTCGACTTGCGGTCCCCTTTGTCGTCAGCATATCTCGAATCAGAGTACGCTTCAATCCTTAGGTGACCTTTCTTTTGAAAGAGGAGACCTTTCCCTGGTGCTGCTTTAATGTACTCCAATATCCTCAAGGAAGATTGAAGATGACACTCCCTAGGAGCTTGCATAAACTGGCTCATCTTGCAAACAACATAAGAGATGTCGGGTCTGGTTACCGTGAGATAAATGAGTTTGCCCACCAGACGTTGGTACCTCGTAATATCAGATAGAAGAGGCGAGTCATCTGTCCAAGTTTTGTCATCTCCAGTAGTCATAGGACAACGGGCAGGTTTAGCACCTGTCAATCCTGCCTCCTTTAAAAGATCAAGGGCATACTTCATTTGGGAAAGAACCATGGAGTTGGGCCTCCTAGTTATTTCAATGTCCAGAAAGTATTTTGGGGAGCCCATATCCTTTGTAACCAGATGTTGACAGAGGTGTTTCTTTGTCAACGTTACCGCCTCCTGGTCATCGCCAGTAAGAAGAATGTCATCAACATAAACCGCAGGAACAACCAGACCAGAGGCAGTTTTCCGAACAAATAGGGAGTGATCGGCTGAGCTCCTTCTAAAACCAATTGCCGCAACAATGCCGCTAAACTTGTCAAACCAAGCATGGGGACTCTACTTGAGGCCATAGATAGCCTTCTTAAGCCGGCATACTCGTGTCTCCCCCTGAGCAACATACCCAGGAGGTTGCTCCATGTAAACATCATCCTGTAGATCACCATAGAGTAAAGCATTCTTAACATCCATCTGGGAAATGAGCCAATCCCGGTTGACAACAACAGAGAGAAGGACCCGAATGGTGCTAAGGCGAGCAACGGGAGAGAAGGTATCGAAGTAATCAACACCATAGGTCTGAGTGAATCCTTTAGCCACCAGACAGGCCTTGTAGCGATCCACACTGCCATCGGGGAGGAATTTCACCACAAAAACCCAGCGACAACCAACAACATCTGTGCCAACAGGATGAGGAACCAGGGTCCAGGTACTCCGTTCAGTGAGAGTAGCGATCTCTTCATCCATGGCAGCCTTCCAATACAGAAGGGTAAGAGCTTCCTGATAGGAACGGGGGGTAGAAGTAGAAGAGATAGCCAGAGCAAAGTCCCTGCGAGCAGGCGTCAGACGATCATAGGAAACAAATACAGCAAGAGGATGCTGGGTACAAGCCCGAACCCCTTTGCGAAGGGCAATGGGGAGGTCCAGGTCAGCAGGTGCCCCAGTATCCGAAGCATCCGTGGTGGAGAAAGCTGGCCCGAGAGGACAGAGCGACGACATCGAAGAGGAGGAAGGTGGAGGAGAAGGAGCGTGGATAGATGGTGGAGAGAGTGGAGATGGTGGAGATGGGAGAGGTGGCGGAACATCAGTAGGAGTAGAGGGAATGGTGGAGTTGGTGAGATAAGGAGGATTAGCAGGAGTAGAGGAAGAAGCGGAAGAGAAGTAAGAGGCTTTTTCGAAGAAGGTGACATCCGTAGAGACAAATTGTTTGCGGGTAACGGGGTCAAAGAAACAATAACCTTTCTGAGTGGTAGAGTACCCCAAAAAGATACATTTGGTGGACCGGGGGGGAGAGTTTGTCGCGGGTGGTAGAGGGAGCATGCACAAAGGCTGTGCAACCAAATATACGTAGAGGAAGGGGAAGGGTTCTTTGCCCGGATAGATAATGGAGAAAGGAGTTTGACCATGGAGAATGGTGGAGGGAATGCGATTGATGAGATAGCAAGCAATGAGAACAACATAGCCCCAGTAGGAGCGAGGGACATGCATTTGCGTTAGCAGAGTGCGAGCGACGTCAAGGAGGTGACGATTTTTGCGTTCCGCCACTCCATTTTGTTGGGAGGTGTAAACACAACTGGTTTGATGAATAATCCCATGTTGCGTACAAAAAGAGGAAAAAACTTGACTAAGATATTCTTTGGCATTATCCGAGCGTAAGAGTTTTATGGAGACATCAAACTGAGTTTGAATTGAATTGTAAAAGGATGTCCATACATCAAAAAGTTCAGAACATTCTTGTAAGAGATAGACCCAAGTACAACGAGAAAAGTCATCAATGAAAGTAACAAAGTAAGAACTACCCCGACCAACGGTAAGGGTAGGAGCAGGACACCAGATGTCGGAGTGAACAAGATCAAACAGACGGGAAGAGCCACGATCTTGCTTTGGCGGAAAGGAGGAGCGGTGATGCTTGCCAAGTTGACATGCATCACAATTAAGAGGAGGATGATGCGAAGGGAGGTGGGGCAGAAGTTGGCTAAGAAGGTGGGGAGGAGCATGACCAAGGCGAAGATGCCATTGGAGAAGATCTGTAGAGGAGGAGGAGAAGGCGAATTGAGCAGTGACGTTGTCGAGGAAGTAGAGGCCGCCGCTCTCAGTCCCAGTAGCAAGCGTCCGTTGGGAGTCCGGATCCTGAAAAGAACAAGAGGTAGGAGTGGATGTGACAGAGCACTGTAGTTGCTTGCATAAAGAGGTAACCGATAATAAATTGCAAGGAAACTTGGGCACATAAAGGATATCTGCAAGGCAGAGAGATGGAGTGACTTGAACCCTGCCCGTCCCATTGACCGGGGAGGGAGAGCCATCTGCAACTATGACCGGGGGCAACCGATCATGTGTTTCTAGATGAGAGAAACATTGAGGATTGCCTGTCATATGATTTGTAGAACCATAATCGATCAACCATCTTCCGCGAGTAATAGCGTGGGCACTACCAGAGGAGGTGACCACCGAGGCGGACAGCTTGAAGGAGGTGGAATCCATTGAAGAGAGACGGCAAGAGAACCGCAAGCCGCGGCGACTACAATAAGTCGCAAGTCGGGCGAACAGAAGCAGGACGAGCGGCTAGGAAGGCTGCAACGGACAAAGAATAGATCTGCAGCGGTCACGGTGACAATACACCAGCGGCAAGGAAGGCGACCAAGAAGCAGAGCAAAGCAGGGAAGGAAGTCGAATGGCTTGAGTGAAGGCCGTGCGGGCAGGAGAGGAACAAGTCGCACGGCAAAATAGTAGGCCGTGGCGACTAGCAAGCAGGAGCGGCTAGAACGAAACAGGTCTCAACGATGTAGGAATAGGCGAGGAAACAAGGTCGCGGTGACTACAAAACTGGTCGCAGCGACTAAGAACAGGTCGTGGCGACTTAAAGAACAGGTCGCGACAACAAAGAAGATGAGCGGATAGGGAAGGGATGCATCAAGCCGCGTGAACAGGGCAGCAGTTAGATGAGGTAACAAACCGCGAAGACAGGTCAGGGAAAGTAGAAACAAGCCGGGAGAATAGATCGTGGGAAGCAACAAGCCGTGCGAATAGGACAACGAGCAGAAGAGTAATCAATCCACGAAAACAGGTCACGGAATGAAGAAACAAGTCGCTGTACAGCCCCGTATTCGCGAAGAGTGGACCTCAAACAAGGCATGCACGTTTTTAAGCTTTTTGGGAATTTTCACTCCTAGGGGCCAATTTTGGGTGAACGTGTAGAACATACTAGTAGGGGGAGAAAATATTTCTCCCCCCCCCCACCCAAGGCACTCTTGAGAAGTCGGTCAAGCCGTCCAAGCCGCCCCAGCCCATAGGCCGCCGAGCTCCCCCATGCCGCCGAGCTCACCCCAGGCCGCCGAGCTCAACCCAGGCCGCCGAGCTTCACCCAGGCCGCCGAGCTCACCCCAGGCCGCCGAGCTCACTCCAGGCCGCCGAGCTCCCCCAGGCCGCCGAGCTCCCCCAGGCCGCCGAGCTCACCCATCCCCAGGCCGCCGAGCTCACCTAGTCTGCCGAGCTCACCCAGTCCGCCGAGCTCCCCATGCCGCCGAGCTCACCCAGTCCGCCGAGCTCACCCATTCCGCCGAGCTCACCCAGGCCGCCGAGCTCACCCAGCCCCAGGCCGCCGAGCTCACCCAGTCCGCCGAGCTCACCCAGCCCCAGGCCGCCGAGCTCACCCAGCCCCAGGTCGCCGAGCTCACCTAGTCCGCTGAGCTCACCCAGGCCGCCGAGCTCACCCAGTCTGCCGAGTTCACCCAACCCCAGTCTGCCGAGCTCACCCAGGCCGCCGAGCTCACCCAGTCCGCCGAGATCACCCAGCCTCAGGCCGCCGAGCTCACCCAGCCCCAGGCCGCCGAGCTCACCCAGTCTGCCGAGCTCACCCAGTCCGCCGAGCTCCCTAGTCCGCCGAGCTCACCCAGTCCGCCGAGCTCACCCAGTCCGCCGAGCTCACCCAGTCTGCCGAGCTCACCCAGCCCCAGGCCGCCGAGCTCACCCAGCCCCAGGCTGCCGAGCTCACACAGCCCCAGGCCGCCGAGCTCACCCAGCTCAGGCCGCCGAGCTCGCCCCTTGCCGCCTGCTCGCCCGGCTCGATGGGCTGCCCCTGGAGGACTGCATTTAGCTGTTTAGAACAGCGGGATTTGGCTGTTGGCAGGCCAATCCAGGGGCATTCCAGTAATTTTCAGAGCAGTGGAGGTTGGTTATTTGCAGGGCATTCCTAGAAAACTATAAATAGACCCCCTTGGGTGCCCTTGGAGGGGGACTTTTCCTTGCTTGCTCCTCCCTTAGCTTCTTCTTGGTAGAGTAGAGACAGATCCTCCAAGGCACCCTAGCTCGAGCATTGGCTAGGGAGGGGAAGTGCTCAGGCAGCCTTCCGGGTGTGAGGTGGGACCTCCACGCTAGAGCCGAGGGTCTGTTTCTAGCTTCTTGATCTTTGGTCCGTGACGTTCCTCCGGGTGCAGTAGGTGTGAGGTCACCCCTTTCTAGGGACCCCGAACTCCACAGAGACCAAATTTTTGGTTTCAACATTTTGGTGCGGTGAGCGTGGAGAGTGACCAGCACAGAAGATCTCGGGAGAGTGTCATGACAGGAGGTCAAGGAGGTAGTGATGATCTCGACAAGCTCCCCAGCTCAGGGCCCTTTGTGGGGAGGCAATAGTTCATGGCCTCCATCCAAGGCATCATGGAGATGCTGCGCAGCATTGCTCCTCAGGGTGGAAGCTCCACCCCGCCCGCCCAGGAGTTAGCTCCCCCTCTCAACGAGCCGACTCCCAGGGGTCTAGGCGAGATGACCCCAGCGGGGGGGGGGGAGAAGGAAGTGCACCAGGAAGAAGGCCATGGAAGGAGAGGATGGGAGATGGGGTCGAGCGAGACCTCACCGGCCGGGAGCTGTTCTCCAGCCCGGCGAGTACCAACCTCCCAGGCGAGCAGGCCGCGCGAGTAGAAGTGGTGAGACCACCCCTTAGGGGTCACCCTTCAGCGAGCTGATCATCTCAGCTCCCGTTCCCGAGGGATTCAGAGAGCCAGACATGGCTTACTATTCCGGGAAGGATGATCCTGTCCAACACCTGCAATGGTTCGAGGATGTGGTCTCCATCAGGCCGATGACAGATGCCTTCCTGTGTCGCCTCTTTGCCATCACGTTGAAGGATAAGGCAAGGGACTGGTTCCATCAACTCCCTCCAAGGTCGATCTATGGGTTCGAGGACTTGAGCCGGAGCTTCCAGCTTCGCTTCTCCACCTCCAAGAAGAGGAAGAGGAGTCCTGAGTCCATCTTCCTGGTAAGGCAGGGGGTCGAGGAGTCGCTGGCCCGCTACATTGACAGGTTCCAAGAAGAGATCTTGGAGGTCCAAGAGATGCTTGGGTATGCTCTCCAGATGGCCTTCACCGTTGGGCTGAAGGAGGGCTTCTTCAAGATAAGCTTGACCCGGAAGGCCCCCCTTTCCTTCTAAGAGCTGATGGAAATGGCGGCAGAGGAGATAGCCATGGAGGCGGCCAACCCGTCATTTGTCAAAAAGTTGGCAAGGCTAACATAGGCGGAGTCGAAGGAGCAAGGAGGCGCAAGACATCAGGAAGGAAGAAGGAGGGAGGAGCAGAGAGCTCAGGGGTTCCAGGGACAGGAGGGTCCAGAACCAGGTTGGAGGCAGCAGGGAGGACCCATTCAGGGTCTAGGAAGCGGTCACAACCAAGGTGGGGGGATTTTCATGAAGGACGAGGGAGGTTCAACTTCCAAAGGCAAGCCCCTAGGCAAATCCTACCCCCACCACAGCAAGCGATGGAAATTGGTCGAAGGGAGAGGAGGAACCACACGGGAAGGAGGAGAGTCAGAGTAGAGTTACCCTACTGTGAGTTCCATCAGGAGGAAGGCCACGCAACATCTACTTGCCCCGAATTTCTGGAGTTGAGAAGGACAAGAGCTCCAGCACCGCAACCACATCAGCCTCAACAAGTGCAAGACTCGGTGCGGATTGAAGAAGTCCGACCCGAGGTAGCAGAGGAGATATGTGAGGACAGGGTTAATGTGGGCACCCGGGGAAGGATCAGATGATTCACGGGGGAAGAGGGAGGTAAGAGAGAAGTGAATCATCTCTTTATAATGAACTTAGCTTGCGTTGTATCAACTATGATTAATGGTAGAAACCACCGAAAAATATTTATGGTCCATGAAAGGTCTCACTCCGAGATGGATTCCGTTGTCAGGCTCTCACTAGCTGTCAGGACAGGTTGATCTCTCATGGAGGCTAAGTCCTTTTAGCTCCGAGATGGATTCCGCTGTCAGGCTCTCACAAGCTGGCAGGGCAGGTTGATCTCTCGTGAAGGCTAAGTCCTTTTAGCTCCGAGATGGATTCCGCTGTCAGGCTCTCACAAGCTGGCAGGGCAGGTTGATCTCTCGTGGAGGCTAAGTCCTTTTAGCTCCGAGATGGATTCCGTTGTCAGGCTCTCACTAGCTGACAGGGCAGGTTGATCTCTCGTGGAGGCTAGGTCCTTTTAGCTCCGAGATGGATTCCGATGTCAGGCTCTCACTAGCTGGCAGGGCAGGTTGATCTCTCATGGAAGCTAAGTCCTTTTATCTCCGAGATGGATTCCGCTGTCAGGCTCTCACAAGCTGGTAGGACAGGTTGATCTCTCGTGGAGGATAAGTCCTTTTAGCTCCGAGATGGATTCCGCTGTTAGGCTCTCACTAGCTGACAGGGCAGGTTGATCTCTCGTGGAGGCTAAGTCCTTTTAGCTCCGAGATGGATTCCGCTGTCAGGCTCTCATAAGCTGGCGGGGCAGGTTGATCTCTCGTGGAGGCTAAGTCCTTTTAGCTCCGAGATGGATTCCGCTGTCAGGCTCTCACTAGCTGACAGGGCAGGTTGATCTCTCATGGAGGCTAAGTCCTTTTAGCTCCGAGATGGATTCCGTTGTCAGGCTCTCACTAGCTAACAGGGCAGGTTGATCTCTCGTGGAGGCTAAGTCCTTTTAGCTCAGAGATGGATTCCGCTGTCAGGCTCTCACAAGCTGGCAGGGCAGGTTGATCTCTCGTGGAGGCTAAGTCCTTTTAGCTCCGAGATGGATTCCGCTGTCAGGATCTCACTAGCTGACAGGGCAGGTTGATCTCTCGTGGAGGCTAAGTCCTTTTAGCTCCGAGATGGATTCCGCTGTCAGGCTCTCACAAGCTGGCAGGGCAGATTGATCTCTCATGGAGGCTAAGTCCTTTTAGCTCCGAGATGGATTCCGCTGTCAGGCTCTCACTAGCTGACATAGCAGGTTGATCTCTCATGGAGGCTAAGTCCTTTTAGCTCCGAGACGGATTCCGCTGTCAGGCTCTCACAAGCTGGCAGGGCAGGTTGATCTCTCGTGGAGGCTAAGTCCTTTTAGCTCTGAGATGGATTCCGCTGTCAGGCTCTCACTAGCTGACAGGGCAGGTTGATCTCTCGTGGAGGCTAAGTCCTTTTAGCTTTGAGATGGATTCCGCTGTCAGGCTCTCACTAGCTGGCAGGGCAGGTTGATTTCTCATGGAGGCTAAGTCCTTTTAGCTCCGAGATGGATTCCGTTGTCAGGCTCTCACTAGCTGACGGGGCAGGTTGATCTCTCATGGAGGCCAAGTGTTTTTTACCCGAGGCCGTCTCGTCAACCAGGCTCCCATTAGCTGGCTTGACAGGTCGACCCCTCGGGGAGGCCAAATGTTTTCTACCCCGAGGTCGCCTCGTCACCCAGGCTCCCATTAGCTGGCTTGACGGGCTGACTCTCCTGGGAGGGGCCAGGTACATTTCGGCTCAAGCCCACTCCGCGAATACGTTGGGTTGGATGTTTCTTTCCGAGCTTGTGCCAACCTCGAAAAGAGCGGGGATTGTGTACAACCCCGTATTCGTGAAGAGTGGACCCCAAACAAGGCATGAACGTTTTTAAGCTTTTTGAGAATTTTGCACTCCTAGGGGCCAATTTTGGGTGAACGTGTAGAACATACTAGTAGGGGGAGAAAATATTTCTCCCCCCTAAGGCACTCTTGAGAAGTCGGTCAAGCCATCCAAGCCGCCCCAGCCCACAGGCCGCCAAGCTCCCCCAGGCCGGCGAGCTCACCCCAGGCCGCCGAGCTCACCCCAGGCCGCCGAGCTTCCCCCAGGCCGCCGAGCTCACCCCAGGCCGCCGAGCTCCCCCAGGCCGCCGAGCTCCCCCCAGGCCGCCAAGCTCACCCAGCCCCAGGCCACCAAGCTCACCCAGTCTGCCGAGCTCACCCAGTCCGCCGAGCTCCCCAGGCCGCTGAGCTCACCCAGTCCGCCGAGCTCACCCAGGCCGCCGAGCTCACCCAGCCCCAGTCTGCCGAGCTCACCCAGTTCGCCGAGCTCACCCAGCCCCAGGCCGCCGAGCTCACCCAGCCCTAGGCCGCCGAGCTCACCCAGCCCCAGGCCGCCGAGCTCACCCAGCCCCAGGTCGCCGAGCTCACCCAGTCCTCCGAGCTCACCCAGGCCGCCGAGCTCACCCAGTCTGCCGAGTTCACCCAGCCCCAGTCCTCCGTGCTCACCCAGGACGCCGAGCTCACCCAGTCCGCCGAGCTCACCCAGCCCCAGGCCGCCGAGCTCACCCAGCCCCAGGCCGCCGAGCTCACCCAGCCCCAGGCCGCCGAGCTCACCCAGTCTGCCGAGCTAACCCAGTCTGCCGAGCTCCCCAGGCCGCCGAGCTCACCCAGTCCGCCGAGCTCACCAAGTCTGCTGAGCTCACCCAGTCCGCCGAGCTCACCCATCCCCAGGCCGCCGAGCTCACCCAGCCCCAGGCCGCCGAGCTCACCCAGCCCAGGCCGCCGAGCTCGCCCCTTGCCGCCTGCTCGCCCAGCTCGATGGGCTGCCCCTGGAGGACTGCATTTAGCTGTTTAGAACAGCGGGATTTGGCTGTTGGCAGGCCAATTCGGGGGCATTCCAGTAATTTTCAGAGCAGTGGAGGTTGGTTATTTGCAGGCCATTCCCAGAAAACTATAAATAAACCCCCTTGGGTGCCCTTGGAGGGGGACTTTTCCTTGCTTCCTCCTCCCTTAGCTTCTTCTTGGTAGAGTAGAGAGAGCTCCTCCAAGGCACCCTAGCTCGAGCATTGGCTAGGGAGGGGAAGTGCTTAGGCAGCCTTCCGGGTGTGAGGTGGGACCTCCACGCTAGAGCCGAGGGTCTATTTCTAGCTTCTTGATCTTTGATCCGTGACGTTCCTCCGGGTGCAGTAGGTGTGAGGTCACCCCTTTCTAGGGACCCCAAACTCCACAGAGACCAAATTTTTGGTTTCAACAGTCGCGAGATCAGAAAGAGCGCACACAATCAGGAGGAAAGGATCGAGTGCTCTGATACCATGTTAGAACAAAAAATAACAGACCGAAAATTGGAGTAATGTAAACTTTTATTATCCAAAAAGGTATCAAATACAATGGTATGACCTCCCTTTTATAGAATGGAGGAGATGAGAGAGATTACAAATAAGCAATGTGGGACTAAAAATTTACAAGAATATGCGGCTATACAAATAGGCAAATCGAACAAGTCGTGCGGTTAGTCAAGCCGCCTAACCGCCCGACAACAAACAAGAGGAGATAACAAGGCCACAGAGAACAATCCGCCACAGTAGACTGCTAGACTACCCGGTCTCCAAGACGTCTGAGACAAGCCGCCAGACCGCTGGGACACCAAACAGCAACAGCCCGGCAGTCAGGCCGGCATGGATAAACCGTCAGGCCGCGCGGTCTCCGAACAACAACAGACTGCCCGGCCTCCATACTACAACAGTCTAACTTGCACGTCTTGACACCTTTTAGTATGACCTTCTTGTGAAGCTCCAATAGTCCTCTCTCGCTCATGTGGCCAAGCCTGGCATGCCACAGCAAAGACGAGTCCTCATCTGACGTCACAACAATTGCTGCATCACCGGCAATTGTGGTGTCGATCATGTAGAGAGTACCAGAGCGCTCTCCTTTCATAACCACCAGAGCGCCTCTCTTGACCTTCAGATATTCGCCTTCACCGATGAAAGAGTATCCGGCCGCATCCAGAGTACCGCAGGAAATGAGACACTTCCTCAGATCGGGCACGTACCTTACATCTGTAAGGGTTCTGATTGTTCCGTCGAACATTTTTATTCAGATGCTGCCGATCTCGTGCGTCTTGCATTCTGAGTCATTTCCCATCAAAACACGACTGTCGTCACATTGTCTAAAGCTAGTAAACCATTCTATGTTCGAGCACATGTGATACGAGCATCCTGTATCCATGATCCAAGTGTCGGTGGAGTTGAGGGTAGATTGAACATGGAGTACGTCAACATCGCTCTCTGGGTCTGAAGCCACGGCCGCCTGCTGTGGTGCCCGATTCTTCTCTTTCGCCTTTATCTTTAGACAGTTGTTTTTCCAGTGCCCTTCTTATTTGCAGTAGTGACACTGGTTCTTCTTGTCCCTAGACTTGGACTTAGGTCGATTGACCTTCTTCCCTCTGTCTCTCAATCTCCCTCTGACCGATTCTTTGTTCTTTACGAACAAACCACCACTGGTGCTAGGGCCAGATTTGTTCCGCATTTCATTTGAGAGCAACGTTGTCATCACCTCCTCTATCTTAAGAGTGTCCTTTCCGTAGAGGATGGTGGTGACCAAATGGTCATAGGACTTTGGTAGAGATGTTAGTAATAAAAGAGCCTGGTTTTCTTCTTCGACATTCACGTCCATGCTCCGCAGCAGTGAGATGAGTTTGTTGAACGCATTCATGTGCTCCAGCAACTGATTGCTTTCAGACATCCTCAGACTGTACAATTGTCTCTTCACGTAGAGCTTATTCGCGAGAGACTTAGACATGTACAGTTCCACCAATCTCTTCCATAGGTCTTCTGTAGTCTCAGCGTCGACTACGTTATACATGACCTCATCGGCTAGACTTAACTGAATCGTGTTGATGGCCTTCAGATCCAGCTCTTCCCATTCATCATCCTTCTTTCCGGACTTCTCCTTGCCGAGGAGCGCCTTGTGGAGACCTTGCTGAACGAGAACCACCTTGATCCGCTTTTGCCATAACCCAAAGTCGATTTTGCCATCATACTTCAAAATCTCGAATTTTGCTGCCATTGTTTTGCTTGCAGAGCTACTGGGCAATCTGAATAATGTTCACGGACCAGATCTGAGAAGATGGGGAGCAGACCGATGTCGTCACCTACCGTTGACCTAGATCTAAAACCGGAACGTCCAGACGATCACCCCCGCGGAACCTCCCTCTGATACCAATTGTTGTGCCATCAGACCGAGTACCGCGGTAGCTCAACAGAGTATTAATCGAGCAAAACAATCAGCAAAATATAAACAGAGTGAGATTTCAAGCACACACAGACGACAAATAAAATTTATGTGGTTCAGAGAGAAGCTCCTACGTCTATGGGAAGAGCGCGCCGGAAATGATCCACTATAAAATGAGGAGTTACAGATTACAACAGAGACCACAAAGGTCGAGCAATAAAGAGAAAATAAATTCTCAGAAACTGAAATGATATCGTCGGGCGATAATGCTATCGTCGGGCGATAGCGCCACTGTTCTCTGTTAGGAATGACGTCTACCAACTCTCCCAAAACCCGGAGAGTTAGGAAGGGCGCTACCAATTCCTTTATATTATTTTAGCAGGACCAGTCAAACTGTTCGCATGGCTCCCTCGCACTTAAACCGTGCTCGGAACTCCCATGTACTCATGCCCGGAGCCAACCCGACTCCCTTGCACTGAACCGTACCATAGAGTTTCTCTGCACCCATGCCAGGAGCCAACCCGGGTGCGCCCGAGAGACACCCCATCCAACACCTGGATGGCGGGTCACACCCAACAAACTCCCCCTGGAACGCCATCTAGGAGGATCGAACCCATGACCTCCAACTGGCTCTGATACCACTGTTAGGAATGACGCCTACCAACTCTCCCAAAACCCCGGAGTGTTAGGAATGGCGCTATAAATTCCTTTATATTATTTTAGCAGGACTGGTCAAATCATTCGCATGGCTCCCTCGCACTTAAACCTTGCCCGGAACTCCCATGTACTCATGCCCGGAGCCAACCCGACTCTCTTGCACTGAGCCGAACCATGGAGTTTCTCTGCACCCATGCCTGAAGCCAACCCGGGTGCGCCCGGGCGGCACCCCATCCAACACCTGCATGACGGGCCACACCCAACACCCGAAATCGTGCGAGCTGCTCTGACTTGACGGTCCATCGAATGGAGGAGGGGGGTTCGATTCTTCTTGATTGAGAAGATGCAGTTATATATATAATAATAATTATTATTATTATTATAATAGAAAATATAGAGGAGGGGAAATTATGGTTCGTTAAAAGAAAGAATAAGTCATTCAACGAACTCAATTCTTTATATAATAATAATACTAACTATAATAATTAATAATAATAACATAAATGATTCCACTCTTCATTGGTGGAATGATAAATTAAATTCTTTTATAATAATAATAATAATATAAATATTATATTATTACAAAGGGCTAAACACATATCGATTCTAATGAAATTTGCATCGAAGGTAAACATTGGTGTTGCAAATCCAACGGCGAGATCAAAATCAAAATCTGACGAGTCATTCTCGAGGTATAATTTTCCAAAGTTTTATGACGAATTTTTGAAAATTCACCGAGACTCTAATATTGCTCGGATCGTAACGAAACTTGACGGACATTTTTTAAAAATTAATTAACTTAATTTTTTATCGTAAACTTTTCCAATTCCGATAAGATTACCGAATTTTGGTCGACATGACCAAACAGACGCGAAAACGATGGTCGTTAACTCCCCATTAATGTAACGCCCTTACGTCATTATGTCGTCATCAAGGAGATTAAAATAATTGCCTGAAAATCAGGGGCGTTATAGTCACCCCCCCAAAAAAAATTTCATTTTGAAACTTGATACGCAAATTGAATCTGAAATAGAAAGGAAATAATCAAATGTTATCAGATGGAATGTAACATCTCATTTCCAACTAGACCCCTAAGTGTGGTTATTGGCCATGACTAGGTCATGATCAAACCCTAGGAAGCCCAAGAAGACCAAGGAAACCTAAAAATGTGGGTGAGACCACTATGGTCTGCAAATAGTAAATTCCTGAATCTTTGTTTAAAGATAACCATGGGGCTTCACCAAGACTTCAAGACCCCACCATGTTCTCATCAAACCATGGTAAGATCCATTAGATCAATAAGGACCCATGGAGGGCAGTCAAAAGGGTTAAGTTGACCCAAGTCAACCCTAACCCTAAATGGGTCAAACCAACCTACTTAGGTTCAATTGACCATCCCCAAGCCAAGTGGACCCCACCCAAGCCCACCTAACCCTAGAGTGAGGTCAATGGATCACCTAGGACCCATTGGGGACCACCCAAGAGGCTAAGTTGACCAAAGTCAACTCTAACCCTAAATGGGTCAACCTAGCCTACATTGGGTCAAACTGGCCTACACAAGGGCCAATTGAAGTTCCCTTAGCCAAGTGGACCCCACACATACCTTCATAACCATAGTGAGAGGCCAACGGGTCACCAAGGACCCATTGGGGCCAACCAAAAAGGCTAAGTTGACCAAAGTCAACTCTAGCCATAAAGTAGTCAAGGTACCCTACTTAAGGGTCAAGTGACCTCTAAAGGGACAATACAACCCTACCTAGGCCTCAGGGGAGGCCAATGGGTCACCAAGGACCCATTTGGGCCAACCTCAAAGACCAAATTGACCTAAGTCAACCCTAGCCTAGGTTTGGGTCAAGCTAGCCCAAATGGGCTAACTCAAGCTCAAGCCCAACTCACTTGGGCTAACCATATTTTGGTGAATGAAATAAACATGTGGGCTGCCAATATGAGATTTACCAGCCAACTTAGTGACTAGGAGAGAGAGAGAGAGAATCTCAAAATTAAAGAATAATTTAGGAGAGAGAAAGAGGTATATTTAAGGGTATTTAGTGGAATAAGCCACTTGGACCCATGCCATCAGCCCCCACATGGGCTGGCCGACCCTTGGAAGTCATGAGAAGGAGCTGGAATGGAGTGGGACCCACCCATGCATGCATGGTGACAATAACAAAGAAATCCCTCCACCTTGCACTTAGGAATTATCACCCTCCCCTCCATACTTCATCTTCTCACTCTTTCCCTCTCCCATTTCAGTCTCACCACTCTCAGAACAAGGAGAGCAGCAGCAGAGAGAGAGAGAGAGAAACCGAGCTTTGGCCGTGAAAACTAAGAGAGAAGCGCCGCCGCCGCCGCCATGGTTCCCCGCCGCTCCTCACGTCGCAAGGCCGCCGGGAAGGTCCTCCCTCACCTCTCTCTTCATGCTTAGATCTTAGGAATACCTAGGTTAGGGTTCGGGATCGAATGCGCCCGAGCCCAACACTTATTTTTCAGCCATTAATGGCGGTTTTGAAGCTCTCGGGTGAGGTGGCGCCGCCACCTCCGGCCGCCCTAGCCGCCGGAAAAGCTCGCCCCCACCACCGTGAGGGGAGAGGAGAAGTTGGCCGGTGGATGCGCCGCCGGAGGCGGACGTGAAAAGCCCCATGAAAATCGGGCTGAGAACCAGGAGGATTGGAGAAGATGAGCAGCTGCCGTCCATCTGCGTCAAGATCTGTGGCATGCAATAATATAAATCCAGGAATTATTTAAATATATGAATAGTGTATTTTCTGTCCCCTAAAATCCGATTTTTGCATGTCAACCTTTAGGACCCTTACAGCCTTTTTCATAAAATGTTCTCAACATGAAAATTGTAGGTCTTGGAGTCACCGTTAATTTGACATGTTACACATAATTTTTGGTTAAGCGTACTGCCCTATAGAGCCATTTTCCTAGGGCTGGTCCTAGCGTAGGGCAGAAACTAAAATGGGTGCCCTGCCAAACCCCTAAGTCCAAATGGGCTGAACTTTTGGGCATGTGGCCGAATTAGGTATATCTAGGCCCTACCCAAAAATGGGAATTTTTGGGGAAAATAAGTATATAGTTTTAGCCCAAATATGATAAATTAAATTTTGTTGATATTTGGAGCATATCAACTCCAAAATGCCCCAAATTTTGGTGGCCTGCCCTTAGTAGTATATTAGACCTATAGTAGAAATATTAGACAATTTAACCCTCTGCATGTTGAGATATCTCACATGCAAGATCTAAAAATTAAATGACCTTGGGCTGCAAATAGCAAAATGCAGAAATTTGGAAAGTGATGCCCAAGCCCATCCAGAGGCCCAAATGACCTGAGATTTTGGGGAGTAACTTGTTTAGGGCATATTGAGGTCCTGCCAAAAAATGGGATTAACCTTAAATCTCTAAGTATAATAAACCGTAGACAAGAGTAGTTTAATAGGTTAGGACATTGTTGTACCTTCTCGCCTGTGTGGGGGTTGGAGAGATTCATGATATATGCTCACCCGTCTAGGGTTAGAGGGAGTTGGTATAAAGGCACTGATGTGCGATCTCACCCGTTTGGGGTTTGAGGGAGTTGGCATAAAGGCACTAATGTGCGTTCTCACCCGGGTTTGGGTTTGAGGGATTCAGGACGGGTTTTGGTCCTGCGAGCGGGAGGCTCGGTATGAATTACTTGCATGTGCATAAATATCGTGGCGGGGCATGCGGTACTGGCCGTTCGTCACACCGATGGCAGTACGGTGCACCAGGCGGTTGTGAGAGTTAGAGGGGCCAGTGGGTTGTTTTACACTGTAGTCTGGAGGACGATCCCCGATAACGCACATCCGACCCAACAAGAATGACAGGTTTGTCAGCAAAGTACGTACGCGAGACTCTAGAGTGCACCTTGGACGTGTACAGAGGCGTATGAGAGGGGTCTAAGGCTTGGTAGTCTGCATACCGGTCTAGAAGCGGAGACGCCCGCTCCGCTGCTGCCGTAGCCACAGCGGTGGTACCCGAGAGTGATGCTAGCTCTCAAAAAGTGGGAACTAAAGCTCTGTGATCACAGAGTCGTTGTGTGTGAGTTGCACTTGCCTGCGCATAAAATTGCATCATATCATTCATTCATATTAGGTCATACGCTTCATAGAACCTTATCATATAAATTAGTATGGGCTCTTTTATATGATAAGTTTAATTTCCTGGAAATCCTAACTTATATATTTGTATGGGCATTTATATAAGTTAGGGTACGTTTGTGATGATAGCATAGTGATAGCTTAGCTTATTTACTTGTTCATACTACTGTTTCTTTACTTTCCTTTACTGCACTGCTCTTACTTATTACTTGTACCATACTTAGAATTGCTAGAGTAGGATTACATTACTTATTACAACTCTAGTTAGATATTGTCACCTGCTTCCAGTTTGCTACCCCTTGTTGTTCTCCGCTTCGTCCTCCCGCTCGGTGCCTAGGAGCTGCGGGGCGAGGTACGGAGGAAACGACTTAGTCTTTTTGACTAATGATCGGTGACCAACTATTTTTAGGAGCCCTTGGAGATGGAGCACCAGCACGTCGAGGAGGCAGGACATGAGGAGCAGATACCGCTTCAACAGGCTACTACCACTACTGTGCGTCCTCAGGTGGGACGAGATCTGATGTTCTAGCATAGCTTCCGCATTTATGATTTTGTGAGAGAGAGATTTGATGTACTGGGCATAAGCCTTTTTTACTCTTTCATTTGTACTCTGTTGTGGACTATTGTGATGTACTATTCATTTCTTTTACATGATTGTACTGTGGCTTGTGGACTGATAGTTTTACATATGCAGTTTACTTCTTCTTCTCATATTGGCCTACCGGTTAATGATCGTACTAGCCGGCAGAATCGGCGTGTTGCGGTGCCGACTAACCCGTGAGTTAGTGCCACCGTAAGACGGCGGTTCTGGGCATAAGATCCGGTAGCCCTCCTTGGTAAGGGGGAGGGGGGGTCTTACAAACTGGTATCAGAGCCAGGTCCAGTACCAAGGAGGGCTACCGGATCTTATGCCCAGAACCGCCGTCTTACGGTGGCACTAACTCACGGGTTAGTCGACACCGCAACACGCCGATTCTGCCGGCTAGTACGATCATTAACCTGTAGGCCAATATGAGAAGAAGAAGTAAACTGTATATGTAAAACTATCAGTCCACAAGCCACAGTACAATCATGTAAAAGAAATGAATAGTACATCACAATAGTCCACAACAGAGTACAAATGAAAGAGTAAAAAGGGCTTATGCCCAGTACATCAAATCTCTCTCTCACAAAATCATAAATGCGGAAGCTATGCTAGAACATCAGATCTCGTCCCACCTGAGGACGCACAGTAGTGGTAGTAGCCTGCTGAAGCGGTATCTTCTCCTCATGTCCTGCCTCCTCGACGTGCTGGTGCTCCATCTGCACGGGCTCCTAAAAATAGTTGGTCACCGACCATTAGTCAAAAAGACTAAGTCGTTTCCTCCGCACCTCGCCCCGCAGCTCCTAGGCACCGAGGGGGAGGACGAAGCAGAGGACAACAAGGGGTAGCAAAGTGGAAGCAGGTGACAATATCTAACTAGAGTTGTAATAAGTAATTTAATCCTACTCTAGCAATTCTAAGTATGGTACAAGTAATAAGTAAGAGCAGTGCAGTAAAGGAAAGTAAAGAAATAGTAGTATGAACAAGTAAATAAGCTAAGCTACCACTATGCTATCATCACAAATGTACCCTAACTTATATAAATGCCCATACAAATATATAAGTTAGGATTTCCAGGAAATTTAACTTATCATATAAAAGAGCCCATACTAATTTATATGATAAGGATCTATTAAGCGTATGACCTAATATGAATGAATGATATGATGCAATTTTATGCGCAGGCAAGTGCAACTCACACACAATGACTCTGTGATCACAGACCTTTAGTTCCCACTTTTTGAGAGCTAGCATCACTCTCGGGTACCACCGCTGTGGCTACGGCAGCAGCGGAGCGGGCGTCTCCGCTTCTAGACCGGTATGCACACTACCAAGCCTTAGACCCCTCTCATACGCCTCTGTACACGTCCAAGGTGCACTCTAGAGTCTCGCGTACGTACTTTGCTGACAAACCCGTCAGTCTTGTTGGGTCGGATGTGCGTTATCGGGGATCGTCCTCCAGACCGCAGTGTAAAACAACCCACTGGCCCCTCTAACTCTAACAACTGCCTGGTGCACCGTACTGCCATCGGTGTGACGAACGGCCAGTACCGCATGCCCCACCACGATATTTATACACATGCAAGTAATTCATACCGAGCCTCCCGCTCGCAGGACCAAAACCCGTCCTGAATCCCTCAAACCCAAACCCGGGTGAGAACGCATATTAGTGCCTTTATGCCAACTCCCTCAAACCCCAAACGGGTGAGATCGCACATCAGTGCCTTTATACCAACTCCCTCCAACCCTAGACGGGTGAACATATATCATGAATCTCTCCAACCCCCACATGGGCGAGAAGGTACAACAATGTCCTAACCTATTAAACTACTCTTGTCTACGGTTTATTATACTTAGAGATTTAAGGTTAATCACAGGACTGCCCCCGGTATTCCCTGTGAAGGGCTCTCAAGGGGCACTAGGAACTGTGTTGGGATTACGCCCAGCGTTCCCTTTCGCAAGGATATTTATTTTAGTTGATGGCTACCCATGTATCTCCCCAGCTCTCCTTATTGCTTTAGTACAACCCTAGTGACTTAAGGTATTACCAGGAAACCGACGGTCTTCCGCCGACCCCCACTTCAGTTGCTAACTAAGACTTGCACTTTTGATCCCTCACTAAGACAACTCTACCCACCAGGGTTACTCATGTTGAACTCTCTTAATTCTGCCGATAATCAATCCTCTGGTAACCCCTAAGGCAAGACCTATTTGTGTTATATGTAGACCATGTCCTATGGTTACCCTAAAAATGTGATCTTCCAATCCTTAAGGCATCTTGCCTCTAAATATTTATCCTAGGGTGGTATAGTCTAGGGGAACTACCTTATAAATTCTCATAATTTTTCTCGGCCAATTAGTCCTTTAATTAAATCTTTTAATTTAAACACTAGGTCATTTTACACATGAAGTAGTATGATTAGGTATCCACTGACCTAGGAAATTTTTCCAGAGATGTATATTGATAAACTATTGCTGCCTACAGAGTTTCATAATTTTCCTTAAATTATTTATTCCCATTTCCTATTTAATATCAATTCCACACGAATTCCATTTTCCAAATGAAGTATAGGCATTATGTACTCAAAAATTCCAACAAACTTACAGAACTTTTAGGACTCTAATTTAAGACTATTGGCAGAGCATCATCAACATTTATTGTGAAACGGCCTATAAAATTCCATTATAACATATTTACCAAAATGCCATTGTATTAATTTAACAAACAACAATGCATCCATTAATTCTGATAAATTCATGCAAAACTAATAATACCAATTTATGGCAGTAGAATAAATTCCAAAGTTTTCAGAGGTATATATCCATTATTTCAAGAATTAATAAAATAAGGGTAAAATGGGCAATTTAAGACATCTACTCCAAACGTTCTTCAAAACAGAGGAAAAATATTTTTCCTAAGTCAAATGTGACATTATCTATGCCTTGGCAAAATTTTGGGATCTGTACTTGAGGAAAACCTATTTTCCAATTTTATTTCCAAAATAGATATATTTAAAATAAATTCCAATAAATGGCATTTTTGAGTCCAAAAATTTCATGATTAATTTGAGGGATGAAATTTACCCTAATGAACCACTGAAAATAATTCCAAGACCTTTGCATGTCACCATTAGGCTAAATACACCATATTTGCATTTTTGCTAATTGCACACCAAAGCATAACATAAGCTAAGACATGCAAGTGGATTCTCCAACATGCAGTGAACCCAGGGTGCTGAAAATTTTATCATGCACCAAGGATGTCCCCACTGACCTACCACCAAAATTTGGGGCCATGGGGAGGAGTAGAACTCCTTATATTGCATTTATTTATATTTAGCTATTTTAGCAAAAACTATAGGAACATTTTCTCTACAAATTCCTATATTTTGGCAGGAGCTAAGTATGCCCTAATCATGCATGTGCCTAAAATTTGGGGCCATGGTGACCAATATTTTGACCTAGGCATCCAATTTAATTTTTGCCCTACTCTAGGACCAGTCCTAGGAGAAATGTCCTACAGGACTGTACACTACTCCAAATCACATGTTTAGGGTGGCAAATTAAAGATAAGACCTTTGGCTACATTTTTCATTAAGAGGCTAAGTTCTGGAAATGCCTCTAAGAGGCCTAACAACAACATGCAAACGGACTGTATTTATGTGATAGGAATCATACTATTCATCACATTAAATTAATTCATATTAATAAATCACGCACGAATCTTAAAGCATAAACCGACGGAATCCGGTCATCTCCTACCTCCAGCCAATGCCTGAGATCGAGCCGACCTGGAGCAACTTTGCTGGCGGTTTCCGGCCAGCTGAGGCGGCGCCACCTCCGGCCAACGGTGCCATCACCTTCACGGTGGTGGTGGCTAGCATTTCCCGGCGATGGGGCGGCGGAAGATGGTGGCGATGGCGAACCCGAGCGGTTTCAAAAGCTTGGAAATTTCTCATTTTTCTCACATGGCATCGGGCTCAGTTGAGCCCGATATATCTCCTAATCGATCTAAGATGCTAGTACGGGTAGAGGTGAGGTGAAACGAACCTGAATCGAGGCTTGGCTGCGGGTCAGGCGGCGGTTTGCCGTGGTGGTTGTGCGCCGGCAAGCTCCACCCCGAAAACTCAAATCTCCACCATTCTCCATGATTAAGCAGTCGAATTCCACTCCTTTCTGTCTCCTGAAGCTGTTGGTGAGGTCTGTTTGGACTGAGGTGGACTATATGTGGAGTAAACTCCAAAGTGAGCTCGGTTTGAGCTTTGGAGGCTTCACCCATGGTGCCATGTGGCTCACAGCCCTGGTTTTCTGCTGGAAATGAAGAGGGGAGGTCGGCCACCTGGTTTTGGGCAGCCAAAACCAACTGATGGGGTGGCCATGTGGCCACCATTTTCTTCATTCCCCTTTCTCTCTCCTCTTCTCCTAAAAATCCCAATTTTACCCCCTTGCATGTATTCTCTCTCCTGATTTAGAGGGGTAGGACTGGTCTTGTTCACTTGGGATGACTATGGGCCAATTTTGGTGGGCTTGGTCCAAGGGGAAATGGCTTGGCCTTCATTTCAATCCTTTAGGTCAATTTGTTGACTTGTTGACTTGGGGAGTTGACTTGGTCAACCATGGTTGGTGGACTGACCCTATTTGGTGGAAATGGGTCTAGTGGCACCACCCAACTTGGTTTGGTTCAAGGGGGTGCCCCACTTAGGTTAATTAGGCCTATGAGTGTGGGTTTGACCAAATTAAGCCCAAGGTTGACTTTGGTCAATTGGGGTCAAAATGTTGACCCAGTGACATACCCTAGGGTCCACTTAGATTGTTTTTAGGGTTAGGGCAGTGTGGTGGGGTCATGGTGTGGCTAGGGTCCCTAATTAGGCTAGTTTGACCTAGTTTGACTTGGTCCTATAGTGGGCTCCACATGGCTACCACCCACTACCTAGGGTCAAACGTAGTTGATCTCCTTAAGTCTCACCCCATGCCTAACCCAATCTAAGTTGAGGGGTCCAGAAGTAACATGGGATGTTACAAATTCCAATAAACAAGAAAATAATTTCGTCCCCGAAATTTAAGTTCGGGTCTACGGGGTTCTATTTGCAAGAATCATCAAGAAATTTAAAGACATAACTTAAATGTACCTGATGCGAATAGCTCCGGGTGTTGCTCCAGCATCAGATCCCTCGGCTCCCAAGTGTGCTCCTCCCGTCCATGGTTGGACCACAGCACCTTCACAAGAGGGACCTTCTTCTTCCGCAACACTCGGATGGCTGTATCGTCAACCCGGATCGGTTCCAATCTCACTGATCTGTCAGGCTCTACCGGTCCGGCTGTAGTAGTAATGTGCTGCTCCGGCCGAAGGAGAGCTCTTCGCAAGGAAGAGACTTGGAAGACGTCATGTAATGCACCCAACTCCGGTGGCAGCTGCAGTCGGTAAGCCAAGGGGCCGATCCGTTCCAGGATCAGGTAGGGCCCCATGTATCGTGGACTGAGCTTCTTGTGCCTCCGTACCCGAGAAACACCGTGTACTGGACGTATCTTCAAGAATACCCTGTCTCCAACCTGGAACTCCACCTTCCGGTGCCGAGCATCATAATACTTTGCCTGCCTGCTCTGGGCCTCCAGTAGCCGATCCCTGATCAATCGAATCTGAGCCTCAGTATCCTCTATATAATCAGATCCCAGAGCCCTGGTATCCACATCCTGAACCCATGATAGCGGTGTCTGGCATCTCCTCCCATAAAGCGCCTCGTATGGAGTCATCCTGATGCTAGCCTGGTGGCTGTTATTATACGAGAACTCGATCAATGGCAGCAACCTCTCCCAAGGCCTCCCCGTATCCAATATGCATAATCTGAGCAGGTCCTCCATGGTCCGGATGGTCCGCTCGATCTGTCCGTCGGTCTGCGGATGGAAGGCGGTACTAAAAGTAAGCCGAGATCCCAAGTAAGCATGTACGGCCCTCCACTCGCTCGAGGTGAACCGACCATCACGGTCCGAAACAATAGTCCTGGGGATGCCATGATATCTGACGTACTGCTCCACAAATAATCTCACCAGAACTGCAACTGGGGCATCCTTTCGAACTGGAATAAACCGCGCTACCTTGGTCAATCTATCCACTATAACCCATATAGAATCATGCCCAGAGTGGGAGCGAGGCAATCCGTGTACAAAGTCCATAGCAATGTCCTCGAACTTTCACACTGGAACTGGCAGTGGTTGTAGTAAACCTCCCGGGCTCTTGCATTCTGCCTTCACACGCTGGCAGGTCTCGCAATGGGTCACAAAATCCGTGATCTCCCTCTTCATCCCGGGCCAATACATAGACCTCCGCAAATCTGCCCACATCTTGGTGATGCCGGGGTGCACTGAATATCTCGAGCAATGTGCCTCTCGGAGTATGTCATCCCGAATACTGCCCCCTGCTGGTATGTAGATGCGCCCCCGGAACCGAAGAAGATCATCCTGTAGCATGTAGTCCTCGACCTTTCCTTTCTCTAAGGCACTGAAAATCGGCTGTAACGTAGCATCCAGCCTCTGATGTGCTCGGATGCGCTCCTGTATATCATCGCCGCTGATCACTGAGCTCAAATACTCTCTATATACAACTGGCTCGGTTTCGGACACCATGGTAATGTGCATGTCCTCCATCATCTGTAGCAGCTCTATAGACATCAATCGGGGCTCCGGTCTAGAAGTGTCGGCCCTCCTGCTCAAGGCATCCGCAACCGTGTTCGCTTTTCCCGGGTGATAGTGGATCTTGTAATCATAATCACAGAGGAACTCCAGCCACCTCCTCTGTCTCAGGTTTAGGTCCTTCTGCGTATCGATATACTTGAGATTCTTGTGATCTGAAAAGATGTCACAATGAATCCCATATAAGTAATGCCTCCATATCTTTAGGGCGAAAACCACAGCCCCGAGCTCTAGGTCATGTACTGGATAGTTATGCTCATGCTTCTTCAACTGTCTCGAAGCATAAGCAATAACGTGTCCATGCTGCATCAGGACTGCACCCATCCCCTGATAAGAGGCGTCCGTGTAGATCTGAAATCCTTCGCACCCGGATGGAAGCGCAAGAATGGGGGATGAGATGAGTCGGTCCTTCAGCTCCTGAAAAGCCGTCTCACACCACTCTGACCAAACAAAATCTGTGTCCTTCTTCGTCAAGGACGTGAGGGGAGTGCTATCCTCGAGAACCCCTCCACGAACTTGCGGTAATAGCCTGCTAGTCCCAAGAAACTGCGGATGTCAGATGCGGTCTTCGGCCGTGGCCAATCCCTCACTATCTCTATCTTGGCTGGGTCAACTGCTAACCCAGCCCCACTGATCGTGTGCCCCAGGAAAGCCACCTCCTGCAACCAGAACTGACACTTTGAAAATTTTGCGTACATCTGGGTCTCCCTCAGCCTCTGCAAGACCTGTGCCAAGTGCTCCGTATGCTCCTCCTGAGTCCGAGAATATATAAGGATGTCGTCGATGAAAACAATCACGAAGCGGTCTAAGAAAGGCTCGAAAACACGGTTCATTAGACTCATGAATGCAGCAGGAGCATTCGTGAGCCCAAAAGGCATCACCGTGAACTCGTATAATCCATAGCGCAAATTGAATGTCGTCTTCGGTATGTCCTCTTCCCTGATACAGAGCTGATAGTAGCTGGATCGCAAATCTAACTTGGAGAACCAGAAGGCTCCCTGTAGCTGGTCAAATAACTCATCTATCCGAGGCAGAGGATAGGTGTTGCGGACCGTCAACCGGTTCAGCTCCCGGTAATCTATACATAATCGCAGGGATCCGTCCTTCTTCTTCACAAAGAGAACTGGTGCTCCCCATGGCGATGAATTAGGCCGCACAAATCCTGACTCGACTAGCTCCTGTAGTTGAGTCCTGAACTCTGCTAACTCCCTGGGGGCCATCCTGTAGGGTGCCCGGGACACCGGCCTCGCTCCCGGTACTAGCTGAATCCTGAAATCAAAGTCTCTAGCAGGTGGTAGCCCGGGCAATTTCTCCGGGAATACGTCGGAGAAATCCCGGACCACCGGAATATCTGAGATAGTCGCTCCTGTTCCCACCATCTAGAAGCAGACAAGATAAACTTCTTCACCCTGCTCATGGGCCTTCACAGCCTGTACAGATGATAATAGTAGGTGGCAAATAGGCTGGATACCTTCAACGATAACATGAGAGTCGCCATGTCTTAGCGTGATCCTCCTGGACGGACAATCTATCTGGGCATGGTTCTGATGCAACCAGGCCATGCCCAAGATCAAGTCAAAGTCCTGCAGCTTCAGAATAGTTGCCGGCGCCTCAAATGCCTTGCCGCCAATCTCGGCCTCCATATCACAATGTGCAGTGGTCCGCAGCTCCGACCCATCGGGTAGACGCACCCTCATCTCTAATCCAGGGAACCTCTCCACGCCTTCGAGTCCGTCGATGAAGGTCTCGGATACGAACGAGTGTGAAGCACCCATGTCGAAGAGAGTATGAGCGGGCTTACCGCTGATCATAACTATGCCTGAGGTTTGTTTATGTGAAAGTTAATTGTTATCCTATAGTTCCAGGTACTATATATATATCATTGAAAATCCAAGAAAATTCATAATTAACTTCAAGTACCTGTGATAACCTCCTCGGGATTCCTCGGCTCTGTGAGGTCCAAGGCGTATATCTGCTCCTGCTCGCGTCTCCTGCCGTGATATCCCCGACCTCGGCCTCGTCCTCGGCCTCGTCCTCGGCCCTGCTGTACTGGGGCCACTAGAGGTGGAGGAGGAGGAGGGGGATGGAATCGGTGCGGGCACTCCGACCTGATGTGCCCGGGCTGGCGGCATCCGTAACAAACCACTTGTCGGTGGCCTCGGTCATCCTGTCTCCTCGGATCATGCATCTGTAGAGGTGGGGGAGCCAATGCTGGAGGAGGCCCCTGCTCCTGCCTGAAGTTGGGACGACGACGTCCCCCACCCTTCCTGTATCCGATGGTCCTGCCTCTCTGAGAGCCCCTACTTCTCTCACCTGATGTCGACCCATCAAATGGTCTCTTCCATCCGACTCGCACCATCAGCTGGTCAGCCTCCAGCTTCTTTCGCCATCTCGATGATCTGTCTAGATGTGCCATGAGAAATGAATAGTAAGGCCTGCCTCAAATCATCCCTGAGGCCCCGGTAGAACCTCTTCGCATACCTCCTATCGTCGGTGTCCTGAATCCCCGCGAACCTGGCCAAGTGGGAGAACTCTCTCTGGTACTCTATCACTGATCTAGTCCCCTGCTTGAGGTTCAAAAACCTCTCCTCCAAAGCATCTCTGTCCGTAGCAGAGACGAAGTGCTCCAGAAACACATCGCCAAACTCCTCCCATGATATCTCTGACAGGTCAAGGTCCGCATAAGTAGACTCCCGGACTAATTTCCACCATCTCTTCGCATGTGCCTCTAGCACAGAGGTGGCTAGAGGTACTGCCTGGCCGACTGGGCAGCTGATGCCCGCTAAGATCTCGTGTATGGCCTCCAGCCATTCTTCCGTCTTCACCGCATCCTCTGTCCCACGGTACGTCGGTGGGGACAAGCTCTTGAATGCACTCAGCCAGCTCGACCCCGGATTTGGCTGTGGAGCCGGGACTTGCTGGGCTCTGAAGGCATCCAGAATCGCCGTCAAGGTCTGCCCCAACTCCGTCTGTAGGAATGGAGTGGCAGCTGGAGGGGGAGGAGCCACATTTTGCGGCGCTGCGACCTATGGAGGTTGCATAAAGGTAAGGTTAAAGCAAAATTGGCCTAACACATTGTACTTTGTGGACCATTTATGTGACTTTACACATGGGCACACCACTGCTTCCGCTGCATAGTTTGTCCGCAAAATAATGCTCGGGCGGGGGTGGTCCCATGTTGTGGACTTCTTTCTCATATGATCGTTGTTCAAGTGATACCAGTTTGTATTCTGTTGTGGACTATTGTGATGTACTATTCATTTCTTTTACATGATTGTACTGTGGTTTGTGGACTGATAGTTTTACATATACAGTTTACTTCTTCTTCTCATATTGGCCTACAGGTTAATGATCGTACTAGCCGGCAGAATCGGCGTGTTGCGGTGCCGACTAACCCGTGAGTTAGTGCCACTGTAAGACGGCGGTTCTGGGCATAAGATCTGGTAGCCCTCCTTGGTAAGGGGGAGGGGGGGTCTTACAAACTGGTATCAGAGCCAGGTTTCGATCTTGGGACCTGTGGGTTATGGGCCCACAAAGGCCGCTCGCCAACCTCAGCCCAAACAAAATCTGTTTCCTTCTTCATCAAGGACGTGAGGGGAAGTGCTATCCTCGAGAACCCCTCCACGAACTTGCGGTAATAGCCTGCTAGTCCCAAGAAACTGCGGATGTCAGATGCGGTCTTCGGCCATGGCCAATCCCTCACTATCTCTATCTTGGCTGGGTCAACTGCTAACCCAGCCCCACTGATCGTGTGCCCCAGGAAAGCCACCTCCTGCAACCAGAACTGACACTTTGAAAATTTTGCGTACATCTGGGTCTCCCTCAGCCTCTGCAAGACCTGTGCCAAGTGCTCCGTATGCTCCTCCTGAGTCCGAGAATATATAAGGATGTCGTCGATGAAAACAATCACGAAGCGGTCTAAGAAAGGCTCGAAAACACGGTTCATTAGACTCATGATTGCAGCAGGAGCATTCGTGAGCCCAAAAGGCATCACCGTGAACTCGTATAATCCATAGCGCGAACTGAATGCCGTCTTCGGTATGTCCTCTTCCCTGATACGGAGCTGATAGTAGCCGGATCGCAAATCTAACTTGGAGAACCAGAAGGCTCCCTGTAGCTGGTCAAATAACTCATCTATCCGAGGCAGAGGATAGGTGTTGCGGACCGTCAACCGGTTCAGCTCCTGGTAATCTATACATAATCGCAGGGATCCATCCTTCTTCTTCACAAAGAGAACTGGCGCTCCCCATGGCGATGAACTAGGCCGCACAAATCCTGACTCGACTAGCTCCTATAGTTGAGTCCTGAACTCTGCTAACTCCCTGGGGGCCATCCTGTAGGGTGCCCGGGACACCGGCCTCGCTCCCGGTACTAGTTGAATCCTGAAATCCAAGTCTCTAGTAGGTGGTAGCCCGGGCAATTTCTCCGGGAATACGTCGGAGAAATCCCGGACCACCGGAATATCTGAGATAGTCGCTCCTGTTCCCACTATCTCGAAGCAGACAAGATAAACTTCTTCACCCTGCTCATGGGCCTTCACAGCCTGTACAGATGATAATAGTAGGTGGCAAATAGGCTGGATACCTTCAACGATAACATGAGAGTCGCCATGTCTTAGCGTGATCCTCCTAGACGGACAATCTATCTGGGCATGGTTCCGATGCAACCAGGCCATGCCCAAGATCAAGTCAAAGTCCTGCAGCTTCAGAATAGTTGCTGGCGCCTCAAATGCCTTGCCTCCAATCTCGGCCTCCATATCACAATGTGCAGTGGTCCGCAGCTCCGACCCATCGGGTAGACGCACCCTCAACTCTAGTCCAGGGAACCTCTCCACGCCTTCGAGTCCGTCGATGAAGGTCTCGGATACGAACGAGTGTGAAGCACCCGTGTCGAAGAGAGTATGAGCGGGCTTGCCGCTGATCATAACTATGCCTAAGGTTTGTTTATGTGAAAGTTAATTGTAATCCTATAGTTCCAGGTACTATATATATCATTGAAAATCCAAGAAAATTCATAATTAACTTCAAGTACCTGTGATAACCTCCTCGGGATTCCTCGGCTCTGTGAGGTCCAAGGCGTATATTTGCTCCTGCTCGCGTCTCCTGCCGTGATATCCCCGACCTCGGCCTCATCCTCAGCCTCATCCTCGGCCCTACTGTACTGGGGCCACTGGAGGTGGAGGAGGAGGAGGGGGATGGAATCGGTGCGGGCACTCCGACCTGATGTGCCCGGGCTGGCGGCATCCGTAACAAACCACTTGTCGGTGGCCTCGGTCATCCTGTCTCCTCAGAACATGCATCTGTAGAGGTGGGGGAGCCAATGCTGGAGGAGGCCCCTGCTCCTGCCTGAAGTTAGGACGATGACGTCCCCCACCCTTCATGTATCTGATGGTCCTGCCTCTTTGAGAGCCCCTACTGCTCTCACCTGATGTCGACCCATCAAATGGTCTCTTCCATCCGGCTCACACCATCAGCTGGTCAGCCTCCAGCTTCTTCGCCATCTCGATGATCTGTCTAGATGTGCCATGAGAAATGAATAGCAAGGCCTGCCTCAAATCATCCCTGAGGCCCCGGTAGAACCTCTTCGCATACCTCCTATCGTCGGTGTCCTGAATCCCCGCGAACCTGGCCAAGTGGGAGAACTCTCTCTGGTACTCTATCACTGATCTAGTCCCCTGCTTGAGGTTCAAAAACCTCTCCTCCAAAGCATCTCTGTCCGTAGCAGAGACGAAGTGCTCCAGAAACATATCGCCAAACTCCTCCCATGATATCTCTGACAGGTCAAGGTCCGCATAAGTAGACTCCCGGACTGATTTCCACCATCTCTTCGCATGGGCCTCTAGCACAGAGGTGGCTAGAGGTACTGCCTGGCCGACTGGGCAGCTAATGCCCGCTAAGATCTCGTGTATGGCCTCCAGCCATTCTTCCGTCTTCACCGCATCCTCTGTCCCACGGTACGTCGGTGGGGACAGGCTCTTGAATGCACTCAGCTAGCTCGACCCCGGATTTGGCTGTGGAGCCGGGACTTGCTGGGCTCTGAAGGCATCCAGAATCGCCGTCAAGGAAAAACCTAGATATATGACCAATTCGCCCAATTGGCAAAGCCAAGACCCCAATAAACAAAAGATTAGCCTCTACTCTTCATAGAGTAGCCTTACTAGTATAAAATATCTAATGCAACCTACCATAAATCCATCCCAAAAGCAAGTAGATATCATTCCATCCAAGTGAGTCACATTAGCAGTCTAGTTCATATTTCACATAAAAGGAAACCCACCAAATGGGCGCCAACAAGCTGACACGAACCCATTGGGAGTGAAAGTGTGTCTGTACAGCAAAAATAAAAACTACCTTGCCAAAGAAGCTTGGCAAGCTCCACAGAAAAGCCACCAACAACTCTAGCCGCTTAACCGGCTACAACCTGCACCTGAGGCATTCAAGAAAGAATACCTTAACAACCATCAAAGCTATACAAAAGAAAGCAGGAATGTCATAAACTACAAAGAAGGGGCTTACCGACCCCACAGAAATATTTCACCAAGTAACATGAGTGAACAAAAGCAAGTGGAAAATGCACCAAAACACATGCCAAACGCACCAAGTGCGTACAAGTTCATCAAGTCCTGCTCAACCCGCAGGAGCAAAAGGCAAAACACATGCCCATTCCATCATTCATGGGACAAGAAACTACTACACAAGTGAAGCATAAGCATCGGTTAAGTTCAATTCCGCAAGAGTCTTTCGGTGGCGGCCCTAAAGTGGAACGCACCAAACAAAACCAGCCAAAATCGGGGCCAAAGTGGTCTCTCTCACCACAAAAACAACACCCGGTGGCCACAGGCTGAAACCACACCACCCCTTGCAGAATTCTCACACAAACGCTCCTGCCATGGTTCACAATTCGCCTCACAAAACGCCCCATAACCCAAGCGAAATACGTTCTTTTCATCGTTCTCACACATGATGACAAGGTGCTAGAAAAATAATTAAGCTACAAGCTACATAAATTACATGATGAGGAACAAGAACAAAGCACCTAATTAGGCAAGAAAAAGGCTACATGAACATGAATCAAATTAGAAGGGCTAGATGAACAAGAATCCAATAGCTACATAATTACATGAACAAGAGAAATTTAAGAGCATAGGAAAATTAGCTACATGAACATGAGCTACATGAATCATATGAACAAAAGAGACTACGTGAATCATCCTAAACAAAACTAAGCATGAAACATCATATTCATTTAGCATAGGGAAATTCACAAACATAATAAGGCTAGTGAAGAAGAATCCAACACAAGAAAATCAAGCTAGGAAAATTGAAAGAGAAACACTAGCTATGTTGGCATAATCAAAATCAAGAATGAAGATTGGCAAGGGTGGAGAACACCGCTTGCCTGAACCGAGACGATGCCGCGACGGCTGCTCCTCTCTTTCCTTGCCTTGCTTGCTCCCTTGCTCTCTTGCTTTCTCTTTGAGAGGAAGAAGAGGATGAAGAGAAGGTGAAAATGAGAAAGACAATTCTCTGTTTCGGCCTTATTTCCTCCAGAATAGAGCTGGACCGTTAGATACAGAATCAAGGAAATGAACGGCACAAAAAACTGGAAAAACTCGATTTTCGGGCCGGTCACGCCCTGTGTCACGCCCGTGACACAGGGCGTGTACCATAAGCGGCGCAGAAAGTCGGCAATTCCAAGTTTATCCACATGGTACACGGTCGGGTACACGCCCGTGATGGGTCGGTCACGCCCGTGACCTAGGGCGTGTAGCCCGTATCTCGACACCTCGTCGACACAAAGTGTCGACACTCGACACAGCTGGACATGCCCTGTGACACGCCCGTGTCACAGGCCGTGTCCCCTCGCTCGACACCCGACACTCGATACTCGACACTCGACACTCGACAAGCTGGACACGCCCTGTGACACGCCCGTGTCACAGGCCGTGTACCCTCACTCGATACCCGACACTCGACACTCAACACTCGACACTCGACAAAGCGGGACACGCCCTGTGACACGCCCGTGTCAGGGGGCGTGTACCCCATTCGTCGAGCTCAACTCGACGCAAGAAAAAATTCGTCGAGTCAAGGAGGTCACGCCCAGGTCACGGCCTGGGTCACGCCCGTGACATGGGGCGTGTCTCGCACAAAAACGACCATTTTTCCATGTTTTGAAAAATGTTTCTGTGACGTCCTATACCATTTTTGCCTTAAGAACTTTTTACCCTTTTTTGTTTCCTGAACCAGCAACTTATGTTGAGAAACCTTACCCGGGCGCGAAAAAGTGCAAGCATTCCCTAAGAGGCCTCATCGAGTCCCCAATTTGGACTCCGGTTTGCTGGGGAATCGTGTAACTTGGCAACCAAAATAGCCATTCGCAAGCCCGCGGGAAAACCATGCTCAAACTACGGTCAAAGCCAACGTAACGCCCATCATGCGTACGCAATTAAAAAAAATCCGGGGCGTTACAATCACTCCCCCTAACAAAAAGTTTCGCCTCGAAACTTTTCACAAAAGCAAATACAGAAGCAAACCAAAACATGAATGCAACCAAACACCAAATCACATACCAGCTTATCTACGGGAACAAATGAGGGTGAGCCGCCCTCATCGTTGACTCGAGCTCCCACGTCGCGCTTTCCACATCTTGATTTTTCCATAACACCTTGACCATAGGAATCTTCTTTTTCCGCAACACGCGATCTTGGGAGTCCAATATCCGGATAGGCATCTCCACATAAGAAAGGTTTGGCGCCAACTGCGGCACCACATCCAACACTTGCTGATCATTCCGTACACATTTGCGAAGAATCACCTAAACAAGCCTAGGGGTAATTTGGTAATTCCACCCTAATTTTAATTCCAATTAATCCCATTTTTTGGCTGCATGTCCATGAGGACATTATTATGGCATGGTTAAAGTTTTATCCCTTATGGATCACAGCAAGTTAGGGAAACACCTTGCATGCGATGGCTTGTAAAGGACTTGGTGTGCTTATAGCCAAACGAAGAAAAAAAATGAAATATTGAAGGCACAGCCCTTTTTAGACCACTGACTTAGTATTACTTTAAGTACCCTCCCCTATTTGGGGAAAATAGATGAATTAGGGTTGACTTACCCTTGGACCCAAGTTCACACCCTAAGGATGGACCTTTAGGGGGTTGTGAAGGACATAGGGGCAAATGCCCTTGTATGGCCTTGTAAATCAGTAGAGAGTTAGTTTAGATATATTTAAGACTCTGGTTGAAATATTAGGGAATTTTGAAGTAGTTAAGTAACTCCAAAGTCAAACCCTAGTTTTAGGGTAGAAGCACTAATAAGTCAAAATGGTAACTTAACCTCATCTAAAAACTGTGAAAATGGGGTAGAATGAATATTAGGGTGAATTGAACCCCTAGATATTTTTATTGGAATTTTATGGATTATATTTATGGTAGTTCCTTTGTTAATTATCAAAGTATCCAATTCAGTATTTGATTTAATTTGATCATTTAGTTTAATTGGAATCTAGTAAACCTTGGCCAGTAGAGGTTTTTGACATACATAGAGGCCTCTGAATTTTATCATAATTTTTAAAGGATTTTATATATTGCTTCCTTCATAAATTTTGTAAAGGCCATACTTGGTAAATAAATCATTTAAAAAGTAATTTAACTTGTAAAAATGTGAATTTTGGCCATTGATGATTTTAGGATGATAGCTACTGTTAGGAATTTAATTAGGAATTTTTGAAGTATATTCATAGTACTTGATTCACAAATATGCCCTTATAGATTTGTGTATTGAATTTATTTAGAATTAAATATTCTGTGAAAAATCATGAAAGTTTGGCCAGTGCTAATTTTAGGATTTTAGTAGTGTAATATATTTATCTCAAATTATTTGAATGACAATTTCAAGTAGTTGATTTACAAATCTTGGAATATGGGAATTTACGGCAAAAATAATTTTAGGCCCCATAAATGTTTGTGTAAAATGTCAAATTTGGAAATTGTCACTTTTGGATATATGGAATTTTATCATGAATTTATGGAACATTAATGATGTCTAAAATGTATACTTCATGATCAACTCGACTATAATTGGCCCTTGTAATAAATTATTTAAATAGAAGATTAATTGAGGAAAATACAATATTCGGTAATTAAATCATTTATGTCATGATAGGACTCCAGTAATAATCCTAGGTCATTCGGATGAAAACTCGAAGGACATCCTATCATGAACATCACTTAGTATAGGTCGGTCTGCAAATAGTAATTTGGGGAAAAGTTGTATTAGGATAAGAGTTGGAATATGGTGGAGTTAGTCGTGTTGAATTGTTTGAATAAAAGTGGATGAGTCACCTAGAAAGTTCTAAGGAGTGGTGGAAATCGTGTGGATGTGTGTTAGAAGGTAAACGAGTTCGACGAAAGATCGTCGTGGCCGCGAGAGTGAAAGGTCTAAAATACCTTAGGATTAGCCTATCGCAATATGAGAAGGTAATGAGTAAAGGAAATCAACCAATAATATTAATAAGTACCTTGCGAAAGGGAACGCTGGGTGTAATCCCAACACAGTTCCTAGTGCCCCTTGAGAGCCCTTCACAGGGAATACCGGGGGCAGTCCTGGGTTAATGTAAACCTTAAAGAACAAATCAAAAGAGTAATTTAGTAAATAGGGTTTCACACTGCACTCACTAGTTGGACAAGTATTGGAAATGGTTAAGTCGTCCCGAGGTGTTCAAAGGGGCGCCATCCCGCGGTGTTCAAAGGGATGAGATTTGGAATAAGAGACAGACGTTTCAGTCCGGCGAGCTTTGGCTCAGTTGATACTTGTGACGGACGGGATGGTCCGGGGAGCTTTGGCTCGATTGATACTTGTGACGGACGGGATGGTCCGGGGAGCTTTGGCTCGGTTCTGATACGATAAACTTGCATGTGCATAAATCTAGTGGCGGGGCATGCGGTACTGGCCGTTCGTCACACCGATGGCAGTACGGTGCACCAGGCGGTTGTGAGAGTTAGAGGGCCAGTGGGTTGTTTTACACTGCGGTCTGGAGGACGACCCCCGATAAAGCACATCCGACCCAACAAGACTGACGGGTTTGTCAGCAAAGTACGTACGCGAGACTCTAGAGTGCACCTTGGACGTGTACAGAGGCGTATGAGAGGGGTCTAAGGCTTGGTAGTGTGCATACCGGTCTAGAAGTGGAGACGCCCGCTCCGCTGCTGCCGTAGCCACAGCGGTGGTACCCGAGAGTGATGCTAGCTCTCAAAAAGTGGGAACTAAAGGTCTGTGATCACAGAGTCGTTGTGTGTGTGTTGCACTTGCATGTCCATCATACCCACTTGCATGTCATAGCATAATCGATTCATTTAACCCTGACACCTAAAGTATAAGTGGTATGGGACGCTTATACATTAGGACCTGCAAAACGACCCCTTGGTCTATAAGCTTGTGTGGGCAAGTTTATAAATTAAGGTTATTTCAATATTTATATGTTGCTTGTGATAACCGACACCCCAACGTATAAAGTGGTATGAGACATTTTATACGATGGGAGCCTTGTAGAAGATCCCTTTGCTTATGTATATTCACATAAGTGAAGGTTATATTCCTTTCTTACTTTACTCATTATAACCTGATTATAAATTACTAGCTAGGTCCCCCTGTCACCTGTTTTTGATTTCTCTCCTCTTTCACGTCCTTTCCTTTCTTCCTCCCCGCTCGGTGCCTAGGAGAATGGGGGAAGGGGTGGGGGACGATAGGGCTTAGTCTTTTAGACTAATGGTTTTCGAACCACATCATATTAGGGGATCGTGGAGCCGAGTATGGAGGAGCAGCCCAGGAGACCGGTGCAGTTGGAGATAGGGCAGTCTAGCTCAGGAGTACAGCCAGCTGGGACCGTGACTTTCGACTTCTAGTAGTTGTTTTGTTTTGCTTCCGCATGAGGGATCTGTAGTGAGGATATGGATGTACCGGGCTTCAGCCCTTTTATTTCTGTACACTTTATTATTCTGTGGACACTCCCTTCGTGGAGATTTTTATATTTATGTGATATGCTGTGGACTTGTCTTCTCTTGTACTGCTACTTTTGCGTCAGCTGCGATCGATTTGGCCGGCAGGATCGGTGTCTTGTAGTGACGACCTTCCCGGGTGTGAAGGTGTCACCGCAAGGCGGCGGTTCTGGGCCTAAGACCCCGGGGTTTTAAAAAGAAAAAAAAAGAGGGGTCTTACATGGAAATACTTACCAATGAAACTAGGAGAAAAGGTGAGGATGCGACTCTCTCATAGCCGATTCCAAATCCCAAGTTGCGCTCTCGACATCTTGGTTTCGCCAAAGAACCTTGACCATGAGAATCATCTTCCTCCGCAACACCCGATCCTGAGTCTTGAGAATACGAACGGGCTCTTCGACATAGGAAAGATTAGACTGCAACTGCGGCACCGAGTCAAGTACATGACGATCACTAAGAACACACTTTCACAACTGGCTCACATGAAACACATCGTGAACACCAGAGAAAGTAGCAGGCAAATCCAGTCAATAAGTTGACACTTTGATGCACTCAACAATTTGGAAAGGTCCCACATCCTGGGATCCAACTTGTGGTTCATTCCAAACCTCTTAACACCAGACATTTGAAAAACTTCAGAAAAACCATGTCCCCAACAGCGAACTCCAGATCAACCATTCGTCGATTTGCATACTTCTCATAACGCTTCTGAGCCACACGAAGTTTTCACGAATATGTGTTACAGAAATACTCATTTTTTCCAAGGCTTCCAGACCCAACAACGGTCTCTCACCAACCTCAGCCCAAAACAAGGGAGTTCTGCAATGCCTCCCATACAAAGCCTCAACGGGGGAATTTTGTGAACTCTCTTGATAACTATTACTATAGGCAAATTCCATCAGTCTAAGACGTTTGTCTCATGCTCCAACATGGTCCAAAATATAACACTTGATTATATCTTCCAAAATTTGATTAACTCTTTCCGTTTGACCATTGGTCTGCGGATGGTAAGTGGTTGAATACCTGAGGTCAGTGCTCAATCCTTCTTGCAGACTTTGCCAGAAACGTGACATAAATCTGGAGTCTCGATCTGACACAATACTTACCGGCACTCTATGCAATCTGATGACTTCATCCAAATACAATTCCGCTATCTTTTCTATGGAATAGACAATCGTGAAGGGCACGAGTGAGCGCACTTTGTCAATATATCAACTATGACCCACACCGAATCATGCCCTCGGGGAGACCTCGACAAACTGATAATAAAATCCATAAAAATGTTCTCCCACTTCCAACTTGGAATATCCAACAATGTTAACTTACTATCAGACCTTCTATGATCGGTCTTAACACGCTGGCAAATATAACACTCATATATAAATCTTGCATTGTCATTCTTCATACCTGGCCATCAGACAATCTGCTTTAGATCTCGATAAAGTTTTGTGGAACTAGGATGGTAGGCAATATTAGAACGGTGCGGTTCACTATATATCTTCGCTCGGATGTCCTCAACAGTGGGAATACAATATCTATCGCGGTACTTCAAGGTACACACATCATCAATCGAAAAGTCTGGTAATTCTCCATTTTCAGTTCTACTCCCGATATGCTTTAAATTAGGATCATCATTCTGTTGTAGCCTTGTAAGCGTAATCCATGAAATCTCTGTCACTTCCAAGCTACTCAGCAAGTCGCTACTCTCAATAGTTATGTTCATTAATAAGATCTCGTCCACTAAAGATTGCACAGAAAAATTAAAGACTTGTGTGGTCCTTCTACTCAAGGCGTCGGCTACCACGTCTTCTTTGCTCGTTTCCCGCCGCCACCCTCGTTAAGGGGCGGCCTCCCTTCTCCCAAAAAGGTGCGGCTGTACGTCCGCCCATTTCCAGCCGCCGCCCCCATTGAGTGGCGGCTTCCTCTTCACTGAGGCCGGACAAGTTTCCAAGACACAAGAATCGGGTCAGGCAAAGTGGGTCGCTCCTACTTCTAAGCTTCAAGAGAAGACTCCAAAGCACAACAAGTTCATCCCCCCGCAGCACAAGAAGAAGTTCATGGCACTGTGAGAGGTAGCATGTCACCCTCCGAGCCCAGCTCTCTCTCCCCCAACCTGTAATAAGAGGCGGTCTGTCGCCCTCATATTCTTCAAAGCAGTCTTGTACATCAACTAACAACTAATGGAAGTTTGGTCGGCACAGCTCCGATCATGTGGTTTCCACCCCTTTTCGGGGTTTTCCACGTCAGCTTTCCCTCTTTCTGTGTCATTTTGCACGCTTGACCTCTCCCGGGCTAAGACAGATCAATTTAGTCCAGTGTACCGGAGCCTCGAGCGGTCCGCAACAGATTGTAAGATTTAAGAATAACCATTTAAGATTTATTAATAATAAATAAATCTATATATTAGTTTCGGATCGGTCCTCGGGTACTTGACCGTCGGATCCAAAAATCGATCGAACCAAACCACCAGTTCTATTTTTTAGGAACCATATTCGAATTGACTGGATTAGAATCCGACCCAGACTGCCCGTTTCGGTTCGATTTCGATCCAATTTTCGATTCTTCTCGTACTTTTGCACACCCCTCACTCGTATTCGATACAATTCATTCTCAATCCATTTATTTTTTACTATTTCCACAATGTTCATTCAAATGCCTTGAATCCACTAATGAATTTTGTAATTCTTTTCATTGCACTTTAAGGCTCAGTTTGTTTGCTTGCTTTCTCCACTGCATTATTGAAAAGATGTAAAGATTTTCTTCTTCTTTGAATGGTAATCCCTCATTTTCTTTTACTTTATTTTGTGACATTATATTAGTGTGCGTGCGTTGTTGAAACCAAAAACTCGGTCTCCTGTGGAGTTCACCCGTGGGGAAGGGGTGCTTGCACACCTACTTCTCTCCTGCAAGCCAAACGACAAAAGAGATGGGAACTGACCCAAGGGCTCGGCGTGAAGGTCCCACCACACACCCGGAAGATCTTAGAGCGCTTACCCTCTTTAGCCAAAAGGCCGAGCTAAGGCTACCTCAGAAAGTGCAAGAAAATCTGAATACAGGTAAGCGTGCGTTCTGAGGTGCCCATTGGGTCTTATTTATAGTTTTCTGAAGACGGCCTGCAAATAGCCAACCGCCACTGTTTTGAATAGCTATGTGCAACCCAACTTGGTCTGCCAACAACATAACACCGATGTTCTAACAATCTATTTGCACCCATGGCAAGGGCATCCAGGTAATTTTGCCTCTAGGCCCCACTGGGTAGGTCCCAAGGATCTGGAGGTCAGCTCGCCACTACTCTCTACACCCACAGGGCGGGTGCGACCCGGCTCCCGCAGCTCGCCTTCTCTCTTTGGGCGAGCATGAGCCAGGTGTTAGAAACGAACAAAAACAAACCGGAAGTGGTTTAACAGAAACTTTATTATCTGAAAAAGGTATCTATTACAAAGGTATGAGCTCCCTTATATAGAATGGAGGAGAGATGAGAGAATACAAATAAGAGATGTGGGACTAAAAATTTACAGGACTAAGCGGACTAATACAAAACAATTCACACAGGCCGTGCGGTTAGACAGAATGGCTAACCACCCGGCTACTACCAGGAAGAGAGAGAGAGATCACCATGGGAGACCGGTAGACCGCCCGGTCTCCAAGTCTTGAGAGGCAAGCCGCTAGACCGCTCGGACTCCAGACAGTAACATCACAGCAACTAAATCTCTGAGGGGAAACCCCCAGACCGCGTGGTCTTCAATCGGCCAAGACAGACCGCCAGACCTCCCGGTCACCAACTTCAACACTCCCCCTCAAGCTGGAGCATATATATTGATCATGCCCAACTTGTCACAAATAAGAAGAAACGAGGCGGAGACTGGCTTGGTGAAGATGTCAGCCAGCTCTTTATCAGAAGTGACGAAGGGAGTGTAAATTTGTTCCTTCAGAATCTCCTCACGAATGAAATGACAGTCAACCTCAATGTGCTTGGTTCTTTCATGGAAGACCGGATTTTTGGAGATGTATATGACAGCCTTGTTATCACAGATCATAGGTAGAGAATGGTTGTACAACTCTCCTAAATCCAGCAGGAGAGCCCGTAGCCACTATAACTCACAAGTGGTCGATGCCATACTACGATACTCTGCTTCAGCTCTAGATCTGGAAACAACCGGCTGCTTCTTGCTCTTCCAGCTTACCAGATTTCCCCCAACAAAGGTGTAAAAACCCGAGGTTGACTTGCGATCCCCTTTGTCATCAACGTAACTCGCATCTGAGTATGCTTCAACCCTCAGATGACCATTCTTCTGAAAGAGTAATCCTTTCCCAGGCGCTGCTTTGACATATTCCAAGATCCTCAAGGCGGACTGTAGATGGCACTCCCTAGGTGCTTGCATGAATTGACTCACTTTGCCCACAACATAGGAAATGTCAGGCCTGGTCACGGTGAGATATATGAGCTTACCAACCAGACGTCGGTACCGCGTAACATCTGAAAGAGGAGGCGAATCATCTGTCCAGGTTTTGTCTTCTCTAGTTGCCATGGGGCATCGGGCAGGTTTAGCTCCACTCAATGCTGCCTCTTTTAAAAGATCAAGGGCATACTTATATTGGGAGAGGACTAAGGAGTTGGGCTTCCGAGAGATTTCGATCCCCAGAAAGTACTTCGGAGAGCCCATATCTTTCGTGACCAGATGTTGACGAAGATGCCGCTTTGTCAAGGCTACCCCTTCCTGATCATCGCCAGTGAGAAGGATGTCATTAACGTACACAGCAAGAACCACCAGTCCCGAGGAGGTTTTGCGAATAAATAGCGAGTGATCGGCAAAGCTTCGCACAAAACCAACGGCTCCACAATGCCGCTGAACTTGTCGAACCAAGCTCGTGGGCTCTGCTTGAGACCATAGATTGCCTTCTTCAGCCGGCAGACTCGTGTCTCCCCCGGAGCAACATACCCAGGAGGTTGCTCCATGTTGACAGCCTCCTGAAGATCACCATAAAGGAAGGCATTCTTGACATCCAGCTGGGAAATCGGCCAATCTCTATTGACCGGCATAGAGAGAAGGACCCGGATAGTGCTGAGACGAGCCACGGGAGAGAAGGTGTCAAAGTAATCAACCCCATAGGTCTGAGTAAAGCCCTTAGCAACAAGGCGAGCCTTATAACGATCCACAGTGCCGTCTGGGCCAAATGCTACCACAAAGACCCAGCGACAACCAACGACATCAGTACCGAGGGGAGGAGGAACAAGAGTCCAGGTACCCCACACAGTTAAGGTCTCCATTTCCTCATGCATGGCCATCTTCCAATGAGGAATAACAAGGGCCTCCTGGTAGGAACGGGGTGTGGTACTGCCAGAGATAACCAGTGCAAAGGCCCTGCGAGAAGAGGTGAGATGATCATATAAAACAACAACAGCAAGGGGGTGTAGGGTACACGTCCGCACCCCTTTGCGAAGAGCCACAGGAAGATCCAGGTCAGCAGGTCCCTCGGCATCTGGAGTATCCGTGGCAGAGAGAGCTGGCCCGGGAGGAGAGAGCGGCTGCGGCAGAGATGAGGGAGATGGTGGCGGAGAAGTGGGAGAGAGAGGAGGAGGGAGAGGAGTGGACGGAGATGGTGTAGGGGTGGAGATCGCAGGAGGAGACGAGGGAATAAAGGAAATAGCAGGAGAATCATAAGCTAGGGGAAGAGGAGGGGAGGCATCCGAGAAGTAGGAGGCATTCTCGAAGAAGGTGACGTCAGCATAGACGAATTGCTTACGAAGAACGGGATCAAAGCAATAATAGCTTTTCTGAGTGGAGTATCCCAGAAAGACACATTTGGTGGAGCGAGGTGAGAGCTTATCACGGGTGGCAGAGGGGGCATGCACAAAGGCAGTGCACCCAAAGATGCGGAGAGGGAGAGGAAAAGGCTTCTTGTCCGGATACAGAAGGGAGAATGGGGTTTTCCCGTGGAGAACCGTGGAGGGGATGTGATTGATGAGGTAGCAGGCAAGGAGAACATATAGCCCCAATAGGAGCGAGGAACATGCATCTGGGTCATCAAGGTGCGAGCGACATCGAGGAGATGACGGTTTTTGCGTTCCGCCACCCCATTTTACTTGGAGGTGTAAACACAGCTAGTCTGATGAATAATGCCATGTTGCACACAGAAAGAGGTAAAAGCATGACTCAAATATTCGGAAGCATTATCTGAGCGAAAAGTTTTAATACAAACACCAAACTGAGTTTTGTTTAATTGATAAAAAGAAACCCAGACATCCAAAAGTTCAGAGCGATCTCGTAAGAGATACACCCAAGTACATCTTGAAAAGTCATCAATAAAAGTAACAAAATAAGAACTACCCCGACCAATGGTGAGGGTAGGAACAGGTCCCCAGACATCGGAGTGGATGAGATCAAACGGATGGGTAGAGCCCCGACCTTGCTTTGGCGGGAAGGAGGAACGGTGATGCTTGCTAAGCTGACAAGCCTCGCAGTTGAGAGGAGAACTAGAAGGAGGGAGGTGGGGCAGAAGTTGATGTAGAAGCAGTGGAGGAGGATGACCGAGGCGGAGATGCCACTGGAGAAGATCCGTACAAGAGGAGGAGAAGGCGGACAAGGCGGAAACATTGTCGAGGAAGTAGAGGCCGCCGCACTCAGTCCCAGTAGCAATCGTCCGTTGGGAGCTCGGATCCTGAAAAGAACAAGAAGTCGGAGTAAACGTGACAGAGCACTGAAGCTGCTTGCATAAAGAGGTAACCAATAATAAATTGCAGGGAAATTTGGGCACATAGAGAGTGTCCGCTAGGTGAAGAGATGGAGTAACATGGACCACTCCCGACCCATGAACCGGGGAGGGAGAACCGTCTGCAATAAGAACCGGGGGCACCCGATCGTGCTGTTCGAGTAGAGTGAAGCAGTGAGGATTGACCGTCATGTGATTAGTTGCTCTAGAGTCGATAAGCCATTTACCTTGAGTAACCACGTGGGCACTACCTGAAGATGTGACCACAGAGGCAGACGGCTTGGAAGAGGAGGCAGAAGAGTCACCCGAGGGGCGAAGATGGGTATGCTTCGTCCAGCAGCGGTCAAGAGTATGGCCGGTGCGGCCACAATGAGAGCAGAGGTAGCGGGAAAGAGCACGTCCTCCAGACTGGTGACTGCAGCTACCAGAGCCACTCCGCTGAGTTTGGTGAGCATAGTTGGCCGGTGGAGGAGGAGCAGGCAGAATCGGGTGCTGAAGGAGAGAAGTGACAGCGACGATGCGGGCAGCGGTGGAATCTAAGGTAGGAGACTCCGCCTCACCCAGAATTTGCTGGCGGATCATATCATAAGTATCAGGAAGCCGGAGCAGATAACACACAACCAAAAGCTCCTGGAAGTGCTTGTGTTGTTGAGCCAAATCCACAGAGAAGGGGCGATTCTAAAGAATCTCTGCCCCAAGAGACTGAACTTGTTGGTAGGCAGCAGCAGGGGACAAGGTAGGACGGGCAAATAGGTCCGCATACAACGTATAGATGCGGAACGTTTGAGCCCCCTTGGAGTACAGAGCGGCAAGATGAAGCCAAGCGGCCTTGACCGTCTCATCATGATGCATGACGGGAAGACACTCATCAGATAGGCTATTAGCAAGCCAAGTACGCACAAGCGCGTCACTTGCATCCCAGTCATCAAAGAGAGGTGAAGTGGTTGGAGGAGGGTCATCAACAAGATGGTGTCGTTTGCGTTGCGAGCGAAGGAGAAAGGTGAAGGAGACACTCCAATCCGGGTAGTTGGAGCCGAAAAGCTTGGAAACATTCCCAAGGTTCCCGGAAGGAGTTAGAGGAAGAGGAGGAGCCGGATTGGTGACAGGAGTGGTGGTAGGAGTGGTGGCAGTAGAAGCATCAGAAGGAGCCATTGGAGAAAACAAGAGGAAGCCATTCAGTTAGAAAATAAGACGCGCGGTTAGGAAACAGGTCGCGCGAACAAGAAGAAATCGCAGCGGTAGGAGAAGGAGATCTACAGCGGTCACTAAGATTGACACCAGCGGCCAGAGAAGCCACGACCAAGCCGTAGAAACAAGCTGAGGGAAAGAAGTCGAGCGGCTAGAAGGTAGCCCGCGCGAACAGAAGAAGAAGGAGAAGGCCGCGCCTAAAAGAGCAAGGCGGACGAGCCGAACCGAGATCGCACACAGAGGCCGCGCACACAAAGGGCAGCGACAAGAGACCGTGCGAACAAGAAAAGAGACCGCGCGAACAAGACAAGAGACCGCGCGAACAGGAAGAGAAAGGAGTCAGGAGGAAAAGATCGTTTCCTCTGATACCATGTTAGAAACGAACAAAAACAAACCGGAAGTGGTTTAACAGAAACTTTATTATCTGAAAAGGTATCTATTACAAAGGTATGACCTCCCTTATATCGAATGGAGGAGAGATGAGAGAATACAAATAAGAGATGTGGGACTAAAAATTTACAGGACTAAGCGGACTAATACAAAACAATTCGCCCGGCTACTGTAATGCCCCTAGCCGATCCAACGTGACAGCGTCACGGCTCCGCTCTAGGCGACGCTACCGGGATGCAGTCCAAGCACCCCAACCCCTCTCCCTCCATAGGCGGGTTGCTTACTCGCTAGAGGAGGTGAGCCGACTCGGCTCGCACCCGAGCTGCCGGGTTCCGTGCGAGCTGACCCTCATACGACACGACCGGGGTTCTCGGTGTAACATCCCATTTCCAACTAGACCCCTAAGAGTGGTTTTTGCCATGACTAGGTCATGACAAAACCCTAGAAAGCCAGAAATGGGTCAAGAGATAGGAGGCCAAGGTGAGGATCACCATGGTCTGCAAATAGTAGAATTTTGAACAATGGTTTAGAATGACAATGGGGCTTCACCATGGCCCCAAGACCCTACCACAACACTCCCAAACATTTTGGGAGCCCCCTTAGAGCCAAAAGGACCCATTAGGGTCAACCCAAGAGGCCCAGTTGACCAAGGTCAACCCTAGCCCTAAATGGGTCAAACTAGCCTACTTAGGGCCAACTGACCTACTCCTAGCCTAAAGGACCCCTCCTATGCCCTCCTAACCCTAAAGTGAGGTCAAATGGTCACTAAGGACACATTGGGGTCAGCCCTAGAGGCCAGGTTGACCCAAGTCAACTCAAGCCCTAACCTGGTCAAAGTACCCTTACTAAGGGTATGTGACCTCCAAAGTACAGGGTAACCCTACATAACCCTACCTAGACCCTAAGGGAAGCTAATGGGTCACCCAGAACCCATAGGGGTCAACCCAATTAGTCATGTTGACCCAAGTCAACCCTCATTTAGGTCAAGTCAAACTTAACCCAAAAGGGCTAACCCAAGCCCAAGCCACTTCTCCCTTAGGCTAAACCCATTCCCATGACCATCATAATCAAGTGGGCTGCATTTAGTTTGTGAGGCTGACTAGTCAACCAGAGGTCACTAGGAGAGAGAAAGGAGCTCCTCTCCATGATAATGGAGGAGAGAGAAAATGAGGAAGAAGAAGGGGGAAGTGAGAGGCCGGACAAGGGAGACTAACAGCCACCAATTATGGCTGCAATCAACTCCTCTAGGAGAGAGGAGTTGATTCCAGCCATTTCCCGGCCACCAAGGGGTGGGTTCAGCCCCCCTCCACACAACCCGAGCCACACCTTTAATGGTGTTAATGGCCATTGAAGAACTAGCCTCCCCTCTCCCCCATTTGCCATTTAAACACCTTCAGAGAGCCAAGGGGATCATTTTAGAGCGTTTACCTGGAGGAGACGAGCCATTCCACTGTGCAGTTGCAGAAGCCGAGCGCCGCCGCCGTCGTCAATGGCATCCCGCCGCTCCTCTCGCATCCAGGCCGCCAGGAAGGTCCTCCTCCTCTCCTTAACCCGCGGGTAGATCTTAGGATTAATTAGGCTTGAGTTTCGGGCTCAATTGAGCCCGATCCAATCCGGGATTTTTCCTGGTTTCGGCAAGAAAACCTCTTGCTATATCCGCCGGAAAATGCCTCTCCGGCGGCGGAGCCGCCGCCTGGCGATAGCCACCACCTCAACGGAGGTGTTGGTGGCGGTGGCCGGCCGGGGAAGGGGCTGGATCGCCGGCGGCAGGGCTTGGAAATCGCTCCAGGCGGATCGAATCTCAGCCGTCGGCTCAATGAAGACGATGACCAGATGCCGTTGATCCTTGCGCCAAGATTCGTGCTGCATCAGTATTAAACTATAGGAAATAAATTTTATTTATTTCATTCTGTCACACTTTTGACATTTAATATTTTAAATTTCTAAAAATCGTTAGAAGCTCTGTATGAGAAAATGATCAACATATGATTTGTAGCCCTTTCTGTCTACTTTATTTTAAAATTAGTTTGAACCCATTTAGGCTTCTGGTTTGACCAGGGCACCCATTTTGGTGGGACATACCCTTAGGGCTAGGCAGTCATTAAATTGAGTGCCCACTCTTCACCCCTAGCCCAAATTAGCTGAAATTTTGGCAGAGAGTCTATCTTAGATATACCTAGGGCCTGCCCAAAAATGGGAATTTTTGGAGAAAATATTTCTATAGTTTTTGTAAATATTTAATAATTATTAGATAAATTAAATAGGTGCCCTAAACACCTCCAAACCCTCCCAAATCTTGGTGAGTGATCCCTGGGTTCCAATTAGGTATCTGTATAAAATTGCATTCAATTTGGATGTGTTTTGAATAGGTTTTGACCCAACCCTAGCTATACCTTAAAAAGGGCATTTTGGTCAAAAGTTGCACTTTTGATTTGGAGTGACCAAATCACCTCAACAGAGGCTGAAATTTGGGCCACTGACTTGTTAGGGCACTCATCACCTCCCCATGGAATATGGGATAGGGAGGAATAGATTTGCCCTAAGTTCCTAGGTCAAACCCTAAGGAGGGACCTTTTGGCCTTGAGAAGGGTATGAGTCCTAAACACTTTGGATGAACTTCAATTTTTGCAAGGAGGTTCCTAGGACATATATAACCATCTATTAAAAATATTAGCTAACTTTGAAAATGGTAGAGCCCCCAAAACGCTAACCCTAGCTTAGGACCTAAAACTTGTAGTGTAGGTTTAGGTTAGCTAAACATCTTGAACCTTAACCAAATTTGGGTAGTGAAGGGGCTAGGGTATATTGAGCCTCTGACAATTTACGTGAGGAATTTTGGACAATGGTTATAGCACTTCATTTGTAATCAATAATAATGCCCTAATAATTATTTTGGCAATTGTGGTCTCACTGCCCATAGAGGGGGTATGAAACATGAGCAAAGTTGGTTTTAGGTTATAATAAGCTTGTATGAATTTTGTTAGAATTTTTGGGTATTTATTTAGGGCATCTACTTCACAAGTGCTTTATTTTGATTACATATTAATAATTCTTGTCAGAGGCCATTACTTACTGAAAAATCATGAACCTTCCTGCATAGTGTTTTTAGCTCAATGTTATCATATGGAAATTTTTGTGGAATTATTTGATGACTAGTTAGCATACTTTGTTCATTAACCCTTAAATTAGAGAGTTCATAAGAAAATCAAATATAGCTTTATTTCCAAATGATAAATTATGAAACTTTTTCTAAGGTACTTGTAGTCCATCACAATCATCCCTGAATTTTCTCTGAATTTTTGGAGGTGTTATTACTATAGAATCTTTTAAAATGACTTTTTATGGGGAATCTTTGAAATTAAATTTAAAGGCCTAAACCTTTCTGAAAAATTGGGAGACTTAGGATTTAGAGTTGATTAGGCATCTTGTTATTATCATAAATTTAGTGGATTAATAGCTTGTCTGAAAATGATACTTCATGTTCAAACCTGGGCCTTTCGGGACATTAGAATAAATAAATTAATTACCAGACAAATTAGAAAAATTATGGATTTCTGGATTTATTCTTCAAATGTCCTTTTAGACCTCTAATAATTATCATAAGGGTACTGGATGAGTATTTCATGTACTTCCCTTTTTACGGGTCATGTAGCTTAAGTGGTCTGCATATAACAAAACTGCAGGATTTCATTTGGATGTGGATTAGGGCAACTATGATGAGTCCTGATGGTTTGTTGTAAGGACAAGTGGAATGGGCTGCGTCTGGAAGATGAGTGAGTAAGGTCTGGTTCTGTCTAGGGTTATAGGCGTTCGGGTCCGACGAAAGATCGTCCTACCCAAGGAGAGATGGAGTCAAATTACCCTAGGATTAGCATATCGAAATATGAGAAAATAAAGGGTAAGAGAATCAACCAATAATAAAATAAGTACCTTGCGAAAGGGAACGTTGGGCGTAATCCCAACATAGTTCCTAGTGCCCCTTGAGAGCCCTTCACAGGGAATACCGGGGGCAGTCCTGGGTTAACGTAAACTGTTTAACAAGCTGAAAAGAGTAACTTAGTAATTAGGGTTGCACATTCCACAACACTGATGGCACCAGAGGTTGGATAGGAGCTTCGGCTCGGATGGTTAAAAGGCGGACTTGGGTCCGGGGAGCTTCGGCTCGATTGCTTGAGTCGGACGTGTTGGTCCGGGGAGCTTCGGCTCGATTCTTGATTACGCTAATTTGCATGTGCATAACAGGAAAGGAAATTAATGTGGTGGGTCTTCGGTATTGGAGGGTCGATGCACCGATGCCAATACGTTGACTCGGCAAGTGTGGTTAGCACTTCGCCAACAGAAGTCCGGTGCGCCAGCCGGCAAGAGTACGCAGGAGTCCGCTTCGTGCACCAAGCGTTGAGGCGTACGATAGGTCTTACCGGTAGTGCTTTACTGGTTTAGAGGTGGGCGAGGCCCAACCCACCGCTTCCGTCTGCCACTACGGAGGTATCCTGGGAGGTTACGGCTCCAGAAAGGGGGAACTAAAGGTCTGTGTGCACAGAGTCGGGTGTGTGTGTTGCACTTGCATGTCCATCATACCCACTTGCATGTCATGGCATAATCGTTACCTTTAACCTTGACACCTAAAGTATAAGTGGAATGGGATGCTTATACTTTAGGACCTGCGAAACGACCCCTTAGTCTATAAGCTTGTGTGGGCAAGTTTATAAATTAAGGTTAATTTTGATATATTTAGTTACTGCTGTTTGACCACCGACACCCCAACGTATAAATCGGTATGGGACTTTTTTTTATACGATGGGATCCTTGCAAAAGACCCCTTGGCTTATGTATTTTTCACATAAGTGAAGGTTACATTTCATATTACAGCTTATTGTCTTTATATGCTATAGAACTTGCTAGATTAGGACCGCTGCCATCTGCTTTTGATATTCTCCACCTTCAAGTCCTCCCCTTTCTTCCTCTCCGCTCGGTGCCTAGGAGCCGTGGGGTAAGGGGTGGGGGATGATAGGACTTAGTCTTTTAGACTAACGGTTTTCGAACCGCATCATTTAGGGGATCGCGGAGACCAGCATGGAGGAGCAGCCCCAGAGACCGGTGCGCTTGGAGGTGGGGCAGTCTAGCTCCGGAGTTCACACAGCCGGGACCGTGAGTCTCGACCCTGAGCAGTTTTCTACTTTTGTTTCTGCATGAGAGATCTTGTAGTGAGGATTTGATGTACCAGGCATAAGCCCGTTTTGCTACTCTGATGTTATTTTCTGTGGACACTCCCTTCGTGGAGTTATATTTATTATGTCATGTGATTCTCTGTGGACAGATAGTTTACATTTACTTCATTATTTTGCTACTTTTATGTGATCGAAATGGCCGGCAGAATCGGCGCTTTGTGGTGATGACTCTTCAGGGCGTGAAGGAGTCACCGCAAAACGGCGGTTCTGGGCCTAAGACCCCGGTGTCCAAAAAGAAAAAAAAAGGGGGTCTTACAAGTGGTATCAGAGGAGACCTTGATCGAAAAGTAGCCATCCACAACCCTGGGTCACCCCCGCGCGGGTTTAGTTTGGGGACAAACTAAGCAGCGGAAGCAGTGGTGTGCCCATATGGGGGGAATCACATGTAAATTGTCCACTTTCATTAGGCATTGAGTCGATTACCTACTAATGAAGCTCGTTTTGCAGCCCCCAGCTCAGCCCACCCCACAAGGTGGAGTTCAGCAGACTCCAAACATTGCACCACCTCCCATGGTCCCCACACCTTTCCTCCAGTCAGACATGGGGCAGACCCTTACAGCTATCCTTGAGGCCTTCCGGGCCCAGCAAGCTCCAGCCCAGCAGCCAAACCCAGGGGCCAACTGGATGAGCACCTTCCGAGGACTCTCACCCCCATCATACTTAGGGACAGAGTCGGCAGTACGGACAGAGGAGTGGCTGGATGTTATGTACGAGATGTTGACTGGGATACGATGCCCTTGGGAGGAGAGGGTGGCCCTAGTGGTATCTTGCTTGGAGTCACATGCTAAGCGGTGGTGGAAGACGCTGTTGGACACGACTTTTGCTGATAGGGAGATTGCAGAAATCACTTGGGAAGAATTCAGGGCCACGCTGCTGGAGCACTTTGTGCCTCAGTCGGCCAGGGACGAGTTGGAGGAGCGGTTCTTGCAGCTGAGGCAGGGCACCAGGACAGTGGTGGAGTACCACCGAGAGTTCGATCATTTGGCCCGATATGCGGGCTCCTATCAGCTGGACGAAGCAGGTTACGTCAAGAGGTTTTATAAGGGCCTAAAAGAGGAGTTGAGGGAGGCCTTGCTTTTTGTCTCTGACGGGCCCATCTCCTGGATTTTGGAGATGACGAAGAGGATTGAGGCCGACTTGCACACCACTCGGGGCCGGAAAGGGCAAGCGGAGGACCAGGGCCGGAGGGCCCGAAATGATCAGCGGTGAGGCACCATACCAGATGGAAGGAGGGCAGAGGAGCAGCCTCGTCAGGAGTTGAGGCAGGAGCCGAGAGAGCAGGTGGTTTTGGCCCCTCAACCTCTCCGGATCCAGGAGATGCAGAGACCCCGGGGTATGGCGTATCCCCCGTCGGAGTGCTTCCATTGTCACTAGGTGGGACATCTCCGGAGAGACTGCCCTATGAGGGGGGCACCACCTCCAGCACCACGGGGTGGCCCACCGGCCCAGCATTTCGGAGGCCGAGGACGCGGCCGAGGACGTGGTTACCAGGGAGGCGACCGCAGGCAGAATGGGGAGCAGATTTACGCTTTGGACTTAGCACAGCCCCGGAACCCGGACAGGGTTATTGCAGGTATGAGAGTAATCTTAATTTTGGATTCATTCATTACTCATATTAAGTGTTAATAGAACTACTAAACGACCTAGGTTAGAAAACCTTACACCAGAGTTTCTTTCAAACTGATTTAGGAATGGTGATGGTGTGCGGCAAGCCTGCCCATACCCTGTTCGACACGGGGGCATCGCACAACTTTGTGTCGGAGGATTTCGTCAAGGACCTGGATCAGATTCGTTGTTATACGGGACTACCTAGGAGGGTGCGCCTCCCCAATGGGATGGAGATCCAGTCCACAGAAAAGTGCCTCCTGGAGGTTACCATAGACGGGTTGACACTCGAGGCCCCGACGACGATCCTGAGGATGCCGGACTTCGACCTCGTCTTGGGCATGACATGGCTTGTCTGGAACCATGCCCAGATTGATTGCCCAGCAAGGAGGGTCGTGCTGAGCCACGGCGATACTTATGCGACATTCGAAGGTACTACACCGGTCTCCCGTCGCCTGCTTTCATCTATTCAGGCCGTTAAGGCTCATATGCAAGGGGACGAGGTATATCAAGTATTATTCGAGATGACTGAGGAGAAGGACCTGATTGCTAACATTCCGGTGGTTCGTGACTACGCCGATATTTTTCCGGATAAGCTGCCAGGATTACCTCCGCATAGGGAGAAGGACTTCCAGATTCAATTAGTACCAGGGGCTAAGCCGGTATCCAAGGCCCCTTATCGGATGGCCCCAAAGGAGTTGGCGGAGTTTCGGACACAGTTGCAGGAGCTGGTGGAAGCAGGATTTGTTAGGCCGAGCTCCTCGTCATGGGGAGCTCCTGTCCTATTCGTGAAGAAGAAGGACGGCACTTTACGCCTGTGCATCGACTATCGAGCACTAAACAGGCTGACCGTCCGAAATACCTATCCGCTCCCCAGGATAGACGAGTTGTTCGATCAGCTGGAGGGAGCCCATTATTTTTCGAAGCTGGACTTGAGGTCAGGCTACTACCAGCTGCGGATCCAGGAGGAGGATATTTCAAAGACGGCCTTTAGTAACCGATATGGATTGTATGAGTTCATCGTGATGCCCTTCGGGCTCACGAATGCTCCGTCGGCGTTTATGAGCCTCATGAACTGGGTCTTCGAGGCTTATTTGGATGTGTTCGTCATAGTGTTCATAGACGACATCCTAATCTATTCTAAGACGGAGGAGGAGCACACACGACATCTGGCACTGACCTTGGAGAGACTGCGGGAGCATCGCCTTTATGCGAAGTTCATCAAGTGTCAGTTCTGGCTGAAGGAGGTGGCTTTCTTAGGCCACATTATCAGCGGAGCAGGGCTGGCAGTGGACCCGGCAAAGATTCAAGCTATTTCGGAGTGGCCGCAGCTGAAAACAGCCACTGACGTACGGAGTTTTCTAGGACTTGCCGGTTACTATCGGAAGTTCGTGGAGGGATTCTCTCGAATCGCCCTCCCGCTCACATCCTTGACAAAGAAGGAGGTACCGTTCGTATGGACCCCGCAGTGCCAGACAACGTTCCAGGAGCTGAAGGATCGGCTAACCTCGGCTCCCATTCTTACTCTCCCCTCGGGGAGGGAGGGATTTCAGGTCTACACCGACGCATCATATCAGGGGATGGGAGCAGTACTGATGCAGAACGGACACGTCATAGCTTATGCTTCCCGCCAGCTGAAGACCCATGAGAAGAACTACCCAGTGCACAACCTGGAGATGGGAGCAGTTGTATTCGCACTAAAAATATGGCGGCACTACCTTTATGGAGTCCACTGTGACATATACTCCGATCATAAGAACCTTAAGTACGTGGACACGCAGAAGGAACTAAACATCAGGCAAAGGCGGTGGGTGGAGTTCCTTTCTGACTATCAGTATGAGATGCATTACCACCCGGGGAAGGCGAACGTGGTAGCGGATGCACTGAGTAGGAGAGCTGCCACAGCAGGAGCAGAGCCTCAGTTGATGTCTATGGAGCTGCTGCAGAGACTAGAGGACATGCACATTACTCTGGTATCGTCTGATGATCCTGAGCTCTATGAGGAGTACTTGGCCGCGATAGGCATTACCGATGACATCAGAGACCGGGTCAGAGAGGGACAGAGGCAGGATGCCAAGTTGGAACCCATCTTCCAAGCTCTGGAGGCAGGCACTGCAGGAGACTACACACTGAGGGACGACCTGGTGTGCTTCAGAGGACGAGTGTATATACCGGAGGGAGGCCAGATCCGGGAGGATATTATGACGGAGGCGCACTGCAGCCGGTATTCTGTACACCCGAGGATCACAAAGATGACGGCTGATTTGAAGAGGATGATGTACTGGCCGGGCATGAAGAAGGATGTCTCACACTTCGTGACCCATTGTGAGGCATGTCAGCTAGTGAAGGCGGAGTGCAGGAACCCCGCAGGATTATTGCAGCCACTCCCGGTGCCGGAGTGGAAGTTTGATGACATAGCCATGGACTTCATACATGGGCTTCCCCGGTCTCGGACAGGGAATGACTCGATCTGGGTAATCGTTGATCGGTTGACCAAGGTGGCTCGTTTTATACCGATCAGGAAGGATGATTCAGTAGGAGTACTGGTGCGGAAGTTTGTGGAACAGTTCATTCGTTATCATGGCGTGCCCAGGACGATAGTGTCGGATCGGGATGGCCGGTTCACCTCCAGGGAGTGGAGATCCGTGCAAGCTTACTTAGGCACGCGATTGACCTTCAGCACTGCATTCCACCCCCAGACAGACGGGCAGACAGAACGCACCAACCGGACGCTGGAGGACCTTTTGAGGCTATGCATCTTGGACCGCGGGGAACCGTGGGAGAAACTCTTACCCCTTGTCGAGTTCTCCTATAACAACAGCCACCAGTCCAGCATCAGGATGGCGCCTTACGAAGCCTTATACGGGAGGAGATGCCGGACCCCGCTTTCTTGGGTGCAGAACGAAGATCCGAAAGTGTTGGGGTCAGAGTTTGTTGAAGACACTGAGGCACAGGTAAGGCTGATCAGGGACAGGATGCTCGAGGCACAGAGTAGACAGGCTAAGTACTATGACGCCCGGCATCGGCAGGTGGAGTTCCAGGTGGGGGACCGGGTGTTTCTGAAGATCCGACCCATGCATGGAGTCTCGCGGGTGCGTGGTCGGAGGAAGAAGCTCAGCCCTAGGTACATGGGCCCTTACAGGATCCTGGAGCGGATCGGACCCCTAGCCTATCGGCTGGAGTTACCACCAGAGTTGGAAGCGCTGCACGACGTCTTCCACATTTCTTCTTTGAGGAGGGCTCTGCTACGACCGGAGCAGCAGATTTTGACCACCGAAGGGCCGGTAGCTTCAGACCGTCCGGTTCGTTTGGAGCCTGTGAGGATCGACGACCGAGGAGTGCGGGTCTTGCGACGCAAGAAGGTCCCACTAGTCAAGGTCCTGTGGAGGAACCATGGCCAGGAGGAGCATACCTGGGAGCCACAGGACCTGATGCGACAAAGATACCCCGAGCTATTCAGTCAGGTATACCTCTCGGACCCCTTAAGATGTTAATTTATTTTTCCTGCTTTAAGTATACTAAGGGCTGCTCTAGGCAGATAGAGGCTTATCTTTTGTTTATTGGGGGCTTATCCTTGTTTATTGGGATTTTGGTTTGCCGATTGGGCGAAAGGGTCTTAGATCTAAGTTTTCCCGTAAAATCTAATTTAACAAACAAGGCGTCATAATGGGATGTTACAAGACTCCTTCCTTCGGTAGTAAGACCCGTAGGCCCAACCTTGATTTCGGGGACGAAATCTTTGTTTTGTTTATTGGGATTTGTAACATCCCATTTCCAACTAGACCCCTAAGAGTGGTTTTGGCCATGACTAGGTCATGACAAAACCCTAGAAAGCCAGAAATGGGCCAAGAGATAGGAGGCCAAGGTGAGGATCACCATGGTCTGCAAATAGTAGAATTTTGAACAATGGTTTAGAATGACAATGGGGCTTCACCATGGCCCCAAGACCCTACCACAACACTCCCAAACATTTTGGGAGCCCCCTTAGAGCCAAAAGGACCCATTAGGGTCAACCCAAGAGGCCCAGTTGACCAAGGTCAACCATAGCCCTAAATGGGTCAAACTAGCCTACTTAGGGCCAACTGACCTACTCCTAGCCTAAAGGACCCCTCCTATGCCCTCCTAACCCTAAAGTGAAGTCAAATGGTCACTAAGGACACATTGGGGTACGCCCTAGAGGCCAGGTTGACTCAAGTCAACTCAAGCCCTAACCTGGTCAAAGTACCCTTACTAAGGGTATGTGACCTCCAAAGTACAGGGTAACCCTACATAACCCTACCTAGACCCTAAGGGAAGCTAATGGGTCACCCAGAACCCATAGGGGTCAACCCAATTAGTCATGTTGACCCAAGTCAACCCTCATTTAGGTCAAGTCAAACTTAACCCAAAAGGGCTAACCCAAGCCCAAGCCACTTCTCCCTTAGGCTAAACCCATTCCCATGACCATCATAATCAAGTGGGCTGCATTTAGTTTGTGAGGCTGACTAGTCAACCAGAGGTGACTAGGAGAGAGAAAGGAGCTCCTCTCCATGATAATGGAGGAGAGAGAAAATGAGGAAGAAGAAGGGGGAAGTGAGAGGCCGGCCAAGGGAGACTAACAGCCACCAATTATGGCTGCAATCAACTCCTCTAGGAGAGAGGAGTTGATTCCAGCCGTTTCCCGGCCACCAAGGGGTGGGTTCAGCCCCCCTCCACACAACCCGAGCCACACCTTTAATGGTGTTAATGGCCATTGAAGAACCAGCCTCCCCTCTCCCCCATTTGCCATTTAAACACCTTCAGGCAGCCGAGGGGATCATTTTAGAGCGTTTACCTGGAGGAGACGAGCCATTCCACTGTGCAGTTGCAGAAGCCGAGCGCCGCCGCCGTCGTCAATGGCATCCCACCGCTCCTCTCGCATCCAGGCCGCCAGGAAGGTCCTCCTCCTCTCCTTAACCCGCGGGTAGATCTTAGGATTAATTAGGCTTGAGTTTCGGGCTCAATTGAGCCCGATCCAATCCGGGATTTTTCCTGGTTTCAGCAAGAAAACCTCTTGCTATATCCGCCGGAAAACGCCTCTACGGCGGCGGAGCCGCCGCCTGGCGATAGCCACCACCTCAACGGAGGTGTTGGTGGCGGTGGCCGGCCGGGGAAGGGGCTGGATCGCCGGCGGCAGGGCTTGGAAATCGCTCCAGGCGGGTCGAATCTCAGTCGTCGGCTCAATGAAGACGATGACCAGATGCCGTTGATCCTTGCGCCAAGATTCGTGCTGCATCAGTATTAAACTATAGAAAATAAATTTTATTTATTTCATTCTGTCACACTTTTGACATTTAATGTTTTAAATTTTTAAAAATAGTTAGAGGCTCTGTATGAGAAAATGATCAACACATGATTTGTAGCCCTTTCTGTCTACTTTATTTTAAAATTGATTTGAACCCATTTAGGCTTTGGTTTGACCAGGGCACCCAGTTTGGTGGGACATACCCTTAGGGTTAGGCAGTCATTAAATTGAGTGCCCACTCTTCACCCCTAGCCCACATTAGCTGAAATTTTGGCAGAGAGTCTATCTTAGATATACCTAGGGCCTGCCCAAAAATGGGAATTTTTGGAGAAAATATTTCTATAGTTTTTGTAAATATTTAATAATTATTAGATAAATTAAATAGGTGCCCTAAACACCTCCAAACCCTCCCAAATCTTGGTGAGTGGTCCCTGGGTTCCAATTAGGTATCTGTATAAAATTTCATTCAATTTGGATGTGTTTTGAATAGGTTTTGACCCAACCCTAGCTATACCTTAAAAAGGGCATTTTGGTCAAAAGTTGCACTTTTGATTTGGAGTGACCAAATCACCTCAACAGAGGCTGAAATTTGGGCCACTGACTTGTTAGGGCACTCATCACCTCCCCATGGAATATGGGATAGGGAGGAATAGATTTGCCCTAAGTTCCTAGGTCAAACCCTAAGGAGGGACCTTTTGGCCTTGAGAAGGGTATGAGTCCTAAACACCTTGGATGAACTTCAATTTTTGCAAGGAGGTTCCTAGGACATATATAACCCTCTATTAAAAATATTAGCTAACTTTGAAAATGGTAGAGCCCCCAAAACTCTAACCCTAGCTTAGGACCTAAAACTTGTAGTGTAGGTTTAGGTTAGCTAAACATCTTGAACCTTAACCAAATTTGGGTAGTGAAGGGGCTAGGGTATATTGAGCCTCTGACAATTTACTTGAGGAATTTTGGACAATGGTTATAGCACTTCATTTGTAATCAATAATAATGCCCTAATAATTATTTTGGCAATTGTGGTCTCACTGCCCATAGAGGGGGTATGAAACATGAGTAGAGTTGGTTTTAGGTTATAATAAGCTTGTATGAATTTTGTTAGAATTTTTGGGTATTTATTTAGGGCATCTACTTCACAAGTGCTTTATTTTGATTACATATTAATAATTCTTGTCAGAGGCCATTACTTACTGAAAAATCATGAAACTTCCTGCATAGTGTTTTTAGCTCAATGTTATCATATGGAAATTTTTGTGGAATTATTTGATGACTGATTAGCATACTTTGTTCATTAACCCTTAAATTAGAGAGTTCATAAGAAAATCAAATATAGCTTTATTTGAAAATGATAAATTATGAAACTTTTTCTAGGGTACTTGTAGTCCATCACAATCATCCCTGAATTTTCTCTGAATTTTTGGAGGTGTTATTACTATAGAATCTGTTAAAATGACTTTTTATGGGGCATCTTTGAAATTAAATTTAAAGGCCTAAACCTTGCTGAAAAATTGGCAGACTTAGGATTTAGAGTTGGTTAGGCATCATGTTATTATCATAAATTTAGTGGATTAATAGCTTGTCTGAAAATGATACTTCATGTTCAAACCTGGGCCTTTCGGGACATTAGAATAAATAAATTAATTACCAGACAAATTAGGAAAATTATGGATTTCTGGATTTTTGCTTCAAATGTCCTTTTAGACCTCTAATAATTATCATAAGGGTACTGGATGAGTATTTCATGTACTTCCCTTTTTACGGGTCATGTAGCTTAAGTGGTCTGCATATAGCAAAACTGCTGGATTTCATTTGGATGTGGATTAGGGCAAGTATGATGAGTCCTGATGGTTTGCTGTAAGGACAAGTGGAATGGGCTGCGTCTTTGGAAGATGAGTGAGTAAGGTGTGGTTCTGTCTAGGGTTATAGGCGTTCGGGTCCGACGAAAGATCGTCCTACCCAAGGAGAGATGGAGTCAAATTACCCTAGGATTAGCATATCGAAATATGAGAAAATAAAGGGTAAGGGAATCAACCAATAATAAAATAAGTACCTTGCGAAAGGGAACGTTGGGCGTAATCCCAAAATAGTTCCTAGTGCCTCTTGAGAGCCCTTCACAGGGAATACCGGGGGCAGTCCTGGGTTAACGTAAACTGTTTAACAAGCTGAAAAGAGTAACTTAGTAATTAGGGTTGCACATTGCACAACACTGATGGCACCAGAGGTTGGATAGGAGCTTCGGCTCGGATGGTTAAAAGGCGGACTTGGGTCCGGGGAGCTTCGGCTCGATTGCTTGAGTCGGACGTGTTGGTCCGGGGAGCTTCGGCTCGATTCTTGATTACGCTAATTTGCATGTGCATAACAGGAAAGGAAATTAAGGTGGTGGGTCTTCGGTATTGGAGGGTCGATGCACCGACGCCAATACGTTGACTCGGCAAGTGTGGTTAGCACTTCGCCAACAGAAGTCCGGTGCGCCAGCCGGCAAGAGTACGTAGGAGTCCGCTTCGTGCACCAAGCGTTGAGGCGTACGATAGGTCTGACCGGTAGTGCTTTACTGGTTTAGAGGTGGGCGAGGCCCAACCCACCGCTTCCGTCTGCCACTACGGAGGTATCCTGGGAGGTTACGGCTCCAGAAAGGGGGAACTAAAGGTCTGTGTGCACAGAGTCGGGTGTGTGTGTTGCACTTGCATGTCCATCATACCCACTTGCATGTCATGGCATAATCGTTACCTTTAACCTTGACACCTAAAGTATAAGTGGAATGGGACGCTTATACTTTAGGACCTGCGAAACGACCCCTTAGTCTATAAGCTTGTGTGGACAAGTTTATAAATTAAGGTTAATTTTGATATATTTAGTTACTGCTGTTTGACCACCGACACCCCAACGTATAAATCGGTATGGGACTTTTTTTTATACGATGGGAGCCTTGCAAAAGACCCCTTGGCTTATGTGTTTTTCACATAAGTGAAGGTTACATTTCATATTACAGCTTATTGTCTTTATATGCTATAGAACTTGCTAGATTAGGACCGCTGCCATCTGCTTTTGATATTCTCCACCTTCAAGTCCTCCCCTTTCTTCCTCTCCGCTCGGTGCCTAGGAGCCATGGGGGAAGGGGTGGGGGATGATAGGACTTAGTCTTTTAGACTAACGGTTTTCGAACCGCATCATTTAGGGGATCGCGGAGACCAGCATGGAGGAGCAACCCCAGAGACCGGTGCGCTTAGAGGTGGGGCAGTCTAGCTCCGGAGTTCACACAGCCGGGACCGTGAGTCTCGACCCTGAGCAGTTTTCTACTTTTGTTTCTGCATGAGAGATCTTGTAGTGAGGATTTGATGTACCAGGCATAAGCCCGTTTTGCTACTCTGATGTTATTTTCTGTGGACACTCCCTTCGTGGAGTTATATTTATTATGTCATGTGATTCTCTGTGGACAGATAGTTTACATTTACTTCATTATTTTGCTACTTTTATGTGATCGAAATGGCCGGCAGAATCGGCGCTTTGTGGTGATGACTCTTTAGGGCGTGAAGGAGTCACCGCAAAACGGCGGTTCTGGGCCTAAGACCCCGGTGTCCAAAAAGAAAAAAAAAAGGGGGTCTTACACTCGGTGCCTTGGTCATTTCTTGGGCGCTGGGCTATTGTGTTGTGTCCAAAAAGCTCGCCTCGCCGATCCACTGTCTTGGCTCGGTACTTCCGGCTTGCTGACCTACTGAGCCCCCGCTCGGTTAACTTTGTGATTTCTTCCTCGGGCATTTCGGATGCCTGGGCTCCTGACTTCTAACATTATTTTGTTCATCGAGACCTGCCTTACCAGCCAGTTGGGAGTCAGAATAGACTCCTACGAGTGACATCCAGCGCTGCCAGCTAGGTGAGAGCCTGACAGCGTGATCTGCTCGGGGTCTGAGTAGATGCCATCGAGTGACATCCAGCCCTACCAACTAGGTGAGAGCTTAACAACGGGATCTGCTCGGGGTCTGAGTAGACGCCATCGAGTGACATCCAGTCCTGCCAGCTAAATGAGAGCCTGACAGCGGGATCTGCTTGGGGTCTGAGTAGACACACTCGAGTGACATCCAGCCCTGCCAGCTAGGTGAGAGCCTAGCGCAGAATCTGCTCGGGGTCAGGGTAGATACACTCGAGTGACATCCAGCCCTGCTATCTAGATGAGAGAATGACATCGGGATCTGCTCGGGGGTCTGAGGAGACACACACGAGTGACATCCAGCCCTGTTAGCTGGGTGAGAGCCTGACAACGGGATCTGCTCGGGGCCTGGGTTGACGCCATCGAGTGACATCCAGCCCTGACAGCTAGGTGAGAGCCTGACAACGGGATCTACTCGAGGTCTGAGTAGACGTCATCGAGTGACATCGAACCATGCCAGCTAGGTGAGAGCCTGGCAGCGAGATCTGCTCGGGGTCTGAGTCGATGCCATCGAGTGACATCCAGCCCTGCCAGCTAAGTGAGAGCCTGACAGCGGGATCTGCTCGGGATCTGAGTAGACGCCATAGAGTGACATCTATCCCTGCCAGCTAGATGAGAGCTGGGCAGTGGGATCTGCTCGGGGTCTGGGTAGACACACTCGTGTGACATCCAGCCCTGTCAGCAAGATGAAAGCCCTGCAGCGGGATCTGCTTGGGGGTCTGAGTAGACACACACGAGTGATATCCAGCCCTACCAGCTGGGTGAGAGCCTGACAGCGGGATCTGCTCGGGGTCTGGGCTGACGCCATCGAGTGACATCCAGCCCTGCCAGCTAGGTGAGAGCCTGACAGTGGGATCTATTCAGGGTCTGCTAAGTGAAATCTCCACTCACTCATGTGAATCATTGCAAGGGACTGCATATGAAGATGCTTCATTAGGAAAAAAGGCACCACTTACATATCTTACGGATAAAAGCGCTTCAAGTAATCACCACTCCAGGTGAGGCTCAGGGTCTTCCCCTCCACATTCTGGAAGCGATACCCTCCTAATTTCAAGGCCACTTTTACAATGTACGGACCCTCCTAGTTGGGGTTGAGCTTCCCCACGACTGCTGATCTTCCCGCTGCATCTACCTTCTTCAAGACCAAGTCCCCTTCCGCAAATTCCTTGATTCTGACATTCTTGTCAAAGTACTTAGTCATTCTCCTCTTCACCTCTTCCTGCCGGATGGCGGAGAGGTGACATATATCCTCCACCATGTCAAGGGAGAGCCGCAGCTCCTCACCATTTTCAGCCTACCATTCCTCTCTGCCTTCCTTCACCGCGACCACCCGAGGCATCTGGACTTCAAATTCTATGGGGAGTACAGCCTCACATCTGTGGGATAGCTTGAAGGAGGTCTCCCCGTGGTTGTGTTTTGGGTGGTCCTCAGGGCCCATAGGACCGAGGGAAGCTGCTCCACCCAGCTCCCCTTAAGGTTTTCAACCTTCTTGTTCAGGAGGTTCACAATAATCTTGTTTGCCGCCTCCACCTGCCCGTTGCTCCTAGGGTGGTGGACCGAGGCGAATCTGAGGTCAATTTCGATCTGCTTGCAGAAGCTAATGAATTCCGTGCTGGCAAACTGAGGCCCATTGTCCGTGATAATGGCCTGGGGTAGACCATGGCGGCAGATGATCTCTCCCCAAATAAAATTTCTGATGACTTGGGAGGTCACCTTGGCCAGCGCCTTCACCTCTAGCCACTTGGAAAAATAATCTATCATTACCAATATTAACCTCATCTGCCCTCTGGCTTGGGGGAATAGTCCAACCAAATCCATTCCCCAAATTACAAAGGGCTAGGGGGGCATGATACTCTTGAGGCGCTGAGCCGGTTGTAGTTGGAGGGGGGCGAACAACTGGCACTTGTAGCACCTCTTTGTGAATTGTGCAGCGTCGTGGCCCAGGGTAGGCCAGAAGTTTCCTTGTCTGACAATCCTCCCTTCTAGGGTCCAGCTCTCGGAATGGCTTCCACTTTCCCCGGAGTGTACTTCTTCAAAGATCCTCTAAACTTCCCTCTCGCCACGCAACGGGCCAGCATCCCGAGAGAGTCTTCCGATACAATTGCCCGTCCTGGGGGAGATAGTATGTCGAATTGTATCTGAACTTCTTCTTGTCCATCTTCTCCGAATACTCCCCTGTGGAAAGGAAGGTCGTGAATGGATTCATCCACTAGGGGTGTTGATCCACCTCCATCAACTCTCCCTCTTTGATGTAAGGGCAGAACAAATCAGTGATGGTACCCCATACCCGGGGACCGTGCTTTGCGAGCTGATCGACCCGCTCGTTCTCCTCCCTAGGCACGTGTCGGATGGAGAAGGTTTGAAACGTATTAATGACCCCCTTTACTTTTGCTAAGTATAGCCGAAGGGTGGGCTCTCTTGCCTCGAACTCCCCATTGATCTGGGAAGCCACCACCATAGAGTCAGTGAGGACCTCCACACCGAGCAACCCCAGCTCCCTAGCCGGGTGCAATCCTGCTATTACGACCTCGTATTCAGCCTGGTTGTTGGTGATGGGGAAGTGCACCACCACTGTTTGCTCAATCCTCATCCCCTGGGGACTTTCCAAGATTACTCCCACCCCCAAACAATGTCTCCCCGAAGCGCCGTCTACCTTCACCTTCCACGAAGTCGGATGAGTGAGCTCTTCCTCTGCCACCTCAATCAGGTAGTCAGCCAAGAAGTCGGTCATTGCTCGTGCCTTGATCGAGAGGCGGGCGACAAAGGAGATGTCGAACTCGCCCAGCTCCACCGACCACTTAGCTAGTCTGCCCGAATGCTCCACCCTATCAAAGATGTTGCAGAGGGGATGGTTAGTCACCACTCGGATGGAGTGTGCCTGGAAGTAGGGCCGGAGCCTTCAGGCCGAGATGATCAGAGCGAAGGACAGCTTCTCCATGATCGGATATCGAAGCTCGGCCTTCCTAAGGAACCGACTCACATAGTATATGGGGAGTTGCCTCTTCCCCTCTTCTCGAAGCAGGACGAAGCTTAGGGCCTCTGTCCCGACCCCGAGATACAAATACAGGTCTTCCCCTTCCCTCGGCCCTTTGAGTAGCGGAGCCCGGGTCAACTGTTCTTCAGGGCCTGGAATGCCTCTGCGCACTCATTTGTCCACTCAAACGTTTGGCCCCCCTTTAATGTCTTGAAGAAAGGGGAGCATTTCTCCCCGGCCTGGGAGAGGAACTTGCTCAATCCTGCTAGCTTCCCTGTCAACCGCTGAACCTCTTTAGCATTCCGAGGCGACCCTAGTTCCATGATGGCTCTGACCTTTTCAGGATTTGGCTCGACCCCTGCGGGGGTGAGGAGATGTCCCAAGAACTTCCCCCTGCTGGCCCCGAAAACGCACTTCAGGGGGTTCAGCCGCATCTTATATTTGCGCAGGGTGGCGAAGGTTTCATCCAGGTCCTGGAGGTGAGAGTCCATGTCTCGACTCTTGATCATGAGGTCATCTACGTATACCTCCAGTTTCCTCCCCTTATGTTCCCGGAAGACCCTGTCCATCATCTTCTGATATGTCGCCCCTGCATTCTTCAGCCCAAAGGGCATCATCTTGTAGCAGTAACACCCATCTCCCATGATGAATAAGACATCTTTGATGTCCGGGGGGCGAATCCTAATCTGGTGGTAACCTGAAAATGCATCTAAGAAACTCATTATAGGAAAATAGACGGCTGAGTCAACCAGTACGTCGATCTGAGGCAATGGATAACAGTCCTTAGGGCATGATTTATTAAGCAAAGAAAAATCAACACACATATGCCACCGTCTGTCTCCTTTTTTAACCATAACTACATTGGAGACCCAGTCGGGGTATTGTATTTCAAATACAAAGATGACCTTGAGGAGTTTCACCACCTCCTCCCTGATGGGCTCGGCCAGCTTGTCTGCGGTGGTCCTCTTCTTCTACTAGATGGGGCGAGCTCCCAGGTCCAGGTTGAGGCGGTGGCAAGCCACGTCCGCGTCAATACCCTACATCTCAGTTGCGCTCCATGCAAAGATGTCTACATTCTTTTGGATGCATGCCAACACCCTGCTATGAGCCTCCGGGGTCAGCCCCCCACTGATGCGAACCTTCTCCACTCTGCCTCCAAGGGTGAGAACCTCCATCTCTTCAACCTCTTCCGCAGCCTCCAGCCTGTACTGCTCCCCCCATTCTTCGGCATCCCTTTCCCCCCGGACTTGGGCCTCCTCAGCTTCCACCCCTTCTTCCATGGCCATTGCCTCGGCCAACTCCTCCCTGGCTCCTCCTAACACCTCCTTAGTGTCATTCTCCACCTCCATCTCTTCTCCTCCGGCCTTCGGCTCTGCTTCTTCCATTCTTTGCCCCTGCTCATCGGCCCCTTCTTGCCAGGAGATAGAGTTCACATCGGTGACGTAGCACTCCCTCACTAGTTTGGGGTCACCCCGAACCCGGACCTGGATCCCCTCGGCGTTGAACTTCAAGCATTGGTGGAAGGACGAGGGGACGCAGCGGAAGGCGTTGATGAGTGGCCTTTAGAAGATGGCGTTGTAGCTACTGGGGTCTTCTACGATGACAAACTGTAGTTCCGGGACTGCCCCCCCCCCCCCCAAGAGTGACGTGGAGCCCCACTCCTTCTTCTACCTCCTTCCTCTCCCCTGAAAACCCAAACAGGGGGCCATCTGAAGCCAGCACCCTCGTTGCCTCCACTTTCATCGCGTTGAACGCCTTCTTGAAGATGATGTTGACGGAGCTCCCATTATCAATGAGGATCCTAAAGATGTTGAAATTCTCGATGGCCGTCTGGATGACCAGCGCATCGCAGAAGGGATCCTCATGATCCGGCATATCCTTCCTCAAGAAGGTAATCTTCTCTTCCGGGGGTGGGGTCTGAGATATGGAGCCAATGCTCTGACGGTACATGGTGTGGAGGCTCGCCTTTCGGGAAGCCTCAATCCCCACCCCCATGGATCACTCTGATCCCTCCCCTGGTGTGACACCCCAAATCTCGCGATTGAGTGCAGGCTGGGCAACACAGCCTAGGATACGGGCGTGTCCCAAGCCGTGTCCTGCTCTGTGCACTCGAGTGGGTCTCGAGTGGGTCTCGAGTGTGTCTCGAGTGAGGCACGTGGACTAGGACACAGGCGTGTCAGAGGCCGTGTCCTTCTCTATTTGTGGCCAGGGCTGTGAACACAGGCTGGACACGGGCGTGTGCAAAGCCGTGTCAGGGCACACGGCCTGTGACACGGGCGTGTCACATGGCCGTGTCCTGGTCGGGTTGAGTCGGTTCCTTTGCCACTTAAGGAACACGGCCTATGATACGGGCGTGTCACTAGCCGTGTTAGCCCAAGAAAAGGCTTTTCTGGGCAAATCGTGGCCGTACATTTCCTTCAACTTGGATCTAGTGGTCCAGGCCTTTCCCTACTGTTATAAAGCCGAGAATGGAAGGATGAACACTCATTCATGCTTGGTTTTTCTCTTTCTAAAAATATAGGGAGAGAGGAGAGCAAGGAAGGAAGGAGGAGAAGGAATCCGGCTGCAGGAGGAGCTTCAGCGTGCCGAATCGAGAGTCGAGTTCAGATTCGTGGAGGCAAGGCCGTGGTGGTGATTTCCATCCGACTAGATTTTCACGGCTCCAAAGCGATCGTCAAGGGTAACGATCTCCTTAGACAAGTGAAGTCCTCCTTTATTCATGAGCATGGAATCCTCCACCAAGCGGTGGAAAGCGTAAGCGATTCCGGTGAGTTGATAGTTAATATTCTCGGTTGAGTCTGCATCTAGAGCCGGAAATGTGTAGTATGACATAGACATGATGTGTGAAGCCCATCCGGAAGGTTAGTCTGGATTGGTTATGTGTATGTTGTGATCCGGAGAAGACTCCGTGTATTATGTGGATGCCTGTGAATTTCAAAAGCTCTGTATGAGCCCTTGTATTGTGTGTGCTGAACTGGAAAGCAGCTCTGCGTGAGCTGTGTGCTGATCAGGAAAGGGAAAGCCGACCCGCATCAAGATCTGCGCTATTGACGAATTGAGCAACGGGAAAGGGCTGACCTGTACCTGTGTTGTGAGAGATCGATTGGTGGCAATGCAAATAGCGGGCTGCGGGCCAGACTCGGGTTGCTGCACCATGGTGGTAGGTCGATCTGAAATGCTCAAGTTTGCCATGAGGTTAGCACCTCTGAGTGGGATGGGCGAGGATATCTCCAGCATGCGTGTTGTGGTAGACTAAGGCCCATAGCCAACAAGTTAAAAACCTCTGATCGGTGGTGGTGTCAGGGATGATTCAGTACACCGTAAATGTTCCTTGAGTGCACGGAACGTCTGGCTGAGGTGGGCGTTTGTGATGCTGTTGTGCTTAAGAGCACTTGTTGTGAGATATATATATATATATATATATATATATATATATATATATATTGTGGTTGCGATGCATACAAGGAAGGAACCACTGCCCCGGGTAAGTGTTAAGGTCGTTATAATTGGTCAGCTAATGCTGACCGTTGCTTTGCTTACCACCCTTGGGGTGGATGTCCAACTGCAGGTGCTGACGGGCTGAATTGGATTGAGAGGGTTGAAGCCCTTGCTGCTTAAAGGCCCTTGAAGGCCGTGCGAAGTCTTATATTTCATGTGTGGCTGGTCTGCGTGTGATGTATGAAGCCATATTTGTAAAGAGAAACATGTAAGGACTTAAGGCCATGAGCGTTTGTGTATTTGTATACATTCCTGATGATATATATAAATGTGTGGTTTATATATTTAGTGGACATTCATTGTGATGAGTTCTTGCAACTTAAATCTCTTTCGCTAGAATGCTCTGAGCTAAGATGCGAGTAGAACATGATTTTGGATATTCATACGCGATTCCGCCGTTTATTTGTGAAATATGGCGTGGGGCCCCGACCGGACCCACCATTATATTCCATATGACGAATGGAGGCGTTACAAAGTGGTTTTAGAGGATCGGGTTTTTGGTAGGAAGAACATATTTGAACTCAAGAATGTCTACTAGGAATGTAATACATGCATGTGAGGAGCGTGAGCGTGTAGACAATGTATATTTGTCGTTATGGAATGGGCGTAAATGGTGTTTTGTACATTTATAGGTGACGAGGAGTGGTGCTGGGCAGTCTGAGCACTAGCGTTTTGATGAGAGTGCGACACCAGCTGAGGTGCCTACACCTCCTCCCTCGGCAGAGACCATACGTTTGGTTACTGAGACGGTGCTCACAGTGTTACATGCACAGCCTATTGGGCAGGCAAGACCTGTAGTGGTGCCAGTACGTCTTGGTGCAAGACAAGAGCTTGTTGAGGCTCTGATTGACGAGCAAGCTGCTGACGAGCAACTGAAACAGTTTATGGAGTTTCACCCACCTATGTTTAGAAGGGAGGGTTCCCCAACGCAGGCTGAAGATTGGCTTACAAGAGTGAAGAGGATCCTGATAGCAATCAGGATTGAGGCGGGCCAGAAAGTTACCTTAGCCACTTTTCTACTGGAAGGAGACACGAGGCTTTGGTGGGATGAAGTGGAATTGCACCACTTGGCAGGTCGAGGATTAGAGGAGATCTCGATCGAAGAATTCTCAAGACTATTTCTGGCCAAGTATTTGCCAGTGTCGCAGCGAATTGCCATGGAAAATGAGTTCCAACGTCTGGTGCAGGGTACGAGTAGTGTTGATACTTAAATGCATGAGTTTACCAGGCTGGGGCGCTATGCGGGGTCTACTTTTGTTGAGGAGGCACGGAAGACGAATAGGTTCTATGAGGGACTTCGTGATGAGCTGAGGTTGGCACTCCCGAGTTTGGTGAACCAAGGCTTCCAAACGTTTGTAGATACAGCTCGTGCGCTGGAGAAGGATTTGAAACAGGTGCAGGATAAGAAGAACTTGGCGATGGAAAAGCCGGAATTCAAAGTTCCACAGTCAGAACAATCGGAGTTTAGGAAACGAGACAAGAAGTGGTTCAGGACTACTGAACAAACTCCTTCGATTGTTGCTTCGGGAGCAACATATGAGAAAGAACGTGTTGAGACACGTACATGTTTTAAATGTGGGAAGCAGGGACATATCACCCGTGATTGTTGGAGTGGCCCTTCAAAAGGTGAGAAAAAGACAGGTGCGTCTTATGAGGATAAGGGTAAGGCAGTGACAGATTCATCTGCGTCCCGAGCGCAACCCCGAGTGTACAATCTTGAATTACAGGAGCCACAAATCTCAATCGGTGAAGTACAATAACATTGAGTGTTTAGTCTGGAAGTACAAGAGGCCATAAAAAAGATTATGAGAGATGCAGATGAGCGGAAATAAGTGAATTTGTTCCTTTCGTGATGTAAAATATATGGTGTATGTATGTATGACACTATGTTTGTCAACGACTTTTGTTTGTGCACTGCCGTGGTGCGAGACAGGCTGTGGCCTCTGAGCTCTAAACCCGGATCAGTTGGTTCAAGGTGCAGCGAATGCGTGGTTATGTTGGTGTCTACAGTTGAGCTAAATTTCGGGACAAAATTTCTTGTAAGGAGGGGAGGGTTGTAACACCCCAAATCTCCCGATTGAGTGCAGGCTGGGCAACACGGCCTGTGGCACAGGCGTGTCCTAAGCCGTGTCCTACTCTGTTCACTCGAGTGGGGCACACGACCTAGGACACGGGCATGTCAGAGGCCGTGTCCTTCTCTATTTGTGGCCAGGGTTGTGAACATGGGCTGGACACAGGCGTGTCCAAAGCCGTGTCTGGGCACACTGCCTATGATACGGGCATGTCACATGGCCGTGTCCTGGTCGGGTTGAGTCGGTTCCTTTGCCGATTAAGGAACACGGTCTGTGACACGGGCGTGTCACAAGCCGTGTCATCCCAAGAAAAGGCTTTTCTGGGCAAATCACGGCCGTTCATTTCCTTCAACTTGGATCTAGTGGTGCAGGCCTTTCCCTGCTGTTATAAAGCCGAGAATGGAAGGATGAACTCTCATTCATCCTTGGATTTTCTCTTTCTAAAGAGATAGGGAGAGAGGAGAGCAAGGAAGGAAGGAGGAGAAGGAATCCGGCTGCCGGAGGAACTTCAGCGTGCCGAATCGAGAGCCGAGTTCAGATTCGTGGAGGCAAGGCCCTGGTGGTGATTTCCATCCGGCTAGGTTTTCATGGCTCCAAAGCGATCGTCAAGGGTAACGATCTCCTTCTTGGACAAGTGAAGTCCTCCTTTATGCATGATCATGGAATCCTCCACCAAGCGGTGGAAAACGTAAGCGATTCCAGTGGTTTGATAATTGATATCCCCGGTTGAGTCTGCATCTAGAGCCGGAAATGTGTAGTACGACATAGGCATGCTGTGTGAAGCCCATCCGGACGGTTAGTATGGATTGGTGGTGTGTATGTTTTGATCCGGAGAAGACTCCGTGTATTGTGTGGATGCCTGTGAATTTCAAAAGCTCTGTATGAGGCCTTCTATTGTGTGTGCTAAACTGTAAAGTGGCTTTGTGTGAGATGTGTGCTGATTAGGAAAGGGAGAGCCGACCCACGTCAAGATCTGCGCTATTGATGAATTGAGCAACGGGAAAGGGCTGACCTGTACCTGTGTTGTGAGAGATCGATTGATGGCAATGCAAATGGGGGGGGCTACGAGCCAGACCCGGGTTGTTGCACTATGATGGTGGGTCGATATGAAATGCTCAAGTTTGTCGTGAGGTTAGCACCTCTGAGTGGGATGGGAGAGAATTTCTCCAGCATGCGTGTTGTGGTAGACTAAGGCCCATAGCCAACAAGTTAAAAACCTCTGATCGGTGGTGGTGCCAAGGATGATTCGGTACACCATAAATATGCCCTGAGTGCACAGAATGTCTGGATGAGGTGGGCGTTTGTGATGTTATTGTGCTTAAGAGCACTTATTGTGATATATATATGAAAGATGGGGGTTAGATCTGATTACTCTAGAGGGGGGGGGGGTGAATAGAGTATATTAAAAACTATTTGGCTGTTTTTGAAACTAACAGAGTAAAAATGATACCAGTAGTAGTAATATATAAAAAGAAAATGATCTAAACTAAACTACCACAGCACAACAATCTAAACTATCACAACATAAAGAAAAGAGGCAACCAGACAACACAAGAATTTTATAGTGGTTCCCCAACCTGGGTACATCCACTCTTCTACCACCCTGGTAGGAATTCATTAGCAGGTTTTGATCAGGTGACTGCCACCTTTGAGCTTTTGATTAGGTGACCAAAAACCAAAATAAACTTTTGAAGGGAGTTAATAAACCCTTTATACAAGAGGGGGAGAGAGTTTGATGGTGTCTTCTTTTTCTCAAACAATTGAGAAGACAAGTGAATTGCTGTTATCAAGAGCTCCTCTCAATATCATTTGGAGCCTTGCACAGGGTATGGGTCTTCAGCCTTGATTTTTAAGTGATCCAGGAACTTCTGACTGATTTGAATATGTTATCCTTGAAAGCTCCTGGAATGGAAGTTGAAGAAGACTCTTGATTGTGGTGATTGTTCTTCTTCTTCTATAAGATCAAGGAGAAAACAAAGTGTTTTCTGCACAGGGAAGAAAGCAGATGATGTTGTGTAATTCTTCTCTGTGTACTATTCTATGTCCTATTGTCTGTGTCGTTCTGAAAAGAAATCTCTTTTATATGTCTCTGTCGAATTCTCCTTTGAATTTTGAATTCCATTGCATTGAATGCTGATTGCTTGGAGAATGAAATTCGGCTGGAGAATATTTACATTGATGAGTTTCCCCAACTGTCCCAATTAATTGAGCAAGTAATTATCCTGATGAAGACCATAATCAATGCCGCCAGTAACGACTATATTCAGAGAATATAAGCATTAATTACCCAAGAAATCATTGCTAAATAATATAAGGAATATGGACAGAAAATAAGGAAAACTCTAAGTCTGGAACTGTGACAGAAATCGTCGACCATAGAACAGATTTCATCGACCTAAGATCAAAGTTCGTCGAGCTGAGAAATCTTGTTCGTCGACCAGAGAAAGCCTGTTCGTCGACCTGAGATCCAAGTTCGTCGACCAGAGAAAGCTTGTTCGTCGACCTGAGATCCAAGTTTGTCGACTTGAGCTCAGCTAACTGCATTCTGTGAATAACTTTGCCAATTCTGTGGTCCAAGTTCGTCGAGCACAGATTCTGTCTTCACCGAGCTGAGTTCAGAGACAATATTCTGTGTTGAAGTTAAAATCCAAACTTCGTCGACCTGAGCTCAAATATCTTCGAGCTCAACCCAGAGAATTAACTCTAAGTTCGTCGAGCGGAGCATGACTATCATCGAGCTGAGTTCGACGAACGTCGAACTCTTTTTCTGAACTTGATGTTCTTCTAAGTCTTGAGTCTTCTGCTGCCTGGTCCATGTATTGTTGAACCTAAGCACTTAGCCTTGACTCTAGGACTCAAAACACATGACCCTAGATATACATTATGGGTCAGACATCCTAGTTAGTGAACCTAGCCCAAATCCAACTAGGGATCCAACAATTTCCCCCTATTTGGGTGAGGTCACTAATAATATAAAAAGAAAAACATTCACAAAGCAGGAAAAATATATCTGACAGAAAATTGAAACATTCAACAGATATGTATAATTAGTAGCTTTGTGACAGTTAACAAATAAAGTTCAGACAATCAAAATTAAACAGATTATATCATTTCTTCTTCTTCTTTTCTTTGGCAGCTTTGTCTTTCTCAGAAGGCTGTGTGAACTTGATTTCTTTATTAGGATTGGTTGTGTGAACTTTATTTCTCTATTAGGATTGACTGCTTCCCTTTTGGACATGGTCATGTCAGCAACACCAATTATATTGAGAGAGGTGGCTCTGGGTACAACAGCCTCTGGATGTAGAGTCATGTAAGCATCAACATTAAAGAATTTGTTAGCTTTATCATACCTCTTTAATTCTTCCTTTTTGTAGGTTGACATTGTTGAATATTGAGATGGATCTATCCATTCAGCTTTAGCTTTATTGATCATTGATAATCCAACAAGCTCCTGGAATCTGGCCATTCTTGAAGTGTTTTCAGTTTCAGGATCCACAAATGGAAAAGGTGGAGATTCAGGCCTTTTGGGGCTTTTAGCTTTTTCTATTTCAGAATCTTGTTGTTATTGCTGCTGTTGTTGCTGTTGCTAATGTTGTTGTTGCTAATGTTGTTGTTGATGTTGCTGTCTGCTGGAATACCTATGCTGACTGATTTCTTGATATCTTGAGGATCTACCTTGATGTCTTTGATAAGTTTGTGCATATGAGGTAGACCTCTGAGAACTGCTTCCTGAAGTACTAGCAGCAGGTGTAGGAGGAGGAGGAGGACCTCTCCAGTTCCTCTGAGGGGGAAGAGGAGAGTACCTCCTACTTTTATTTCTGGCTTTTTGTTCATTCTTTGAAATCCACATCCATGCTGGCATCCCAGGATATGGAGTGATCTTCTGTAAGATATTATATGGTGTATCATGAGTAGGGTTTGGTTTGGGAGCAGCAATGAGAACAACTTTTCTCTCCTTAGAGACTTTCTTCTTGGCAGTAGAGCTATTATCATCATCAGAATCATCATCCTCATCTTCATCAGAAGATCCCTGAGGATTGTCATATAGATCATCAAAAGCTTTCAGAAGATCTTTTGATATTTGCTTTTCAACCTGGGCTGCACTGGAGGTTCTGGAAGAGCTGGAACAACTGTTTCAGCAGAATTTTCAGAAATTAACAAGTTTTCTTCTTCTATATCTGTCATAATGATTTCATCTAAATCAGGAAGGGGACTGTCATCCATATTGTAAGTGGGAGCTGAGACAGCCTTTGGAGAAGAAATATCCTTGGGAGCTGATACTATTGAAAACTCTGTAACTGCAAAACTGGCATTTAGTTGCTTGGCAACTGTGGGGCTTATTAGTGAAGTATATGGAACTATAGCCATAAAAGGCTTTAAGCTGACTACTGGAAGGAAATTCAAATGAATTGTATCAAAAGAATTTAATAAGCTAAATAAATCAACTGTGGGATTGATAATGCAATCACCAACAGTTATTATTTCTGGCATAACTGAATCATCCATATCTATATCAGAATCAACTAGATCAATTATTTCAGCTGGAATAACTGTTTCTTCTGAATCATCTGACATCACAGAATATTCTGCTGCTTCTGCTGTTGCTTCTACTGCTACTATCAAAACTGGAGCTTCTTCATAGAGCATCTCCCCCTGACTGGTTTCAGGGGGTCCTGAAGCCAGTCTTCCAGAAGAAGTGACAGATGACAAAGCAGCAATTCTGGATGAAAGGGTAGTGATGGAAGCAGAAAGGGGAGCTAAAGCATCAGTTATGAGCTTGTTAAGGGTGGGAGAAATGAATGCTAGAAGGTCTTTAGCTATATCAGAGAAGTTGAGATAAAGAGATTCTAGAGCAGTGGAGGAGTAAGGAGTGTGATGACCATAATTGGAACATACAGAGAAGGCACTGGACATATCTGTATATGTATAGTCTGGTACAGTAGAGGATATGTTAGTGTGGGTGAGTGGAGGAATTGGAATAAAGGGAGTTGCAGCAGTAGAAGGTTGGGCTGTGGTTGTGGGGAAAGAGACGGGGGAAGAGATGGGTTCCTGATATGGAGATGGTGGAGGAAACAGTAGATTAAAGGTGTGGGATGACATAAATGTGTCAGGGTGTATGTCATTTAAATGAGGTGGAAGTGGAGATTGAGGTGGAGGGATGTGCTCAGGAGATGGAACTGGGGTTGATGCTGGTGTGGGTTGATGTTGTTGGTAAGTTGGTGGAGTATGAACTGGAGAAGATGATGGTTGTTGTTGATGATGAGGTGGAGGAGGAGAAGGAATACTTGTGGAGGGGAGGACATCTTTTGGAGATGGAGGAGTGGCTAGCACAGCCCTGGTGCTCTCAGAAGTCCTTGTAGAGGATGAAGCCTTGGAGAGCTTTGTGATTTTCCTCTCCCATCTACCAAACAGGGCAGATGTAAGCCTTTTGGAGGCATTTATGAACACTGTTATGAAGACCAATAGTTCAGGAGTCTTCTTATGAAGAAAGATTTCCAGAATCCTTCCAAAACAGACTTCCTTCTTGTTATTCTTTTTCTTGATCAAATCAAACAGTAATTTTCCACAGTTTACGCCTTTCTTATCAACCAGAGCACCCATCATCAAGAACTGGTGCCTGGTGATGTAGTCGTGGGCGGTATGTTTGCCCAATAAAACCTTTCCAACAATATCAACCAAAAGTTTGTACTCAGCAGACAAATTTTTCTTCAGCAGTTTGTTCGGGTTTTCTCCAGAATGACCCATCTTAATCAACATATTATCATAATCTTCATTATCCAGTTCTATTTCTTCATTACCATTCAGCAGAACAAAAATCTAAAATAAAACAGTGGGGGAAAGAGAAACTGTGTTACCGAATATTGTTCCTGTCATTATATCTTTCTCTGGTGTTGTAGAGGTAAACACCCATTCCTTAATCTCAGTCATTGTTATTTTTATGCGTTGAGTCATGAACTTCTGCAGATTCTGCTCTGCAAACAATTTCAGAATGTCCACAAAGATCTGGTCAGAGTGCTAAAATGATTCAAAATCAATATCAAATCCCATATCGAATTTCATTGCAGCAAGAGTGTTCGCCGGAATCGCCATTGTTTTCACCTGCACAAGAAAAATAGAGATCAAGTGCAAAAGAGCAGAAAGCACGGGACGGAGCTCGAAGAAAACCTAGATATATGGTTTTCAGAATATGAAGCGGCAGTCTCCGTCCGATGAAAAGTAGAAATTCTTCGATCTGGGTTCCACGGAATATTTTATAAACAAAAGAGTTCGTCGATCTCAGTCAGAAGAAGTGAAAACATTTTGTCGAGCTCAGTTCGACGAAAGTTTTCTGAAGCAAATTCTTTGCTCTCCATTCGACGAAAGAACTTCACTCACAGAGAGTTCGTCGATCTCCGTTCGACGAATATCTCTAGAACTTTTCACAGTTCGTCGATCTCCATTCGACGAACTTTGAAAAATTCGTCTACCATAGACAGAAATTAAATTAATGCTTCTCCATTGATCATGACAACCTAATTTATAAAGAACAGATGGTTCCTCTCATCCAAGGATTTGGTGAAGATATCTGCTCTTTGCAAATCAATGTAGATGTAGACAAGTTTAATTTTATTTTTGTCCACACACTCTCTAATGAAATGATGTCTATTGTCTATATGCTTAGTTATACTGTGATGTGTTGGATTTTGTGCAATAGAAATTGCACTTGTGTTGTCACATAGTAAAGTTGAATTATTTAAGTTGAAATCATAAGCCAGGAGTTGGTTCTGAATCCACATCATCTGGGAACAGCAACTGCCATCTGCTATATATTCTGCTTCAGCAGTTGAAGTAGACACAGATGACTGCTTTTTGCAAAACTAAGACACTAATCTTATACAAAGGAACTGGCATGTCCCTGAGGTACTTTTTTTGTCCACTCTACATCCAACAAAGTCAGCATCTGATTATCCAGTCAACTCAAACTCTGACTCAGTTGGATACCAGAGTCCTAGACTAGGACAACTCTTTATATATCTTAAAATTCTTTTTAAGAAAGTAAGGTGTGATTCTTTAGGGTTCACTTGGAACCTAGCATAAAGACATGTAACAAACATTATGTTAGGTCAACTTGCTGTAAGATATAATAGTGAAAGAATTGGTTCCAAGATAACCTAAACACCTAGAGCGGGGGGGGGGGGGGTGAATAGGTTCAATTCCTTTTTACTTTAAGGCAGAATATTAATTCAGTTAATCAAATAGAATCAAACAGTTCTACAGCTACCACAGCACAGAAATCACAATATCACACACAATCACAGATGACACACAGATTTATAGTGGTTCCCCAAATGATGGGTACATCCACTTTCCCCCTTCGCCTATCTAGCAGTGTGCTAGATTCGGCCTAACTTCTTCCTTCCTTCTCAGATCCACAGATCTTACAGCTCAAAACCCAGTCAAGGTTCCTACAACTTAGAGTGAGTCCACACTCCTACAACTCAGGTAATTAAGCCCTACCTTAGCCTTCACCCAGTCCTACAACTCAGAGAAGTAAATCTCCTACCTCAGGCACTCAGCCCTACCTCAGCCTTTATAAATTAGGCTTACAACTCAGATCAATAATGATCTTACAGGAAAAATGATATAAAATAAGTTTTATCTTTCACCCAAGTTGAGAGAGAATGGGTAGAAAGTTTTCTTGATCAGTTCTTGAAGAATCTGATTACACAGAAATTAACCTATCTTGGCTTTCTTCAAAGCTTCTTGAATCTGAACACAGTAAGGTTGAATTTCTTGAAGTTGATCTTCAATCAGCTTCCTTCTTAAAATCCAGAAATTAATCTGAATTCTTCTTTGCAGATTAGTTCAGGATCTGCTCTTAAGAGACTAGTTGATGATAGTCTCTTTCTTCACTTGAATTGTTGGAGCTCTCTCTATACAAAATCTTCTGAAGATATTTTTAAATTCTTCACTTAGATCCACTTGAAATCTCTGACTGGATTTCAATGTGTATGTTGGATCTTCTGTTGTAATTGTGTTTTTGTACTTCGTCTACTTTTCAGTTGATAGAATCAGTCTTTATATAGACTTCATCCAAGGTTACCGGCTGATCCAGTTGCTAACCAACTTCTGACAGATCTGACAGTTGCAGTAGACTTGTTGGTTATGACAGCTATCAAGTCTCCAGTCACTTCTTGAAACTTTGTCTCTGTCAGCAAAGTGTCGAGTCTGAACTTCACATGTGTCGACATAAGTAGACTAAGTATCGACACAATCCTTGGTGGTGTCGACAAAGCTCTCATGGTGTCGACACTGCTCCTTGACATAGCTTCTGTAAGAATATGTCGACACAAGTCCTGTGTGTCGACACAGTCACTTCTTGTCTTGACACAATTAACTTAGAAGAAATTCTGGTGTGTGTGTCGACACAAGTCCTGTGTGTCGACACAGTTGATGTCGACTGAACTTTCTGTGTGTCGACACAAGTCCTGTGTGTTGACACAGTTGATTCTGGTGTCGACACATGGAATTAGAAACTTTTCCTGCATTTTCATAACCTGCACATACAAACTCAAAACAGCATCAAATACACCTTGACGTACATCATTGAGTTAGGTGTGACTTCTCCAAATCTGATACACATTTTCCAATGTACCCAACAAATAGGGACCAAATAATGGCCCTATATAATTTCTTATCAACAGGTTTCCCATGTTCATCAGAGTCAATTACAGCATTTGTAGGCATAGGTGTTTTCTTGGCTGAGGCATCTGACTTCCCAAACTTTTTGATAAGCTCTTTAGCATACTTAGATTGGGATATAAAAGTGCCATCAGGTAGCTGCTTCACTTGGAGACCAAGAAAGTAGGAGAGCTCACCCATGCTACTCATTTCAAACTTTGAATGCATGAGGTCATAGAACCTCTTGCATAGTTTGGAATCTGTAGACCCAAAAATGATGTCATCTACATAGATTTATACTAATAAAATTTTATCCTTATAGTGTCTAGTGAATAATGTCCTATCTACTATGGCTCTAGAAAATCTTATGTTCTAAAAGAAAGCTAGCTAAGATTTCATACCAAGCTCTTGAAGCTTGCTTTAAACCATAAAAAGCTTTATGCAATTTAAAAACATGAGAGGGATAAGTAGGAGAAATAAAACCCGGAGGTTGTTCAACATAAATCTCTTCTTTAAGTCCACCATTAAGGAATGCACTCTTGACAGCCATTTGATAAACCTTGAATTTCTTGTAGGCAGCATATGCAAGGAAGATTCTGATTGCTTCTAGACTTGCAATAGGTGAAAATGTTTGATCATAGTCAATCCCTTCCTCTTGCCTATAGCCTTGATCAACCAGCCTTGTCTTGTTCCTTATTATGACACCATGGGCATCAAGCTTGTTCCTGAATACCCATTTAGTTCCAATGACTGTGTAGTCTTTTGGTCTTGGAACTAAATCTCAAACTCTGCATGTCTCAAATTGATTGAGCTCCTCTTGCATTGCAACAATCCAGTGGGGATCTTGCTTTGCATCTTTAATGGATTGGGGCTCAATTTGAGATATAAAGCAGGCATGCATCAAGTCTTGGTTGAGTTGATGCCTGGTCTGCACACCAACTAAAATGTCTCCAATTACTTGAGATACAGGGTGATCTTTAAGTGTGACAAATTCAGTAGGTGAGGTTGGTTGTACAACAGCTTGGGGATTAAATTCCTCTTTGTGGAATTATATTAGCTGTTGGAGGTTCTTCACTGATTCCACTGTCTTCATCTTCACTTTCTTTAGCTTTATTATCTTCAGCAATTTGTGAAGAAGGATGACTAACAGCCTCATTGTTGAGGGTCAGTTCATTTAACTTCTCATACAAGTTTGGTTCCTGCATAGAATTACTAGTAGAAGGATTCTTCTCCTTGTAAAACATGTTAGTTTCATCAAATGTAATGTGTACAAATTCTTCAATTTTCAGGGTGGATTTATTAAAGACCCTATAAGTCTTGCTTACTTGGGAATATCCAAGAAAAATTCCCATTTCTGTCTTGGCTTCAAATTTTCTAATGTGTTTCTTATTGTTGTTGTGAATGTAACATAAACAACCAAATATTTTAAAATAGTCTACTTTAGGTTTCTTCCCTTTAAGTAGCTCATAAGGAGCCTTATTCTTAAGCTTGTGTATAAGACTTTTATTCAGTACATAATTTGTTGTGCTCACAGCCTCTGCCCAAAAGGATGGCGGCAAATGAGCATCTGCAAGCAATGTGCCTGCTGATTCAATTAAGGTTCTATACTTCCTTTCAACAAACCCATTTTGTTGAGGTGTTTTAGGAGCTGAGAAGCGGTGTCTGATACCTTTCTTCTCACAGAACTCTTATATAAGAAGAGACTCAAACCCAGTACCATGATCACTTCTGATCAATGCAACTGGAGTAGAGTACTCAATCTGTATGTTCTTGAGAAAATCTGTAAGAACCTTGAAGTTATCAGACTTAGATCTCAGAAAGAATACCCAAGTGAATCTAGAGAAGTCATCGACAATCACTAAAGTATAAGATTTCCCTCCTAGACTTTGTACTGCAATAAGGCCAAAGAGGTCCATATGTAGCAAGTACAATATCCTAGGTGAGTCACTTTTATTTACTGATTTAAAACTATTTTTAGTTTGCTTGCCTAATTGACAAGCCATACAAAGGCTTTCCTTCTTGTAGGGGAAAGAAGGCAATCCTCTAACAAGGTTTTCCCTAGATAGTTTGGTAATATTTTTCAAGTTAACATGACCTAATCTCCTATGCCAAAGGTCATTATTATTGCTAGTTGAATTGAATAAACATATTTCTGTTTTGGCAGATTTAAAGTTAACTATATAAATATTTCCTACTCTAGTGTCAGTCAAAACTACATGGTTATCTAAAGAAGTAATAATACAGGAAGTTTTAGTAAATGATACCTGAAACCTTTCATCACATAATTAACTTATGGACATAAGGTTATGCTTTAGTCCACTTACATATGCAACATTCCTGAAGGTGACAGCTCCAATCCTGACTTGTCCATAGCCTTCAGTCTGGCCACAATTGGAGTCACCAAATATCACTTTAGGTCCTAGCTTTGACTTGTACTGAGTTAGGTTGTCCTTGTTTCCAGTCATATGTTTAGAATAGCCACTATTCAGATACCACTATTGCTCTATGGTAGGATTGTCTTTCACATGCAATAAAACAGATTAGCTATTTTTGACCCAGGTTACCTTGGGTCCTTCTTTCTTCACATAACTAAAGCTGAAAATAAATGAATATTTAGGTGGGCATTTGTAATCTAAAGGGTGATATTTTCTAGGTGGTATAATCCATTGATTAAATTGGTTTATAGATGATCTTGGTTGATTATAAGTTTTGAAAGAATTAAAATTTCTGTTACGTTGAACTGGGTTCGACGAATTCAAGTGAGTTCGTCGATCTGAGTTCGACGAATGGGGGTGAGTTCGCCGAACTCCACTCAGAGAATGAGAATATCCATTCTCTGGGCCCCAAAATCGTCGATCTCGGTTCGACGAACCATACTGGTTTCGTCGATCGTAGTTCAACGAATTATTATAATAGAAATCTGCGTTCGGAGTTCGTCGACTAGAGTACGACGAACTATACATATTTCGTCGATCTGCGTTCGACGAAATCTGTTGAACATTGTTATAGTTAGGATTTTTATTTTTATTTTTCTTTTTCTTATTCTTAGGTTTTGGTTCTGTTTGTTTAACATTGTTATTATTGTCTATCTTTTGTTTTCCTTTTTCAGAGGCCAATTTTATAGGTGTTGTCAATATATTTTTCTGAATTAATGGGGGTTGGCTTGATGAAGCACCTAATCCCAGAGTGCCATTAAGTCTGACATTGACTGTGCTTGTGATGTCCATCAACTTGATGCTTCTCCCATTTAGGAATTCTTCAAGTTTCCTAGGCTCAGCTAATTCAGATTTTAGTGATATAATTTGTTCTTGAGCTAATGTTAATTCATCTTTTAATTTAATGTTTTGTAAAACAAAGCTTTCTTGATCAATTAACGTTTCCCTAAGTGATTTAATTTCCTTTTCAGAATTTATTAAATCTATACACAGATTTAAATTCAGTTTTAAAATTTTCTGAATTATAATAAAAAGATGATAATACCTGATCAGCTTCTGATTCAGATTCTTCATCATCTGAATGTTCTGCTTGTTCTTCAACATCAGATTGGCTGCAGGAGACATTGATAGCCATGAGGCAAACTTCCCTTGCCTTTGCTTCTTCTTCATCTTCACTGGAGCTGGAAGATGAAGATTACTCTTCAGTATCACTCCAGGTCTCAGCCACAAAGCCCTTTTCTTTTCTTTTGTGCTTACTGGATGAAGGCTTGCTATAATGGTGCTTCCTAGAGTCTTTTTCTCTCCTTTTCTCCTTCTTTTGATTTTCAGGACGTTCAGAAATGAAGTGTCCTGGTTTCCTGTACCCAAAGCATACAATTTCCTTAGTGGGGAGTTTTATCATACCTGGGTTTATCATCATGCCTGGATGACTTTCTCCTGAAGTCCTTTCTTGCCATCTTATAGAATCTCTTAGCTAAGAGACTCAGGAGTTCTTCATTTGATGTTGGAGCTTCAGTTTCTTCTACAGCTTTGAAGGCTATATTCTGCTCCCTTCTTGCTGGTGGAGGAGTCTTTTGTTCTGCAGCTTCCCTGAACTTGATCAACTGCTCATAAGATTTGAGCTTTCCTAGGAGAGATTCGGTAGAAATCTCATTCATGCTCCTGGCCTCGTTGATTGGTCATATCCAGGAATCCCATATGCTCGGGAAGCACATGAAGATTTTATCATTCACCTCAGTGAGAGAAATGACCTTGTCCAAGGTCTTTAGCTCACTGATTATTGAACTTAATCTGTTCTACATTTCACTAACAGATTCAGCTTCATCTTTCTTGAAATTTTCATACTGAGAGATAAGGGTTGATCTCCTATCCTTTCTCTCATTAACTGAACCAGCAACCATCTGGTTTAGAGAGTCACAGATTGCTTTTGCAGATGTGCATTCAGCCACTTTTTGGAAGATGTCATCTGACATAGTTTGTCCCAATATGTTCATGGCTTTAACATCTACAATCTTTGCCTTTTTCTGTGCATCTGTCCACTCAGGTGGTGGAACAACATGAGTGTTTGATGTTGATGTAGATGTAGATATAACAGCTGTTTGTTGAGGAGAACCTGTCAAAATAGAATTATAGATGTCCCTATCAATAGAATTCATATACAGCCTAATTCTTACCTTCCAGATTATAAATTTATTCAAATTGCAGACTGGAGGTCCGGTGCTTGCATAATCTTTATTCTGTGCCATGCTGTGAAATAATTTAAACTTAAGATCAAATCTAACAGAGGATCTTTTGGTTCAAGGGTTAGCTTGTACAAACAAAGGAACCTGCTCTGATACCAATTGAAAGATGAGGGTTAGATCTGATTACTCTAGTGGGAGGGGGGTGAATAGAGTATATTAAAAACTATTTGGCTGTTTTTGAAACTATCAGAGTAAAAATGATACAAGTAGTAGTAATAGATAAAAAGAAAATGATCTAAACTAAACTACCACAGTACAACAATCTAAACTATCACAACATAAAGAAAAGAGGCAACTCGACAACACAAGAATTTTACAGTGGTTCCCCAACCTGGGTACATCCACTCTTCTACCACCCTGGTAGGAATCCACTAACAGGTTTTGATCAGGTGACTGCCACCTTTGAACTTTTGATCAGGTGCCCAAAAACCAAAATAAACTTTTGAAGGGAATTAATAAACCCTTTATACAAGAGGGGGAAGAGAGATTGATGGTGTCTTCTCTTTCTCAAACAACTGAGAAGACAAGTGGATTGCTGTTGTCAAGAGCTCCTCTCAATATCATTTGGAGCCTTACGAAGGGTGTAGGTCTTCAGCCTTGAATTTTAAGTGATCCAGGAACTTCTAACTGATTTTAATATATTGTCCTTGAAAGCTCCTGGAATGGAAGTTGAAGAAGTCTCTTGATTGTGGTGATTGTTCTTCTTCTTCTTCTTCTGTAAGATCAAGGAGAAAACAAAATGTTTTCTGCACAGGGAAGAAAGCAGATGATGTTGTGTAATTCTTCTCTGTGTACTGTTCTATGTCTTGTTGTCTGTGTCGTTCTGAAAAGAAAATCTCTTTTATATATCTCTGTTGATGTACAACCCTTATTCATCGAGGACGTGTTATACCACAGCTAGGTCAGTAGAAGTCAAGGTCAACAAGTCAAGACAGAAGTCAACATCAGCGCGCAAGATCGTAGAAGGCCCGAGCAAGTATGGCGAGCTCCCCTCGCATACTCGCCAGGTAGGCGACTAAGCTAGATACTCGCCCAGCCTGTGTGAGTTCCCCCAGAAGTCGCCTGGTCGCCGGGGGGTGGGGTATAAATATGACCCCCCCCCCTTGGATTTGCCTATAAATATGACCCTAGGGGTACGAGGTGAGGCACTTGAAATCCTCGGAAGGATACTCACGAGCTTCATTTTTGAGATACTAGCCGAGCCTTTGGATTCATTTTCCTTAGAGACCAAGTCGCGACCTTGCGACTTCGTCGTCAGCTAATCTCCTTCGTAACCAAGTTCGGCCATCTTTGGTTGAGAAGGGGCTGCTCCATTCGAGCATCCAGGTACGTGGTGGGACCTTCCTGCCGCAACATCTGGGGTCCTGTTTGACCTGGTTCTTCGCCCTAGTCACCCCAGCCGTCTGATCTTGCCCCTGAGCCGGTAATCTTAGGCGACATTGGTCCAAATTCTGAGGTTGGGATTTTTCCTGGCTTCAACACTTGGTGCGGTGAGTGTGGATCGCAGCCAAGGAGAAAAGTTTAGTGGTTGAGTAAGATGGCCAATGGTAGCGAGCATGGAGGGTTGGTCGGCAACTCGGCAGGAGGAGGAGAATTCGCGCGAGGTGGCGAGTTTGTGACAGTTTCCACGTTTGAAGAGTTTGCGAAGAGGATCGAGCAGACCATCCTCGCCAAGTTTGCTTATCGCCCCGATGTCACGGCGACTTCCCCCCATCGCGTGACACCGCTGGATGAGGAAGCGCCGCCGAGGCGAGCTGGGAAGGAGCCCGCTTGGGCAAGGGAAGAGCGGCCAATGCAGTCACGACATTACCCGGCGAGCAGCCAAGGGGTCCACTTTCGGGATCCAATGTCGCCGGCGAGATACAGAGATACTCGGCACTATAGCGAGTATGACGTATCCAGCGAGGATGAAACTCGCCACCGCCAGGGATGGAGGAGCCCCTTCTGTGACGAGATCCTCGCCGCCCCAGTTCCTGAAGGGTTCAGAGAACCCATTCTCACCTACTACTCCGATAGAGACGACCCTGTCAGACATCTTCAGTGGTTTGAAGACGTCGTCTCCATCCGCAACATGTCCGACGCCTTCAAATGCCGGTTCTTCTCCATCACCCTCAAAGGAAATGTCAGGGATTAGTTCCATCAGCTGTCAGTGGGGTCCGTGTATTGCTTCTCCGACCTGCGTCGGGGCCTCATGGCGAGGTTCACGACATCAAAGAAGAGGAAGAAGGAGGCGACGACTCTCTTCAAAGTCACCCAGGGGCAGCACGAGAGCTTGGGTCACTACGTTGATCGTTTCTAGGAGGACATTTTGGAGGTATAGAAGGTGGACAACTTTACGCTAATGGTAGCACTGAAGTTCGGGCTGAAGCAAGGTTTATTCAGCATGGAGATGATAGAGAGAGTGAACACCTTTGTTCGCGGAGAAGAAAAGAACAAGGACTTCTTGGCGAGGCTGGATGGAGATGACTCGAGGGAGAGGGGAAGAGCAGGACCTTCGGGGTCGAAGGTAAGGAGGATGCCGGAGAGGCAGGTGGAGAGGAAGAAGGAAGAGCCGAGGAGAGAGGAGAGGGGGATGAGAGAAGATCCCGGGAGGGTTGAGGAGAGGAGGCAGGAGAGGCCTCGAAGACAGGAAGAGAGGAGGCCAGTGGAGGCCCAGGCAGGAAGAGGGGGGATAGGCGATTCCAGTATCCCGAGAATCGCCCCCAGTGGAGACCACCAATGAGGTAACACTTCCGGGAATAGAGGAGTAACAATAACTGATAGGAGGGATGCCGAGGAGGAGGAAGAAGGGAGACGATGGACATCGCTCGCCAAGAAAACAAACGACGTCGGAGGGAGTAGCGGGCGATGCGTTAGGAGACAGAGATTCCCCTCTACCGTGATATCCATCGAGTAGAGGGGCACATGACCTTGGCTTGACCTGATTTCTGGGAAGCAAGGAGGAGGTTGGAAGCAGGAGCAGCGGAGAGAGAGCAGTAGAGTCAGGGGGCCCCGATGGGGAAGGTGGCATTCCAAGCTCCAGTGAGGAGGATGAACGAAGACCGCGTCGACCTGGGAGGTCATGGAGAGGTGATACATGGCCTAGGAGGTGGTCATGTAGGCGTGATCAACGGAGGGGCTGGACTCGGAGCTTCCCGCAAGGGGAGTCTCCATCAGATCTATTGGAAGAACGTCGCCTCTACGTCATAGAACCCGCCGCCGTTGGAAGAGATCACGTTCTCGGAGGATGACATGCTGGGGAATGAGAACCCCTTCCACGACGCCTTAGTGATTCAAGCCGCCATCGAAGACTTCACCGTCGACCGAATCCTCGCGGACAATGGTAGCTCGGTGAATGTCATTTTTAAGAGAACCTTCGTCGGGCTTCAGGTGTAAGCGTCCCGGGTCCAGGCTGCAGATGGACCCCTCTTTGGCTTCTCAGGAGAGAAGAAAGAGGTGGAGGGAGCGGTGGAACTTCTGGTTACACTCGGCGGGACGTCGATCTGATGCCGCTTCATCTTCGTCGACGCGCTGAGCGGGAATAACGCCATCTTCGGGCGGCCCCTCATCAACTATTTCAAGGCCGTCCCGTCGTCATATCACCAGTGCCTGAAGTACTGCCGCGGGGATGTTCAGATCAGGATCAGGGGAGATCCCAAGGCCACTAGGGAGTGCTACCTGAATTCCATCAGCACCATCAGTTGGATGGGTGACGCGGAGAAATTTGAGGAGCTGCTGGAGAAGGAGAAGGGGTTGTGTGTTGCGGAAGAGGTGGAGGAAGTGGAAGTGATCTCTCAAGGAGGAGAGTCGGGACTACTGAAGGTCGGAGGATCCCTGCTGCTGGAAGGGAAGATAGAGATGGCCGCTTGCCTGCAGGACAACGCCGACGTCTTCGCATGGAGCGCTGTCGAGATGCCATGGGTGGACGCCGATGTTGCCTGCCATCGCCTCAACCTGGATCCCGTGGTGCCTCCTGTTCGTCAGAAGCAGAGGAAGAGCGCTGCCATGCTGGCCGGACCGATCAGGTAGGAGGTAGAGAAGCTGCTGGAGGCGGGTTTTGTCTTAGAGATCCAGTATCCAGGCTGGGTCTCCAATGTTGTAATGGTGAAGAAGCACGGAGGGGGCTGGAGTCTATGTATTGACTTTTCTATGTTGAATAAAGCTTGCCCGAAGGATTGCTACCCCTTCCCTCAAATCGACGCGCTGGTTGATTCCGCCGTCGGGTTTCCTGTGATGAGTTTTCTTGATGCTTTTTCAGGGTATCACCAGATCCGGATGCATCCCCCGACTGCCGGGACGTCTCCTTCATAACCAGTGATGGCTGTTATAGCTACAAGATGATGCCCTTCGAGCTCAAGAATGCAGACACGACTTATCAAAGGATGATACATCAAATCTTCAAGGAGCAGAAGGGGCGGAACTTGGAGGTTTATGTGGATGACGTCCTTGTCAAGAGTAATAGTGTCGCGGAGCACATAACTAATCTAGTGGAGACTTTCGCTACCCTGAGGAAGTATAAGATACAACTCAACCCGGCCATGTGCGTCTTCGGTGTAGGAAAATGGATGTTCTTAGGTCACCTCCTCCCTCCCAGGGTGGTGGAACCTAATCCAGACAAGGTGAAGGCCATTCTGGAGATGGCGTCTCCAAAGAATCCCAAGGAAGTTCAAAGGTTGACGAGAAGGCTGGCAGGCCTTAGTCATTTCTTGTCCAAGGCAGGGGAGAAGTGCTCTCCATTCTTCAAGAGCCTTCGTGGGAATCAGAAGTTCGAGTGGACTGCGGAGTGTGAGGAGGCCTTCGGAAGGCTCAAGCAACAGCTAATATAAGCTCCTCTCCTCCAAGGCCCGCAGGGTAATGAAGATCTCTTTCTCTATCTGGGAGTCGGGGCAGAAGCGGTTAGCTCAATGTTGGTCCAAGAGGAAGGCAAGAGGCAGCTCTATGTCTACTATGTTAGTAGAGTGCTGCGGCAAGCAAAAGCTAGATACCCTATTTTGGAGAAGTTGGTATTCGCTTTGGTAGTTTCGGCTCGGAGGCTCCGTCCGTATTTTCAAGCTCACTCCATCAGGGTCATCTTCGATCATCCACTACGAAGTATCCTGGATGGAGTGGAGCATTCTATCAGGCTGGTAAAGTGGGCGGTGGAGCTTAGCGAGTTCGATATTTCTTACTCTCCAAGGGTAGCAATCAAGGCGTAGGCAGTGGCGGATTTCCTTGCCGACTTCTCGGCCGAGGTGGAAGGAGAGGAAGGCTCTTCTAGAACAGTTTCCTGGAAGATATTTGTGGATGGGGCTTCGGGAAGATATTCCGTGGGAGCCAGAGTCGTGCTCGCAAGCCCCCAGGGAACTAGGATCGCGCAAGCAGTCGAGATCCTCTTCCCAGTTACGAATAATCAGGCGGAGTACGAAGCCGTGGTGGACGGCTTGCGTCTCGCCATCCCAGATCAGAGGCGAGTTCGAGGTGAATGATCCGATTCTGCAGAGATACTTGATCAAAGTGAAAGGTCTGATTGGGGGGGTTTCAATCTTTCTTCGTCGAGCATGTACCCCTAGAGGAGAATTCAGAAGCCAGCTACCTTGCCAAGTACGGTCCCCGGGCTGGGGGGACTGTGACTGAACTGTTCTGACCGTCCATCGAAGAAGGGGAGATGATGGAGATCGAGCAGAGGGCATCCTGGAGCGATCCGTTTGTTTCTTTCCTGGAAACAGGTCGGATTCCTGCCAGTGAGGAGGATCAGAGGAAGTTCTGTTACAAAGCTGTATACTACTTACTTCAAGGAGAGCTCTATCGCAAAACCATCTCAGGTCCTCTGGCCCAATGTCTCTCGGAGATTGAAGTCCCTTGTATCCTGGAGGAGATTCACTCAGGAGAGTGTGGCAGTCATTCAGGGACTCGCACTCTGGAACAAAGAATTCTAAGGCATGGGTATTTCTAGCCCACATGCGAAAGGATGCAGAAGCCTTCTCCAAAAAAATGTCTCCTGTGCCAGCTCTTCGCGCCTCTTCAACTACAACAAGCTCAACATCTGCGCTCGATCGCTGCTCCATGACCCTTCGCCATCTGGGGGATGGACTTGATCGGCCCTTTTCCTCAGGCCAGTGGACAGAGAAAGTTCGTCCTTGTCATGATCGATTACTTCTCCAAATGGATCGAGACAAAAGCTCTGGCCAAGACCACTTCGCAGATTGTAAATAATTTCATTTGGGGAGAGATCGCATGCTGATTTGGGATTCTTCTCGTCATCATCACCGATAATGGGCCGCAGTTCACCAGCTTGGAGTTAGAAGACTTCTGCAAACAGCTAGGGACGGATCTTCGATTCGCCTCTGTGCATCATCCTCGCAGCAACGGACAGGATGAAGCCTCCAACAAGTTGATCATCAAACTCCTCAAGAAGAAAGTCAACAACTTGAAAGGCAATTAGTCAGAGCAGCTCCCCTCGGTCCTGTAGGTTCTGAGAATAACTCCAAACTCGGCTACGGGAAAAACTCCCTTCAAGTTGTCCCGTGGGTCTGAGGTACTCATCCTAGTGGAGTTCGAGGTTCGGAGCCCAAGAGTCATAGCAACTGGAGATGGCGGAGAAGAATGGCGCTTGGAGAATGAAGACGCTCAAAGGATCTCGCTGGATTTTGTAAAAGAGCTTCGTGACTTGGCCTCCATCCGCCAAGAGGAGATCAAGCGGCGCATGGCGAAGCACTTCGACAAAAATGTCCGCCTAAAGCATTTCCTCGCAGGGTACTTGGTCATGAAGAAGGTGGACGCCGCAGGAAGAGGAGCAACGATTGGCAAGCTGCATCCAAATTGGGAAGGTCCCTTCATCGTCCAAGAAGTCTTAGCCACCGGAGGCTATTATCTTCAGGATCAGGTCGGAGAGCAACTAGGAGGTACTTGGAGCGGGGATGACCTGAAAAGGTTTTACCCTAGCGGTTGATGCTGTATTTTACTTGTACATGCTTTCACATATATACATATAAAGATAGTGGCAATTGTTTGGCTTCTGTTCATGCTTTTTTCATCTCAAGTTTTCTGAGGCCTCAAGGTTATGTTCCGAGATCGATCCGAGAAACCGACCGTCAACCTGTTCCCCCTGGATAACCTAGTGCAGACGATGGGACTATGTCTCGGGATATAAGAGTCCTTGTAAGATCAGACCCTTGCATTGACGGTCGAGATTAGCTCCCCCCTTGAATGTCGGCCTAGCTACCCCCGATTGCATCTCTCCTCAAACTGAAGGAACTAGCAGGAATAGATTTGGACTCCAACCTCTTGGATTCGAGGAAGGATCAACCTTGCCAAGCTCTCATTTTGGGCAACGACCCTTCAATTATTTTTAAAGGCAGGATAACCAGCCAAAGAGCAGGGATAGACCCAAGGGAATATGTTAGTCGCGAGTGCGTCCCAGAGGACCCTCGAAAAAACATTACCCCTCGCTCATGCATGTACACTCGTAGCCAGGTGGCCGGGATGAAAATGATTTCAACGGTTGGATTGGGAAACGTGCCTTCGACCTGTTTCTCCTAGATAGCACAGGGCGGACGATGGGACGATACCTCAGGATGTAAGAATCCTTATAAGACTGGACCCCTGCATTGACGACCGAGATCAGCTCCCCCTTGCATGTCGGCCTAGCTACCCCCAATTGCATCTCTCCTCCGACTGGAGGAACTATCAGGAATAGGGTAGGACACCAACCTCCCAACTCGAAGTCGGCGAGATCATCGCTCTTTTTGTAATTTATTTATCCTCAAAGCTATTGATACACTTGATTCATTGTCAATCTCTTAAAGCAATAGGAAAAACGACTCCAACAATGTTCGAAGTCCTCGAGTGGTAGTGTCGCCGTAAGTCCAAATCCCTGCACGAGCTCCTCTCCTGCATATTGGCCAAGGACCACCTCGAGTGAGATCAAGTTCCTCGTTGGAGTGATGTCGTAGTCCGAGATCTCTGTACGAGCTCCTCTCCTGCAGACCGACTACTTGCCTCCCCGAGTCGACCAACAACACTCTAGTTGAGCAAGGCTCCTGAGAGCTGTCGACTCCAACATTCGAAGTCCTCGAGTGGTAGTGTCGCCGTAAGTCCAAATCCCTACACGAGCTCCTCTCCTGCATATTGGCCAAGGACCTCCTCGAGTGAGATCAAGTTCCTCATTGGAGTGATGACGTAGTCCGAGATCTCTGTACGAGCTCCTCTCCTGCAGACCGACTACTTGCCTCCTCGAGTCGACCTACACCACTCTAGTTGAGCAAGGCTCCCGAGAGCTGTCGACTCCAACATTTGAAGTCCTCGAGTGGTTGTGTCGTCGTAAGTCCAAGTCCCTGCACGAGCTCCTCTCCTGCATATTGGCCAAGGACCTCCTCGAGTGAGATCAAGTTCCTCGTTGGAGTGATGTCGTAGTCCGAGATCTCTGTACGAGCTTCTCTCCTGCAGACCGACTACTTGCCTCCCCGAGTCGACTGATTCCCACCCCCAGTTGAGCTTGGCTCCTGCTGGGTGTCGACTGATTCCCACCCCCAGTTGAGTTTGGCTCCTATTGGGTGTCGACTACTCCCAAACACCAAACTCAGCTCCTCATAGGGTGTCGGCTCTGGTCCTCGAGCCCGTCAGAATTAACTCCAAAAAAATAAATGAATTGTGCAGGTGCAGGAGACCATGGTGAGCATGCGAGTAGGTATTGGCGAGTATGCGGGTACGGCATAGCAAACGTGCGAGTATGTTACAACGCGTATGTGTAGGATGCAAGCGAGTATCAGGATGCAAGTTGTTGGAACGACTACGATCATGCGAGTAATAACTACACGACTATGAATGATGTCGATGTGCGGGTAAAACGTCGCGAGCACTCATCCTCCCCGAGCCTATGAGCCTAGCGAGCATCATCAACCAAGAAAACATGCGAGCCAAAAAATGACAGTGCGGTAATTCAAACTTGTATTAATATATACATCAAAAATTTTGCAAGTTTACAAAATTCTGCTAACTGCTACATGCGAGCACGATAAATATCAACGAGCAACTAGGACTCATCATCGCCAATATCAGGCCGATATTCATCGTCTCCGATCTCAACATCATCGCTCTTGAAGGATCAAGCGCATAACCAACTGTTCCAAAAGTCCGGACTGTTGGAAAGGGTGCTACTTAATTTCTTAAATAAGTAGAAGAGCGCCACGGTTCAAGTGAAGGAACGCCGGACCCAACAATCCCCCCCCCCCGGCGTCCAGCACAACCCGTTGGCTCAGAGGTGGAGTTACCACATGGCCCACATGTCTCAGAGGTGGGGTTACCACATGGCCCACACGGCTCAGAGGTGGGGTTACCACATGTCCACGGTTGCACAGCTCAGAGGTGGGGTTACCACATGTCCACGGTTGCCTGACCCGCCGGACCCACACAGGTAGAAGGGAAAAATCAGGATTTAATAGCGCTCCCCCGGTCTTGAACCCGTAACCTGGCTGTGATACCAATTGAAGGATCAAGCGCATAACCAACTGTTCCAAAAGCCTGGACTGTTGGAAAGGGTGCTACTTAATTTCTTAAATAAGTAGAAGAGTGCCACGGGTCAAGTGAAGGAACGCCGGACCCAACAGCTCTCCTCGCTTTCCTCCTCGCCGCTGCTACTGCTGCCGCTGCTACTGCTGTCGCTGATACTACTGCCGCTGCTGCTGCTACCGCTGTTGCTGTTGCTGGTGCCCGAAGACGAAGAAGATAGGCGATCTGGCGAGGTCGATTCATCGGCGAGCAACTCGGGGATGAGCTCGTCAACCGTGAGCTTCTTCTCCCCCTCGGCGAGCTGGCCGCCGAGCCTTAGCCTCGCGAGAATAACATTTCCCGCTGCACGAGCTATCTCGCGGAGGACAGACGACCTATCCTTCCAGAGAATGCGAGATCCCTTGATCGCATAGTAAGGGTCTTCCTCCAGCCGCGATGCGGCTGGCTAAGGATCTGAAGAACTCGTACCGGCTTCTAAGGCAGTTAGGCGAGTATCCAGCTCGGCTGCGTGAATTTGGGTTGCCTCTAGCTCGGCCTGAGACTTGGCGAGTTTTGCCTCGCACTCAGAAAGCTTCTTGGCAGCTTCAATCTCGGGAGCCTGCGACAAAGAACAGGTATTCAGCAAAATGAACGTCCAACGCCATCAACGTCACGCGCAGGAGGCGACTTACCTCATATTCTCGCCATCGTACAGATTGCATGCCGAGGTCGATGGCTTTCTCGGTGATGACTTTCAGGGCCGCCATCATCTCCAACAGCTTCCTCGCCGAGTAGTGGCCCAGCTCGACAGATCATGTGAGCGAGCATGCGGTGTGCTGGGCGAGGTCCTCCATGCTAAGCTCCGTCATTGACTCAGCATCAACTCGCCCGTACAGTGCATGGAGGACGGTGAAGGCCTCACCCTTATCCTCCCAGTCTGCCGACCAGGAGGGGAGGTTGGTGCTCAGCGTCACCAGGTGTTCATCCTCCGACCAAGTCACCAGCGGGCGGCCATAGGCGTCCACCGTTCCTCGCCCCAAGTTGAAGTTGGGGTGTAAGTGAGGAAGCCGAGCATCCAACAACAATTCTTAGTCGTCAGGTCGCGGCGATGGCACCTTCGGCCTCTTGGGCGCGGGGCCCGACGACCTGGCCTTCCCCTTTCCCTTGACGAGCCTTTTCTTCTCGCCGACATCAGGCGAAGGGTTGGGCTCATGAAGCGAGGTGGCGACTTCCTTCGCCAGAGGGAGCGACTTCTTCGGGAGCTCGCACGCCACTGCAAAATGCCGAGCAAATATCAGTATCAAGCTACAACTAGCGAGGCGAGTATGCAATAAGTGATCCGAGTACGAAACTTACCCTCGTTGGGATGGATCTTCAGCAGAGTGTTGACGTTTAGTAACCAGAAGATAACGTCGAACTGACGACCACGGAACGACTCGACCAGCTGCTCGCGGACGCCGTCCAATATCGGCGAGAGGAAGGCGACATCAGCGGGTTGATGCGGCCTTCCCTGGACGCCCGCGAAGTCGCCGTGGACGACTATCAGCTGCTCGCTCTAGCGGTGGACTTTATTCGCCTTCCCCACCAGGATGCAGACATGGCTGCTGAAGTACACCACTCCCTCGGCAGTCGCGGCGAAGGAGAATATCTTGCGGAAGACAGAAAGGTCGATTGCGACCCTCTGCTCTCGCAAGTAGCAGAGGAACCCCATGATAATCGCCAAGCCGTTGGGTTTGATCTGCGCGGGGACGATGTCGAAGTATCGCAGGATCTCGCAATACTCCGGCCATAGGGGAAGTCGCAGGCCGGCATCAAAGTTACGGAGCGGCAGTACCAGCGCACCATGGATGTGGGTGTTTAGTCGCTCGCTGTGACTAGGAAGAATTGCCGAGTATCCTTCAGGCAAAAGCCTCTCCCTGAAGCTCTCCAAATCTCGCTCTGTTGTTATCGACTTTTTGAAAGCCGCGTCGGCAAAGTTTGCGGCACAGGCTTGTCGGAGAGCACTGGCGTCGCCTCCCACCATTTCTGCGAGTTGGGCGAGCTAAAAGAAGGAAGTGAGGCGAGAAAAGAAGAGAGATTGAAGCGCGCGAGCAGAGAAAGATACTCGCGAGCTAGTGATCGAAAATCGCAACTGCATGTTTATGTCCTACCTACCCCCACTATTTATAGGCGAAGGCAGGGGGGGTATATCTCCGCCCTGGAGAGTATTGGCCTAAGTCACGATCTAGGTGAGCAAGTGGATCTCGACACCAATATCGCGTGGCGTAAAGGAAGAATATCACATCGATTATCAGAACCTGCACAATAAACTCGACACATCACAGAACAAGATATCGCAAAAAACATCAATAAGAAGACAACAGAAGAAACGAATAAAGTGCGAGATACAAACTCGCTTATTACAATGTCAAATGATTGTTTATTACAACAAGTCGCCCAGGGCGAGCTTCAAATAGAATAAAGAAAATCTAAGTCCTTGGAGGTCTCTCTGGTGAATTTGGATGTCGCCCAGCCCAGCCCATCTCTCGCGCCCGCCGATAATGCTCCGTCGTCACCGACATCACGTCGTCGCCAAGACGCAGCTGCTTATCCATCCTCATTAGCCGCCCGACAGAGCCCATACTCGTGCGGATACCGGCCAGCTCGTCGAGGACAAGATGGAGGCGATGATTGTTAATCGCCAGCTTGCGATCATTCTCTTTCACCATATGGAAGCGGGCTTCGTAGCTCTCCAAAGTAGTCCGGAGCTCTTCAATCTTCGCCACCCGCACTTCCAGAGATGATATCTGCCGATGTGGTTCGCAGAGCGCCAGCTGGTCAAACTTGCTCTCCAGCTCCAGGTAGGCGCGAGCAGCGGGGCGGCGATACTCGCTGCCTGACAACCCGATGACGTAAACGAAGGCCGCTCCTGGACTCGCCAGGCGATCTGTCAGAACAAGAAAGTGGCCAGATTAGGAATATGATGCTTGGTCGACCAGATGCAGCACTAGTGATGGCACTTACCACGGCGAGGAGATCTTGATCGGCGAGGAGAAGGGTCGGAGTTGGAGCATCTCGCCGGTCAGAAGATGGGCCACCAGCGTGCTTGGCCGTCTTGCCCTGTCCGCGACCTCCATGGCCGGAATCACCCATTCTCAGCGGGAAGTAGCTCGGCCGCGGCTTGACCGGCTTCCCGACCACAGACTTCAACAGAGGCGGCAGAGGTTGTGACGAACTCGCCGGTTGGTGCGAGGTCTTCAGTGGAGGAGGTGGCGACATAACGGTTTGCAGCAAGGAGACTAGAGGAGGCGGTGGTAAAGAAACAGTCACCGCCGGGATAGCGGCAACGTTCGGAAGTGGCGGCGGCGGCGGTAGGGAACTCGCCGCTGGCAGGACAGAATCTCACGCAGGGGAGGGCGGGGCATTACTCGCCGGAAGGTCCTTGCTCGCCGATGCAACCTTCTTTGGTAGAGGATCCTTCAGCGACAGATCCTTGCTCGCCAGCGCCACCTTATTTGGTGGAGGATCCTTCAGCGATGGTTCATTGCTCGCTGCAGGAACCGAGGCCTCAGATACCCTCTTGGCGCCAACATTTATCTGGACCATGTGCACGGTCCTGATTGGTGTCTCGGCTGAGAGGGCAAGCAGCGGCGCGGAGTTCAGTGAGGCGACATTCATAACAACGTCGGCACCCTCAGGCGGAGAATCTGCGAGTATCGAAAATGAGGCAGCAAGAAGTATAACAACAGCCAACAATGAAAGCGAATATCTCGGCAACACCGCGACCTGACAGGGAGACGACTTCGACCTGCTGCGGTGCCAGAGTGGTGGCGAGTTCCGGGATGTCAAGCGAGCCGCGGAGACTCGCGTTAGGGGCGACCACATGGGTAATGTAATCAAGCCCAAGGTCGCTGAGTAGCTTCAAATTGCTAGCAGAGCGCCCGGGATTGCTAGTCGAAGTCGCGACTTGCGTAGGAGGTGGCGGCGGGTCAACCGCGTCAGAGGCGAGTTTCTTCTTGGCCTTCTTGGTTTTGTTCTTCTTGAGGGGGGGGGAGTAAGTTGGCGACGACGTCTTCCTCGCGCGGCCTTTTAGGCTTAACAACGCAGAGAATGCCAGTCAGAGCGGTGAGGCTTTCCTGAAGAAGTTTCTCGGCGTCCGACATCATGTGCGGGCTCTGAAAATTCGGCTGGAAAACCAGGCCCCCTTATTTATAGAGATCGACAGACAGTTATCAAGTGAGCGCAACCCTGATACTCGGCATAACAGCTCGCCGAATAAGTGTTGGATGTTTCTTTCCAAGCTCTTATGTCGCTCGAAAAGAGCGGAGATTGTGTACAACCCGTATTCGTCAAGGACGGGTTCTACCACAGCCAGGTCAGCAGAAGTCAGGGTCAACATGTCAAGACAGAAGTCAACATCAGCGCGTAAGATCGTAGAAGGTCTGGGCGAGTATGGCGAGCCCCCTCACATACTCGCCAGGTAGGCGACTAGGCGAGATACTCGCCCAGCCTGTGCGAGTTCCCCCGGAAGTTGCCTGGTCGCCGGGGGGTGGGGTATAAATATGACCCCCCTCCTTGGATTTACCTATAAATAGGACCCCATGGGTACGAGGTGAGGCACTTGAAATCCTCGAAAGGATACTCGCGAGCTTCATTTTCGAGATACTAGCCGAGCCTTTGGATTCCTAGACCAAGTCGCGACCTTGCGACTTCGTCGTCAACTAATCTCCCTCGTACTCAGTTCGACCATCTTTAGTTGAGAAGGGGCTGATTCTTTCGAGCATCCGGGTACGTGGTGGGACCTTCCTGCCGCAACATCTGGGGCCCTGTTTGACCTGGTTCTTCGTCCTAGTCACCCCACCCGTCTGATCTTGCCCCTGAGCCGGTAACCTTAGGCTGCATTGGTCCGAATTCTGAGGTTGGGATTTTTCCTGGCTTCAACAGTCGAATTCTCCTTTGAATTTTGAATTTCATTGCATTGAATGCTGATTGCCTGGAGAATGAAATTCGGCTGGAGAATCTTTGTATTGATGAGTTTCCCCAACTGTGCCGATTAATTGAGCAAGTAATTATCCTGATGAAGACCATAATCAATGTCGCTAGTAACGGCTATATTCAAAGAATATAAGCATTAATTACTCAGGAAATTATTGCTAAATAATATAAAGAATATGGACAGAAAATAAGGAAAACTCTAAGTCTAGAATTGTGACAGAAATCGTCGACCATAGAACAGATTTCATCGACCTAAGATCAAAGTTCGTCGAGCTGAGAAATCTTGTTCGTCGACCAGAGAAAGCTTGTTCGTGGACCTGAGATCCAAGTTCGTCGACCAGAGAAAGCTTGTTCGTCGACCTGAGATCCAAGTTCGTCGACCTGAGCTCAGCTAACTGCATTCTGTGAATAACTTTGCCAATTCTGTGGTCCAAGTTCGTCGAGCACAGATTCTGTCTTCGTCGAGCTGAGTTCAGAGATAATATTCTGTGTTGAAGTTGAAATCCAGACTTCGTCGACGTGAGCTCGAATATCGTCGAGCTCAACTCAAAGAATTAACTTTGAGTTCGTCGAGCGGAGCACGAATATCGTCGAGCTGAGTTCGACGAACTTCGAACTCTTTTTCTGAACTTGATTTTCTTCTAAGTCTTGAGTCTTCTGCTGGCTGGTCCATGTATGGTTGAACCTAAGGACTTAGCCTAGACTCTAGGACTCAAAACACATGACCCTGGCTATACATTATGGGTCAAACATCCTAGTTAGTGAACCTATCCCAAATCCAACCAGGGATCCAACAATATATATGTTGTGGCTGCGATGCATACAGGGAAGGAACCACTGCCCCGGGTAAGGGGGTAGAGTCGTTATAATTGATCAGCTAATGCTGAACGTTGCTTTGTTTACCACCCTTGGGGTGGATGTCCAACTGCAGGTGCTGACGGGCTGAATTGGATATAGCGGGTTGAAGCCCTTACTGCTTAAAGGCGCTTGAAGGCCGTGCGAAGTCTTATATTCCATATGTGGCCGGCCTGCGTGCCGATGTATGAAGTCATATTTGTAAAGAGAAACATTTAAGGCCTTAAGGCCATGAGCGTTTGTGTATTTGTATACATTCCTTATGATATATATAAATGGGTGGTTTATATATTTAGTGGACATTTATTGTGATGAGCTCTTGCAACTTAAAACTCTTTCGCTAGAATGCTCTGAGCTAGGATGCGAGTAGAACGTGATTTTGATATTCATACGTGATTCCGCCGTTTGTTTGTGAAATATGGCATGGAGCCCCGGCTGGACCCACCGTTATATTTCATATGACGAATGGAGGCGTTACACCGGGTCTCGATGTTGGAACCGAAAATTTGGTCACCCGTGGAGTTCACCCTTAGGGAAGGGGTGATCGCACAGTTACTTCTCTCCTGTATGCCAAACGTTAAAAGAAAACTGACCCAAAGGCTTGGCGGGAAGTCCCATCATACACCCAGAAGATCTTAGAGCGCTTCCCCTCCTTAGACAAAGACCGTGCTAAGGCAACCTCAGAAAGCACTAGAAGAATGGGGACAAGAAAAACCTACTTTATGAGGTGCCCCTTGGGTCCTATTTATAGATCTCTGAGAACCGCCTGCAAATAGCCAACCGCTGATGTTTTGAACAGCTATGTGCGGCCCAACTTGGTCTGCCAATAGCATAACTTCACTGTTCTAACAAACTATTCACACCTCTGGGAAGGGCATCCAGGAAATTCCCCCTTGGGACCACTAGGCGAGTCCCAAGGATCTGGAGGTCAGCACGCCACTATGCTCTACACCCAAGAGGCGGGTGCGGCCTGGCTCCCGCAGCTCGCCTCCTCTCCTCGGGCGAGTGCGAACCAAACCGCCGCAGCACGCCGGTGCTTGCTCTGGAGCAGGCTGGTGACCAAGTCGCCTATAGGGGAGCGGGCTGGCCGTTCTGAGGCTATCACTATAGAAACTCAAGAGGAGCTCGCGGATCTGGGTTCAATGAGTCCAGATTCTCAACATCGAAGGTAAGTTTTGAAGTACGCCGAGCTGTGCTCGACGATCGCCAAACTCTGGGCTTCATTTGACAAATGTCGAGCCCAAACCTCCGCTCGACAAATGCCGAACTCAACCTTCTGCTCGACGAATGCCGAGCTCAAACCTCTGCTCGACGAATTCCCAGCCCAAACCTCTGCTCGATGAATGTCGAGCCCAAACCTCTGCTCGACGAATGCCGAGCCCAAAACTTTGCTCGATGAATGCCGAGCCCAAACCTTTACTCGACGAATGACGAACTCAACTTCTGCTCTACGAATTCCGAAATCAACCTTCTGCTCGACGAATGCCGAACTCAACCTTTTGCTCGACGAATGCCGAACTCAACCTTCTGCTCGACGAATGCCGAGCCCAACCCTCTGCTCGACAAACTCAAGGCGAGTGCGGGATGGGATCGCTGGCTCGCGCAGCTCGCTCGCCTGGCTTTGGCTAGAGAGCTGGCCACTTTGAGTTTGTCCGTATGCTGTTCTGGCACGGGCGGGGCTACTTGGTCCGCTCGCAAGTCCTGGAGACCCGCTCGGCGAACACGGGGTTGTACACCTGACATCCGCCTGTTCTTCATATCGATCCTCCTCCGCCCGAGGCATGACCTCCTCGATCCTCACCTCTCGGCGACCCTATTGCTGATACTGCTCCATGTTTCCTCTCATCTTGAGGAACGCCAGGCACATGGTCGTGGCGTCCTCACCCTGACTTCTCTCCTCCTCCTCCGCACTGCTCTCCTCCTCTCCCCCATGTCTATGACCATAGCCTGATTTTGATCGGGGAGGGGAGGTCTCTGGGCCTGCCTCCAACCCGAGGATGGAACAGATCCTGGCCCCTGGCAGTTGTCCCTTCCCTGGTAACCTCCCTGTGGCCCCTGATCCTGCCACTCGGGCCTCCAGCCCAGCCGACGGTCCGGCTCCTGACGCACCCACCTGGGTTGTTACTACTGTTGCAGTTGCCGCTGCTCCCTCTGTCGTGGTTCAACTCTCCTTTCCTCCTGACCTCTGCCGTCTTTCGGCTCCTTCTCCTCCTCCGTGGCCCATCTGGCCAGCTTCCTGGCAAATTACGAATTCGATGCCTCCCAGTCGAATTCCCTTGTCGCCCTCTCCATCAACTCTTCGTAGGAGAGGGGTGGCACCCTCTTCATCTCCATTCTGAAGAAATCCTGTTGCAGCCCTAGGGTAAAGGTCATCATCAGGCTATGACCTGGCATCTACTGGACTTGGGTGACCTACTCTTGAAACCGATCAACGTAACTCGCCAATATCTCGTTCACCCCCTGCTTGATGTGGAATAGGGACTCCGAATCCTTCTTTCTTCTCTGGGACGTGGTGAACCTCAACATGAACCCCCGACGCAGGTCCTCACAGCAGTAAATTGGGCTAGCCGGCAGCTGGTGAAACCACTCTCTCGCCTTCTCCTTGAGGGTGATGGCGAAGTTCCGGCACTTGAAGCCATCCGACATCTATCGGATTGAGACCACGTCCTCAAACCACTAGATGCGGTGGATCGGTTCTCCCCTCCTGGTGTAGTAAGACATTTCGGGTTCCCTAAACCCCTCTGGGACTGGGGCGGAGGAAACCAGCTCGCTGAAGGGGCTGCCTCCCCATGCTGGGAAAGCCGGAGGATCTCGCGCACCGATATCGCTGAACCAGCCTCCGCTTGCCGAGCCGGGGAAGAGCACACACCCGGGGAGCTCGCATCCCCTTCCTTCATCGACGACCTCCATCCCAGATCGCCTGACGGGAGCGTCCTCGCCTAGAGACGGAGGGGGGGGGGCAAGATTGGGACCGCTGGAGTCAAGCACTCGGCCCGCGTGCCAATTGCGTACTTGACGAGGTAGATCACCTCCTGCCTGAAATCTTCAAACATCCCCACCGTGGCCAGAGGGGGTGGGGGTGGCGAGTCGGACCTGTCTGAGCCTTGTCCTTCTCCTCCTGCCATCTAGCCTGCTGAAGATTTTCTATGCTGACCACTTTTCACGCTCACCGCACCAAAATATTGAAATCAAAAACTCGGTCTCCTGTGGAGTTCACCCTTAGGGAAGCGGTGATCGCACACCTACTTCTCTTCTGCAAGCCAAACGACAAAAGAGATGGGAACTGACCCAATGGCTCGGAGTGGAGGTCCCACCACACACACGGAGGATCTTAAAGCGCTTCCCCTCCTTAGCCAAAAGGCCGAGCTAAGGCTACCTCAGAAAGCGCAAGAAGATCTGAATACTGGTAAGCGTGCGATCTGAGGTGCCCCTTGGGTCTTATTTATAGTTTTCTGAAGACGGTGTACAAATAACCAACATCCGCTGTTTTGAATAGCTATGTACAACCCATCTTAGTCTGCCAACAACATAACTCCGCTGTTCTAACAAGCTATTTGCACCCCTGACAAGGGAATCCGGGTAATTTTGCCTCTGTGCCCCACTGGGTAGGTCCCAAGGATCGGGTGGTCAGCTCGCCACTACTCTCTACCCCCACGGGGCGGGTGCGACCTGGCTCCCGCGACTCGCCTTCTCTCCTTGGGCGATCGCGAGCCAGGCCACCGCGGCCCACCGGTGCTCGCTCTAGAGCGGTACTGGCGGCCGGGTCGTGTATAGGAGAGCGTGCTGGCCGGTCTGAGACTATCGCTACGGAAGCTCCAAAGGAGCTCACTATTCTGGGCTCGACGAGTTCGGAGTCTCGACCCTGGAGGTTAGTTCGAAATATGCCGAGCTCCGTTCGACGAACTCCAAGCTCAACCCTCTGTTCGACGAACGCCGAGCTCAACCCTCTGTTCGACGAACGCCGAGTTCAACCCTCTGCTCGGGCCGATGAAAGCTGGGCCTAGTTCGATGAACTCAAGGCGGGTGCGGGATGGATGGGCAAGCTCGCGCAGCATGCCCGCCTGGCTTTGGCGTGAGCGAGCTGACCGCTCTGAGTTCGCCCGCATGTTGTTCTGGCGCGGGCAGGGCGCCTCGGTCCGCTTGCCTGGCCTGGTGGGCTCACTCGGCGAACACAAGGTTGTACATTCGCGTGCATGTAGTAGGTTGTAGAGTCGTCAATGCCCAGTTTTGAGACAGTATCACTCTACACAGTCTGACACATGATCGTGTGTTCAGGCCACATGCCTAGTCTTGAAGTAGTCAGTGCTCAGTCTCCAACCAAATAGATTATCCGCCTCTCATATTTGATTTGTAATTTAGGTAACATTTAATATATATATTATAATAATTAATAGTTAATATATATTCATAAGACATCAAAAAATAATGAAATTAAACACTAAGTTTTACCGTCATATAAACATTATGCCATTTATATGAATACTCTTGAGAAAAATTAAGAATTGCTACAGAGAGATTCAGAGATATTTTTTATTGTTATTTACTTGCAACTTACTCTGTTACTCTCAACATTACAAGTATACAAGTAACATGAAATAAGATGTTGAGTAGAACTGAGAATCAAATTGAAATTTTCAGCTCAAATGTGACTTTAAGACACAAGTTATTTAAATTGAACCTATACCCAACGGCTCCTGAGTTTTCTAAGGGGAATCTATAGTTGAGTTTTATAACGGCATCCTCAATTGCCATGTTTTGACAAAATGTATCTCAAATTGTTAAATATTGCAAAATGCAACCATAATTAGAAAAAAGGACTCGCAAAATGCAACCGCACTCGGGTGCAAAGTGTCAGACTTTTTTTAATTGGAGGTGCATTTTGCAATATTTAATCATTTGAGATGTATTTTATCAAAATCCTATCTTGATGCCTCTTGCCAATTTCCTGAATCCTTAGGATAATCTCATCTCATGTTAAAAAAAATAAAATCCGTTCTCCTGAGCCTATCCATGTTTCCATTATAGCGCAACTCATTAAGGGTCGGTTCATTTGCAATATTTTGACAACTTGGATTTCATTTTGAGTTTTTGAAAACGAAATATAGGCTGTTTGTTTGGCTGTGTTTTAGGTCCCGTTTGGGAGGTAGTTTTCCCTTCTTTTCGTTTTTTAGAAACGCCACCATTCATAATATTGTATTTGTTTTTTCTATCAGTGGAAAACACAACTCATCCAAAAGAAGTTATTTTACCTTTTTAGAAAGTCATCCGTCCCGAAAACAAACACAATATTATGGACGGTGATGTTTTCCAGAAAATGAAAAAGAGGAAAAAAGCTCTCTCAAAACGGGGCATTAGTCTGTTTTGATTTTAACCGAAAGCTGAAATATTTTCACTGCTTCATAAAATAGCCCCCTCAATACAGACCCAAGATTTGGGTATGTTTTGACTCGGTTTTGGGAAAGCCGCTCCTCTTCGGCTTTGTTTGGCACAGTGGTGGCGATCATGAACATAGGGATTAAATTGTCATTTGTTAACATTCATCTAAAAAATTTCATCCACTTTTATGTTCAAACAAATGATGTGTGTTAGATGATCCTTAAAAATTTCATCCATGCGTTTACAAATGCCACCACCGTGCCAAACAGAGCCTTCGTCCCCGACTGGCTCATGCGAAACCTCTCCTGCCTCACGCGAAACCCCTCCCCGACGTTTTCATCCAGCACTTCTACAGGTAGAGAGTGAGCTTCTATAGGTACGGAGCTTCTCACCTGACGCTTCTTCCAGAATGTTTTCATCTTCCTCCGACGAATCATCTTCCTCCAACCACGGGCGGACCTAGCTTAAGACACGGTCGGGCACGCCCCGACTGGAAATTTCGCTCAATCCTGCCAGGGCCTAGGGCATATCCTCTGTTTCGTGATTCCTTTCCCTCTTCTGGCGGCCAACGCTGCACGCGACGAGCTTTGTTTATCCCTCTTCGTTTTCCTCTTGGACGGCTCGAGCTCGACCCTCCACGATATCTGGCGGCGTGCTGCGCGCACGGGTGACTGCCTCTTCATTTTCATCATCCATCCCGGTGACTGCTCGCTGCAAGTCTGTAACTAGTGGCCACATCCATCCAGGTGACTGCTCGCTCACTCGTTGCATTCTCTTCATTTTGCTTTCTTCCTGCTACTACATTTGTCTTCGTTGCCTGTTTACAGTCTCTGTTCTTTTAAACCTCTATAAATCTATCCTCAGGATAACAAGTGCTGGAGTGAAAACCTAACTGAAATTATTTTTTGACTGATTGATTACCTGATCATTTTTCCGCATAAAACTGCAATGTATTCAAATCATTGATCATTCTTCAAAGTTTCCATGCATTTTTAGTTATCTGCTATGACTGTCAAATTAGTTTATTTGCATCATTCCTCAAAGTTATTTTTTTCTTCTTATTCATAACATATTTACAAATTATTTTCCTGCATATTGGGATCAATCTGTCAAACTTAAACTTTAATTATTTTCCTGCATATTTACAAATTATTTTCCTGCTATATGGATCCTCGTCATATTATAAAGGTATTTAGATGTCCAACAAAAATGTGACATGCATTCACTTAAACATTACAAAACATCATGAAATTTATGACCCAAAGCATATGAATTTCATGTGGAGTATGGACCTGAACAAAACCAATGGAGGCTTGCTGAAAGAAAATAAACAAATTTGCATACTGAAATTCCAACATAAAAAAACTAAATCATTAATCAAGATTATGTTGAAGGAAATAATCAACTCCAACTAAGGCTGCGTTTGACGCTGCTTATCGCAACTTATTTGCTCCGGTAAGGTTGAATAAAAATATCATTGTCATACCAAAATCTTATGCCTCAAACTAGTTTTTTGTAACATTTGTGATACCAAACATGCATTCTATGACAATGACATTTTTTGTCCAACCTCACCAGAGCAAATAAGCTGTGATAAGCAGCGCCAAATGCATCCTAAACTATGAAAGCTCTACCGTTTATGGAAATCAGTGGAATTTATTAAAATCAGTGTAATGTGCCCTATGCTGTATTGCATGTTTTAGCTTTTGAGGAAATGTTGGAACATGTTTTTTGAGGCTTATAGTAATGTGGGATTATAACGAGCTGTATGAATTTGCAGAGTAAAGCATTTGCTGTAAAGTTGTCAAAACTATTACTATTAAAATGAGAAATGATGAAGTCGAGTGGGAATCTTTCATGGCTGAAATGTTCACTTTCTGTAGAAAACATGCTATAGAAGTTGTGAATATGGATGATAAGTTTATTCAGCCAGGTAGATCAATACGCAATTCACGTGAAATTACAAATAAACATTATTTTAGGATTGAAATTTTTAATGCAGTGTTATATTGGATAACAGTAATAGCAAAATAAATAATCGAGAAATCTGATGTCCTAATCAGCGATCCTCCAACAATCATAAATCCTCCAGCAATTTGATGCCCTAATCAACGATTCATCTTCCTCCAGAAATCTGATGTCGTGAAATTTGTGGTTAAGAAGCCAAGAAATCTGATACTTGTGAAGGATGCCCTAATCAACAAATATGTGCTACTGCTCCATTTGTCAAACCTTTCTACTACTTCATATTCAATTTTCCCTAATCTGATGCTGCTTGTAAAATGGACTTGAAAATCATTCTGTAACAGAACACACATTTACAAAAATGAAACCATGTTGCAAGCAAGTATAGGTTTTCGTTTTGACCCAAAACGAAAACGCATGATTTTTTTCATTTTGGGTCAAAACGAAAATCTTTCAATGAACAGATCTTAAGACCCTGTTTGTTTGCATCGTTTTCAAGCAGGTTTTCGTTTTGAGTTTTCACAGTCGAAATGTAGCCATTTATTTTGCGTGTTTTGATCTGTTTTGATTTTGACCTAAAACCAAACCGTTTTCACTTCTTAGTAAACATCCCTGACCCAATGAGCTACATTTTCCCATGTTTTGGAAAAGGGAGCTGTTCTCCTTCCCGATGGCTCACGCGAAGCCCCTTCCGCATGACAAATCTTCACCGGCGAGCACCCGAAAGTAAGCTTCTACCGGCGAACCCTCCTCCCAGCGCTATTGCTGGACCCGGAACGGAGCTTCTGCAGGCAGCGGAACTACTTCTCCAAGGTATAGGCGCTGCGAACCCTCCTCCCGACGCTGACTGCCCCCCGTCGTCATTTTTGTGATTTCTATTACAGGAGTGTGTGCTTTATAGGAGCTTCTATCTACAGGATTTTTGGAACGGAGCTTCCCCGATGCCATTTTTTCTAGAGCTATTTTGAGGTGCTTTTTTGAGGAGCTTCTACAAGAAGTTATCAGGAGCTATCTTGAGCTGCTATTTTGAGGAGCTTGTTTGAGGATCTTCAATATGAAAATTTCTGGAGCTTTTGAAATCCATTTTGCAAATGAACATAAGTTTTGGTTTTGCACCAAAACGAAAAACAAAAACACTTAATTTTTTCTTTTTGAAGCAAAACGAAAATCTAATATGAAAATGGTGCAAACGAACGTGTTTAATGGATTGATGTAGTTAACTAATTCTTATAATAGGCAGCGGTTTCATTCTCTAGATCATTGAACATCTCTTTGAAGCTTATTGTCTTCCAAACACTTAATGGATTGATGGATTATTCCATTTTGATTAGCTTATCATGCATCTAAATTTTCATCATCTTGTGTATTTTTGCTAGAAAGTCAACTCCATTTCATGAACATTCATATCTAAAAGCAGGAAGTTCTTCCATGCTTTTGTACTGTTTATTCTCTTCCAAATTTCTTTAAAGTTAAACACTTTCAGCTTTAGTTTGATATCTTTCAACATTTTTTTGAGGCAAATATTCTCAAAGCTCATTTCTTCAAGCATTTACTTGATAACTTTCTTCAATTATTCTAAGTATGATCTCAAATATTCAATCTGAGGTATTTCCTATTTCAGTATGTTGTTATTGAAAATATTATGTGTTTCTATGACTTCCAAAGGTGCTTCTACAAAGTTGAAGCTAATCCTTACACTGCTTTCTTATTGCTTTTATAAAAAAATCTTTTACTGTTTTGATATTCATTTCAGTGTTATTGTCTTTTAATGATCTTATTTAAACTCATATTAATTATTTGCTCTCATATCTTAATGCATTTGCTTAGGAACAAGTCATGCAGGAAGAAACGTGGGTAAATTTAGGTGCTGTAAACTTTCGCAGTGTGGAAAAATGGAGGTAAGAACTCGTGCTCCCGGCAAGATCATCCTTGCCGGCGAGCATTCTGTTGTCCATGGTTCCGCTGCCATTGCCGCCTCCATCGATCTCTACACCCATGTCCTTTTCCGCCTGCCTCCGCCATTAGGTTCACTTCTTTATTATATGTATTCTATTTGCTTCCATACCTCTCATTGTCTCCCCTTTCCTACTCTCATAGACATCATGCTAACTTTTAATAGCTTGAAAAAGTGCATTATTTAAAGATATTTCTTCTTTCTCATCATTTTTATAGATAACTTGACTTTTTTGAATTTTTGTGCTCTTGATGCTATTGACATTTTGTGACAGTTTGATATATGTAATATTTGATGCTTTTTCTCTCTTTTATGCTTTAATTATGAATCATCACATTTCTCTTAGCGAAAGTAAGCATAAGTTGACCTTGTAACCTTGTGCCTATTGCCTTTAACTGCTCCATTGTTAGCTACATTTGTATTACAGTGTGTAAACCCAAGATTTTAAAACCATCATTTAGCTTAATCGCTCATCATTAACGTGTTCATCAATGCATTTTTAAGGAAACATAAGTCGTAATTTATATGTTGTTTATTCCAAGATGACCGGGTTAATTTGATCTTTTTCTGTTTTTAGGTTTTCTTCTCACTCAAGTATACGTATGAGTAAGGCCTCTTTTGTTCTAAATCTGATTATTCCTTTCTACTTGGTATCAGAGCAAGAAACCCTAATTGCATCTACCGCATGTGCTTCTCGCGCCTCAACCTCGCATCTCCCTCCCGATTCTCACCACTTGGCTCTCCCGCTCTCGTCTCCTGCCTGGATCGGCCCTCTTCTTCCATCCACATGCCTGAGTGGCGGCTTGTGCGCGATCCGCTGATGCGATTGACAAGCGGAACCGACTTTACCGTCAGTTGCTGAGGAGGATGACGCCGCCATTCTCCATTGAATCCACTACTCTCTGTCGCTTCTCTTCTCTCATTACTCTCCCCCGCTGTTTGTGCTCGACACATCCGTTCCCTATTCTTGTCACTACTGCCTTTTCGTCGTTGCTGGGTGCCTTCCTGCCTTGCTGCTACTGCCTTGATGTTGTCATGATGTTGCCCTGCTGCAGCTGTGATGTTGTCGCTGCTGATGTTGCCGCTGCTGCTGCCTTGATATGAGAGCCCTTCCTCGTGTGATCTGAGAGCTCTCCTTACCAATATGGGTGATTGTGATTCTTCTATATCTTCTCCGGGTGTGATCCAGTCTCAGATGAGTGACTCTCAGCGGCCTTATAGACACTCTAGCTCCTTGAAAATTACTGCGGTTCCCTTAGATGACACGAATTATCTTGAATGGTCCCGCACCGTCCAACATGTCATTCGTAGCCAGTAGATGTTTGGATATATTGATGGGACGATTAAGGAGCCCGTCAAGATTTATCCCTCCTGGAAGCGGTGGGATTCAGACAACTCTCTTGTTGTCTCCTGGCTCCTGCATTTGATGTCCTCTAAGGTATACCAGAGCTATATGTTGATGGACTCTGCATTCAAATTCTAGACCAGTGCTCGCAAAACGTACTCACAAATTGGCAGTTCCACCCAGGTATATGAGCTCACTCGCCGCATTTTGGAGTTGTGGCAAGAATCGATGACCATTTCATCATTCTTCTCAGAGTTCGAGCGCCTTTATCAAGATTTGGACTACTTTGCGCATTTCCCTCGTGCATGTACTGTTGGTGCTGTTTTGTTAAAGGGAAAGAAGGATCGCTTCTTTCTTCATGTCTTCTTAATGGACTTAAATATGGAGTTTGATTTGCTACGAACACATATTCTCCAGCGCTCTCCTCTTCCCTCTCTTCGGGAGGCATTCAGTATAGTTCTGGCTGATGAAGACCACCGCAAGTCCCTCAGTGTTATGGCTCCTTCTAATCGTTCCATCCTGACTAGTGTTGGTCATGGACATAGTACCACTCCTGGATCTTATGTGCCCACCTGTGATTACTGTGGTCGAAGGGGACACTCTCGGGAGACATGTTTCAAACTTCATCTACATCTGACACCTTCTAGATGTGGGCGTGGTCGTGGACCAAATCGCGGGGGCCATAGACAAAATGACTACCGTTCTCATGATGCTGCTTACACTACAAATGTCTATGATGAGTCCTAGTATTCCGCTTCTTCCTCTCTTACAACACAGGAATTGGATGCCTTTCGTCGCCCGCTTCACTCTCTGCCCGATCCTGTTACCGAAGGCTCTACTTCTCTTGCCACCATTGCTATGCCTAATGATCATACTGTCACCACCTCACCTTCTGAATGGGTGCTCGGCTCTAGTGCTACACACCACTTGACTGGATCTTCCTCATATTTTCTCTTATACTCCTTTGTCTGGTAAGGACAAAGTTATTTTCGCTAACGGTTCTTTGTCCTCTATTGCGGGCAAAGACAACATATCTTGTTCTCCATCCATTTCTCTTCCCTCTGTTCTCAATGTTCCCTCATTTCTCACAATTTACTCTTCACTAGCAATATTACAAAATCTCTTAACTGCTCAATAACGTTTTTTTTCTAATTCTTGTGTCTTTCAGGAACTGGGTACGAAGCGGAACATTGACAGTGGTATGAATCGTGATGGCTTGTACTAACTGGACACCCATCCTCTCTCTCAGGCCCCCTCCATTTCTACTATTACTGCAGATGATGTTCGCCGTTGACATTTGCGTCTAGGACATTCGTCCTCCGTTTATCTGCAAAAAATATTTCCCGTTTTTTACCTTTTCTTCAAAACTTTGCTTGTGATGTATGTGATATGTATAAACATGTGAGACATACTTCTTCACATCTTTCTTTCCCGAGTAACATTCATTTTGATGTTATACATTCTGATGATTGGGGGCCATCTCCCATTTTATCTTTATCTGATTTTCGATGATTTGTCGCTTTTATTGATTGCTTATCATGCACTACATGAGTTTATCTGTTGAAAAAGAAAAATGAAGTTTTTCCTTGCTTTCAAGTGTTTCATAAAATGATGCAAACCTAATTTAATGCCTCTATTAGTGTTCTCCGAAGTGACAATGGTGGGGAGTGGGGGGAGGGGGAGTATGATGATCGTGCTTGCCTAGATTGGGACCTCCACCGACTGGACGTGAAGAATGCGTTCCTCCACAGTGAGCTTTATGAGGAGGTGTACATGAAGTTCCCTCCTGGTTTTGTGAAGAAAGGAGCCGAAGGACTTGTATGCCGCCTAAGGAAATCCTTATATGGTCTGAAGCAATCACCTATGATCTGGTTCGAGAGATTTATCGATGCTATGCTCAATTTTGGGTACAAGCAAGCTCAGCCTGATCGTACAATGTTTATTCAAAGACATGAACATAGGGTTGTGGTTCTCATTGTCTACGTGGATGACATTGTGATTATTAAAATAACATAGAAGAGATTGCTAATCTTAAGACTCTCCTATCTACTGAATTTGAAGTAAAAGACTTGAAAATATTACGATACTTCATGAGTATCAAGGTGGTTAGTTCTGATCACGGTATCTTTATATTCCAGCTGAAGTATATATTGGATCTACTAAAGGAGACTGGTATGCTTGGTTGTGTTCCTGCGAACACCCCTATGAGGGGAAATCACAGGATTGAGGAAGATGGTGACGGTGTTCACACAGATGTATAATGTTATCAAAGATTGGTTGGAAAACTTATATATCCATCCCACACATGCCCCGACATTACATTTGCAGTCGGTTTCCTTAGCAGATATATGCATTCTCCCAGGATCAGACATCAAGAAGTTGCGTATCACGTACTGCGATATTTGAAGAAAGCATATGACCGTGGTCTCTTATTCTCCAAAAACAACATCTTAAAGATTGAAGTTTTTATTGATGCTGATTGGGCTGGATGCCGGGATGACAGAAAGTCCACAACATGGTACTACACCTTTATTGGTGGAAACCTGGTGACATAGCGTAGCATGAAGTAGAATGTTGTGGCTAGATCAAATGCAGATGTAGAATACGTGTCATGTCTCAAGGCCTATGTGAGAGGCTATGACTGCGTACCGTGTTACAAGATCTGGGTTTCTCTGAGACAATCCCTTTCTCCTGTTCTATTATAATAAGTCAGCTATTAGCATCGCTCATAACCCAGTCCAACATGACAGGACAGCATGTTGAGGGAGATCGACATTTTATCAAAGATTACTTGGATAAAAAGATAGTTGTTGCTCCTTTTGTTCTTTCCAAAGATCAACTGGCCGATGTGTTTACCAAAAGCTTGGGGGTGTGATGTGTTTACTGATGATATTTAAAAGCTTGCGATGATCGACATCTTCCGTTCGATTTGAGGGGGAGAGTTTTAATTTATATGTAGTTTATTCCAAGTCATCCGGGGTAGTTTGGTCTTTTTTTTTGTTTTTTACGTTTCCTCCTTACTCAGGTATATGTATGAGTAAAGCCTCTTCTGTTTTAATCTAATTATTCCTTTCTACTATATATGTGACTTTTAATATAATATTCTATGTTTATATTTGATATATAATTTTTTTAAAATAACTACATTGCAGGAATTTGTACCTAGAAGTTTGAAATGTATTTTATGATCTCCTCTTTTATTGACTTACTGAACTGTACTAGTGCAAGTTTGAGTTGTTCCTCTTGGCTTTCATTTTCCCAAAGGAAATTACGATTTGTGGTTGAAATAAATTCATTAATCACTACACAGGAAAAGTAATCATGTTCAATTCTGGCGAATTAACTCAAATGAAATTTACAATGCCTCTAAGGATGCTTATTACGAATACAAAGGTAGCGAGGAACACGAAAGCTTTAATTACTGGTGTTTCTGAAAGAGCCGTCCGCCATCCAAGTTCTATGTATACTGTTTTTACAGCAGTTGATTTTATTACCATAGAACTAGCAAATGCTATTGAAGCACCTGCTGCCGATGACATCTCTATCACAAGAAGGGAAGAAATGATAGAAGAACTCATGGAGATGAACCAAAGGTTACTTCAATGTATGGGAGTGAGCCACGCTTCAATTGAAAATGTGCTGCGAGTAACTGCCAAGTATAAGCTGATCTCAAAGTTGACCGACGCTGGTGGTGGAGGCTGTGTCCTAACTTTGCTACCAGCATGTATCCTCATAAATCTTTTCGGTATAATCACTTTATGCATTCTAAATTGAGTGATTTTTTTGGTTTGGCTTGATTTTTTTTCAAAGTATATTGCTTATTTGTCCATATTCTCTTATTAAAATAAGGAATAATTACAACAAACTACTATTCAACTTTGTATAATTACAAGGACCTCCCCTTTTCTTAAAATTACCACTTCCTTCTAAGTTTACATTGTTAATTTTGACAATGTAAACTTAGAGGGGATGATTTTATAATTTTAAAAGTTAGAGGGGAAGTCCCTATAATCTAGCAACATTAGAGATGAGGTTCCTGTCAATTACCCTGAAGTAATTATGTTGTTGGCTAATATAGTTCATGTAGTGTATTTCCTATGAGCCTAATTGGGCTCTTAATTATTTTCATATTTTCTTTAAAGAAAAGAAAAAAAATGTGTATTATCTGCCATAAACCTTGTGAAGCATGATGATCCTATCAAAAATTATGCATGCACCATAACAGGAATCTAATGAATACATGTGTAGGATGTGCGATTGTAATTTAACCACCATCTATTATGCATTGAGATTGATGCTCAATCCCAATACAAGAAGATTTTTCTAGTCCACTTTTCCGAACTTTATATCGCTAGCCTGTTAATGTAGCTTATGTTAAAAAAAAGAAAAAAAAAGAGATTCTGAGTTTTTCCCTTATGAATGCGGCACATGTTTAATTTTTTTTTGCACAAATCAGTTTAATGAGCCCCATACATATCCTTGTTTAAAATGACAGATCGAGACTTCTAACTTATCAAACATAGATGCTTTCATTTTCAATTTTCTTCATTCGATCAATTTAATGTAAAAATTTCACGGTAGACGATTTTATGATTTTATTTATATAATCAGGTTAGCAAAATCTTTTTTTTTTCACCACATCACTTTCATATGAATGTCAATTGTTCAGAATTTATTTAATTCTTAACCAAATGTCAGTACTGTCCAACAACATTATGGAAAAGTTTGTCGCGGATCTAGAATCGTGCGGATTCCAGTGTCTGAAAGTCGAAGTGGGCGGAAATGGCCTTGAAATTTATTTTGGTTGATGCTCTAAAGTTGTAGCAGTCTTGGAAGCAATTGACACACCAAATTTATGCACTTTTTTTTAACTTCCATTAGCCAATAAAATGATCATGTAAGAACTTTCTTATCTTCCTGCAGCTGTTATTTTAGCAGTTCGAAATAATATGTTTGTCTATTGAAAATAATCTTATGTTAATCACATTTTGGCCTTTTTGAATAAAATTCATCAAATCTAAATTATATTCTTCTATGTGGATGATTTTTCCACTATTTGATGACAATATGATGTGAATTTTTCATTTGATAAATCTCTCCATTTACACTTTGATTTATTACTTATAAATGTTGTGGAGTTTTATTTTATGACTCAAATGTTTAGAATCTATACTTTTAAAAAGTAGTGTAAGATCTTACATTCCTAAATTGGTCAAATATTTATTTGTTAATGTAACACCCCGAAACTCAAAAGAGCGACGGGAGGCGTTTCGAGCCAAATTTGGAATTTGGCAGGGGGTACACGGCCTGTGACACGGGCGTGTCACAGGGCGTGTCATGGTCGGGTCGACGATTTTGGGTCGACGATCGTCGAGCAGCGAACACGGCCTGTGACACGGGCGTGTCACAGGGCGTGTCGTGGTCGTTCGACGATCTGGCCAGCGTTCGATGATCTTGGGTCGACGATCGTCGAACAGCGAACCCAGCTGGTTGTCACGGGCGTGTCATGGCTGTTCGACGATCAGGCCAGCGATCTGGGATCGACGATCTGGAAGCATTCGACGATCGGGCCAGCGATCTGGGATCGACGATCTAACAGCGTTCGACGATCGGGCCAGCGATCTTGGATCGACGATCTGGCAGCGTTCGACGATCGGGCCAATGATCGTGGATCGACGATTTGGCAGCATTCGACGATCTTGGCTCGACGATCGTCGAGCGCGGGGCGGATTGTGGCGTGTTTGATACTGTCGACACGGAGTGTCGACACCGGGGTTTTTGGCGGGATCTTGACTAAATGTCGCGACACTGTTTTGCCGCGGACGTGTCCTGCTCCTGTTGGTGAACCGTGCGGTGTGTAGCCCCGTTTGTCCAGGTCAGTCCTGGATCGTTGCCGTGCATTCCTTTATGTGGGATCCGACAGCTGGTGGTTATCCCGATTGGGTTATGCCCGAGTGTAGGGTTTCAAAATCCTTATCTTCTGCCACTAGTTCTCTATCTAAGTTCTAGAGAGAAGGGAGAGCAAAGGAGGAATAAGAAATCTAGATCCCGTCTTTGGAGGAGCTTCGAAGCTCCAAATCGCGAGCCGACTTCGGATCTACGAAGGCAAGAAGATTGCGGTGCTTTTCATCCGCGTAGATTTCCATGTCGCCAAGGAAGAACGCTAGGGTAACGATTCTCTTATTGAGCATGTGAAGCTCTCCTTCTTTTGCATAGCAAGCCTGCTCCCGCGAGTTTGCGGTGAGTTGGAGGCATTCCTTCGGGTAGATATGTAAAGTCCCCGTTGTATAGAGTCCGTAATCGAGAACGGACATAAGCATGGTGTGTGAAGCCTATCCGGACATGTTGGTCTGAATCGGTGATGTTGCATTGCATAAATGCCGGAGAAGACTCCGTGCGAATGTTTGTTTTTCGGGTTTTCTACGAGGTAGATTGCAACAGGGAGCCTTGGGGATTAACTCCAAGATGTACCCGGAAAACTGGGCGAACACGTGGTTCTGCCAACATGATGGCCTGGGAGCCAACTTGAACATAACCGGGTTATGTGAAGTGTGTAACGGAAACAGGACTCGAGGGAAGTTTGACACGCGCATATGACATAAATTGTCATTGCGATGTGAGTACGGGTTAGGCGGAACCGTACCCGTTCTATGTCGTTTGGCGGGAGCCGTTAGCATAGATGAGGGTCTTCGGCGGTCTATGGCTTAAATTGACGTGACCCATGCCGGGAAGACAAAATACTCATAGTTTGGCCGTCAAAGTGGCGGTGGTGAGACGGAAATGTCTATGGCTTAAATTGACGTGACATTGGCCGGTTCACCGAGAATGTGCCCTGAGTGCACGGGGTGTGTGACCGTACGTGCCTACGCCTGTGATGTAGTGACATTACTATACTGCTTGGTTATACTAATAAAGTGCAGGGAAGGAGCATCGCCGCCCCGGATTTGGGGGTACGATCGTTATAATTTGGTCAGCATTGCTGACCGTTGCTTTCGTTTGCCACCGTGCGGTGGATTGTGCTTGCAGGTGCTGCTGTACCGAGCGGTCAATAGCGGGCTAAAGCCCAGGTTGCTGTGCCGGCCCTCGAAGGCCTAAATTTTGGATGTTTTTTTTATTCATGTATGGCCGGCCTGCGTGCCGAAGTTTGGAAAACATGTAATTTTGAGGAAACTATTGTAAGGCCCTAAGACCAGTACTTGTGTATTTGTACTTCATTTCTATGGGTTTGTTTAGTGGACATTCATGCTATTTTGCTGAGTTCTTTTAATTGCAACTATTAAAACTGTTTCCGCTAGAATGACTCTGTGTAGGACGTTGGAATGGTTGGATGGTTTCCATTGAGTAACCTTCCGGTCTGTCTGTGGTATATGGCGTCGGGCCCCGGCCGGACCTACTGCTATATGCTATGTGACGGATATGGGGTGTTACAGTTAAAGCATAACAATATTGAGTAATTTACTTTTTTGAGACTCTAACAGGTGAATATTAAATCATAAATGACTGAGACTATTGGAGAAGAATGGCTCAAGAGGGGAAGCCACGGGGAGAGGGAGGATATAAGAGGAAGAATCTTGAAGAAGCTGAAGGGCGAGAGAGAGAGAAACACTAAGGCTACGTTTGGCATGACGTTTTTGCTCCAGTGAGTTTGGACAAAAATGCTGCCGTCATAACAACGGTTATGACCGCCACTAAGAAAAAAAAGGGCAATGTTAATAACACCTCTGAAGTCTCTATTAGTAGCCAGTTCTATTATTTTGGCCTTTTTGGGGTGCTATTAGCCAATAGTGGGGTGCTATTAATATTGCCCCCCAAAAAACTAGTTTTGAAGATACTAGGGGATGAAGTCTTTTAGGTGAGGTCGAGCGTTCACGAACGATGGTTCATAACCACCGCGTTCACGACCGCTGCTGCGCCAAATGAAGCGTAAACAAAAAAACAAAATTCATATATAGCTCGCCCTAGAGTAGCCAACAAAGTTTTGTAGCAGACAAATTCAGATTTGTCCCAAAATCCTGAATTTGAATTTGAATTCGCTTCAAATAGATCAAATAGACTTTGATCCATAGGTCGACATGAAATTCTTATATAATATAGATATTATTATTATTTACACCATTCACAAATCTTGGCAACAAAGGCAATATTATTCGGATTCGAATGCCACTCAAATTCGAAAAAAATACAAATTCTCACGAATCGATTGCCGAATTATTCACGAATCATTTGGTTTGCGAACAACCCTAGTCCAGTTACACTTGCTCTATCTTTTATTCTTTCTCTTAGAACTGCAACATTTTCAAAATTTTCTGTTCTCAAAATATGCATTGCTCTATAGTTTCTAACACACACCTGCAGTAAATTCTTAAGCTTCATGCAAAGTATAACATGAGAACTGCAAAGAAATTATTGTTGTTATCCAACCAGAATGGTAATGTTTTACCGCAGTGTTGCGAATAACTGTAATATTTCACTCTAGAAAACAGCCGCTTCATTGTATAACTCATTATTCGTCGTGATCAAAAGTACCCAAGCAGACGGTTATTCGCAGACCAGAGGTGAACTTGGGCGAGCAGAGACGAGTTTGTGCGAGTATGAGCGAGTATCTCGCGAGTTTGGGGGAGTAGACCCTTGGAACTCGCTGGTAGTAGCTGGATACTCGCCTATACCCCCCATGATCTCTCTATAAATAGCCCCCCAGAGGTACTAGAAATGGACTTTTAGAGGAGGTTGAGGTCCCCCCAAGTGGATACTCGCCTAGTCCATGTCTGCCTAGTACCTTGCCCAGCCTTTTGGTTGCGGAGGGGAAGTTTCTCCCAAACTTCCGGGTATGTGATGAGACCTCCCTGCTGGAGCACTTGGGGTGTGCTTATAGATAATTTCCCCTTTCTCGTGCTAACCATTTAAATTGTGATGTCGGACCGTAGGATCAGTAACTTTAGACTGTCTTGATCCGAGTTTTAGAGTAGAGAACTTTCCCGACTTCAACACTTTAAATTTCTCTTGTTTTTTTTTCCTTTTCATTAATTTTGCTTCTCTTACTGTGAATAATTATTTTGTTCAATCTCTATCAGTGCTGTACAAACCAGAATGACTTTCTATTATATTGACTTCACAAATGAGCAGGTAAAGGTAATTCATATAAAAACGTTACATGGGAAGTTGTTATATTCATGCATTATCCACTATTGTTTGAAAAGCTAATTATTTGACGAACTATTTTATTTGTGCAGATGTTCTGATGTCATTCCAATAGTTCCTTTTTGAAACTCCAAAGCTTTATTTGGTAGAGCGGTTGCGGTTATAAAAGGAGTTGTTGTAAATGCAGGTTTGTAAATGAAGTTGTTGGAAATTGGTTGTTGGAAATGAAGATGTGTTTGGATAATCTACGTTTACAGAACAGTTTAGAACAGATAATCATTTGGCGAAACAGTGGTTGCGTTTACGTAATTTTTAAAATAAATTGTTGAAAATAATATTAATTTTTTATTTTTATTAATTAATTTTATTATTTATAATTATGTTTTCAATTATATATATATCTTTATTATATAAATGAATATAGCTATCTTGGAGCACACCAAACTTTTCATTTTGGCCGTTCGATCTAATTTAATCAATGAATATCGGCCATCCGATTTAGAAAATCAGGCACGCCATCAGCAGAAAGCTGCAGCCTATCAAAAATTTGATTTTAAAAAAATCTGATTTTCAAAAAGCATCGGCAAAGTCTATCCTCCATTTATTTCTATCCTATCAATTCTATTCTCCCTTTATTTCAAAAATCTGATTTTAAAGTCAGCCTATCAAATCGACCCACCTCCCCAAAATTCTCTGCTGCAAGCAACCAACATCGGCGCAGTCTCCTCCTGAGGCGCGTGATATCTCATTCGGCGCAAAACCACCTCCTCACGACATCTCCTTCCCAAAAATCCTCCTCCAACGTAGATGGAATCCAACTGCTTCCCTCCCGTTCTGCTCAGAATGGCTCAAAGGGAAGGAGAGCAAGCACGCCTCTTCTCCGGTGAGTTTCAGTCCTCTTCGACCTAACACCCTTCTTCAGCATGTGCATCGGTAGTAGCTATATCTCCACCATTGCTAGCATTTCGCAGTGGCTGAAACCCGACTCCCCTCCACTCCCACTCGGATTTCCTGCTAGGGTTTCATAAGAATATTCTCTCAGGTGCACCGACAGAGCATCTACCGTTGATTTCGAGAGAGACAAGTAACATCTTTACCATTCTCGATCCCCCTTCGCATTTCGTAGTCGCGCATCTTCTTTCATTCCCATTTTTTCTTGCCCCTGACATGGGTTAGCAGATTGCTCCTTGCTCCATCCGGGCTTCCTACAGTTTGTGGTGCCGGAGATTTCACTTCCTCGATGGTGGTGTCACAGATATTTCTCCTTCCCGACGCCGACAAGTGTTCTCATATGGGCTTTCTCCAGTCTGCTTCAAGAGAAGGTAAGGTTATACGTTTGATATTGTTCTGATATTTAAAGCTCTATTTGGCCAATATTTGGGGTTCCTGATAAATCAATTTCCCATCCAAATTGTAATAATTATTCGGATTTGCCTATGAGTAAAAATATGGTTCCTACAGTCCTCTTCATAAATATTTGAGTATATAATTTCTGATTTTGGGCTTGCTCATGACGATGAAATAGGGTTCTTACAGTTCTCTTGATTTGTTGTGTTTGTGTGCGTTCATGTGATATAAAGAATAGTGTGTATCCTCCACTAATCACTCATGGCATTGTCTGTCCTTATCCTAGAGAAAGGGAGTAGTCGAGCGAGAAATGAAGCAGCGGAAGGTATGTAGATGGATTTGTTTCTGTTTGAGCCACTTCAGCAATCTTCGGTATGTAGAGGAAGCCAGAAAATATGGCAAAGATGAAGATGATGGTAAAGAGCTATCGTGCAAATAAGAATCCAAAATTTGTGAAAGGATGTAAATGACCTTCTAATTGGAATAGACATGAATTAAAAAAACTTCTAATTTTTATTGTCTACTTACTGAAAGATCTTCATTCCCGGAGTCTCACTACAGCCGATCGATCGAACCTCTACATGCAGTTCTTTTCTACGTTCCCACCCTCTATTGTAAGTTGTGTTAGATTTAACTATTGTGTCGATTTAACTGAGAAATCAACTTCTTCCCTCATCCACATATTGCTCCCCACTCAATAAATAACTTATGCTTATTAATTGTAACTGTGTATTATTTCTTAACTTTTATTATTTGTCAAAAAACTGTAATTTTCACAGTATGCACGAGGAAATTAAAACATAGAGAATGTGCAATAAAGCACTTACTAATTTTATTTGCAATTGCTTTTTAATTCTGAATGTTTTAAAACATACTCATTAATGACTCATACTCCCATGTATGAAGTAATACTGCCATATTAAAACACCCCCATCAGTGAGCTCTAGCATTTATCAATGCATTTTTTATGTATGCACGGGGAAATTAAAGTATGGGAATCTTTGAAATCAATGAAAGCCTAATTGTTTTTTTAATGTGTTGAATTTACAACTAGAGCTCATCAAAGCCTAATTTTTTATTCAATGCAGGCTTTGGTTTATGAATAAAGATGATGATTTGATCCAATATTTTTACTCTCTTCCAAAGCTTCTTAGAAATAGTTTGATTTAGATTTTTTTACAGATTTTAGAAAATCTTTGAAAAAAATTTCAAAGGCCTGCACCGTTTCACTCGCATAGTATCAAAGGCCCGTTCTGTTGCATTCGCGAAGGGCCAGAGGCACGTGCCATTTCACTCGCATAGGACCGGAGGCCCTTGCCATTTCACTCGCATAGGCCCTGTGTCGTTTCACTGAGAAGATAGGGCCGGTTCCCAACAGATATCTTCACATCAAAACAAATATATTTATTGTTTTGATTTTTTTTTTGTTCCGTATTATTTTGATTATAAATGTTATTAGCTGAAATGTTTTAAACTTTTCCTTGCTCCTGTTTTAATTCCAATGTGCAGACGACTTCTCATTTGTTTTGATTTCTACAAATTGCTCCTGCTTATAGAGATTTCATCTGTTAGACTTCACGCTATTGTTGTGACTATATCATGACATCTACTCATTCAGTTTGCTTTCAGTCATACCAATTGATGGCTCCTGTTTATAGAGATTTCATTTTTCATATCAAAAAATTAATTTTTTCTGTTAGATTTGATCACTTTATTAGCATTATTCATTTTTTACCAGTAGTTAGCTTAAATTATCGCCGCCCCCAAACATTATCGCTGTCTGCGAACAATGACGACGCCCACGAACAATGTCGTCGCCCACGAACAATATCGCCGTCCATGACAAATGTCGTCGCCCACGACAAATGTCGCCGCCCACGACCATTGTCGCCGCAAACGACAAATGTTGCCGCCCACGATCAATGTCTTTGTTTTGCGGATGCGGCCGCAACACCGCGTCGAGAATTACACACCCAACGAATGTCGCCCCCCCCCCCCCCCCCCGAACAATGTCGTCACCCCCGAACATTGTCGCCGCCTCCGAACAAAGTCGCTTGGTTGCGGGCGAAGCCCGCAGCGACGCATCGAGAACGGGCGAAGCCCGTTCGAAGATGCTAGTGTATATATATATATATATTACTGTTTATTAAAAATACTGTTTAACTTTAAACTATAGAAATGTTTTTTTTTTGTAAATTTTAAATTATTTTTGTAAGAAAATTCTCTCCTCCACCCTGCGCCACCATTCCGTCCCCCTCCCTCTATCATGCTTCCGCATGACTCCACCATTGGCGGCATGTCGGAGCATCTCCGGGATACCCCCGACAGCCTAAGGGAGGAGTCGGCGGAGGCGGAGGTTGGAGCTAGAGCTTGGCGGGGCACGGAAATGAGCCTGTCGGGCACGCCGGGGCTGGAACGAGCTCGTCGGGGCTGGAAACGAGCTCGTAGGGGCTCACTGGGGCTGGAAACGAGATCGCCGGGGCACGGAGCACAGGATACGGAGCTTCTTCTCCATGTCTTCGCCTTCGATTTTGCTCTGCTGCTTCTGTCGGAACTAAAAACGCGTTCGACTGGATGTTCTGGGCAGCAGCTGCAAAAGGCGGAATTTCTAAAAGGAGTGAAACGCCAGATTTTCGAGCAAGATGCGGAAAAACAAACAAATTTTACCACGCGAGTTTCGTTTGGTGCAAACAGAATGGACTAAAACGCTAAAACAAGTGAGTCCTAAATTTGATCTCAAATTCATTTCTATATGATTCAATCATGTTCACAGGTCCTGAAATTAGAACATGAGATTAATTTTCATTGAACTTGAATCTCATCTCCCGTTCTAATTCCGAAGCTCCAATGCCGTCCAATTGAACTGGCCCTTACAGAGTGTGGTTTCTTTTTCTTTTTATTCCTAATTTAATAGCTTTTCCAATTCCAAAGCTCCAATGTCATCCAAACGAACTGGCCATTACAGAGTGATTGTTTTCTCAGTTTTATTTCTTATTTAATAGCTTTTCCAATTCCTAAGCTCCAATGCCGTCCAACCGAATTGGCCATTAGGGAGTGTGATTACTTTCTCTATTTTATTCCTTATGTAATAGCTTTTTCAATTCTGAAGCTCCAATGCCGTCCAACTGAAGTGGCCCTAAACTCTAAGCCCAAAATTCTTAGGGAGTATCAAGTATGATTACTTTTTCTATTTTATTTGTTATTTAATATCTTATCAAGTTTCTCACAAGCAGAAATTTGGTCCTCGACTCGGATCTAAAACGTGGTCCAGACCAATGAAATCTTGTGTTTTGTGGGGTCTGTGGTGTACATACAGTAAATCTGTGCACTGTGGGCTCACTAATTTCTCTGTTTCTCATTGGCACTCCGCCCTCGCGAGGCGGCACCTGCGGGAAGAGAAGTCAGAAATGAAGCGACGAGTCAGGCGGGGTGCACGCATACCTCAGGAGCGACCTCGGTGGCGGCCGCCGAGCTGGAGCCCGGGAAGTCACTTGCCGGGGACCGCCTGATGATTTTCCCCCTTGCTGGCCTGAAGAGGGGGCCGGGTGACCCACGCGCCAGCCACGGGGCGGCCTCTAGGGCCTCCACTCTATTCTTTTGGCTCGCGTCCGCCAGTCGGGCTCGCACATCTTCACTGACAGGCATCACGCAGCTACAGTTCACTGAGAAGAGTAAAAGGGGATTGAGTTTTCCCGGAGGGTTTGATGACATATTTATAGCGTGGAAGTGGGACCCACCAAAAGATTCATTGACAGCGCAGCAAAAGACTCATCGAACATGTGGGTTGGATGATTTTTTCCGAGCTTGGTCAAGCTCAAAAAGAACAGGGATTGTGTACAACCCCGTGTTCGCCAAGTGGGTCCCCAGCCCTCTCGAGAGGACCAAGGCGCCCCGCCCGCGCCAGAACAGCATACGGGCAAACTCAGAATGGCTAGCTCGCTCTCGCCAAAGCCAAGCGGGCGAGCTGCGCGAGGCAGCGCGTCCATCCCGCACTCGCCTTGAGTTCGTCGAGTAGAGGTTGAGCTCGGCACTCGTCGAGCAGAGGTTTGGCGAGCTCCTCTTGAGTTTCTGTAGCGATAGCCTCAGACCGGCCAGCTCGCTCCCCTATAGGCGACCTGGACACCAGCCCGCTCCAGAGCAAGCACCGGTGGGCTGCGGCGGCCTGGCTCGTGCTCGCCCGAGGAGAGGAGGCGAGATGCGGGAGCTAGGCCGCACCCGCCTCCAGGGGGTAGAGCATAGTGGTGAGCTGACCTCCAGATCCTTGGGACCCGCCCAGTGGGCCCAGGGGGGAAAATTACATGGATGCCCTTCCCAAAGGTGCGAATAGCTTGTTAGAACAGCGGAGTTACGCTGTTGGCAGACCAAATTGGGCTGCACATAACTGTTCAAAACAGCGGAGGTTGGCTATTTGCATGCCGTTCTCAGAGATTTATAAATAGGACTTAAGGGGCACTTCGGAAAGCAGGTTTTCCTTGCCGCCCAGTCTTCTAGAGCTTTCTGAGGTTGCCTTAGCTCAGCCTTTTGCTAATGAGGGGGAACCGCTCTAAGATCTTCCTGGAGTGTGGTGGGACCTCCCGTCTAGCCCTTGGGTCGAGTTTCTTTTGTCGTTTGGCTTACAGGAGAGAAGTAAGTGTGCGAACACCCCTTCCCCAAGGGTGAACTCCACGGGTGACCGAATTTTAGGTTCCAACAAGGTAGTCTGACCTCTTTCCTTGCTCTTTCTCTGGCAATAGAGTATGACACCACTTCAGTAGGTTGCACAACATCATGATCCTCTGAATCGGACGAATATTCAAGATCGTCAGCTTTGTCATTTCCTTCCAGCTCCATCTCTAGTGGTGTGACTGGGGTCTTCTCCACTTCTTTGGAATGGGACTGAGACTTCTTAAGCATAGAGGCCTCATCGAAGATGACGTCGCGCTTCACCTCTACCTTCTTAGTTTCAGGGTTCTAGAGCTTGAATCCCTTCGTGCCGGCTTTTCGGCCCAGATAAATGAATCATCTGGACTTAGCATCAAGCTTTGTTCGTTTTGAGTCCTGCACTAGGGTGTACACAAGACAACCAAAGATGTGCATATCAGAGTAGTCAACCGACTTACCTAACCAAACTTCATATGGTGACTTCAGATCCAGTGACATCGATGGAGACCGATTTACTAGACAGCATGCTGTATTGATTGCTTTGGCCCATAAATACTTAGGTAGGCCAGCAAATAGACACATACACCTAGCTCTCTCAAGAAGCGTCCTATTCATTCTTTCTGTGATGTCGTTTTGTTGCGGTGTGCCGGGAATAGTGAGATGACGAGTGATGCCATCCTGATTGCAGTATGCCTGGAACTCCGCTGAGGTGTATTCACCATGATTGTCAAATCCAAGGTATTTCACTCTCTTCCCGGTCTGCTTCTCCACTTTCGTCTTCCAAATTTTGTACTTCTCGAAGACTTCAGATTTATGCTTCAGAAAGTAAATCCAGACCTTCCTTGAGAAGTTGTCGATGCAGGTCACGAAGTATCTGACGACGCCAAGCGAAGGCTCTGGGGCAGGCCCCCAAACACCTCAGTGTATATACTCCAATACCTGCTTACTCCGCTTTGTTGATGTTACGAACTTCACCTTGCACTGCTTCCCGAGAACGCAAGTCTCGCAGAAGTTTATGTTAGAACAGAAAATAACAGACCGAAAATTGGAGTAATGTAAACTTTTATTATCCAAAAAGGTATCAAATACAATGGTATGAACTCCCTTTTATAGAATGGAGGAGATGAGAGAGATTACAAATAAGCAATGTTGGACTAAAAATTTACAAGAATGTGCGGCTATACAAATAGGCAAACCGGACAAGTCGTGCGGTTAGTCAAGCCGCCTAACCGCCCGACAACAAACAAGAGGAGATAACAAGGCCACATAGAACAATCCGCCACAGTAGACCGCTAGCCTGCCCGGTCTCCAAGACGTCTGAGACAAGCCTCCAGACCGCTGGGACACCAAACAGCAACAACCCGGCAGACAGGTCGGCATGGATAAACCGTCAGGCCGCGCGGTCTCCGAATAGCAACAGACCGTCCGACCTCCATACTGCAACACTCCCCCTCAAGCTGGAGCATAGATATCAATCATGCCCAGCTTGTCGCAAATGTGGAAAAAGGAAGCGGAGACTGGCTTGGTGAAGATGTCAGCCAACTCGTAGTCTGAGGTGACGAATGAAGTACAAATCTGTTTCTTCAAGATCTCCTCCCGAATAAAATGACAGACGACTTCTATGTGTTTCGTTCTCTCATGAAAGACCGGATTTTTGGAGATGTATATCACGACCTTATTGTCACAGAACATAGGAAGAGGATAGTTGTAGACCTCTCCTAAATTAAGCATGAGAGCCCGTAATCATTTCAGCTCACACGTGGTCGACGCCATACTGCGATATTCCGCCTCTGCACTAGACCTGGAGACCACAGACTGTTTCTTGCTTTTCCAACTCACAACATTGTCTCTTATAAACGTGCAAAAACCTGATGTCGACTTGCGGTCCCCTTTGTCATCAGTATAGCTTGAATCAGAGTACGCTTCAATCCTTAGGTGACCATTCTTCTGAAAGAGGAGACCTTTCCCTGGTGCTGCTTTAATGTACTCCAATATCCTCAACGCAGATTGAAGATGACACTCCCTAGGAGCTTGCATAAACTGGCTCATCTTGCCAACAACATAAGAGATGTCGGGTCTGGTTACCGTGAGATAAATGAGTTTGCCCACCAGACGTTGGTACCTCGTAATATCGGATAGAAGAGGCGAGTCATCTATCCAAGTTTTGTCTTCTCTAGTAGTCATAGGAAAACGGGCAGGTTTAGCACCTGTCAATCCTGCCTCCTTTAAAAGATCAGGGGCATACTTCTTTTGGGAAAGAACCATGGAGTTGGGCTTCCTAGTTATTTCAATGCCCAGAAAGTATTTTGGGGAGCCCATATCCTTTGTAACTAGATGTTGACGGAGGTGTTTCTTTGTCAACGTTACCCCCTCTTGGTCATCGCCAGTAAGAAGAATGTCATCAACATAAACCGCAAGAACAACCAGACTAGAGGCAGTTTTCCGAACAAATAGGGAGTGATCGGCTGAGCTCCTTCTAAAACCAATTGCCGCAACAATGCTGCTAAACTTGTCAAACCAAGCATGGGGACTCTGCTTGAGGGCACAGATAGCCTTCTTAAGCTGGCATACTCGTGTCTCCCCCTGAGCAACATACCTAGGAGTTTGCTCCATGTAAACATCTTCCTGTAGATCACCATAGAGGAAAGCATTCTTAACATCCAGCTGGGAAATGAGCCAATCTCGGTTGACAGCAACAGAGAGAAGGACCCGAATAGTGCTAAGGCGAGCAACAGGAGAGAAGGTGTCGAAGTAATCAACACTATAGGTCTGAGTGAATCCTTTAGCCACCAGACGGGCCTTGTAGCAATCCACACTGCCATCGGGGAGGAATTTCACCACAAAAACCCAGCGACAACCAACAACATCTGTGCCAATAGGAGGAGGAACTAGGGTCCAGGTACCCCGTTCAGTGAGAGTAGCGATCTCTTCATCCATGACAGCCTTCCAATGCGGAAGGGTAAGAGCTTCCTGATAGGAACGGGGGGTAGAAGTTGAAGAGATAGCCAGAGCAAAGTCCCTGCGAGCAGGCGTCAGACGATCATAGGAAACAACTACAGCAAGAGGATGCTGGGTACAAGCCCAAACCCCTTTGCGAAGGGCAATGGGGAGGTCCAGGTCAGCAGGTGACCCAGTATCCGGAGCATCCGTGGTGGAGAAAGCTGGCCCGAGAGGAGAGAGCGACGACATCGAAGAGGAGCAAGGTGGAGGAGAAGGAGCGTGGATAGATAGTGGAGAGAGTGGAGATGGTGGAGATGGGAGAGGTGGCAGAACATCAGTAGGAGTAGAGGGAATGGTGGAGTTGGTGAGATAAGGAGGATTAGCAGGAGTAGAGGAAGAAGCAGAAGAGACGTAAGAGGCATTTTCGAAGAAGGTGACATCCGCAGAGATAAATTATTTGCGGGTAACGGGGTCAAAGAAACAATAATCTTTATGAGTGGTAGAGTACCCCAGAAAGATACATTTGGTGGACTGGGGGGAGAGTTTGTCGCGGGTGGTAGAGGGAGTATGCACAAAGGCTGTGCAGCCAAAAATACGTAGAGGAAGGGGAAAGGGTTCTGTGCCCGGATAGATAATGGAGAAAGGAGTTTGACCATGGAGAACGGTGGAGGGAATGCGATTGATGAGATAGCAAGCAATGAGAACAGCATAGCCCCAGTAGGAGCGAGGGACATGCATTTGCGTTAGCAGAGTGCGAGCGATGTCAAGGAGGTGACGGTTTTTGCGTTCCGCCACTCCATTTTGTTGGGAGGTGTAAACGCAACTGGTTTGATGAATAATCCCATGTTGCATACAAAAAGAGGAAAAAAACTTGACTAAGATATTTTTTGGCATTATCCGAGCGTAAGATTTTTATGGAGACATCAAACTGTGTTTGAATTGAATTGTAAAAGGATGTCCATACATCAAAAAGTTCAGAACATTCTTGTAAGAGATAGACCCATGTACAACGAGAAAAGTGATCAATGAAAGTAACAAAGTAAGAACTACCCCAACCAACGGTAAGGGTAGGAGCAGGACCCCAGATGTCGGAGTGAACAAGATAAAACAGACGGGAAGAGCCACGATCTTAATTTGGCGGAAAGGAGGAGCGGTGATGCTTGCCAAGTTGACATGCGTCACAATTAAGAGGAGGATGATGCGAAGGGAGGTGGGGCAGAAGTTGGCTAAGAAGGCGGGGAGGAGCATGACCAAGGCGAAGATGCCATTGGAGAAGATCTGTAGAGGAGGAGGAGAAGGCGAATAGAGCAGTGACGTTGTCGAGGAAGTAGAGGCCGCCGCTCTCAGTCCCAGTAGCAAGCGTCCGTTGGGAGTCCGGATCCTGAAAAGAATAGGAGGTAGGAGTGGATGTGACGGAGCACTGTAGTTGCTTGCATAAAGAGGTAACCGATAATAAATTGCAAGGAAACTTGGGCACATAAAGGATATCTGCAAGGTAGAGAGATGGAGTGACTTGAAACCTACCCGTCCAATTGACCGGGGAGGGAGAGCCATCCGCAACTATGACCGGGGGTAACCGATCATGTGTTTCTAGATCAGAGAAACATTGACGATTGCCTGTCATATGATTTGTAGAACCAGAGTCGATCAACCATCTTCCGCGAGTAATAGCGTGGGCACTACCAGAGGAGGTGACCACCGAGACGGACAGCTCGAAGGAGGTGGAATCCATTGAAGAGAGACGGCAAGAGAACCGCAAGCCGCGGCGACTACAACAAGTCGCAAGTCGGGCGAACAGAAGCAGGACGAGCGGCTAGGAAGGCCGCAACGGACAGAGAACAGATCTACAGCGGTCGCGGTGACAACACACCAGCGGCAAGGAAGGCGACCAAGAAGTAGAGCAAAGCAGGGAAGGAAGTCGAACGGCTTGAGTGAAGGCCGTGCGGGCAGGAGAGGAACAAGTCGCACGACAAAATAGTAGGCCGTGGCGACTAGCAAGCAGGAGCGGCTAGAACGAAATAGGTCTCAACGATGTAGGAATAGGCGAGGAAACAAGGTCGTGGTGACTACAAAATAGGTTAGCGGCGACTAAGAACAGGTCGTGGCGACCTAAAGAACGGGTCGCGACAACAAAGAAGATAAGAGGATAGGGAAGGGAAGCACTAAGACGCGCGAACAGGGCAGCAATTAAAAGAAATTGTACCTAATCACCTAGAGGGGGGGTGAATAAGTGACCTTAATCTTTTTAAACTTTTAGGCAGATATAATCACAGATTTCACAGAACATAAAACAACAACCATAGAATCATACACACACAGAGTACACACAGTTTTATAGTGGTTCCCCAAGGTCTGGGTACATCCACTTTCCCCCTTCGCCTATCTAGTAGTGTACTAGATTCGGCCAAACTCCTCCACTATTCCTCAGATCCTCAGATCTTACACTCAGAACCCCAAACAGGTTCCTACAGCTCAGGCTCAAGGCCCTACCACTCAGTCTTCACAAAGACCTACACTCAGCCTTCAACAAGGCCTACACTCAGCCCTCAACAAGGCCTATACTCAGAGAAATGGATCTCCTACACTCAGGCACACAGGCCCTACCACTCAGCCTTTATAATTTCAGGATTACAACTCAGATCCCTAAGGATCCTACAAGAAATTAAAATTACAAAGTATAAACCTACAACTCAGAATAAGAGAGAAGAGTTGATAGGTTTCTTGATAAGTTCTTGGATCAACTTTACTGAGATCAACCTCCTTTGGCTTTCTTCAAAGCGTCTTGAATTTAGAACACAATAGGGTTGAGTCTCTATGCAACTGATCTACAATCACTGCTAACTTAAGAATCAGAATTCAATCTGAAACTTTCTTCACAGCCTGGTTCCAAAGCTGTCTTCTTGGAAGGAGCTCTCTCTCTCCAACTACTTAGATCTTCACTTGAATTGATTCTTCAATGAATTGCTTGATCATCATCTTCTACTGACAGAATAAGCCTTTATATAGGCTTTCTTCATGGTGACCGGCTGATCCGGTTTCTAACAGCTTTCTGACAGCTCTGATAGTTGCAGTAGACCGGCTGGAATGTCAGCTGTCAAGTCATCCAATTACTTCTTGAATTTTCTGTAACTATCTAAAAGTGTCGAGACAGTCAGTCTTTAAGTGTCGACACTTATAGACTAAGTGTCGACACAAGTAGACTAAGTGTCGACACTAGCCTTCATGGTGTCGACATAACTCCTTATGTTGTAGAATCTGCTTCTCGACACTGCTTCTTCAACATGTGTCGACACTGATATTGTGTGTTGACACAACTCTTTGTTCTTTAGTACTTAGTTGAATTCTTATAAGTGTCGACACAACTCCTTTGTTTCGACACATCTTCTTGTGTTGATACTCGCTGAGTGTCGACATATTTTCTTAGTGTCGACACTTGCCTTCTGTGTTGATACTTGCTGAGTGTCGACACATTTTCTTAGTGTCGACACTTGTACTTAGACTTCTTTGAAATTTGCTGAGTGTCGACACAGCCTCCTAGTGTCGACACTTTCTTCATGTGTTGAGACTTTTGCTGTGTGTCGACACTGATCCTTTGTGTCGACACATTCTTCATGTGTTGAGACTTTGGCTGAGTGTCGACATATCTCATTTATGTCGACACTTGTACTTAGAATTTGTTGAACTTTTGCTGAGTGTCGACACAGCCTCCAAGTGTCGACACTTTCTGATGTCGACAAAGTTCCTCTGGGTGTCGACACTGCTTCTAAGTGTCGACACTGCTTCTCTGGACATTTCTTCATTGAGTGTCGACACAGCCTGTATGTGTCGACACTTTCCTTCTGGTGTCGACTCTGCATCCCTAGTGTCGACACAATTACTCCAAGTGTCGACACTACTTCTCTGGGTGTCGACACAAGTCTTCTTAAGTGTCGACACTTTTCTTCAGGGTGTCGACACATGGACTTAGAAACTTTTCAGCTTTCCCTGCAAATACTTAACCTGCACAACTAAACTCAAAACACATCAAATATATTTTGATGTATATCATTGAGTAGGGTGAGGCTTCTTCAAATCAGGTACATTTATTCCAATGTACCCAATAATCTCCCCCTATTTGGAGAAGTCATAACCCTTAATCAATGATATACACCATACATAACAAATTTACAGTATGATGTAAAACAGGATTATATAACAGGGTAAGTACATAAACATGTATAAACAAAATATGTATACACAAATTTCTCAGAACAATAATGTAATAAATTTAACACACATCACATAGTTCTAAGAACTTCAACATATTCATTATCCAAAAGTTTACAGAAAGTTTTTAATACAAGTGATTACACATAGTAAACTTAAGAAAAATTCTATCCTATTGCTGCTCAGGCTCCTTGATCACAATGCCCTTTCCTGATTGTATCTTTGCTTGGACTGGGGCTTCAGCATCTTCAGCAGCAGCAGGCCTCTTTCCTTTAAGATCCTTCTTTTTCAAATCTTCAGCTTTGATCTTCTGCCTTTCAAAGTAATGATAAGGCTTTGGAAAGTACTTGCTAGGCTCCTGGGCAGTAGGAGGTAGCTTTCCCATCTTAGCCTTTCTTCTATATTGCATAATGGCCTTTTGCCTACTCTCATGCTTCCTCCACTCCAGTTCAGAATACCACTTGTTTCTATCCTGGATATTATCCTTGGCAGCTTTCCAAGCAGTCAAAATGATATTCCTGGAGGTGGGGCTCCATTTTTCAAAGTCAGGCCTCAATTCTGCTTTCTCCATGAATATCTTCTTAGACAATTGTGCTTCTTGTTCTTTTAGCAAAGCTTCTTGCTCTTTCAGTATAACCTCTGGCACTGGCTGAACTACTTTCTCAAGGATGACATTTTGCATTCCCTCAGGAGGGCTATACATTGTCTATATATCTTGATGTATCATATCAAAGTCTGGTGGAGGGTATATTACTTGAGCAACTTCAGCTTGCTCCCCTCTAAGATATGCAGGATTAATTCCAGACTCTGCAACATTGTCATCATCATACAATGGAGGATATCCAAGGGTGGCTCTGATGGAATTTGAAATCCACTTTGCATGATCAGAGCCTGCTTTGACTAACACCCTCTCCCCCTTTATGACTTCTCTTTCAATGTGATCCCTCAGATCATCCTTATGAAATCTTATGTGTGCATTCAGATAATTTACTCCATCTTTATAGAAGGGTTTTAATCTTTGAAGCTTGTCAGTAATTGCCTTCTGAGAGTCTTCAATAGCAGTTTTAACAGCAGTGAGGCTCTCTTGCAATTTTTTGTCAAATTCAGCCTTAGCAGTAGCACTTGATATAGTCTGACCAGTAGCTATATTCTTCATTTCTATGACTATTGCATTGTGTGAAGCAGTGAGATTATCATTCATTCTCAGCTTGTTCTCCAGGACATAGCCTTGCTTCACTGCAATATCATCCACTTGAGCTTTGATCTTCTCCTGATGAGTGGCCAGATAGACTACTGCATTTCCACCCTTATGAAAACAGTCAGTCATCTCTTTCTTATTCAGATTCATTTCAAATCTGATTGACTTGATGTTTTGGGGCAGATCAAATTGCAATGACTTATGCCCCTCATCTATGTACTTTTCCAGAGCTTGTCTTTGCTCATCCAGCTTAATCTGCATTGCCACCATCAATGAAGTGTAGTCAGTAGATAGGGCAGACTGTGGTGCAGGCTGTGGTGCAATTGTTTGTAAAGCCTTTTTGTAAGTCTGGCTTCTTATTTTGAAGACTTGGAACTTTCTCTTCTTGGCTCTTGCAGCCTCTTCATCCTCTGATGCAGATGTGCTATCAATGTTCACTCTGTCCTTAGGACTTGGAGGTAACTCCTTCTCAGTCCTTGGTGGTTGCTCAGCTTCCTTTTGCTTCTCAGTCTCTTTGCCTGCAGTTTCCTCTATATTCTCCACTTGCTCCCCCTCAATAATTACCTTCTCCCCCTCAGAAGCAGCTTTTTCCACTTCAATGTCAGTTTGAAGAAGGTCAGGGAACAGTTCTTCCAAAGTAAATTCCTGTTGAGGATGAGGTGGAGAATCTCTTATATCATCAACAACTTAATCAGCAACAGATGTGTCCTCCATGATAACATCTTGGGGTTGACTAGGAATCTGAGGTTGCTGATTAACATTAGACAATCTGTTAGTCATATCTTCATTTTCAATTGAGAAATCTAATTGGTTGATTTCAGTTATTACCTCAAGTATGGTCTGAGTAGCTTGTTCACTCTCTAGTGGAGTTGGCTCTTCCACAAGTAGAGGCACCCCCTGGATGGAATCCAGGTTAATTGGGCTAGCTTGTGGTAGCTCCCCCTGCCTTGGTGCATCTTCTTGTCTAGCAGGTGACTGGTCAGCATTTCCCGTGTCTTCTTCATCAGGAGTGAACACTACATGCTCTTCAGAGCTGCTTGATGATACTTGAGCCACAGGGGCTGTCTTTTTCTTCTTCTTCTTCAAGGGTGTTTCCTTCTCAGGAGTTGGCATTTCCTTGGTCAAGACTCTATCCCACCTAGAGAAGATTCTCAAATCCATTCTCCTCATGTGGTTAATCTTAGTTCCAGCTGCTTGACTCATCACCTCTGGTATACTACCAGCTAGGTAAAGACTTAGAATTCTACCCATATTGGGTTTCTTCAGGCTCTCTTTAATCTTATCAAACAATACTGCAGACCAATCAGTATTAAGTTGGAATATTAACCTTGTCATTAGACTGAACATATAAGCTGAAATCCTGTCATGTCCTCCAGACTTGCACAGGATAACCTTGCCAACAATCTCAGATAAGAATTTGCCTTGCATGTTCATTCCTTTTCTGTTGAATACAGATCCTATCTTTAGGTTGGAGTCCAGTCCACACCATGTTAGTGCTTCTCTAGTCTTAGAAGCAGAAACATCTTCTTCTTCCTTTGTCCTTGGTAGTTGTAGTACCTTTCTCAGACTCTTAGGAGAGACCTTCACCTTTGACCCATGAACTCTGGACTTTATCTTGAGTCCTGATTCATCTATTGTTTCTCCATCAGAAATTCCAGGACCTCCTTCTTCCATATCTTGATCGGTTCTGAAACAAGAAATTCTAACCATGTCTCTTCTATTAGGGTTATCACGCCTTTGATCTCTGCTTCCGCGTCATCAAAAGCTTGCCGCACGAGTTCATATCCTTCATTCACATTCTCTTCTAGCTTGGGCGCCATTAGGGTTTGAAGAAATTTGAATCTAGAGAAGAGAGATGTTGACACACAAGTTTGGTCTCGAAACTTTGGTGAGCGTGTCGACAGACAATGGCAAAAACCTATTTATACCTTTCTAGAATCGAAGATGAAAGGGCGCATCAAAATACTTAAATTGTGTCGACACTGTTGATAAGTGTCGACACAGACTTATAATGTCTCGACAACAATGTGTCAACACAAGTATAGTCGACAGAATATATGTGTCGACACTTGTTTATGTGTCGACACCGCTTTGCTCGACACTTAGTTGAGACTTTACTAGACTAATTCTGAGTAAATCCTAAGTGTCGACACCACCTTGGATGTGTCGACACCTACTATTTATGTGTCGCCACTAATTCTCTTAAGTGTCGACACTGACTGTCTAGATGTGTCGACATCCATTTCTCTGAAATGTCAACACCACTTTTCTGTGTCGACATAGACAACTCTGTGTGTCGACATCATTTTACTTAGCCAATTTTTGAAAACTTATTCTATGTTTATCATACCTAATTCAATTTTGAACCTATTGAATTTGGTTTCATCTAAGGGCTTAGTATACATGTCAGCTAGTTGATTATCTGTATTAATATACTCTAGGGAAATATCTCCTTTTTCCACATGTTCTCTTAGAAAATGGTATTTGATTTCTATATGCTTAGTCCTACTATGGGAGACAGGATTGTTTGCAATAGAAATAACACTAGTAGAATCACAAAATAGAGGTGTTCTACTTACTTGTATACCATAGTCTTCTAGCTGATGTTGAATCCACAGAAGTTGAGCACAGCAACTTCCTGCAGCAACATACTCTGATTCTGCTGTGGAGATAGCCACAATTGTTTGCTTCTTGCTACTCCATGATATCAGTCTTCCACCTAGGAATTGACAGGTACCAGTTGTACTTTTCCTATCTTCCTTGCAGCCTGCAAAATCTGCATCTGAATAACCTGTCAGTTCAAAGTCTCCATTCCTAGGGTACCAAAGGCCTAGATAAGGAGTGCCCTTAAGATATCTCAGTATTCTTTTGACTGCTGTCAAATGAGATTCTTTAGGGCAAGCTTGGTACCTAGCACAGACACATATAGCATACATGATATCTGATCTATTAGCAGTCAAATACAATAGGGAGCCAACTATCCCTCTATACAAAGTCTCATCTACAGGTTTCCCTGCATCATCTTTGCTAAGAGACATACTTGACCCCATAGGAGTTTTCATGGTATTGGATGATTCCATACCATACTTCCTTATCAACTCTAGGGTGAACTTAGACTGGCATATGGATAAACCATTCTCAGTCTGTCTAACTTGGAGACCCAAGAAGAACTTAAGTTCCCCCATACTGCTCATTTCAAATTGTCCTTGCATTAGTTTTGCAAACTTTTTGCAAAGACTACTTTCAGTAGACCCAAATATGATGTCATCTACATATATTTTGACTAGTATGATCTTGCCTCTAGATATCCTAAGGAATAGAGTCTTGTCTATTTTCCCCTTGTGAATTTATTCTTAATGAGGAAACTAGACAGGGTTTCATACCAAGCCCTAGGGGCTTGTTTTAACCCATACAAAGCCTTCCTAAGTCTCTAAACATAATTAGATTTAGTTGAATCAACAAAACCTGATGGCTGTTCCACATAGACTTCTTCCTTCAGATTTCCATTCATAAAAGCTGACTTAACATCCATTTGGTATACTTTAAACCCTTGATAGGTTGCATAGGCCAAGAACATCCTTATTGCCTCCAGTCTAGCTACTTAGCAAAGGTCTGATCAAAGTCAATACCTTCTTCCTGCCTATATCCTTTTGCAACCAGTCTTGCTTTGTTTTTTATAATAACTCCATGTTCATCCATCTTGTTCCTGAAAATCCACTTAGTTCCAATTATGTTGTGGTCTTTTGGTTTAGGAACAAGCTCCCAGACTTTGCATCTTTTGAACTGGTTCAGCTCCTTTTGCATTGCCTCAATCCAATGAGGGTCTAGGATGGCTTCTTCAAATTTCTTTGGCTCAACTTGGGATAGAAAACTGGAGTAGAGCACTGAACTTAGATTTCTGCTCCTTGTTTGTACCCCTTATCTGAGATCACCAATAATTTGATTGGCTGGATGATCTTTTAGATGTCTATTAGCTGGAGGTAGCCTATCTTCAGGTTGAACTCCTTCCGCTTCTTCAACTTGCTGCACCCCTTGGTCTTCTTCTGCATCAGGTGTATCTAGTACTCCCCCTGGACAACAGCCACTATCATCTACTTGCTGACTTGCAGTAGATCCTTCTTCAATAGTAAGCTTGTCCATCTTCTTAGTCACACCTGTGGAGCTGCAAATACTTCTAGACAATTTATTGTTAATGAGTCTAGCTTCATCAAATACTACATGTACTGACTCTTCTACAACTTGAGTAGTTAAGTTGTAGACCCTATAAACCTTACTGTTATTGCTGTACCCAACAAAGATCCCCTCTTGGGATTTGGCAGCAAACTTGGTTAAGTAAGACTTACCATTGTTAAGTATATAGCATTTACAACCAAAGATCCTGAAATAGGATATGTTTGGTTTTCTGTCTTTCACAATCTCATAGGGGGTCTTATTGTGACTTTTGGTGATAGTAGCCCTATTAATTACATGGCATGCAGTGTTTATTGCCTCAGCCCAGAAATATTCTGGGAGAGATGTGTCACTTAATAGTGTTCTACCAGCCTCTATCAAGGTTCTATTTTTCCTTTCAGCAATGCCATTTTGCTGAGGTGTTCTTGGTGAAGAAAATTCCTGAAATATCCCAAATTCTTCACATAGCTTTGTCATACTGTCAGACTGGAATTCAGTACCATGGTCACTTCTTATTTTGACCACTGTACTGTCTAACTCATTCTGAATTTGTTTGACAAAACTATAAAAGATACTAGGAGTTTCAGATTTCTGTCTAAGGAAGAACACCCATAAAAACCTTGAGTAGTCATCTACAACTACAAATGTGTAGACCTTCCTACCTAGGCTATGAACTGGCATAGGACCAAAAAGATCCTAATGCAAGAGGTATAGGCACCTCACAGCATCTTTGTTCTCAATGCTATTAAAGGTGGATCTAGTCTGCTTGCCCTTTTGACAAGCTGAGCATATCCCATCTTTAATACACTTAACCTGAGGACCATTCCTCACTAACTCTTTGTTAAAGAGTTGTTCAATTGTCTTGTAGTTAAGATGGGCTAGCCTCTTGTACCATTTGACATAATCAGAGACTTTCTCATCAGCTACAAGACACACAGGTGAAACATTGTTCTCACACTAAATGTCTAGACAATAGACATTTCTCTTCCTATAACCAATCAGAATGATCTCTTGATCATTTGATCTCCTGATATGACAACCATATTTGACAAATAAGATGTCATATCCTAAATCACTCAGCTGACTTATACTAATGAGGTTGTGATTCAAACCTTTAACATAAGCCACTTGAGTAATTGTCATAAGGTTGCTAGAAATGTTACCAAAACCTTTGATGATTCCTTTTTCAGAACCACCAAAGGTGACTTTAGGAACATCCTTGATTGGTGTGTAGTCCTTTAGCAATACCCTAGTTCCAGTCATGTGCCTGGAACATCCACTGTCCAAGTACCATATTGGGGCATGGCCAGTTGTACTCACCTGTAAAATAGATTAGTTAACCTTAGAACCCAAAGAATTCTTGGGTCACTGGTGCTGGTTAGTTTGCCTCTTAACAAAACTACCTGTAGCTTTTCTAGCAGGCAGATTGCTACTCACTTTGGCACTTGAATTGTGCCAACAGTCTATGGCAAAGTGGTCTACCTTGCCACAACACCAGCACTCAAATCTGTTGTACCTTTGCTTAGGTACAACCCTAGCTGTTTTATCTACAGCAGGCTTGTTGAGTACTAGGGCTTTGCCCTTAGACTTGGACTTTACAGTCCTAGCAGGTTTTGTAAACCCTAATCCAGTTTTGCCCTTTTGATGTACAAATTCATCTATCAAAGGTAGAACATACTTTGGTTTAGAAAACCTTGCAACTATGTCTCTCTCTTTCTGAAGACTAATCTCCAGATTTCTGAATTGATCATTTTTAAATGTTATAGTCCCCATCTGAATAACAGTTATGTTCTTCAGCTTAGCTATTTCATTTAGTTTTTGATCAATCAACTTATCAAAATCTGTTGCAGCCACTTTGAGATTAGCAATCTCCTTAGCCTGACTCTTGGTCAAGGATTTGCTTTTCTTCAAAGCTTGCAACACTACTCTATATTCATCAATTAATTGATGAATGTCTCCTTCAGATTCAGATGCACACTCATCACTTGATGATGATGTATCTGAATTTGACTCAGTACTAGAAATTGAATCAGCAGAACAATTTAGTACCTGACTAGGTCCAGGCTGCTCCTCGATTTTGTCTCCTTCTAATAAGGCCATCAGTCCCTAGCACTGATTGTCCTCTTGCTCATATATTGAGTTCATTAATTGGATGAACTCATCTTCTTCTTCTTCAGCAAACAGTCCAATGTAAGCTTCAGCTTCTGAATCAGTTTCTGAAGAAGACATATCTGACAGACTTTTGTCCTTCTTAGCAACAAAGGACCTTTCCTTTTTGCCCTTTATCTGAGTATTCTTCTTATCAGTTGACTCTTTCCTTTTCTCTGGAGAGTCAGCAACAACATGTCCTTGTTTATTACAACAATAATAGACTATTTTTGAAGATGTAGTTCTACTTGACTTGGGCTTTCTCCTGTCATTCTTTGATGACTTCTGTGAAGTGGATGGCTTAGACCTCCACTGTTTCTTCTTTAGGAACTTCTGAAAATGTCTTGTGAAAGCTGCAAAGTCCTCATCACTCTCACTGCTTTTAGAATTCTTACTGTCTGACTCATCTATCTCAGTCTCAGCAACTTTTGGAGGTGGAGATGGAGACTTACTTTTATATTTCTTGGTGGCTTCTGTCTTGAATGCGACAGCTCTTTCTCTATGCTCAATTCTTGTAGTCTTCTATTCCTCCTTCCTAACCATTAGCTGCATTTCATAGGATAACAGCTTTCCAAACAATGTTGGAGGAGGAATATCTTCTAACTTGGCCATTTCCCTTATGGAACAAATCTTAGTATCCCAGTCTTTAGTTAGGGATCTCAAGAACTTATCATTCAGCTCATAATTGCTGAATTCTCTTCCATAAGACATCAACTCATTGACAATCCTATAGAATTTCTTGTAGCACTCAGTTATACTATCAGACCTGTCTTGTCTACAACTTTCATACTCCTGATTTAGTAAAGACTTTCTGTCCTGTCTAACTTCTTCAGAGCCCTCCATGTATACTATCAGTGTGTCCCACATTTCCTTTGATGTTTTACAGTGAATCAAATTCTGGAATGTGGCATCATCTATTGCACTCATAATGATATTCTGGGCCCTCTTGTCCATAGTGGCCAGAATAATCTCATCTTTAGTCATCTCTGAAAAGTCCTTAGGAGTTCTCTGATTTGCATCCAGGACTGATACTTTCATAGGCACATATGACCCTTCTTTGACTGAGATATAGATTCTAAGGTCAGAGGCTTCCATAAATAGTCTAACCCTTTCTTTCCAGATGCCAAAAATCTCCTTTCTACAGATTGACAACTTCATGGATCCAAGTTCTTTGTGATTCTCTGTTGAAGCCATTTTCTTGATTTTCTTGATTCTGCACTTGATTATACTGAATCTGCCAACAGGATCTTTTACTCAGACAGTTATGTCTTTTTTGAGAAACCTCGCTTTGATACCACTTGAAAGAAATTGTACCTAATCACCTAAAGGGGGGTGAATAGGTGACCTAAATCTTTTTAAACTTTTAGGCAGATATAATCACAGATTTCACAGAACATAAAACAGCAACCACATAATCATACACACACAGAGTACACACAGTTTTATAGTGGTTCCCCAAGGTCTGGGTACATTCACTTTCCCCGTTCGCCTATCTAGTAGTGTACTAGATTCAGCCAAACTCCTCCACTATTCCTCAGATCCTCAGATCTTACACTCAGAACCCCAAACAGGTTCCTACAGCTCAGGCTCAAAGCCCTACCACTCAGTCTTCACAAAGACCTACACTCAGCCTTCAACAAGGCCTACACTCAGCCCTCAACAAGGCCTACACTCAAAGAAATGGATCTCCTACACTCAGGCACACAGGCCTTACCACTCAGCCTTTATAATTTCAGGCTTACAACTCAGATCCCTAAGGATCCTACAAGAAATTAAAATTACAAAGTATAAACCTACAACTCAGAATAAGAGAGAAGAGTTGACAGGTTTCTTGATGAGTTCTTGGATAAACTTTACTGAGATCAAACTCCCTTGGCTTTCTTTAAAGCTTCTTGAATTTAGAACACAATAGGGTTGAGTCTCTATGCAGCTGATCTTCAATCACTGCTAACTTAAGAATCAGAATTCGATCTGAAACTTTCTTCACAGCCTGGTTTCACAGCTGTCTTCTTGGAAGGAGCTCTATCTCTCCAAATACTTAGATCTTCACTTGAATTGATTCTTCAATGAATTGCTTGATCATCATCTTCTGTTGACAGAATAAGCCTTTATATAGGCTTCTTCATGGTGACCGGCTGATCCGGTTTCTAACAGCTTTCTGACAGCTCTTACAGTTGCAGTAGACCAGCTGGAATGGCAGCTGTCAAGTCATCCAGTTACTTCTTGAATTTTCTGTAACTGTCTGAAAGTGTCGAGACAATCAGTCTTTAAGTGTCGACACTTATAGACTAAGTGTCGACACAAGTAGACTAAGTGTCGACACTAGCCTTCATGGTGTCGACACAACTCCTTGTGTTGTAGAATCTGCTTCTCGACACTGCTCCTTCAACATGTGTCGACACTGATATTGTGTGTCGACACAACTCCTTGTTCTTTAGTACTTAGTTGAATTCTTGTAAGTGTCGACACAACTCCTTTGTGTCGACACATCTTCTTGTGTTGATACTCGCTGAGTGTCGACATATTTTCTTAGTGTCGACACTTGCATTCTGTGTTGATACTTGCTGAGTGTCGATACATTTTCTTAGTGTCGACACTTATACTTAGACTTCTTTGAAATTTGCTGAGTGTCGACACAACCTCTTAGTGTCGAAACTTTCTTCATGTGTTGAGACTTTTGCTGTGTGTCGACACTGATCCTTTGTGTCGACACATTCTTCATGTGTTGAGACTTTGGCTGAGTGTCGACATATCAACTTTGTGTCGACACTTGTACTTAGAATTTGTTGAACTTTTGTTGAGTGTCGACACAGCCTCTAAGTGTCGACACTTTCTGATGTCGACAAAGTTCCTCTGGGTGTCGACACTGCTTCTAAGTGTCGACACTGCTTCTCTGGACATTTCTTCATTGAGTGTCGACACAGCCTGTATGTGTCGACACTTTCCTTCTGGTGTCGACTCTGCATCCCTGGTGTCGACACAATTACTCCAAGTGTCGACACTGCTTCTCTGGGTGTCGACACAAGTCTTCTTAAGTGTTGACACTTTTCTTCTGGGTGTCGACACATGGACTTAGAAACTTTTCAGCTTTCCCTTCAAATACTTAACCTGCACAACTAAACTCAAAACACATCAAATACATTTTGATGTATATCATTGAGTAGGGTGAGGCTTCTTCAAATCAGGTAAATTTATTCCAATGTACCCAACGACAATTAGACGAGGTAACAAACCGCGAAGACAGGTCGCGAAAAGCAGAAACAAGCCGGGAGAACAGATCGTGGGAAGCAACAAGCCGTGCGAATAGGGCAACGGGCAAAAGAGTAATCAAGCCGCGAAAACAGGTCGCGGAATGAAGAAACAAGTCGCGAGATCAGAGAGAGTGCACACAATTAGGAGGAAAGGATCGAGTGTTCTGATATCAAGTTAGAACAAAAAATAACAGACCGAAAATTGGAGTAATGTAAACTTTTATTATCCAAAAAAGTATCAAATACAATGGTATGACCTCCCTTTTATAGAATGGAGGAGATGAGAGAGATTGCAAATAAGCAATGTGGGACTAAAAATTTACAAGAATGTGCGGCTATACAAATAGGCAAATCGAACAAGTCATGCGGTTAGTCAAGCAGCCTAACCGCCCGACAACAAACAAGAGGAGATAACAAGGCCACAGAGAACAATCCGCCACAGTAGACCGCTAGACTGCCCGGTCTCCAAGACGTCTGAGACAAGCCGCCAGACCGCTGGGACACCAAACAGCAACAGCCCGGCAGACAGGCCAGCATGGATAAACCGTCAGGCCGCGCGGTCTCCGAACAACAACAGACCGCCCGGCCTCCATACTGCAACAGTCTAACTTGCACGTCTTGACACCTTTTAGTATGCCCTTCTTGTGAAGCTCCAATAGTCCTCTCTCGCTCATGTGGCCAAGCCTGGCATGCCACAGCAGAGACGTGTCCTCATCTGACGTCACAACAATTGCTGCATCACCGGCAATTGTGGTGTCGATCATGTAGAGAGTACCAGAGCGCTCTCCTTTCATAACCACCAGAGCGCCTCTCTTGACCTTCAGATATTCGCCTTCACCGATGTAAGAGTATCCGGCCACATCCAGAGTACCGCGGGAAATGAGACTCTTCCTCAGATCAGGCACGTACCTTACATCCGTAAGGGTTTGATTGTTCCGTCGAACATTTTTATTCAGATGCTGCCGATCTCGTGCGTCTTGCATTCTGAGTCATTTCCCATCAAAACACGACTGTCGTCACATTGCCTGAAGCTAGTAAACCATTCTATGTTCGAGCACATGTGATACGAGCATCCCTTATCCATGATCCTAGTGTCGATGGAGTTGATGGTAGATTGAACATGGGGTACGTCAACATCGCTCTCTGGGTCTGAAGCCACGGCCGCCTGCTGTGGTGCCCGATTCTTCTCTTTCGCCTTTATCTTTGTACAGTTGTTTTTACAGTGCCCTTCTTATTTGCAGTAGTGACACTGGTTCTTCTTGTCCCTAGACTTGGACATAGGTCAATTGACCTTCTTCCCTCTGTCTCTCAATCTCCCTCTGACCGATTCTTTGTTCTTTACAAACAAACCATCGCTGGTGCTAGGGCCAGATTTGTTCCGCATTTCATTTGAGAGCAACGTCGTCATCACCTCCTCCATCTTAAGAGTGTCCTTTCCGTAGAGGATGGTGGTGACCAAATGGTCATAGGACTTTGGTAGAGATGTTAGTAATAAAAGAGCCTGGTTTTCTTCTTCGACATTCACGTCCATGCTCCGCAGCAGCGAGATGAGTTTGTTGAACGCATTCATGTGCTCCAGCAACTGATTGCTTTCAGACATCCTCAGACTGTACAATTGTCTCTTCACGTAGAGCTTATTCGCGAGAGACTTAGACATGTACAGTTCCACCAATCTCTTCCATAGGTCTTCTGTAGTCTCAGCGTCGACTACGTTATACATGACCTCATCGCCTAGACTTAACTGAATCGTGTTGATGGCCTTCAGATCCAGCTCTTCCCATTCATCATCCTTCTTTACGGACTTCTCCTTGTCGAGGAGCGCCTTGTGGAGACCTTGCTGAACGAGAACCACCTTGATCCGCTTTTGCCATAACCCGAAGTCGATTTTGCCATCATACTTCAAAATCTCGAATTTTGCTGCCATTGTTTTGCTTGCAGAGCTACTGGGCAATCTGAATAATGTTCACAGACCAGATCTGAGAAGATGGGGAGCAGACCGATATCGTCACCTACCGTTGACCCATATCTAAAACCGGAACGTCCGGACGATCACCCCCGCGGAACCTCCCTCTGATACCAATTGTTGTGCAATCAGACTGAGTACCGCGGTAGCACAACAGAGTATTAATCGAGCAAAACAATCAGCAAAATATAAACAGAGCGAGATTTCAAGTACACACAGACGACAAATAAAATTTATGTGGTTCAGAGAGAAGCTCCTACGTCTACGGGAAGAGCGTGCCGGAAAAGATCCACTATAAAATGAGGAGTTACAGATTACAACAGAGACCATAAAGGTCGAGCAATGAAGAGAAAATAAATTCTCAGAAACTGAAATGATATCGCCGGGCGATAATGCTATCGTCGGGCGATAGCGCCACTGTTCTCTGTTAGGAATAACGCCTACCAACTCTCCCAAAATCCCAGAGTGTTAGGAAGGGCGCTACCAATTCCTTTATATTATTTTAGTAGGACCGGTCAAACTATTCGCATGGCTCCCTCGCACTTAAACCATGCCCGGAACTCCCATGTACTCATGCCCGGAGCCAACCCGACTCCCTTGCACTGAACCGTACCATGGAGTTTCTCTGCACCCATGCCAGGAGCCAACCCGGGTGCGCCCGAGAGACACCCCATCTAACACCTGGATGGCGGGTCACACCCAACAAACTCCCCCTAGAACGCCATCCAGGAGGATCGAACTCATGACCTCCAACTGGCTCTGATACCACTGTTAGGAATGACGTCTACCAACTCTCCCAAAACCCCGGAGTGTTAGGAATGGCGCTACCAATTCCTTTATATTATTTTAGCTGGACTGGTCAAATCGTTCGCATGGCTCCCTCGCACTTAAACCTTGCCCGGAACTCCCATGTACTCATGCCCGGAGCCAACCCGACTCCCTTGCACTGAGCCGGACCATGGAGTTTCTCTGCACCCATGCCTGAAGCCAACCCGGGTGTGCCCGGGCGGCACCCCATCCAACACCTGCATGGCGGGCCACACCCAACACCCGAAATCGTGCGAGCTGCTCTGACTTGACGGTCCATCGAATGGAGGAGGGGGGTTCGATTCTTCTTGATTGAGAAGATGCAGTTATATATATATAATAATAATTATTATTATTATTATTATAATAGAAAATATAGAGGAGGGGAAATTCTGGTTCGTTAAAAGAAAGAATAAGTCATTCAACGAACTCAATTCTTTATATAATAATAATACTAACTATAATAATTAATAATACTAACATAAATGATTCCACTGTTCATTGGTGGAATGATAAATAAAATTCTTTTATAATAATAATAATAATAATAATAATAATATAAATATTATATTATTACAAAGGGCTAAACACATATCGATTCTAACGAAATTTGCATCGAAGGTAAACACTGGTGTTGCAAATCCAACGGCGAGATCAAAATCAAAATCTGACGAGTCATTCTCGAGGTATAATTTTCCAAAGTTTTATGACGAATTTTTGAAAATTCACCGAGACTCTAATATTGCTCGGATCGTAACGAAACTTGACGGGCATTTTTTAAAAATTAATTAACTTAATTTTCTATCGTAAACTTTTCCAATTCCGATAAGATTACCGAATTTTGGTCGACATGACCAAACAGACGCGAAAACGACGGTCGTTAACTCCCCATTAATGTAACGCCCTTACGTCATTATGTCGTCATCAAGGAGATTAAAATAATTGCCGGAAAATCAGGGGCGTTACAGTCACCCCCCCCCCCCCAAAAAAAAAATTTCATTTTGAAACTTGATACGCAAATTGAATCCGAAATAGAAGGAAATAATCAAATGTTATCAGATGGAAACACTTACCAATGAAACTAGGAGAAAAGGTGAGGATGCGACTCTCTCATAGCCGATTCCAAATCCCAAGTCGCGCTCTCGACATCTTGGTTTCGCCAAAGAACCTTGACCATGAGAATCATCTTCCTCCGCAACACCCGATCCTGAGTCTTGAGAATACGAACGGGCTCTTCGACATAGGAAAGATTAGACTGCAACTGCGGCACCGAGTCAAGTACATGACGATCACTAAGAACACACTTTCACAACTGGCTCACATGAAACACATCGTGAACACCAGAGAAAGTAGCAGGCAAATCCAGTCAATAAGTTGACACTTTGATGCACTCAATAATTTGGAAAGGTCCCACATCCTGGGATCCAACTTGTGGTTCATTCCAAACCTCTTAACACCAGACATTTGAAAAAACTTCAGAAAAACCATGTCCCCAACAGCGAACTCCAGATCAACCATTCGTCGATTTGCATACTTCTCATAACGCTTCTGAGCCACACGAAGTTTTCACGAATATGTGTTACAGAAATACTCATTTTTTCCAAGGCTTCCAGACCCAACAACGGTCTCTCACCAACCTCAGCCCAAAACAAGGGAGTTCTGCAATGCCTCCCATACAAAGCCTCAAAGGGGGAAATTTGTGAACTCTCTTGATAACTGTTACTATAGGCAAATTCCATCAGTCTAAGACGTTTGTCTCATGCTCCAACATGGTCCAAAATATAACACTTGATTATATCGTCCAAAATTTAATTAACTCTTTCCGTTTGACCATTGGTCTGCGGATGGTAAGTGGTTGAATACCTAAGGTCAGTGCTCAACACTTCTTGCAGACTTTGCCAGAAACGTGACATAAATCTGGAGTCTCGATCTGACACAATACTTACCGGCACTCTATGCAATCTGATGACTTCATCCAAATACAATTCCGCTATCTTTTCCATGGAATAGCCAATCGTGAAGGGCACGAGTGAGCGCACTTTGTCAATATATCAACTATGACCCACACTGAATCGATAATAAAATCCATAAAAATGTTCTCCCACTTCCAACTTGGAATATCCAACAATGTTAACTTACTATCAGACCTTCTATGATCGGTCTTAACACGCTGGCAAATATAACACTCAGATATAAATCTTGCATTGTCATTCTTCATACCTGGCCATCAGACAATCTGCTTTAGATCTCGATAAAGTTTTGTGGAACCAGGATGGTAGGCAACATTAGAACCGTTCGGTTCACTACATATCTTTGCTCGGATGTCCTCAACAGCTGGAATACAATATCTATTGCGGTACTTCAAGGTACACACATCATCAATCAAAAAGTCTGGTAATTCTCCATTTTCAGTTCTACTCCCGATATGCTTTAAATTAGGATCATCCTTCTGTTGGAGCCTTGTAAGCGTAATCCATGAAATCTCTGTCACTTCCAAGATACTCAGCAAGTCGCTACTCTCAATAGTTATGTTCATTAATAAGATATCATCCACTAAAGATTGCACAGAAAAATTAAAGACTTGCGTGGTCCTTCTACTAAAGGCGTCGGCTACCACGTCTTCTTTGCTCGTTTCCCGCCGCCACCCTCGTTAAGGGGCGGCCTCCCTTCTCCCAAAAACGTGCAGCTGTACGGCCACCCATTTCCTGCCGCCTCCCCCATTGAGTGGCGGCTTCCTCTTCACTGAGGCCGGACAAGTTTCTAAGACACAAGAATCGGGTCAGGCAAAGTGGGTCGCTCCTACTTCTAAGCTTCAAGAGAAGACTCCAAAGCACAACAAGTTCATCCCCCGCAGCACAAGAAGAAGTTCATGGCTCTGTGAGAGGTAGCATGTCACCCTCCGAGCGCAGCTCTCTCTCTCCCCAACCTGTAATAAGAGGCGGTCTGTCACCCTCATATTCTTCAAAGCAGTCTTGTACATCAACTAACAACTAATGGAAGATTGGTCGGCACAGCTCCGATCATGTGATTTTCCACCCCTTTTCGGGGTTTTCCACGTCAGCTTTCCCTCTTTCTGTGTCATTTTGCGCGCTTGACCGCTCCCGGGCTAAGACAGATCAATTTAGTCCAGTGTACCGGAGCCTCGAGCGGTCCGCAACAGATTGTAAGATTTAAGAATAACCATTTAAGATTTATTAATAATAAATAAACCTATATATTAGGTTCGGATCGGTTCTCGGGTACTTGACCGTCGGATCCAAAAATCGATCGAACCAAACCACCAGTTCTATTTTTTAGGAACCATATTCGAATTGACTGGATTAGAATCCGACCAAGACTACCCGTTTCGGTTCGATTTCGATCCAATTTTTGATTCTTCTCGTACTTTTGCACACCCCTCACTCGTATTTGATACAATTCAGTCTCAATCCATTTATTTTTTTTTCTATTTCCACAATGTTCATTCAAATGCCTTGAATCCACTAATGAATTTTGTAATTCTTTTCATTGCACTTTAAGACTCAGTTTGTTTGCTTGCTTTCTCCACTGCATTATTGAAAAGATGTAATGATTTTCTTCTTCTTTGAATGGTAATCCCTCATTTTCTTTTACTTTATTTTGTGACATTATATTAGTGTGCGTACGTTGTTGAAACCAAAAACTTGGTTTCCTGTGGAGTTCACCCTTGTGGAAGGGGTGCTCGCACACCTACTTCTCTCCTGCAAGCCAAACGACAAAAGAGATGGTAATTGACCCAAGGGCTCGGCGTGAAGGTCCCACCACACACTCGGAAGATCTTAGAGCGCTTCCCCTCTTTATCCAAAAGGCCGAGCTAAGGCTACCTCAGAGAGCGCAAGAAAATCTGAATGCAAGTAAGCGTGCGTTCTGAGGTGCCCCTTGGGTCTTATTTATAGTTTTCTGAAGACGGCCTGCAAATAGCCAACCGCCACTGTTTTGAATAGCTATGTGCAACCCAACTTGGTCTGCTAACAACATAACACCGATGTTCTAACAATCTATTTGCACCCATGACAAGGGCATCCAGGTAATTTTGCCTCTGGGCCCCACTGGGTAGGTCCCAAGGATCTGGAGGTCAGCTCGCCACTACTCTCTACCCCCACGAGGTGGGTACGACCTGGCTCCCGCAGCTCGCCTTCTCTCTTTGGGCGAGCGCGAGCCAGGTGTTAGAAACGAACAAAAACAAACCGGAAGTGGTTAACAAAAACTTTATTATCTGAAAAAGGTATCTATTACAAAGGTATGACCTCCCTTATATAGAATGGAGGAGAGATGAGAGAATACAAATAAGAGATATGAGAATAAAAATTTACAGGACTAAGCGGACTAATATAAAACAATTCGCACAGGCCGTGCGGTTAGACAGAATGGCTAACCACCCGGCTACCACCAGGAAGAGAGAGATAGATCACCATAGGAGACCGCTAGACCGCCCGGTCTCCAAGTCTCTAGAGGCAAGCCGCTAGACCGCTCGGACTCCAGACAGCAACAACACAACAACCAAATCTCTGAGGGGAAATCCCCAGACCGCGCGGTCTTCAACCCGCCAAGACAGACCGCCAGACCGCCCGGTCACCAACTTCAACACTCCCCCTCAAGCTGGAGCATATATATCGATCATGCCCAGCTTGTCATAAATAAGAAGAAATGAGGCGGAGACTGGCTTGGTGAAGATGTCAGCCAGCTCTTTATCAGAAGTGACGAAGGGAGTGCAAATTTGTTCCTTCAGAATCTCCTCACGAATAAAATGACAGTCAACCTCAATGTGCTTGGTTCTTTCATGGAAGACCGGATTTTTGGAGATGTATATGGCAGCCTTGTTATCACAGAACATAGCTAGAGGATGGTTGTACACCTCTCCTAAATCCAGCAGGAGAGCCCGTATCCACTTTAACTCACAAGTGGTCGATGCCATACTACGATACTCTGCTTCAACACTAGATCTGGAAACAACCGACTGCTTCTTGCTCTTCCAGCTTACCAGATTTCCCCCAACAAAGGTGCAAAAACCCGAGGTTGACTTGCGATCCGCTTTGTCATCAGCGTAACTCGCATCTGAGTATGCTTCAACCCTCAGATGACCATTCTTCTGAAAGAGTAATCCTTTCTCAGGCATTGCTTTGACATATTCCAAGATCCTCAAGGCGGACTGTAGATGGCACTCCCTAGGTGCTTGCATGAATTGACTCACTTTGCCCACAACATAGGAAATGTCAGGCCTGGTCACGGTGAGATATATGAGCTTACCAACCAGAAGCCGATACCCCGTAACATCTGAAAGAGGCGGCGAATTATCTGTCCAGGTTTTGTCTTCTCCAGTTGCCATGGGGCATCGGGCAGGTTTAGCTCCACTCAATCCTACCTATTTTAAAAGATCAAGGACATACTTACGTTGGGAGAGGACTAAGGAATTGGGCTTCCGAGAGATTTCGATCCCCAGAAAGTACATCGGAGAGCTCATATCTTTCGTGACCAGATGTTGACGAAGATGCCGCTTTGTCAAGGCTACCCCTTCCTGATCATCGCCAGTGAGAAGGATGTCATCAACGTACACAGCAAGAACCACCAGTCCCGAGGAGGTTTTGCGAATAAATAGCGAGTGATCGGCAGAGCTTCGCACAAAACCAATTGCTGCCACAATGCCGCTGAACTTGTCGAACCAAGCTCGAGGGCTCTGCTTGAGACCATAGATTGCCTTCTTCAACTGACAGACTCGTGTCTCCCCCTGAGCAACATACCCAGGAGGTTGCTCCATGTAGACAGCCTCCTGAAGATCACCATAAAGGAAGGCATTCTTGACATCCAGCTGGGAAATCGGCCAATCTCTATTGACCGCCACAGAGAGAAGGACCCGGATAGTGCTGAGACGAGCCACGGGAGAGAAGGTGTCAAATTAATCAACCCCATAGGTCTGAGTAAAGCCCTTAGCAACAAGGAGAGCCTTATAATGATCCACAGTGCCGTCTGGGACAAATTTTACCACAAAGACCCAGCGACAGCCAACGACATAAGTACTGAGGGGAGGAGGAACAAGAGTCCAGGTACTCCGCACAGTTAAGGTCTCCATTTCCTCATCCATGGCCATCTTCCAATGAGGAATAACAAGAGCCTCTTGGTAGGAATGGCGTGTGGTACTGCCAGAGATAGCCAGTGCAAAGGCCCTGCAAGAAGATGTGAGACGATCATATGAAACAACAATGAGGGGGTGTAGGGTACACGTCCGCACCCCTTTGCAAAGAGATACAGGAAGATCCAGGTCAACAGGTCCCTCGGCATCTGGAGCATCCGTGGCAGAGAGAGCTGGCCCGGGAGGAGAGAGCGGCGGCGGCGGAGATGATGGAAATGGTGGCGGAGAAGCGGGAGAGAGAGGAGGAGGGAGAGGAGTGGGCAGAGATGGTGTAGGGGTGGAGATCGCAGGAGGAGACGAGGGAACAAAGGAAATAGCAGGAGAATCATAAGCTAGGGGAAGAGGAGGGGAGGCATCCGAGAAGTAGGAGGCATTCTCGAAGAAGCTGACGTCAGTAGAGACGAATTGCTTACGAAGAACGGGATCAAAGCAACAATAGCCTTTCTGAGTGGTGGAGTATCCCAGAAAGACACATTTGGTGGAGCGAGGGGAGTGCTTTTCACGGGTGGCGGAGGGGGCATGCACAAAGGCAGTGCACCCAAAGATGTGGAGAGGGAGAGGAAAAGGCTCCTTGTCCGGATATAGAAGGGAGAATGGGGTTTTACCGTGGAGAACCGTGGAGGGGATGCGATTAATGAGGTAGCATGCAAGGAGAACACATAGCCCCAATAGGAGCGAGGAACATGCATCTGGGTCATCAAGGTGCGAGCGACATCGAGGAGATGACGGTTTTTTGCGTTCCGCCACCCCATTTTGCTGGGAGGTGTAAACACAGCTAGTTTGATGAATAATGCCATGTTGCACACAGAAAGAGGTAAAAGCATTACTCAAATATTCAGAAGCATTATCTGAGCGAAAAATTTTAATACAAACACCAAACTGAGTTTTGATTAATTGATAAAAAGAAACCCAGACATCCAAAAGTTCAGAGCAATCGCATAAGAGATACACCCAAGTACATCTTGAAAAGTCAACAACAAAAGTAACAAAATAAGAACTGCCCCGACCAATGGTGAGGGTAGGAATAGGTCCCCAGACATCGGAGTGGATGAGATAAAACGGACGGGTAGAGCCCCGACCTTGCTTTGGCGGGAAGGAGGAACGGTGATACTTGCTAAGCTGACAAGCATCGCAGTTGAGAGGAGAACTGGAAGGAGGGAGGTGGGGCAGAAGTTGATGTAGAAGCAGTGGAGGAGGATGACCGAGGCGGAGATGCCACTGGAGAAGATCCGTACAAGAGGAGGAGAAGGCGGACAAGGCGGAAATGTTGTCGAGGAAGTAGAGGCCGCCGCACTCAGTCCCAGTAGCAATCGTCCGTTGGGAGCTCGGATCCTGAAAAGAACAAGAAGTCGGAGTAAACATGACAGAGCACTGAAGCTACTTGCATAAAGAGGTAACCGATAATAAATTGCAGGGAAATTTGGGAACATAGAGAGTGTCCGCTAGGTGAAGAGACGGAGTAACATGGACCACTCCCGACCCATGAACCGGGGAGGGAGAACCGTCTGCAACAAGAACCGGGGGCACCCGATCATGCTGTTCGAGTAGAGTGAAGCAGTGGGGATTGCCCATCATGTGATTAGTTACTGCAGAGTCGATAAACCATTTACCTTGAGTAACCACGTGGGCACTACCTGAAGATGTGACCACAGAGGCAGACGGCTTGGAAGAGGAGGCGGAAGAGTCACCCGAGGGGCGAAGATGGGGATGCTTCGTCCAGCAGCGGTCAAGAGTATGGCCGGTGCGGCCACAATGAGAGCAGAAGTAGCAGGAAAGAGCACGTCCGCCAGACTGGTGACTGCGGCTACCAGAGCCACTCTGTTGAGTTTGGTGAGCATAGTTGGCCGGTGGAGGAGGAGCAGGCATAATCGGGTGTTGAAGGAGAGAAGTGACAACGGCGATGCAGGCAGCGATGGCATCTAAGGTAGGAGATTCCGCCTCACCAAGAATTTGCTGGCGGATCATATCATAAGTATCAGGAAGCCGGAGCAGATAACACACAACCAAAAGCTCCTGGAAGTGCTTGTGTTGTTGAGCCAAATCCACAGAGAAGGGGCGATTCTGAAGAATCTCTGACCCAAGAGACTGAACCTGTTGGTAGGCAGCAGCAGGGGACAAGGTAGGACGGGCAAAGAGGTCCGCATACAAAGTATAGATGAAGAACGTTTGAGCCCCCTTGGAGTATAGAGCGGCAAGATGAAGCCAAGCGACCTTGACCGTCTCATCATGACGGATGACGGGAAGACACTCATCAGATAAGCTATTAGCAAGCCAAGTACGCACAAGCGCGTCACTTGCATCCCAGTCATCAAAGAGAGGTGAAGTGGTTAGAGGAGGGTCATCAACAAGATGGTGGCGTTTGCGTTGCGAGCGAAGGAGAAAGGTGAAGGAGACGCTCCAATCCGGGTAGTTGGAGCCGACAAGCTTGGAAACAGTCCCAAGGTTCCCGGAAGGAGTTGGAGGAAGAGGAGGAGCCGGATTGGCGACAGGAGTGGTGGTAGGAGTGGTGGCAGTAGAAGCATCAGAAGGAGCCATTGGAGAAAACAAGAGGAAGTTGCGCGGTTAGAAAACAAGACGCGCGGTTAGGAAACAGGTCGTGCGAACAGGAAGAAATCGCAGCGGTAGGAGAAGGAGATCTACAACGGTCACTAAGATTGACAACAGCGGCCAAAGAAGCCACGACCAAGCCGTAGAAACAAGCTGAGGGAAAGATGTTGAGCGGCTAGAAGGTAGCCCGCGCGAACAGAAGAAGAAGGAGAAGGTCGCGTCTAAAAGAGCAAGGCGGACGAGCCGAACCAAGATCGCACACAGAGGCCGCGCACACAAAGGGCAGCGGCAAGAGACCGTGCGAACAAGAAAAGAGACCGCGCGAACAAGACAAGAGACCGCGCGAACAGGAAGAGAAAGGAGTCAGGAGGAAAAGATCGTTTCCTCTAATACCTTGTTAGAAACGAACAAAAACAAACCGGAAGTGGTTTAACAGAAACTTTATTATCTCAAAAAGGTATCTATTACAAAGGTATGACCTCCCTTATATAGAATGGAGGAGAGATGAGAGAATACAAATAAGAGACGTGGGACTAAAAATTTATAGTACTAAGCGTACTAATACAAAACAATTCGCACAGGCCGCGTGGTTGGACAGAATGGCTAACCGCCCGGCTACTGTAACGCCCCTAGCTGATCCAACGTGACAGCGTCACGGCTCCGCTCTAGGCGATGCTACCGGGCTGCAGCCCAAGCACCCCAACCCCTCTCCCTCCACAGGCGGGTTGTTGGTGGCCACAACCTCCCTTTGATGAGCGAACTCGACAGTTAAGTTGGGCCGTATGGGGACTTCCCAGGATGTCACCCATCCCAGTACTACTCTCGCCCAAGCACACTTAACTATGGAGTTCCTTCACTTCTCATCACCAATTGAGCTGCAGACAACTTAACTGTCGAGCTGCAGCTCAATTGGTGATGAGAAGTGAAGGAACTCCATAGTTAAGCGTGCTTGGGCGAGAGTAGTACTGGGATGGGTGACCTCTTGGGAAGTCCCCGTACGGCCCAGCTTAACTGTCGAGTTCGCTCATCAAAGGGAGGCTGTGACCACCAACAACCCGCCTGTGGAGGGAGAGGGATTGGGGTGCTTGGGCTGCAGCCCGGTAGCGTCGCCTAGAGCGGAGCCGTGACGCTGTCACGTTGGATCGTCTAGGGGCGTTACAATAAAAGTGCACTTTTTATTGTAACAACCCTAGGTGATACAACGTGACAGCGTCACGGCTCCGCTCTAGGCGTCGCTACCGGGCTGCAGCCCATGCACCCCAACCCCTCTCCCTCCATAGGCGGGTTGTTGGTGGCCACAGACTCCCTTTGATGAGCGAACTCGACAGTTAAGCTGGGCCGTACGGGGACTTCCCAGGAGGTCACCCATCCCAGTACTACTCTCGCCCAAGCACGCTTAACTATAGAGTTCCTTCACATCTCATCACCAATTGAGTTGCAGATCAATTGGTGATGAGAGTTAAAAAAACTCCATAGTCAAGTGTGCTTGGGCGAGAGTAGTACTTGGATGGGTGACCTCCGGGGAAGTCCCCGTACGGCCCAGCTTAACTGTCGAGTTTGCTCATCAAAGGCAGGTTGTGGCCACCAACAACCCGCCAATGGGCTGGAGAGGGGTTGGGGTGCTTGGGCTGCAGCCTGGTAGCGTCGCCTAGAGCAGAGCCGTGACGCTGTCACGTTGGATCGGCTAGGGACGTTACAGCTACCACCAGGAATAGAAAGAGATCACAATGGGAGACCGCTAGACCGCCCGGTCTCCAAGTCTCCAGAGGCAAGCCGCTAGACCTCTCGGACTCCAGACAGCAACAACACAGCAACCAAATCTCTGAGGGGAAACCCCCAGATCGCACGGTCTTCAACCCGCCAAGACAGACCGCCAGACCTCCCGGTCACCAACTTCAACACCAGGCCACCGAGGCCCGCCGGTGCTCGCTCTGGAGCGGTGCTGGCGGTCGGGTCACGTATAGGAGAGCAGGGTGGCCGGGTCGCGTATAGAACAGCGGGCTGGCCGGTATGAGTCTATCACTACAGAAGCTCCAGAGGAGCTCGCTGTTCTGGGCTCGACGAGTTCGGAGTCTCAACCCCGGAGGTTAGTTCGAAGTATGCCGAACTCTGCTCGACGATTGCCAAGCTCCGTTCGACTAATGCCGAGCTCAACCCTCTGTTCGCCGAACGTCGAGCTCAACCCTCTGTTCAACGAACGTCGAGCTCAACCCTCTATTCGACGAACGCCAAGTTCAACCCTCTGCTCGGGCCGACGAAAGCTGGGCCAAGTTCGACAAACTCAAGGCGAGTGTGGGATAGATGGGCCAGATTGCGCAGCTCGCCCGCCTGGCTTTGGCGAGAGCGAGCTGGCCACTCTGAGTTTGCCCGCATGCTGTTTTGGCGCGGGCCGGGTGCCTCGGTTCGCTCACCTGGCCTTGTGGGCTCACATGGCGAACACCGAGTTGTACACAATCCCCGCTCTTTTTGAGCTTGACCAAGCTCGGAAAGAATCATCCAACCCACGTGTTCGTTGAGTGCTTTGCAGAGCTGTCAAGGAATCTTTTGGTGGGTCTCACCTTCATACTATAAATATGCCACCGAACCCTCTGAAAAAATCTGTCCCCATTTACTCTTCTCAGTGTGCTGCAGGTGCACGTTGCCTGTCACTGAGGAGATGCGAGCACGACTAGCGGCCGCAAGGGAAAAGACTAGGGAGGAGGCTCTTGAGGCCACCCCATGGTTGGAACGCGGATCGCCCGACCCCCTCTTCAGGCTGGTAAAAGGGAGAATCATCAGGCGGTCTCCGGCAAATGACCTCCCAGTCTCCAGCTCGGCGGCTGGCACCGAGGTCGCTTATGAGGTATGCACACATCCCGCCTGATTTGTTGGTTCACTTCTGACTTCTCTTTCCACAGGTGCCGCCTCGTGGGGATGGAGGTGGTGGAGGGGAAGGGGGTCATTCCCTCCCGCTGTCAACTGAGCGGGTCGCCAGCCCCTCGGGTCTGGGGCACCCCCCTCTGGAGACTTCCCGGTTGCCAATTCCCCCTGGGTTGGGGAAATCCATAACAGCTCTTGAGGGAGGACTCTTCCAGGGCCGGCCGGGCTCTTCTAGGCCACCAGCTGGTACGGGCTACATGCCGACTCCCGGTGATTTTCATACTTGTGTCTGTTTGTTACCGCTCGCTCTTTCTAACGTACCACCTCGCAGGTTATAACGTGATTTCCTTCTCTGATGCCGAGATGAGCGAGAGATATTCGCCTCCCCCTTATATAGATCACATATCCGAGTACCTGGGTGATCTGACGGATGCGACGGGGATGACGAAACAAGTGACACGGCTGTTCTAGAAGCACACACTACTACTACAGGAAGTCTTCAATAGGGTTGACAAGGACAAAGCCGTAGTGGAGGAGCAGCTTGCAGTTCTAGAGGGAGGGAGGCGCCCTGCCTATGGGGACGGGGTTACTTCTCCCGGGGTGCACATAACACGAGCCGAGGAGCGGCTCAGGCACGCCACGGAGCAAGTCGGTCTGGCCCAGCAGGAGCTGGTGGCGGTTTGCGAGTACCACTATCCTCGCGTGCCCCCCGATCCGGGGCGCGGAGGCGGGGCAGATGGAAGTGGATCCATTACTGATCCACCTGCCCCCTCCTCGCGGTCGGTCGCCGGGTCAGGACGCATCCGCACTCTAAACCGATTTGCTTAGGAGGGTATCCATCTTGAAATACTTTTGATGTCTGTAATAACTTTAGACACCCTCGCCCGCCAATGGGCTCGAAGCTTGTTACACGTTTCTTTTATTATGTTTGCTGTTGTTTTTCTGGTTGAATGTGGACGAGGCGCTCCTGCTCGTCTTCCGCTTCTTTAAGCGGGCGCGAGATCGTTGAATCGACTCTCCTAACCCGACCACTAGATCTCGGCGGGAGCGGGCCGGGAGCTCGCCGATTGTGAACCCACGCGACTCGCCTTTTTTTTTCAGGCGGGTGCGGGTCGTAGCTCGCCCGCCTTTCGCGCGGGCGCGGATCGGCGCAACCCGCTGTCAAACGGTCTTTTTGGCACGGCTGCGATCCTGGAAGTTGAACCGTCAGGGCTCATTTTGCTATCCACACTTTTCCCGCAGGAGGAAGATTTTCCCGCCCTTTTTCTTTCTATAAATAGGCCCTGCCGGCCCTTGCTCACCCACTGCATTTAAGACATTCCCTTCTCTCTTGCTCTCTGCGACCCTCGACTCGCCCGCTTCCTGCGAGGACTTCCTCCCCCGCTAAGCAAGCTTTCTGCGAAATGGGCGGTGGCAGCGGCGATGCGGATGGGCGCGGAAAGTGCGCTTGGACCTTTTCCGAGCACGAATTTCCCCTCACCGCCATTTCTGGAAGAGAATTCTTCGACGCTATCGGCGACCCCATTCCGCCAGGTTTTGTGTCGAGGCGATCTGGGGAGGTGCAAAATATAAACGACCTCTCTGGAGGGGAGCTCGTCATCCCTTTGGCGCACTTCGAGGAGGGCCTCCGACTTCCACTTAGGGGTGCAAACGAGTCGAGCTCGAGTGGAGCTTGGCAAAATTTCCAAGGTCGAGCTCGAGCTTTTCATTTCGAGCTAGAGCTCGATGAGCTCATTTATCCCAGCTCGAGCTCGAGCTCAATGCTAACTTATCGAGCTCGAGTTTCGAGCTCGCGAGCTCGAGCTGCACCCGAGCTTTTTAGCTAATGTTTCTTATTTTATATATATATTTTTCATATTATATATATATATATTTTTAAAAAAATTGGAATAAAAAGCTCGTGAGCCGGCTCGTGAGCTCATGAACATTAACATTCGAGCTCGAGCTCGACTCGTAATCGAGCTCGAGCTCGAGCTCCACAGGCTCGAGCTCGAGTCGAGCTTTTTTCGAGCCGGCTCGAAAGCTACTCAACTTGCACCCCTACTTCCACTATGGCCGGAGGTTCGCCAGATATTGTGTAAAACCCCCATCCGTCGTATGACATATAACAGAAGGTCTAGCTGGAACCCGATGCCATATACCACAGACAGTCGGAATGGTTACATAAGAATATCCAAACTATCCAATTAAGACTACTCGTCCTAACACAGAGAATACTAGCGGATGCTTTTAAATAGTTGAAAGAACCCATACTGAAATCCAATAATCATGAATGTCCACAACCACTACAATAGGAATGAAATAGCAATACACTGAAAGTACCTGACCTTATGGCCTTACAATAGTTCACTTAATAAATAATGTCTTACATACATCAGCTCGCAGTCCAGCCACACATGACAAAATAAAAACAACTATTCGCTAAGGCCTACAAGGGCCAGCTCAGCAACATATGCTTCTGCTCGCTATTTTGCACTCTGCTCCGCAGCACCTGCAAGCAACATTCCACCGCACGGTAGCAAACAAAGCAATGTTCAGCCAAAGCCGACCAAATTATAACGACCACGCCCCTTTCTCGGGACGGCGGTGCTCCTTCCTTGCATTTCATTAGCCCAGCTAAACAATAAAGTGCAATTATACTTCTCCATAGGTGTAGGCTCGCACGGCCAAACACCCCGTGCACTCAGGGCACATTATCGGTGAATCCTGACACTTCAGCGTCTTCACCACCACCCCCAGGATGGCAACCTTGTGAGCATTTCAGCCTTTCTGACCACTGTCTAATGCTCCCGACTATGCCAACGGCCAGTCCCCATCTATGGGTCTCTCGCACTGAACCACATAGCCCAGGTCCGATTCCACTTGCCCGTTGCTCACACCACGTAGTCACCTTAAGACGTACACATGGGCCAAGCTTCTCTCGTATCCTCACATTTCCAAACATCACATAACCCAGTTATGTTCAAGGCCTGTTCCCTGACTGCCAAGTTAGCAGAACAACGATTCCGCTCAGTTTTTTGGGTGCGCCTTGAAGTTAATCCCCAAGAATCCCTGCTGCAATCTACCGCGTAGAAACTCGAAAACCCAAAGCACGGAGTCTTCTCCGGCAAGCATACAAATGCAACATCACCGATCCAGACCAACATGTCTGGGTAGGCTTCACACACAATGCCTATGTCCGTACTTCGATTCCGGACTCTATATGCAACACAAAGGGGACTATTCACGTCTACCACAAGGAACACCACATAGTCACCGCACACTCGCGGGAGCGGGTTTCCCTATGCAAAAGGAAGAGCTTCACATGCTCAAGTTGAGAATCGTTACCCTTATAGTACGCTTTTGCGCCATGGAAAAACTATCCAGATAGAAGTCTTCGCAACGGAATTCCCTCCACGGATCCGCTCTCGGTTCTCAAAACAGTGCTCCGATGTTCCGCCGGCGGCCGGAAACCTCCTCTTTATAACTCCTTGAAAGAGAGTGCTTAAGAGAGAAATGAGGAATTGATCCTCTATTCCGGACCTTAACAGAGCAGGAACTCATCTGGGTCGTCGGATTTTAATTAAAGAAATCGAACGGCTCAAATCCGCTCAAAAATCGTTAAACCTGGGCTGAACACGGCCTCGCACACGGCCGTGTCCCAGGCCGTGTGCCTCGATCCAAGCACGATCGTCGAGTACAGAAAAGGATACGGGGCAAAGACACGCCCGTGTCTCACATGACACGCCTGTGTCGGGTCATCGACATGCCCGTGACCGGGGGCGTGTCACCAGTAACCGCCATGCCAACCGACACGACCCCTGGGAACACGGGTGGGGACACAGGTATGGACACGCCCGTGTCACCCCTGACACACCCGTGTCAGTACTATTCACATCCGTGTTTCCTGTCGTGTCCTTCTCTATACATAGCCGACCAACGCACAAAGCAAGACACGGCCATGGACATGCCCGTGTCCCTCGCCGTGTACCCCTATACAGGCACCGGAAATTCCTTTTTACGCGACCAGCTCGATTACGATTTTCGGGGCGTTACATATTGAAATACCCCAAATTCCGTAGCTATTATGGTCGGATTCGCCTGCTTCCTACGGGAAGAGCGGGTTGAGTTTAGCCTCGCGGTCTTCCGCAAGCTGTTCTCTTTCCGCACGAACAAGGACGGGACCGCCCACTTCTCCAGCGGCCACGTCAAGGTGCGAGAGACCATCAATAATAGGCATAATTGGCTTAAGAAGTTCATGTTCATCATGGGGGAATCGACAATGTCCCATTCTCGTCGGTACAGCTCAGCAAGGTGAGCTAACGCTCCCCTAGCCAGGGGGCCGTGAGGCAGATTTGTGCGGGTTCTTCGCCGGGAAGAACTTTGAGGTCGCCTTCCTGCTCCGGAATCTGGACAACCTCGCCCCTGTCCTGCTCGGGGGAGGTAAGCTACTCGCGCTTTTCCTTTCTACTTTAATGATTTGTCTACTTTAACTTTCCTTTCTCGCAGGCGAGCGGGACATCCCCCCACACCCTCCTTACGAGAGCGCGTTGCTGGCCTCTAGCGAGATCGCCCGCACCGAAGCCTCAGCCACCACTCAACATGAGATCTCGGCATCTGCCGTCCATAAGCGGCCCAGTCGCGAACAACCTCCACCGCCGCCACCCAAGAAGGTGAAGGCTACGGGCGATGCATCTGTCGCGGCCCAAAGAAAAGGCAAGGCCCCAGCGGCCCAGCCGACCAAGTACCCCGCCCCCGTGACTGTTTTGGCCAGCGGCGTCCCCAGCGAGGCGGCTGGCACCTTCGTGCCACAAGAAGAGATGCAGCCCGCCATGAAGCCGGTGCCGAGAGGGCACCGCAACTTCGGCTACGGCGAGAAGTGCCTAGATGAGCTAGGTGTACCCCTCCTACTATGGGAAAAGGAGTCAAACTGGACGATCATCTCCACCCTGCTACCAAGCTGGCTGGAGTAGGAAACCATCGGCGGGGAGGCCTACAACTTCTCGTTCGGTCTCTACTTGGGGGAGGACGCCACCATCTATGACGAGGAGGCAACGCGGGTGCTGATACACGAGAGCGCGTGGTCCCAGCTCTGTAGCCTGGAGCTGACCCACATGGTCGACCGGCGTTGCACTCAGATGTAGAAGATCGCCCCCTCGCTTAAGAGGCGACTCGGCTCCAGATCCTCTATGTTGCTTACTCGCTAGAGTAGGTGAGCCGACTCGGCTCGCACCCGAGCCGCCGGGTTCCGTGCGAGCCGACCCTCATACGACACGACCGGGGTTCTCGGTGCCTTAGTCGTTTCTTGGGCGCTGGGCTATTGTGTTGTGTCCAAAAAGCTCGCCTCACCGATCCACTGTCTTGGCTCGGTACTTCCGGCTTGCTGACCTACTGAGCCCCCGCTCGGTTAACTTTGTGATTTCTTCCTCGGGCATTTCGGATGCCTGGGCTCCTGACTTCTAACATAATTTTGTTCATCGAGACCTGCTTTGCCAGCCAGTTGGGAGTCAGAATAGGCTCCTACGAGTGACATCTAGCGCTGCCTGCTAGGTGAGAGCCTGACAGCGGGATCTACTCGGGGTCTGAGTAGACGCCATCGAGTGACATCCAGCCCTACCAGATCGGTGAGAGCTTGACAACGGGATCTGCTCGGGGTCTGAGTAGACGCCATCGAGTGACATCCAGCCCTGCCAGCTAGATGAGAGCCTGACAGTGGGATCTGCTTGGGGTCTGAGTAGACACACTCGAGTGACATCCAGCACTTCCAGCTAGGTGAGAGCCTAGCGTAGAATCTGCTCGGGGTCAGGGTAGATACACTCGAGTGACATCCAGCCCTCCCAGCTAGATGAGAGCATGGCAGCAGGATCTGCTCGGGGGTCTGAGTAGACACACACGAGTGACATCCAGCCCTGCTAGCTGGGTGAGAGCCTGACAATGGGATCTGCTCGGGGCCTGGGTTGACGCCATCGAGTGACATCCAGCCCTGACAGCTAGGTGAGAGCCTGACAACGAGATCTACTCGAGGTCTGAGTAGACGTCATCGAGTGACATCCAACCATTCCAGCTAGGTGAGAGCCTGGCAGCGCGATCTGCTCGGGGTCTGAGTAGATGCCATCGAGTGACATCCAGCCCTGCCAGCTAAGTGAGAGCCTGACAGCGGGATCTGCTCTGGATCTGAGTAGACGCCATAGAGTGACATCTAGCCCTGCCAGCTAGATGAGAGCCGGGCAGCAGGATCTGCTCGGGGTCTGGGTAGACACACTCGAGTGACATCCATCCCTGTCAGCTAGATGAAAGCCCTGCAGCGGGATCTACTTGGGGGTCTGAGTAGACACACACGAGTGATATCCAGCCCTGCCAGCTGGGTGAGATCCTGACAGCGGGATCTGCTCGGTGTCTGGGCTGACGCCATCGAGTGACATCCAGCCCTGCCAGCTAGATGAGAGCCTGGCAGTGGGATCTATTCGGGGTCTGCTAAGTGAAATCTCCACTCACTCATGTGAATCATTGCAAGGGACTGCATATGAAGATGCTTCATTAGGAAAAAAGGCACCACTTACATATCTTACGGATAAAAGCGCTTCAAGTAATCACCACTCCAGGTGAGGCTCAGGGTCTCCCCCTCCATATTCTGGAAGCGATACCCTCCTAATTTCAAGGCCACTTTTACAATGTACGGACCCTCCCAGTTGGGGTTGAGCTTCCCCACAACTGCTGATCTTCCCGCTGCATCTACCTTCTTCAAGACCAAGTCCCCTTCCACAAATTGCTTGATTCTGACATGCTTGTCAAAGTACTTAGTCATTCTACTCTTCACCTCTTCCTGCCGGATGGCGGAGAGGTCACATAGCTCCTCCACCATGTCAAGGGAGAGCCGCAACTCCTCCCCATTTTCAGCCGACTATTCCTCTCTGCCTTCCTTCACCGCGACCACCCGAGGCGTCTGGACTTCAAATTCTATGGGGAGTACAGCCTCACATCTGTGGGAGAGCTTGAAGGAGGTCTCCCCGTGGCTGTGTTTTGGGTGGTCCTCAGGGACCATAGGACCGAGGGAAGCTGCTCCACCCAGCTCCCCTTAAGTTTTTCAACCTTCTTCTTCAGGAGGTTCACAATAATCTTGTTTGCCGCCTCCACCTGCCCGTTGCTGCTAGGGTGGTGGACCGAGGCGAATCTGAGGTCAATTTCGATTTGCTTGCAGAAGCTAATGAATTCTGCGCTGGCAAACTGAGGCCCATTGTCCTTGATAATGGCCTGGGGTAGACCATGGCGGCAGATGATCTCTCCCCAAATAAAATTTCTGATGACTTGGGAGGTCACCTTGGCCAGCGCCTTCACCTCTAGCCACTTGGAAAAATAATCTATCATTACTAATAGGAACCTCATCTGCCCTATGGCTTGGGGGAACAGTCCAACCAAATCCATTCCCCAAATTACAAAGGGCTAGGGGGCCATGATGCTCTTGAGGCGCTGAGCCGATTGTAGTTGGAAGGGGCGAACAACTGGCACTTGTAGCACCTCTTTGTGAATTGTGCAGCGTCGTGGCCCAGGGTAGGCCAGAAGTTTCCTTGTCTTACAATCCTCCCTTCCAGGGTCCAGCTCTCGGAATGGCTTCCGCATTCCCCGGAGTGGACTTCTTCAAAGATCCTCTAAACTTCCCTCTCGGCCACGCAACGGGCCAGCATCCCCGAGAGAGTCTTCCGATATAATTGCCCGTCCTTGGGGAGATAGTATGTCGACTTGTATCTAAACTTCTTCTTGTCCATCTTCTCCGAATACTCCCCTGTGGAAAGGAAGGTCGTGAATGGATTCATCCACTAGGGGTGTTGATCCACCTCCATCAGCTCTCCCTCTTTGATGTAAGGGCGGAACAAATCAGTGATGGTACCCCATACCCAGGGGCCATGCTTTGCGAGCTGATCGACCCGATCGTTCTCCTCCCTAGGCACGTGTCGGATGGAGAAGGTTTAAAACGTGTCAATGACCCCCTTTACTTTTGCAAAGTATAGCCGGAGGGTGGGCTCTCTCGCCTCGAAATCCCCATTGATCTGGGAAGCCACCACCATGGAGTCAGTGAGGACCTCCACACCGAGCACCCCCAGCTCCCTAGCCAGGCGCAACCCTGCTATTACGGCCTCGTATTCAGCCTGGTTGTTGGTTATGGGGAAGTGCACCACCACTGTTTGCTCAATCCTCATCCCCTGGGGACTTTCCAAGATTACTCCCACCCCCAAGGAATGTCTCCCCGAAGCGTCGTCTACCTTCACCTTCCACGAAGTCGGACGAGTGAGCTCTTCCTCTGCCACCTCAATCAGGTAGTCAGCCAAAAAGTTGGTCATTGCTCGGGCCTTGATCGAGAGGCAGGGGACAAAGGAGATGTCGAACTCTCCCAGCTCCACCGACCACTTAGCTAGTCTGCCCGAATGCTCCACTCCATCAAAGATGTTGCAGAGGGGATGGTCAGTCACCACTCGGATGGAGTGTGCCTTGAAGTAGGGCCGGATCCTCCGGGCCGAGATAATCAGAGCGAAGGCCAGCTTCTCCATGATCGGATATCGAAGCTCGGCCTTCCTAAGGACACGACTCACATAGTATATGGGGAGTTGCCTCTTCCCCTCTTCTCGAAGCAGGACGAAGCTCAGGGCCTCTGTCCCGACCCCAAGATACAAATACAGGTCTTCCCCTTCCCTCGGCCCTTTGAGCAGCGGAGCCTGGGTCAACTGCCTCTTCAGGGCCTAGAATGCCTCTGTGCACTCATTTGTCCACTTGAACTTTTGGCCCCCCTTTAATGTCTTGAAGAAAGGGGAGCACTTCTCCCCGGCCTAGGAGAGTAACTTGCTCAATCCTGCTAGCTTCCCTGTGAACCGCTGAACCTCTTTAGCATTCCGAGGCGACCCCAGTTCCATGATGGCTCTGACAATTTCAGGATTTGGCTCGACCCCTACGGGGGTGAGGAGATGTCCCAAGAACTTCCCCCTGCTGGCCCCGAAAACGCACTTCAGGGGGTTCAGCCGCATCTTATATTTGCGCAGGGTAGCGAAGGTTTCCTCCAGGTCCTGGAGGTGAGAGTCCATGTCTCGACTCTTGATCATGAGGTCATCTACGTATACCTCCAATTTCCTCCCCTTATGTTCCCGGAAGACCCTCTCCATCATCTTCTGGTATGTCGCCCCTGCATTCTTCAGCCCAAAGGGCATCATCTTGTAGCAGTAACACCCATATCCCATGATGAATAAGACATCTTTGATGTCTGGGGGGCGAATCCTAATCTGGTGGTAACCTGAAAATGCATCTAAGAAGCTCATTATAGGAAAATCGACGGTTGAGTCAACCAGTGCGTCGATCTGAGGCAATGGATAACAGTCCTTAGGGCATGATTTATTAAGCAAAGAAAAATCAACACACATATGCCACCGTCCGTCTCCTTTTTTAACCATAACTACATTGGAGACCCAGCCGGGGTACTGTATTTCAGATACAAAGACGGCCTTGAGGAGTTTCACCACCTCCTCCCTGATGGGCTCGGCCAGCTTGTCTGCAGTGGTCCTCTTCTTCTGCTGGACGGGGCGAGCTCCCGGGTCCAGGTTGAGGCGGTGGCAAGCCACGTCCGCGTCAATCCCCTACATCTCAGTTGTGCTCCATGCAAAGATGTCCACATTCTTTTGGATGCATGCCAACACCCTGCTCTGAGCCTCTGGGGTCAGCCCCCCGCTGATGCGAACCTTCTCCACTCTGCCTCCAAGGGTGAGAACCTCCATCTCTTCAACCTCTTCCACAGCCTCCAGCCTGGACTACTCCCCCCATTCTTCGGCATCCATTTCCCCCCGGACTTGGGTCTCCTCAGCTTCCACCCCTTCTTCCACGACCATTGCCTCGGCCAACTCCTCCCTGGCTCCTCCTAACACCTCCTCAGTGTCGTTCTCCACCTCCATCTCTTCTCCTCCGGCCTCCGGCTCTGCTTCTTCCATTCTTCGCCCCTGCTCATCGGCCCCTTCCTGCCAGGAGATAGAGTTCACATCGGTGACGTAGCACTCCCTCACTACTTTGATGTCACCCCGAACCCGGACTTGGATCCCCTCAGCGTTGAATTTCAAGCATTGGTGGAAGGACGAGGGGATGCAGCGGAAGGCGTTGATGAGTGGCCTTTAGAAGATGACGTTGTAGCTACTGGGGTCTTCTACGATGACAAACTATAGTTCCGGGACTGCCCCCCCCCCCCCCCCCAAGAGTGATGTGGAGCCCCACTCCTTCTTCTACCTCCTTCCTCTCCCCTAAAAACCCAAACAGGGGGCCATCTGAAGCCAGCACCCTCTTTGCCTCCACTTTCATCGCGTTGAACGCCTTTTTGAAGATGACGTTGACGGAGCTCCCATTATCAATGAGGATCCTAAAGATGTTGAAATTCTCGATGGCCATCTGGATGACCAGCGCATCGCAGAAGGGATCCTCATGATCCGGCATATCCTTCCTCGAGAAGGTAATCTTCTCTTCCGGGGGTGGGGTCTGAGATGTGGAGCCAATGCTCCGACGGTACATGGTGTGGAGGCTCGCCTTTCGGGAAGCCTCAATCCCCACCCCCCATGGATCACTCCGATCCCTCCCCTGGTGTAACACCCCAAATCTCGCGATTGAGTGCAGGTTGGGCAACACGGCCTGGGATACGGGCATGACCCAAGCCGTGTACTGCTCTGTGCACTCGAGTGGGTCTCGAGTGTGTCTCGAGTGAGGCACATGGCATAGGACACAGGTGTGTCAGAGGCCGTGTCCTTCTCTATTTGTGGCCAGGGCTGTGAACACAGGCTGGACACGGGAGTGTCCAAAGCCGTGTCAGGGCATACGGCCTGTGACACGGGCGTGTCACATGGCCGTGTCCTGGTCGGGTTGAGTCGGTTCCTTTGCCACTTAAGCAACATGGCCTGTGACACGGGTGTAACGCCCCCACCTGTCACATGACATATAACGGTGGGTCCGGCCGGGGCCCCATGCCATATCTCACAGACAAAGCGAAGGAATCACGTGTGGAAATCAAAATCGATGCGTATCCTTAACTCATTCCATTCTAGCGCAGCATATTTTCTTGTTAACATGAACTCAAACTAGAATGTCCACCAACATATATAAATACCACATTTATATATAACAACACCAGGAATGTATACAACTCACACACCCTGGCCTTATGGCCTTACAAGTTCCTCTTTTACACAACATCATTTCGTACATCGTCACGCAGGCCGGCAACACATGAAATCCAAACACAACCCTTCGCATGGCCTTCAAGGGCCAACAACAGCAAGCTAGCCATTCCACTTATTCATTTCAAGCCGCGGCACTTGCAATGAGACATCCACCAAAAAGCGGCAAAACAAAGTAACGGTCAGCATTTGGCTGACCCATTATAACGACCCTACCCCCTACCCGGGGTAGTGGTTCCTTCCCTGTATACAGTGCTCATCAAGTATCATCAAACAGCATATATATATCATTCTCTTTATCCCGCTAGCAAACACATTCCATCACAAACGCTGGAATCCACCAGACGCTCCGTGCACTCAGAGCACCTTCTTGGCGTACCGGAATCCACCAGTCATACACCGCTGATCCGAGGTTTTTTACTTGTTGGTTGACTGGCCCTAGTCCACCAGTCTCGCAAGCTGGCGACATCCCACCCAAACCACACAGAGGTACACCCTCACAGCATCCAACAACCAGAGTAGGTCGACCCACAACATGTGCTGTAGCACGACGGGTTTATGCAAGCTCCCCAGGCAATGTCTACCCATCGACCCCCCTCCTAATCCGATCGACCCACACTATGTGGTGCAGCAACCCGGGTTTAACTCGGCTCCCCAAGTATTGGCACCCATCGATCCCTCCCTAACTAGATCAACCCACCCTAGTGGTGTAACAGCCGGGTTTATCACGAGCTCCCCAGGCATGCTACCAATTGATCATATCACAACCAATAGCTTTGCCAAAGCCTCCTCACATTCAGCATCACATTCATACATTCATCACAAGAGAAAACCATTTGCATCGCATCAAATCCACGGAGTCTTCTCCGGTTTACCCATGAACATCACCAATCCAGACTATCGGTCCAGATGGGCTTCACACAGCATGCCTATGCCGTACTCCATATTTCCGGCTCTAGATGCAGACTCAACAAAGGAATCACTTCCGCAAATCCACCTCTTGGTGGAGGATTCCAAGCACATGCATAAAGGAAGGACTTTGATGTCCAAGAAGGAGATCGTTACCCTTGAAGATCGCTTCGGCGCCATGAAGTAGCCGGATGGAAATCACCGCCTCGGCTTCGCATTCACGAATTCGCTCTCGGATCTTCGCTCCGCACTCCGCAGCTCCTACAGCAGCTGGTAGACTCCTCCCTTCCCTCTTGCCTTAGGATTTCTTCCTCCCTTGCTTAAAAGAAATGAAGAAGAAGAAGAAGAAGAAAAGAGGGGTTTAAATCCCCTTTTTTCGGCCTTCACAACACCTGGACAGAGCCCCACCATTGGATCCAGGAAGAGGGAAACAAACGTCTCAGATTTGGCCAGAAAAGCTTGAAAACGGCCTGACACGCCCTGTGACACGCCCGTGTCACAGGCCGTGTCCCTCTAAGCGGCAGACAACCGACTCAATCCAGCCAGTACACGGCCATATGACACGCCCGTGTCACATGCCGTGTCCTAGACACGCCCTCAGACACGCCCGTGTCTGAGGTCGTGTGCCTCAACGAAAATAATCCCAAAACAACCCGAGACTTCACACGGCCTGGCACACGGCCGTGTTCCTGTCCGTGTGCACCTGGACACACCCGTGTCCCGCAAACACGCCCTAGCTCGAAACGTCGAGTTGAGTTCGACGACCACGGACATGCCCTGTGACACGCCCGTGTCACAGGCCGTGTCTTCACTCGACACTCGACTCTCGACGATCGTCGAGCAAAATTCATCGACATTAAGGCCGATCGTCGACACGGCCCCGACACGTCCTGCGACACGCCCGTGTCGCAGGCCGTGTCCATTATGTCGACCCCAAATTTCGTCGACTCCACGACTCGACACTACCCAGGCCTGACACGCCCTGGGACACGCCCGTGTCCCAGGCCGTGTCACCCATGCCTGAACCCAATTTTGCTCAAATGATCTGCTTGACTTCGGGGTGTTACAATCCTCCCCCCCCCCCTTCAAATAATTTCATCCTCGAAATTGACTCCAAGCAGCCACAACATCATCAAAGCTTACACCTCAAGCCTTCACACAAACTAACAAACATACAACACAAACAAACATCCCTATCTTCCACTTGTGCACATTCAGCCACAGAAGTCCTCAAAACAAACAACATAATTTCTTTATCTCCTTACAATCACACGTGCACCACAGTTTGATAGATAGATACAACTATATATATAAACATCATTTATCTACACCACTATGGATGATCCATCAAGTTTCGATTCTGTCAAAAGTAATTCACATCACACGTCACTTCCGCTCAGCCTCCCGATTTTGAAATTCACGATTAAGAGACAAATTAAACACCCGAGGCTGAATTTCACCAACTGAGCTTTGCGGCTCTTGCACTTTCATAGCATGAAATCGAGATTGCGTCCGGGGTGCAGATGATTCGGCCACTGCTTTTCCCTTTTCTTCATAGGACGCACCTATCTTTTTCTCACTCCCTGGAGGGGCATTCCGACAGAATCTTGCGATATATCCTTGCTGCCCACATTTATAGCATATACGTGTATCCACACGTCCTGACCCATAAGTCGCCCCCGAAGAAATAGTCGACGGCGTTGATTCCGCAGGTCTAAATCTTTTCTTCTCTTGTCGTCGAAACTCCGATTGATCCAACTGCGACACTTTAAACTCTGGCTTTTCCACTGCCCGTCGCTTATTCGCTTGTACTCGCTTCATATCCTTCTCCAATGCACGAGCTGTATCGACTAATGCTTGGAAGCCTTGGCTCACCGAACTCGGAAGTGCCAATCTCAATTCATCCCGCAAGCCTTCATAAAACCGATTTGTCTTTCGTGCTTCCTCCGCAAAGGTCGATCCCGCATATCTCCCCAATCTTGTAAACTCATGCAGGTAGGCATTAATATCTCGCTCACCCTGCACCAAACGGAGAAATTCATTTTCCATCGCAATCCTCTGCGACACTGGCACATACTTGGCTAAGAATATTTGGGAGAATTCTTCCATAGAAACCTCCGTTAAACCTCGACCTGCCAAGTGATGCACTTCAATCTCATCCCACCACAATCTCGCATCTCCTTCCAACAGAAAAGTGGCCAACATCACTTTCTGTTCCTCGACCGTCCGGATTGCAGTTAGGATCCTTTTTACCCTTGCCAACCAATCTTCCGCCTGCGTTGGGGAAAGCGCTCCACCAAACGTCGGTGGATGAAAGTTCATAAACCGTGTCAATGACTCGTCATTTGCTTGCGCCTCCACCACCACTGCAGTATGCTCTTGCCTTGCACCAGGCCTTGCCTGTCCAATAGGTTGTGCTTGTAACACTGCAAGCACTGTCTCTGCCACCACCCGTATGGCTTCTGCCGAGGGAGGCATAGGCGCTTCCACGGGTGCTGCACTCTCATCCGACCGCTGGGGCTCAGACGGCCCAGCTCCATCCCTCGCCACCTATCAATGTACAGAACACCATTAATCCTTAAAATCATAACGGTACTGCTACATTGACTACACACTCACGCACATCATGTGCATGACATACATTCCTAGTGGACATTCATGAGTTCATTTCTGTTCTCTCCTTCCAAACAATCTAAACCTGGGCTCTGATACCACTTTGTAACGCCCCCACCTGTCACATGACATATAACGGTGGGTCCGGCCGGGGCCCCACGCCATATCTCACAGACAAAGCGAAGGAATCACGTGTGGAAATCAAAATCGATGCGTATCCTTAACTCATTCCATTATAGTGCATCATATTTTCTTGTTAACATGAACTCAAACTAGAATGTCCACCAACATATATAAATACCACATTTATATATAACAACACCAGGAATGTATACAAATCACACACCCTGGCCTTATGGCCTTATAAGTTCCTCTTTTACACAACATCATTTCGTACATCGGCACGCAGGCCGGCAACACATGAAATCCAAACACAACCCTTCGCATGGCCTTCAAGGACCAACAACAGCAAGCTAGCCATTCCACTTATTCATTTCAAGCCGCGGCACCTGCAATGAGACATCCTCCAAAAAGCGGCAAAACAAAGTAACGGTCAGCATTTGGCTGACCCATTATAATGACCCTACCCCCTACCCGGGGTAGTGGTTCCTTCCCTGTATACAGTGCTCATCAAGTATCATGAAACAGCATATATATATATATCATTCTCTTTATCCCGCTAGCAAACACATTCCATCACAAACGCTGGAATCCACCAGACGCTCCGTGCACTCAGGGCACCTTCTTGGCGTACCGGAATCCACCAGTCATACACCGCTGATCCGGGGTTTTTACTTGTTGGTTGACCGGCCCTAGTACACCAGTCTCGCAAGCTGGAGACATCCCGCCCAAACCACACAGAGGTACACCCTCACAGCATCCAACAACCAGAGTAGGTCGACCCACAATATGTGGTGTAGCACGTCGGGTTTATCCAAGCTCCCCAGGCAATGTCTACCCATCGACCCCCCTCCTAATCCGATCGACCCACACTATGTGGTGCAGCAACCCGGGTTTAACTCGGCTCCCCAAGCATTGCCACCCATCGATCCCTCCCTAACTAGATCAACCCACCCTAGTGGTGTAACAGCCGGGTTTATCACGAGCTCCCCAGGCATGCTACCAATTGATCATATCACAACCAAGAGCTTTGCCAAAGCCTCCTCACATTCAGCATCACATTCATACATTCATCACAAGAGAAAACCATTTGCATCGCATCAAATCCACAGAGTCTTCTCCGGTTTACCCATGAACATCACCAATCCAGACTATCGGTCCAGATGGGCTTCACACAGCATGCCTATGCCGTACTCCATATTTCCGGCTCTAGATGCAGACTCAACAAAGGAATCACTTCCGCAAATCCACCTCTTGGTGGAGGATTCCAAGCACATGCATAAAGGAAGGACTTCGATGTCCAAGAAGGAGATCGTTACCCTTGAAGATCGCTTCGGCACCATGACGTAGCCGGATGGAAATCACCGCCTCGGCTTCGCCTTCACGAATCCGCTCTCGGATCTTCGCTCTGCACTCCACAGCTCCTACAGCAGCTGGTAGACTCCTCCCTTCCCTCTTGCCTTAGGCTTTCTTCCTCCCTTGCTTAAAAGAAATGAAGAAGAAGAAGAAGAAGAAAAGAGGGGTTTAAATCCCCTTTTTTCGGCCTTCACAACACCTGGACAGAGCCCCACCATTGGATCCAGGAAGAGGGAAACAAACGGCTCAGATTTGGCCAGAAAAACTTGAACACGGCCTGACACGCCCTGTGACACGCCCGTGTCACAGGCCGTGTCCCTCTAAGCGGCAGACAACCGACTCAATCCAGCCAGTACACGGCCATGTGACACGCCCGTGTCACATGCCGTGTCCTAGACACGCCCTCAGACACTCCCGTGTCTGAGGCCGTGTTCCTCAACGAAAATAATCCCAAAATAACCCCAGACTTCACACGGCCTGGCACACACCCGTGTTCCTGGCCGTGTGCACCTGGACACACCCGTGTCCTGCAAACACGCCCTAGCTCGAAACGTCGAGTTGAGTTCGACGACCACGGACACGCCCTGTGACACGCCCGTGTCACAGGCTGTGTCTTCACTCGATACTCAACTCTCGACGATCGTCGAGCAAAATTCATCGACATTAAGGCCGATCGTCGACACGGCCCCGACACGCCCGTGTCCGCTGTGTCGACCCCAAATTTCGTCGACTCCATGACTCGACACTACCCAGGCCCGACACGCCCTGGGACACGCCCGTGTCCCAGGCCGTGTCACCCATACCTGAACCCAATTTTGCTCAAATGATCCGCTTGACTTCGGGGTGTTACAACGGGCGTGTCACAAGCCGTGTTAGCCCAAGAAAAGGCTTTTCTGGGCAAATCGTGGCCGTTCATTTCCTTCAACTTGGATCTAGTGGTCCAGGCCTTTCCCTGCTGTTATAAAGCTGAGAATGGAAGGATGAACACTCATTCATGCTTGGCTTTTCTCTTTCTAAAAAGATATGGAGAGAGGAGAGAAAGGAAGGAAGGAGGAGAAGGAATCCGGCTGCCGGAGGAGCTTAAGCATGCCGAATCGAGAGTCGAGTTCAGATTCATGGAGGCAAGGCCGTGGTGGTGATTTCCATCCGACTAGATTTTCATGGCTCCAAAGCGATCGTCAAGGATAACGATCTCCTTCTTGTACAAGTGAAGTCATCCTTTATGCATGAGCATGGAATCCTCCACCAAGCGGTGGAAAGCGTAAGCAATTTCAGTGAGTTGATAGTTAATATTCCCGGTTGAGTCTGTATCTAGAGCCGGAAATGTGTAGTACGACATAGGCATGATGTGTGAAGCCCATCCGGACGGTTAGTCTGGATTGGTTATGTGTATGTTATGATCCGGAGAAGACTCCGTGTATTGTGTGGATGCCTGTGAATTTCAAAAGCTCTGTATGAGCCCTTGTATTGTGTGTACTAAACTGGAAAGCGGCTCTGTGTGAGCTGTGTGCTGATCAGGAAAGGGAAAGCCGACCCGTATCAAGATCTGCGCTATTGACGAATTGAGCAACGGGAAAGGGCTGACCTGTACCTGTGTTGTGAGAGATCGATTGGTGGCAATGCAAATAGCGGGCTGCAGGCCAGACTCGAGTTGCTGCACCACGATGGTAGGTCGATCTGAAATGCTCAAGTTTGCCGTGAGGTTAGCACCTCTGAGTGGGATGGGCGAGGATATCTCCAGCATGCATGTTGTGGTAGACTAAGGCCCATAGCAAACAAGTTAAAAACCTCTGATCGGTGGTGGTGCCAAGGATGATTCGGTACACCGTAAATGTTCTTTGAGTGCACGGAACGTCTGGCTGAGGTGGGCGTTTGTGATGCTGTTGTGCTTAAGAGCACTTGTTGTGATATATATATATATATATATATATATATATATATATATATATATATATATATATATATATATATATATATATATATATATATATATATATGTTGTGGCTGCGATGCATACAAGGAAGGAACCACTGCCTCGGGTAAGTGGTAAGGTTGTTATAATTGGTCAGCTAATGCTGACCGTTGCTTTGCTTACCACCCTTGGGGTGGATGTCCAACTGCAGGTGCTGATGGGCTGAATTGGATTGAGCGGGTTGAAGCCCTTGCTGCTTAAAGTCCCTTGAAGGCCGTGCGAAGTCTTATATTTCATGTGTGGCTGGCCTGCGTGTGATGTATGAAGCCATATTTGTAAAGAGAAACATGTAAGGCCTTAAGGCCATGAGCGTTTGTGTATTTGTATACATTCCTGGTGATATATATAAATATGTGGTTTATATATTTAGTGGACATTCATTGTGATGAGTTCTTGCAACTTAAATCTCTTTCACTAGAATGCTCTGAGCTAGGATGCGAGTAGAACATGATTTTGGATATTCATACGCGATTCCGCTGTTTATTTGTGAAATATGGCATGGGCCCCGGCCGGACCCACCGTTATATTCCATATGACGAATGGAGGCGTTACAAAGTGGTTTTAGAGGATCGGGTTTTTGGTAGGAAGAACATATTTGAACTCAAGAATGTCTACTAGGAATGTAATACATGCACGTGAGGAGCGTGAGCGTGTAGACAATGTATATTTACCGTTATGGAATGGACGTAAATGGTGTTTTGTACATTGATAGGTGACGAGGAGTGGTGCTGGGCAGTCTGAGCACTAGCGTTCTGATGAGAGTGCGGCACCAGCTGAGGTGCCTACACCTCCTCCCTCGGCAGAGACCATACATTTGGTTACTGAGACGGTGCTCGCAGTGTTACATGCACAGCCTATTGGGCAGGCAAGACCTGCAGTGGTGCCAGTACGGCTTGGTGCAAGGCAAGAGCGTGTTGAGGCTCTGATTGACGAGCAAGCGGCTGACGAGCAACTGAAATGGTTTATGGAGTTTCACCCACCTATGTTTAGAAGGGAGGGTTCCCCAACGCAGGCTGAAGATTGGCTCACAAGAGTGAAGAGGATCCTGACAGCAATCAGGATTGAGGCGGGGCAGAAAGTTACCTTAGCCACTTTTCTACTGGAAGGAGACACGAGGCTTTGGTGGGATGAAGTGGAATTGCACCACTTGGCAGGTCGAGGATTAGAGGAGATCTCGATCAAAGAATTCTCAAGACTATTTCTGGCCAAGTATTTGCAAGTGTCGCTGCGAATTGCCATGGAAAATGAGTTCCAACGTCTGGTGCAGGGTACGAGTAGTGTTGATACTTAAATGCATGAGTTTACCAGGCTAGGGTGCTATGCGGGGTCTACTTTTGTTGAGGAGGCGCGGAAGACGAATAGGTTCTATGAGGGACTTCGTGATGAGCTGAGGTTGGCACTCCCGAGTTTGGTGAACCAAGGCTTCCAAACGTTTGTAGATACATCTCGTGCGCTGGAGAAGGATTTGAAACATGTGTAGGATAAGAAGAACTTGGCGATGGAAAATCCGGAATTCAAAGTTCCACAGTCGGAACAATCAGAGTATAGGAAACGAGACAAGAAGTTGTTCAGGCCTACTGAACAAACTCCTTCGACTGTTGCTTTGGGAGCAACATATGAGCAAGAACGTGTTGAGACACGTACATGTTTTAAATGTGGGAAGCAGGGACATATCACCCGTGATTGTTGGAGGGGCCCTTCAAAAGGTGAGAAAAAGACAGGTGCGTATTATGAGGATAAGGGTAAGGCAGTGACAGATTCATCTGTGTCCCGAGCGCAACCCCGAGTGTACAATCTCGAATTACAGGAGCCGCAAATCTCAATCGGTGAAGTACAATAACCTCGAGTGTTTGGTCTAGAAGTACAAGAGGCCATAAAACAGATTATTAGAGATGCAGATGAGCGGAAATAAGTGAATTTGTTCCTTTCGTGATGTAAAATATATGATGCTATGTTTGTCAATGACTTTTGTTTGTGCGCTGCCATGGGGCGAGACATGCTGTGGCCTCTGAGCTCTAAACCCGGATCGGTTGGTTCAAGGTGCAGCGAATGCGTGGTTATGTTGGTGTCTACAGTTGAGCTAAATTTCGGGACAAAATTTCTTGTAAGTAGGGGAGGGTTGTAACACCCCAAATCTCCCGATTGAGTGCAGGCTGGGCAACACGGCCTGGGACACAGGCGTGTCCCAAGCCGTGTCCTGCTCTGTTCACTCGAGTGGGGCATACGGCCTAGGACACGGGCGTGTCAGAGGCCTTGTCCTTCTCTATTTGTGGCCAGGGCTGTGAACATGGGCTGGACACAAGCATGTCCAAAGCTGTGTCAGGGCACACTGCCTATGATACGGGCGTGTCACATGGCCATGTCCTGGTCGGGTTGAGTCAGTTCCTTTTCTGATTAAGGAACACGGCCTGTGACACGGGCGTGTCACAAGACGTGTCAGCCCAAGAAAAGGCTTTTCTGGGCAAATCACGGCCGTTCATTTCCTTCAACTTGGATCTAGTGGTGCAGGCCTTTCCCTGCTGTTATAAAGCAGAGAATGGAAGGATGAACTCTTATTCATCCTTGGATTTTCTCTTTCTAAAGAGATAGGGAGAGAGGAGAGCAAGGAAGGAAGGAGGAGAAGGAATCCGACTGCCGGAGGAACTTCAGCGTGCCGAATCGAGAGCCGAGTTCAGATTCATGGAGGCAAGGCCCTGGTGGTGATTTCCATCCGGCTAGATTTTCATGGATCCAAAGCAATCGTCAATGATAACGATCTCCTTCTTGGACAAGTGAAGTCCTCCTTTATGCATGATCATGGAATCCTCCACCAAGCGGTGGAAAACGTAAGCGATTCCAGTGGTTTGATAATTGATATCCCCGGTTGAGTCTGCATCTAGAGCCAGAAATGTGTAGTACGACATAGACATGCTGTGTGAAGCCCATCCGGACAGTTAGTATGGATTGGTGGTGTGTATGTTATGATCCGGAGAAGACTCCGTGTATTTTGTGGATGCATGTGAATTTCAAAAGCTCTGTATGAGCCCTTCTATTGTGTGTGCTAAACTGGAAATCAACTCTACGTGAGATGTGTGCTGATCAGGAAAGGGAAAGCCGACCCACGTCAATATCTGCGCTATTGATGAATTGAGCAACGGGAAAGGGCTGACCTGTACATGTGTTGTGAGAGATCGATTGATGGCAATGCAAATGGGGGGCTGCAAGCCAAACTCGGGTTGTTGCACTATGATGGTGGGTCGATCTGAAATGCTCAAGTTTGTCGTGAGGTTAGCACCTCTGAGTGGGATGGGAGAGAATTTCTCCAGCATGCGTGTTGTGGTAGACTAAGGCCCATAGCCAACAAGTTAATAACCTTTGATCGGTGATGGTGCCAAGGATGATTCGGTACACCGTAAATATGCCCTGAGTGCACAGAATGTCTTGCTGAGGTGGGCGTTTGTGATGTTATTATGCTTAAGAGCACTTGTTGTGATATATATATATATATGAAAGATGGGGGTTAGATCTGATTACTCTAGAGGGGGGGGTTAATAGAGTATATTAAAGACTATTTGGCTGTTTTTGAAACTAACAGAGTAAAAATGATACCAGTAGTAGTAATATATAAAAATAAAATGATCTAAACAAAACTACCACAACACAGCAATCTAAACTATCACAACACAAAGAAAAGAGGCAACCAAACAACACAAGAATTTTATAGTGGTTCCCCAACCTGGGTACATCCACTCTTCTACCACCCTGGTAGGAATTCATTAGCAGGTTTTGATCAGGTGACTGCCACCTTTGAGCTTTTGATTAGGTGACCAAAAATCAAAATAAACTTTTGAAGGGAGTTAATAAACCCTTTATACAGGAGGGGGAGAGAGTTTGATGGTGTCTTCTTTTTCTCAAACAATTGAGAAGACAAGTGAATTGTTGTTGTCAAGAGCTCCTCTCAATATCATTTGGAGCCTTGCACAGGGTATGGGTCTTCAGCCTTGATTTTTAAGTGATCCAAGAACTTCTGACTGATTTGAATATGTTATCCTTGAAAGCTCCTGGAATGGAAGTTGAAGAAGACTCTTGATTGTGGTGATTGTTCTTCATCTTCTATAAGATCAAGGAGAAAACAAAGTGTTTTCTGCACAGGGAAGAAAGCAGATGATGTTGTGTAATTCTTCTCTGTGTACTGTTCTATGTCCTGTTGTCTGTGTCGTTCTGAAAAGAAAATCTCTTTTATATGTCTCTGTCGAATTCTCCTTTGAATTTTGAATTCCATTGCATTGAATGCTGATTGCTTGGAGAATGAAATTCGGCTGGAGAATATTTACATTGATGAGTTTCCCCAACTGTCCCATTTAATTGAGCAAGTAATTATCCTGATGAAGACCATAATCAATGCCGCCAGTAACGGCTATATTCATAGAATATAAGCATTAATTACCCAAGAAATTATTGCTAAATAATATAAGGAATATGGACAGAAAATAAGGAAAACTCTAAGTCTGGAACTGTGAAAGAAATCGTCGACCATAGAACAGATTTCATCGACCTAAGATCAAAGTTCGTCGAGCTGAGAAATCTTGTTCGTCGACCAGAGAAAGTTTGTTCGTCGACCTGAGATCCAAGTTCGTCGACCAGAGAAAGCTTGTTCGTCGACCTGAGATCCAAGTTTGTCGACCTGAGCTCAGCTAACTGCATTTTGTGAATAACTTTGCCAATTCTGTGGTCCAAGTTCGTCGAGCACAGATTCTGTCTTCGCCGAGCTGAGTTCAGAGACAATATTCTGTGTTGAAGTTAAAATCCATACTTCGTCGACCTGAGCTCAAATATCGTCGAGCTTAACCCAGAGAATTAACTCTAAGTTCGTCGAGCGGAGCATGACTATCGTCGAGGTGAGTTCGACGAACGTCGAACTCTTTTTCTGAACTTGATTTTCTTCTAAGTCTTGTGTCTTCTGCTGCCTGGTCCATGTATTGTTGAACCTAAGGACTTAGCCTAGACTCTAGGACTCAAAACACATGACCCTGGCTATACATTATGGGTCAGACATTCTAGTTAGTGAACCTAGCCCAAATCCAACTAGGGATCCAACAATCTCCCCGTATTTGGGTGAGGTCACTAATAATATAAAAAGAAAAACATTCACAAAGCAGGAAAAATATATCTGACAAAAAATTGAAACATTCAACAGATATGTATAATTAGTAGCTTTATGACAGTTAACAAATAAAGTTCAGACAATCAAAATTAAACAGAGTATACCATTTCTTCTTCTTCTTTTCTTTGGCAGCTTTGTCTTTCTCAGAAGGCTGTGTGAACTTGATTTCTCTATTAGGATTGGTTGTGTGAACTTTATTTCTCTATTAGGATTGACTGCTTCCCTTTTGGACATGGTCATGTCAGCAACACCAATTATATTGAGAGAGGTGGCTCTAGGTACAACAACCTCTGGATGCAGAGTCATGTAAGCATCAACATTAAAGAATTTGTTAGCTTTATCATACCTCTTTAATTCTTCCTTTCTGTAGGTTGACATTGTTGAGTATTGAGATGGATCTATCCATTCAGCTTTAGCTTTATTGATCATTGATAATCCAACAAGCTCCTGGAATCTGGCCATTCTTGAAGTGTTTTCAGTTTCAGGATCCACAAATGGAATAGGTGGAGATTCAGGCCTTTGGGGGCTTTTAGCTTTTTCTATTTCAGAAGCTTGTTGTTGTTGCTGCTGTTGTTACTGTTGCTCATGTTATTGTTGCTAATGTTGTTGTTGATGTTGTTGTCTGCTGGAATACCTGTGCTGACTGCTTTCTTGATATCTTGAGGATCTACCTTGATATCTTTGATAAGTTTGTACATATGAGGTAGACCTCTAAGAACTGCTTCCTGAAGTACTAGCAGCAGGTGGAGGAGGAGGAGGACCTCTCCAGTTCCTTTGAGGGGGAAGAGGAGAGTACCTCCTACTTTTCTTTTTGGCTTTTTGTTCATTATTTGAAAGCCACATCCATGCTGGCATCCCAGGATATGGAGTGATCTTCTGTAAGATATTATACGGTGTATCATGAGTAGGGTTTGATTTGGGAGCAGCAATGAGAACAACTTTTCTCTTCTTAGAGACTTTCTTCTTGGCAGTAGAGCTATTATCATCATCAGAATCATCATCCTCATCTTCATCAGAAGATCCCTGAGGATTGTCATATAGATCATCAAAAGCTTTCAGAAGATATTTTGATAATTGCTTTTCAACCTGGGCTGCACCGGAGGTTCTAGAAGAGCTGGAACAACTATTTCAGCAGAATTTTCAGAAATTAACAAGTTTTCTTCTTCTATATCTGCCATAATGATTTCATCTAAATCAGGAAGGGGACTATCATCCATATTGTAAGTGGGAGCTGAGACAGCCTCTGGTGAAGAAATATCCTTGGGAGCTGATACTATTGAAAACTCTGTAACTGCAAAACAAGCATTTAGTTGCTTGGCAACTGTGGGGCTTATTAGTGAAGTATATGGAACTATAGCCATAAAAGGCTTTAAGCAGACTACTGGAAGGAAATTCAAATGAATTGTATCAAAAGAATTTAATAAGCTAAATAAATCAACTGTGGGATTGATAATGCAATCACCAACAGTTATTATTTCTGGCATAACTGAATCATCCATATCTATATCAGAATCAACTAGATCAATTATTTCAGCCGGAATAACTGTTTCTTCTGAATCATCTGACATCACAGAATATTCTGCTGCTTCTGCTGTTGCTTCTACTGCTACTATCAAAACTGGAGCTTATTCATAGAGCATCTCCCCCTGACTGGTTTCAGGGGGTCCTGAAGCCAGTCTTCCAGAAGAAGTGACAGATGACAAAGCAGCAGTTCTGGATGAAAGGGTAGTGATGGAAGCAGAAAGGGGAGCTAAAGCATCAGTTATGAGCTTGTTAAGGGTGGGAGAAATGAATGCTAGAAGGTCTTTAGCTATATCAGAGAAGTTAAGATAAAGAGATTCTAGAGTAGTGGAGGAGTAAGAAGTGTGATGACCATAATTGGAACATACAGAGAAGGCACTGGACATATCTGTATGTGTATAGTCTGGTACACTAGAGGGTATGTCAGTGTGGGTGAGTGGAGTAATTGGAATAAAGGGAGTTACAGCAGTAGAAGGTTGGACTGTGGTTGTGGGGAAAGAGATGGGGGAAGAGATGGGTTCCTGATATGGAGATTGTGGAGGAAACAATAGATTGAAGGTGTGGGATGACATAAATGTGTCAGGGTGTATGTCATTTAAATGAGGTGGAAGTGGAGATTGCGGTGGAGGGATGTGCTCGGAGATGGAACTGGGGTTGATGCTGGTGTGGGTTGATGTTGTTGGTAAGTTGGTGGAGTATGAACTGGAGAAGATGATGGTTGTTATTGATGATGAGGTGGAGGAGGAGAAGGAATACTGGTGGAGGGGAGGACATCTTTTGGAGATGGAGGAGTGGCTAGCACAGCCCTGGTGCTCTCAGAAGTCCTTGTAGAGGATGAAGCCTTGGAGAGCTTTGTGATTTTCCTCTCCCATCTACCAAACAGGGCAGATATAAGCCTTTTGGAGGCATTTATGAACACTGTCATGAAGACCAATAGTTCAGGAGTCTTCTTATGAAGAAAGATTTCCAGAATCCTTCCAAAACAGACTTCCTTCTTGTTATTCTTTTTCTTGATCAAATCAAACAGTAATTTTCCACAGTTTACGCCTTTCTTATTAACCAGAGCAACCATCATCAAGAACTGGTGCCTGGTGATGTAGTCGTGGGTGGTATGTTTGCCCAACAGAACCTTTCCAACAATATCAACCAAAAATTTGTACTCAGCAGACAAATTTTTCTTCAGCAGTTTGTTCGGGTTTTCTCCAGAATGACCCATCTTAATCAACATATTATCATAATCTTCATTATCCAGTTCTATTTCTTCATTACCATTCAGCAGAACAAAAATCTAAAATAAAACAGTGGGTGAAAGAGAAACTATGTTACCGGATATTGTTCCTGTCATTATATCTTTCTCTGGTGTTGTAGAGGTAAACACCCATTCCTTAATCTCAGTCATTGTTATTTTTATGCGTTGAGTCATGAATTTCTCCAAATTCTGCTCCGCAAACAATTTCAGAATGTCCACAAAGATCTGGTCAGAGTGCTAAAATGATTCAAAATCAATATCAAATCCCATATCGAATTTCATTGCAGCAAGAGTGTTCGCCGAAATCGCCACTATTTTCACCAGCACAAGAAAAACAGAGATCAAGTGCAAAGGAACAGAAAGCACGGGACGGAGCTCGAATAAAACCTAGATATATGGTTTTCAGAATATGTAGCGGCAGTCTCCGTCCGACGAAAAGTAGAAATTCTTCGATCTAGGTTCCACGGAATATTTTATAGACAAAAGAGTTCGTCGATCTCAGTCAGAAGAAGTGAAAACATTTCGTCGAGCTCAGTTCGACAAAAGTTTTCTGAAGCAAATTCATTGCTCTCCATTCGACGAATGAACTTCACTCACAGAGAGTTCGTCGATCTCCGTTAGACGAATATCTCTAGAACTTTTGACAGTTCGTCGATCTCCATTCGACGAACTTTGAAAAATTCGTCTACCATAGACAAAAATTAAATTAAAGCTTCTCCATTGATCATGACAAGCTAATTTATAAAGAATAGATGGTTCCTCTCATCCAAGGATTTGGTGAAGATATCTGCTCTTTGCAAATCAATGTAGATGTAGACAAGCTTAATTTTATTTTTGTCCACACACTCTCTAATGAAATGATGTCTATTGTCTATATGCTTAGTTATACTGTGATGTGTTGGATTTTGCGCAATAGAAATTGCACTTGTGTTGTCACATAGTAAAGTTGAATTATTTAAGTTGAAATCATAAGCCAGGAGTTGGTTCTGCATCCACATCATCTGGGAACAACAACTGCCATCTACTATATATTCTGCTTCAGCAGTTGAAGTAGACACAGATGACTGCTTTTTGCAAAACTAAGACACTAATCTTATACAAAGGAACTGGCATGTCCTTGAGGTACTTTTTCTATCCACTCTACATCCAACAAAGTCAGCATCTGATTATCCAGTCAACTCAAACTCTGACTCAGTTGGATACCAGAGTCCTAGACTAGGACAACTCTTTATATATCTTAAAATCTTTTTTAAGAAAGTAAGGTGTGATTCTTTAGGGTTCACTTGGAACCTAGCATAAAGACATGTAACAAACATTATGTCAGGTCAACTTGTTGTAAGATATAATAGTGAAAGAATTGGTTCCAAGATAACCTAAACACCTAGGGGGGTTGAATAGGTTCAATTCCTTTTTACTTTAAGGCAGAATATTAATTCAGTTAATCAAATAGAATCAAATAGTTCTACAGCTACCACAGCACAGAAATCACAATATCACACACAATCACAGATGACACACAGATTTATAGTGGTTCCACAAATGATGGGTACATCCACTTTCCACCTTCACCTATCTAGCAGTGTGCTTGATTCGGCCTAACTTCTTCCTTCCTTCTCAAATCCACAGATCTTACAACTCAAAACCCAGTCAAGGTTCCTACAACTCAGAGTGAGTCCACACTCCTACAACTCGGGCAATTAAGCCCTACCTTAGCCTTCACCCAGTCCTACAACTCAGAGAAGTAAATCTCCTACCTCAGGCACTCAGCCCTACCTCAGCCTTTATAAATTAGGCTTACAACTCAGATCAATAATGATCTTACAGGAAAAATGATATAAAATAAGTTTTATCTTTCACCCAAGTTGAGAGAGAATGGGTAGAAAGTTTTCTTGATCAGTTCTTGAAGAATCTGATTACACAGAAATTAACCTATCTTGGCTTTCTTCAAAGCTTCTTGAATCTGAACACAGTAAGGTTGAATTTCTTGAAGTTGATCTTCAATCAGCTTCCTTCTTAAAATCCAGAAATTAATCTGAATTCTTCTTTGCAGATTAGTTCAGGATCTGCTCTTAAGAGACTAGTTGATGATAGTCTCTTTCTTCACTTGAATTGTTGGAGCTCTCTCTCTATAAAATCTTCTGAAGATATTTTTAAATTCTTCACTTAGATCCACTTGAAATCTCTGACTGGATTTCATTGTGTATGTTGGATCTTCTGTTGTAATTGTGTTTTTGTACTTCGTCTACTTTTCAGTTGATAGAATCAGTCTTTATATAGACTTCATCCAAGGTTACCGGCTGATCCGGTTGCTAACCAACTTCTGACAGATCTGACAGTTGTAGTAGACTTGTTGGTTATGGCAGCTGTCAAGTCTCCAGTCACTTCTTGAAACTTTGTCTCTGTCAGCAAAGTGTCGAGTCTGAACTTCACATGTGTCGACATATGTAGACCAAGTGTCGACACAATCCTTGGTGGTGTCGACAAAGCTCTCATGGTGTCGACACTGCTTCTTGACATAGCTTATGTAAGAATGTGTCGACACAAGTCCTATGTGTCGACACAGTCACTTCTTGTCTTGACACAATTAGCTTAGAAGAAATTTTGGTGTGTGTGTGTGTTGACACAAGTCCTGTGTGTCGACACAGTTGATGTCGACTGAACTTTCTGTGTGTCGACACAAGTCCTGTGTGTCGACACAGTTGATTCTGGTGTCGACACATGGACTTAGAAACTTTTCCTGCATTTTCTTAACCTTCACATACAAACTCAAAACAACATCAAATACACCTTGATGTACATCATTGAGTTAGGTGTGGCTTCTCCAAATCTGATACACATTTTCCAATGTACCCAACAAATAGAGACCAAATAATGGCCCTATATAATTTCTTATCAACAGGTTTCCCATGTTCATCAGAGTCAATTACAGTATTTGTAGGCATAGGTGTTTTCTTGGCTGAGGCATCTGACATCCCAAACTTTTTGATAAGATCTTTAGCATACTTAGATTGGGATATAAAAATGCCATCAGGTAGCTGCTTCACTTGGAGACCAAGAAAGTAGGAGAGCCCGCCCATGCTACTCATTTCAAACTTTGAATGCATGAGGTCAGAGAACCTCTTGCATAGTTTGGAATCTGTAGACCCAAAAATGATGTCATCTACATTGATTTATAATAATAAAATTTTATCCTTATAGTGTCTAGTGAATAATGTCCTATCTACTATGGCTCTAGAAAATTTATGTTCTAAAAGAAAGCTAGCTAAGATTTCATACCAAGCTCTTGGAGCTTGCTTTAAACCATAAAGAGCTTTATGCAATTTAAAAACATGAGAGGGATAAGTAGGAGAAATAAAACTCGAAGGTTGTTCAACATAAACCTCTTCTTTAAGTTCACCATTAAGGAATGCACTCTTGACATCCATTTGATAAACCTTGAATTTCTTGTACGCAGCATATGCAAGGAAGATTCTGATTGCTTCTAGACTTGCAATAGATGCAAATGTTTGATCATAGTCAATCCCTTCCTCTTGCCTATATCCTTGATCAACCAGCCTTGTCTTGTTCCTTATTATGACACCATGGGCATCAAGCTTGTTCCTGAATACCCATTTAGTTCCAATGACTGTGTAGTCTTTTGGTCTTGGAACTAAATCTCAAACTCTGCATCTCTCAAATTGATTGAGCTCCTCTTGCATTGCAACAATCCAGTGGGGATCTTGCTTTGCATCTTTAATGGATTGGGGCTCAAATTGAGATATGAAGCAGGCATGCATCAAGTCTTGGTTGAGTTGATGTCTGGTCTGCACACCAACTAAAATGTCTCCAATTACTTGAGATATAGGGTGATCTTTAAGTGTGACAAATTCAGTTGGTGAGGTTGGTTGTACAACAGCTTGGGGAATAAATTCCTCTTTGTGGAATTATATTAGCTGTTGGAGGTTCTTCACTGATTCCACTGTCTTCATCTTCACTTTCTTTAGCTTCATTGTCTTCAGCAATTTGTGAAGAAGGATGACTAACAGCCTCATTGTTGAGGGTTAGTTCATTTAACTTCTCATACAAGTTTGGTTCCTGCATAGAATTACTAGTAGAAGGATTCTTCTCCTTGTAAAACATGTTAGTTTTATCAAATGTAATGTGTACAAATTCTTCAATTTTCATGGTGGATTTATTAATGACCCTATAAGCATTGCTTACTTGGGAATATCCAAGAAAAATTCTCATTTCTGTCTTGGCTTCAAATTTTCTAATGTGTTTCTTATTGTTGTTGTGAATGTAACATAAACAACCAAATATTTTAAAATAGTCTACTTTAGATTTCTTCCCTTTAAGTAGCTCATAAGGAGTCTTATTCTTAAGCTTGTGTATAAGACTTTTATTCAGTATATAATTTGTTGTGCTCACAGCCTCTGCCCAAAAGGATAGCGGAAAATGAGCATCTACAAGCAATGTGCCTGCTGATTCAATTAAGGTTCTATTCTTCCTTTCAACAAACCCATTTTGTTGAGGTGTTCTAGGAGCTGAGAAGCAGTGTCTGATACCTTTAATCTCATAGAACTCTTGTATAAGAAGAGACTCAAACTCAGTACCATGATCACTTCTGATCAATGCAACTGGAGTAGAGTACTCAATCTGTATGTTCTTGAGAAAATCTGTAAGAACTTTGAAGTTATCAGACTTAGATCTCAGAAAGAATACCCAAGTGAATCTAGAGAAGTCATCTACAATCACTAAAGTATAAGATTTCCCTCCTAGACATTGTACTGCAATAGGGCCAAAGAGGTCCATATGTAGCAAGTACAATATCCTAGGTGAGTCACTTTTATTTACTGATTTAAAACTATTTTTAGTTTGCTTGCCTAATTGACAAGCCATACAAAAGCTTTCCTTCTTGTAGGGGAAAGAAGGCAATCCTCTAATAAGATTTTCCCTAGATAGTTTGGCAATATTTTTCAAGTTAACATGACCTAATCTCCTATGCCAAATGTCATTATTATTCCTAGTTGAATTGAATAAACATATTTCTGTTTTGGCAGATTTAAAGTTAACTATATAAATATTTCCTACTCTAGTGTCAGTCAAAACTACATGGTTATCTAAAGAAGTAATAATACAGGAAGTTTTAGTAAATGATACCTGAAACCTTTCATCACATAATTAAGTTATGGACATAAGGTTATGCTTCAGTCCACTTACATATGCAACATTCCTGAAGGTGACAGCTCCAATCCTGACTTGTCCATAGCCTTCAGTCTGGCCACAATTGGAGTCACCAAATATCACTTTAGGTCCTAGCTCTGACTTGTAGTGAGTTAGGTTGTCCTTGTTTCTAGTCATATGTTTAGAACAGCCACTATATAGATATCACTGTTGCTCTATGGTAGGATTGTCTTTCACCTGCAATAAAACAGATTAGCTATTTTTGACCCAGGTTACCTTGGGTCCTTCTTTCTTCACATAACTAAAGCTGGAAATAAATGAATATTTAGGCGAGCATTTGTAATCTAAAGGGTGATATTTTCTAGGTGGTATAATCCATTGATTAAATTGGTTTATAGATGATCTTGGTTGATTATAAGTTTTGAAAGAATTAAAATTTCTGTTAAGTTGAACTGGGTTCGACGAATTCAAGTGAGTTCGTCGATCTGAGTTCGACGAATGGGGGTGAGTTCGTCGAACTCCACTCAGAGAATGAGAATATCCATTCTCTGGGCCCCAAAATCGTCGATCTCGGTTTGACGAACCATACTGGTTTCGTCGATCGTAGTTCAACGAATTATTATAATAGAAATCTGCGTTCAAAGTTCGTCGACTGGAGTTCGACGAACTATATAGATTTCGTCGATCTGCGTTCGACGAAATCTGTTGAACATTGTTATAGTTAGGATTTTTATTTTTATTTTTCTTTTTCTTATTCTTAGGTTTTGGTTCTGTTTGTTTAACATTGTTATTATTGTCTATCTTTTGTTTTCCTTTTTCAGAGGAAAATTTTATAGGTGTTGTCAATATATTTTTCTGAATTAGTGGGGGTTGGCTTGATGAAGCACCTAATCCCAGCTTGCCATTAAGTCTGGCATTGACTGTGCTTGTGATGTCCATCAACTTGATGCTTCTCCTATTTAGGGATTCTTCAAGTTTCCTAGCCTCAGCTAATTCAGATTTTAGTGATATAATTTGTTCTTGAGCTAATGTTAATTCATCTTTTAATTTAATGTTTTGTAAAACAAAGCTTTCTTGATCAATTAACTTTTCCCTAAGTGATTTAATTTCCTTTTCAGAATTTATTAAATCTATACACAGATTTAAATTCAGTTTTAAAATTTTCTGAATTATAATAAAAAGATGATAATACCTGATCAGCTTCTGATTCAGATTCTTCATCATCTGAATGTTCTGCTTGTTCTTCAACATCAGATTGACTGCAGGAGGAATTGATAGCCATGAGGCAAACTTCCCTTGCCTTTGCTTCTTCTTCATCTTCACTAGAGCTGGAATATGAAGATTACTCTTCAGTATCACTCCAGGACTCAGCCACAAAGCCCTTTTCTTTTCTTTTGTGCTTACTGGATGAAGGCTTGCTATAATGGTGCTTCCTGGAGTCTTTTTCTCTCCTTTTCTCCTTCTTTTGATTTTCAGGACATTCAGAAATGAAGTGTCCTGGTTTCCTGTACCCAAAGCATACAATTTCCTTAGTGGGGAGTTTTATCATACCTGGGTTTATCATCATGCCTGGATGACGTTTTCCTGAACTCCTTTCTTGCCATCTTATAGAATCTCTTGGCTAAGAGACTCAGGAGTTCTTCATTTGATGTTGGAGCTTCAGTTTCTTCTACAGCTTTGAAGGCTATATTCTGCTCCCTTCTTGCTAGTGGAGGAGTCTTTTGTTCTGCAACTTCCCTGGACTTGATGAACTGCTCATAAGATTTGAGCTTTCCCAGGAGAGATTCAGTAGAAATCTCATTCATGCTCCTGGCCTCCTTGATTGGTCATATCCTGGAATCCCATGTGCTTGGGAAGCACATGAGGATTTTATCATTCACCTCAGTGAGAGAAATGACCTTGTCCAAGGTCTTCAGCTCACTGATTATTGAACTTAATCTGTTATACATTTCACTAACAGATTCAGCTTCATCTTTCTTGAAATTTTCATACTGAGAGATAAGGGTTGATCTCCTGTCCTTTCTCTCATCAACTGAACCAGCAACCATCTGGTTTAGAGAGTCACAGATTGCTTTTGTAGATGTGCATTCAGCCACTTTTTGGAAGATGTCATCTGACATAGTTTGTCCCAATATGTTCATGGCTTTAACATCTACAATCTTTGCCTTTTTCTGTGCATCTGTCCACTCAGGTGGTGGAACAATATGAGTGTTTGATGTTGATGTAGATGTAGATATAGCAGCTGTTGGTTGAGGAGAACCTGTCAAAATAGAATTATAGATGTCCCTATCAATAGAATTCATATACAGCCTAATTCTTACCTTCCAGATTGTAAATTTATTCAAATTACAGACTGGAGGTCTGGTGCTTGCATAATCTTTATTCTGTGCTATGCTGTGAAATAATTTAAACTTAAGATCAAATCTAACAGAGGATCTTTTGGTTCAAGGGTTAGCTTGTACAAACAAAGAAACCTGCTCTGATACCAATTGAAAGATGAGGGTTAGATCTGATTACTCTAGAGGGCGGGGGGGTGAATAGAGTATATTAAAAACTATTTGGCTGTTTTTGAAACTATCAGAGTAAAAATGATACAAGTAGTAGTAATAGATAAAAAGAAAATGATCTAAACTAAACTACCACAGTACAACAATCTAAACTATCACAGCATAAAGAAAAGAGGCAACCAGACAACACAAGAATTTTACAGTGGTTCCCCAACCTGGGTACATCCACTATTCTACCACCCTGGTAGGAATCCACTAGCAGGTTTTGATCAGGTGACTGCCACCTTTGAACTTTTGATCAGGTGCCCAAAAACCAAAATAAACTTTTGAAGGGAATTAATAAACCCTTTATACAAGAGGGGGGAGAGAGATTGATGGTGTCTTCTCTTTCTCAAACAACTGATAAGACAAGTGGATTGCTATTGTCAAGAGCTCCTCTCAATATCATTTGGAGCCTTGTGAAGGGTGTAGGTCTTCAGCCTTGATTTTTAAGTGATCCAGGAACTTCTAACTGATTTGAATATATTGTCCTTGAAAGCTCCTGGAATGGAAGTTGAAGAAGTATCTTGATTGTGGTGATTGTTCTTCTTCTTCTTCTTCTTCTGTAAGATCAAGGAGAAAACAAAGTGTTTTCTGCACAGGGAAGAAAGCAGATGATGTTGTGTAATTCTTCTCTGTGTACTGTTCTATGTCTTGTTGTCTGTGTAGTTCTGAAAAGAAAATCTCTTTTATATGTCCCTGTCGATGTACAACCCTTTTTCATCGAGGACGTGTTATACCACAACTAGGTCAGCAGAAGTCAAGGTCAAAAAGTCAAGACAGAAGTCAACATCAGCGCGCAAGATCGTAGAAGGCCCGAGCAAGTATGGCGAGCTCCCCTCGCATACTCGCCAGGTAGGCGACTAAGCTAGATACTCGCCCAGCCTGTGTGAGTTCCCCCGGAAGTCGCCTGGTCGCCGGGGGGTGGGGTATAAATATGACCCCCTTGGATTTGCCTATAAATATGACCCTAGGGGTACGAGGTGAGGCACTTGAAATCCTCATAAGGATACTCGCGAGCTTCATTTTGGAGATACTAGCCGAGCCTTTGGATTCATTTTCCTTAGAGACCAAGTCGCGACCTTGCGACTTCGTCGTCAGCTAATCTCCTTCGTACCAAGTTCGGCCATCTTTGGTTGAGACGGGGCTGCTCCATTCGAGCATCCAGGTACGTGCTGGGACCTTCCTGCCGCAACATCTGGGGTCCTGTTTGACCTGGTTCTTCGCCCTAGTCACCCTAGCCATCTGATCTTGCCCCTGAGCCAGTAAGCTTAGGTGACATTGGTCCAAATTCTGAGGTTGGGATTTTTCCTGGCTTCAACACTTGGTGCGGTGAGCGTGGATCGTAGCCAAGGAGGAAAGTTTAGTGGTTGAGTATGATGGCCAATGGTGGCGAGCATGGAGGGTTGGTCGGCAACTCGGCAGGAGGAGGAGAATTCGCCCGAGGTGGCGAGTTTGTGACAGTTTCCACGTTTGAAGAGTTTGCGAAGAGGATCGAGCAGACCATCCTCGACAAGTTTGCTTATCGCCCCAATGTCACGGCGACTTCCCCCCATCGCGTGACACCGCTGGATGAGGAAGCGCCGCCGAGGCGAGCTGGGAAGTAGCCCGCTTGGGCAAGGTAAGAGCGGCCAATGCAGTCGCGACATTACCCGACGAGCAGCCAAGGGGTCCACTTTCGGGATCCAATGTCGCCGGCGAGATACAGAGATACTCTGCACTATAGCGAGTATGACGTATCCAGCGAGGATGAAACTCGCCACCGCCAGGGAGGGAGGAGCCCCTTCTGTGATGAGATCCTTGCCGCCCCAGTTCCTGAAGGGTTCAGAGAACCCATTCTCACCTACTACTCCGGCAGAGACGACCCTATCAGACATCTTCAGTGGTTTGAAGACGTCGTCTCCATCCGCAACATGTCTGACGCCTTCAAATGCATGTTATTCTCCATCACCCTCAAGGGAAATGCCAGGGATTGGTTCCATCAGCTTCCAGTGGGGTCCGTCTATTACTTCTCCGACCTGCGTCGGGGCATCATGGCGAGGTTCACGACATCGAAGAAGAGGAAGAAGGAGGTGACGACTCTCTTCAAAGTCACCCAGGGGCAGCATGAGAGCTTGGGTTACTACGTTGATCGTTTCCAGGAGGAGATTTTGGAGGTAGAGAAGGTGGACAACTTTACGCTGATGGTAGCCCTGAAGTTCGGGCTGAAGCAAGGTTTATTCATCATGGAGATGATAGAGAGAGTGAACACCTTTGTTCGCGGAGAAGAAAAGAACAAGGAATTCTTGGCGAGGCTGGATGGAGATGACTCGAGGGAGAGGGGAAGAGTAGGACCTTCGGGGTCGAAGACAAGGAGGATGCCGGAGAGGCAGGTGGAGAGGAAGAAGGAAGATCCGAGGAGAGAGCAGAGGGGGACGAGAGAAGAGCCCAGGAGGGTTGAGGAGAGGTGGCAGGAGAGGCCTCGAAGACAGGATGAGAGGAGGCCAGTGGAGGCCCAGGCAGGAAGAGGGGGGATAGGCGATTCCAGTATCCCGAGAATCGCCCCCAGTGGAGACCACCAATGAGGCAACACTTCCAGGAATAGAGGAGGAACAGTAACCGACAGGAGGGATGTCGAGGAGGAGGAAGAAGGGAGACGATGGACATCGCTCGCCAAGATAACAAACAGCGTCGGAGGGAGTAGCGGGCGATGCGTTAGGAGACAGAGATTCCCCTCTACTGTGATATCCATCGAGTAGAGGGGCACATGACCTTGGCTTGCCCTGAGTTCTGGGAAGCAAGGAGGAGGTTGGAAGCAGGAGCAGCGGAGAGAGAGCAGTAGAGGCAGGAGGCCCTGATGGGGAAGGTGGCATTCCAAGCTCCAGTGAGGAGGATGAACGAAGACCGCGTCGACCTGGGAGGTCGTGGAGAGGTGATACATGGCCTAGGAGGTGGTCATGTAGCTGTGATCAACGGAGGGGCCGGACTCGGAGCTTCCCGCAAGGGGAGTCTCCATCAGATCTATTGGAAGAACGTCGCCTCTACGTCATAGAACCCGCCGCCGTTGGAAGAGATCACGTTCTCGGAGGAGGACATGCTGGGGAATGAGAAACCCTTCCACGACGCCTTAGTGATTCAAGCCGCCATCGAAGAATTCACCGTCGACCGAATCCTCGCGGACAACGGTAGCTCGGTGAATGTCATTTTTAAGAGAACCTTCGTCGGGCTTCAGGTGGAAGCATCCCGGGTCCAGGCTGTAGATGGACCCCTCTTTGGCTTCTCAGGAGAGAAGAAAGAGTTGGAAGGAGTGGTGGAACTTCTGGTTACACTCGGCAGGACGTCGATCTGATGTCGCTTCATCTTCATCGATGCGCCGAGCGGGAACAACGCCATCTTCGGGCGGCCCCTCATCAACTATTTCAAGGCCGTCCCGTCGTCATATCACCAGTGCCTGAAGTACTGCCGCGGGGATGTTCAGATCAGGATCAGGGGAGATCCTAAGGCCACTAGGGAGTGCTACCTGAATGCCATCAGCACCATCAGTTGGATGGGTGACGCGGAGAAATTGGAGGAGCTGCTGGAGAAGGAGAAGGGGTTGTGTGCTGCGGAAGAGGTGGAGGAAGTGGAAGTGATCTCTCAAGGAGGAGAGTCGGGACTACTGAAGGTCGGAGGATCCCTGCTGCTGGAAGGGAAGATAGAGATGGCCGCTTGCCTGCAGGACAACGCCGACGTCTTCGCTTGGAGCGCCGCCGAGATGCCAGGGGTGGACGCTGATGTTGCCTGCCATTGCCTCAACCTAGATCCCGTGGTGCCTCCTGTTCATCAGAAGCAGAGGAAGAGCGCTGCCATGCTGTCCAGACCGATCAGGTAGGAGGTAGAGAAGCTGCTGGAGGCGGGTTTTGTCTCGGAGATCCAATATCCAGGCTGGGTCTCCAATGTTGTAATGGTGAAGAAGCACGGAGGGGGCTGGAGTCTATGTATTGACTTTTCTATGTTGAATAAAGCTTGCCCGAAGGATTGCTACCCCTTGCCTCAAATCGACGCGCTGGTTGATTCCGCCGTCGGGTTTCCTGTAATGAGTTTTCTTGATGCTTTTTCAGGGTATCACCAGATCCGGATGCATCCCCCGACTGCCGGGACGTCTCCTTCAAAACCAGTGATGGCTGCTATAGCTACAAGATGATGCCCTTCGGGCTCAATAATGCAGACACGACTTATCAAAGGACGATGGATCAAATCTTCAAGGAGCAGAAGGGGCGGAACTTGGAGGTTTATGTGGATGACGTCCTTGTCAAGAATAAAAGTGTCGCGGAGCACATAACGAATCTGGTTTAGACTTTCGCTACCATGAGGAAGTATAAGATACGACTCAACCCGACCATGTGCGTTTTCGGTGTAGGAAGAGGGATGTTCTTAGGTCACCTCCTCCCTCCCAGGGGGGTGGAACCTAATCCAGACAAGGTGAAGGCCATTCTGGAGATGGCGTCTCCAAAGAATCCCAAGGAAGTTCAAAGGTTGACGGGAAGGCTGGCAGGCCTAAGTCATTTCTTGTCCAAGGCAGGGGAGAAGTGCTCTCCATTCTTCAAGACCCTTCGGGGGAATCAGAAGTTTGAGTGGACTGCGGAGTGTGAGGAGGCCTTCGGAAGGCTCAAGCAACAGCCAACCCAAGCTCCTCTCCGCCAAGGCCCGCGGGGTAATGAAGATCTCTTTCTCTATCTGGGAGTCGGGGCAGAAGCGGTTAGCTCGGTGTTGGTCCAAGAGGAAGGCAAGAGGCAGCTCTCTCTCTCTACTATGTTAGTAGAGTGCTGCGGCAACCAAAAGCTAGATACCCTATTTTGGAGAAGTTGGTATTCGCTTTGGTAGTTTCGGCTCGGAGGCTCCGTCTGTATTTTCAATTTCACTCCATCAGGGTCGTATTTGATCATCCACTACGAAGTATCCTGGATGGAGTGGAGCATTCTATCAGGCTGGCAAAGTGGGCGGTGGAGCTTAGCGAGTTCGATATTTCTTACTCTCCAAGGGTAGCAATCAAGGCACAGGCAGTGGCGGATTTCCTTGCCGACTTCTCGGCCGAGGTGGAAGGAGAGGAAGGTGTTGGGTCCGGCGTTCCTTCACTTGACCCGTGGTGCTCTTCTACTTATTTAAGAAATTAAGTAGCACCCTTTCCAACAGTGCGGGCTTTTGGAACAGCTGGTTATGCGCTTGATCCTTCAATTGGTATCAGAGCAGGTCACGGGTTCAAGACCGGGGGAGCGCTATTAAATCCTGATTTTTCCCTTCTACCTGTGTGGGTCCGACGGGTCAGGCAAAAGTGGACATGTGGTAACCCCACCTCTGAGCCGTGCAACCGTGGACATGTGGTAACCCCACCTCTGAGCCATGTGGGCCATGTGGTAACCCCACCTATGAGCCATGTGGGCCATGTGGTAACCCCACCTCTGAGCTGACGGGTTGTGCTGGACGCCGGGGGGGATTGTTGGGTCCGGCATTCCTTCACTTGACCCGTGGCGCTCTTCTACTTATTTAAGAAATTAAGTAGAACCCTTTCCAACAGTCCGGGCTTTTGGAACAGCTGGTTATGAGCTTGATCCTTCAAAAACATCTAAAGAATTACTTGTAGCTCACAGAAATCATAATGTGTACGTTGTTAGTTTTGATGATATTTTTGCATCTAATTTGAAATGTCTGGTTACTAAGAATGAGGAATTAGACATTTGGCATAGGAGACTAGAACATATTGGTAGCAAGCTTATTGTAAAACTATCGTAAAAGAAATTATTAGGGACTTCCCGACTTAAGCGGTAATTTAAATGTCTTATGTGCTCCGTTTCAAAAGGGAAAATTTGTTAAAACCTCTTTCAAAAGCAAAACTGAAGTTTCCACGTCTAGACCACTCGAACCCATTCACATGTACTTGTTTGGACCTCTAATAACGTGTAGTCTAGGTGGAAAATGATACACCTTCGTTATCATAGTTGATTATTCAAGTTATTGCTGGACGATATTTCTAGAAAATAAATCTGACACCTTTAGCGAATTCTCCAATATCTGCATGAGACTTCAAAATGAAAATGAGCTAAAGATAAAATGTATTAGATCGGATCATGGAGGAGAGTTTGAGAATGAGAACTTCTCAAACTTGTGTGACACTTTAAGAATTAAGAATGAATTCTCTGCCCCTCGCACTCCACAACAGAAAGGGGTTGTAGAAAGAAAGAATCGCACTCCCGAAGAATTTGCCCACACTATGCTCGCCGAGTTCGGCTTACCACGATCTTTTTGGACTAAAGCAGTTAACACAACAAGCTACGTGATGAAGTGAGTCATGCTTCATCCACTTTTAAAGCGAACTCCATACGAGTTGTATTTAGAAAAGAAACCCTCCATAATGTATTATAGGGTCTATGTTTGCCCATGCTATATTCTAAACACTTAGGATCATCTAGGAAAATTTCGTAAAAATTCTGATCGAAGAGACTTCTTAGGATACTCGAGCAAGAGTCGGGCCTATAGGATCTACAATAAGATGACTTTAGTGGTTGAAGAATCGGCACATGTGCATTTCGATGAAAATTCCCCATCTAACGGTCCCAAGACGAATGAAGAGGAGGTTGAAGAGAGTGTACCGATAGGGGATGAATGTGAGGGGAGAACTGTAGAGAGTGAAACTCAATCTCTTGAACAAGGGTACAGGCCTCCTAGCAACTTAATTTTTTCAAAGCAACATCCTCATGATCTAGTCATAGGAGAGCCATTTAATGGGTTAGAACTCGGTCCGCACTTCATGAGTCTTTCTCAAACTTGTGCTTCCCATCATATATTGAACCCAAGAACATCTCAGAAGCCTTGAAAGATGAATCATGGTTCTTGGAGATGAATGAGGAGCTGAGCAAATTCGAGTGAAGTAAGGTATGGGTGTTAGTGGAACGACCAGATAACCATCTAGTCATATGCTTAAAATGGGTTTTTAAAAATAAGCTTGATGGTGTAAATAAGATAACAAGAAATAAAGCTAGGTTGGTGGCTTAATGTTATTTTCAGATAGAGGGTGTGGATTTTGAGGAGTTATTTGCCACGTTTGCTCGTCTTGAGTCCATTCGTATGATTTTGGCGTTTGCAAGTTACAAGGATATTAGATTGTACCAAATGGAAGTCAAGAGTGCTTTCTTAAATGTATATATTAAAGAAGCGGTATATGTCGAGCAACCACCCAGTTTCATGAATGTCGCCTACCCAAACCATGTATACAAGTTGGTGAAGGCCAAGTACAGACTGAAGCAGGCACCCCTTGCTTGGTATGATAGGCTCACTACTTTTCTCTTAGATCATGGCCTTAGAATGGGTAGTGCAGACACAACTTATTTGTGAATACCAATAATTCCGATCTAATTATCTTACAAATCTATGTGGATGATATCATTTTTGGGGCCACGAATGAAAAGATGTGTGAAGAAATTGTCACCTTAATGAAATCCAAATTCGAAATGAGCCTAATAGGAGAACTAACCTATTTCCTAGGATTTCATATTTCTCAACGCAAAGATGGGATTTTCATAATTCAACCAAAATATATCAAAGATATGCTTGTTCGTTTTGGGTATGAGAATCTAAAACAAGTCAAAACTCCTATGAGTGCTTCTCTTAAATTGGGAAAAGATGAAAGTGGCATTTCTGTCGATCAGACCGTGTTTAGAGGTATGATAGGGTCATTGCTATATTTGAGTGCCTCTAGGCCCGATATCACATTCGCGGTGTGTCTTTGCGCTAGATATCAAGCCAACCCTAAGGAGTCACACTTGAAAGCCGTAAAACACATTTTTAGGTATTTGATTAGCACGCAAAACCTTGGACTTTGGTACCCACATGCCACTGATTTTCCACTTCACGTGTTCTTAGACTCGGACTATGTCAGATTCTCACTTGATTGCAAGAGCACAAGTGGTACATGTCACTTCCAAGGGCTTGCATTAGTTCCTAGGTGAAGTAAGAAAATAGAATTATGTTGCACTATCTACCGCTGATGCTGAAAATATTACCTTAGGAAGTTGTTGCGCACAAGTACTATGGATGTCCTAAACGTTAGAAGACTTTGGCTTAACTTGTAGGAATGTTACACTTAGGTGCAACAACAAGAGTGCCATAGACTTTACATATAATCCAGTGCACCATTCAAGATTAAAACATATAGACGTGTGTCAACATTTCATTCGCGATCATATCAAAAAGGAGAACGTGAGTGTAATCTTCATTGACACTGATGACCAACTAGCAGACATATTCACTAAACCACTACCAGATGCACGTTTCTCACTACTTTGACTTGAGCTTGGTATTCTGGATCTCTCATCCTAGTCATCGTCGTGTGTGTTTTTATATGGCTCTTGTCTTTGTCTATTTTTTTATTTCACATTTTTGTTGCTTACTTGCGTTTCTATGTTTTTTTTTCTTTAAAAAAAAATCCAAAAAATATATATATAATAAAAAAACAACAAACAAAAAACTGCTGTTCTTTTATAACGCCAAGGGCTCACATGACTGTGACTTAGACCATAATGCGCACATACAATGTTTGAGTCTAGACTCTTAATCTATGTAAACTTTGTCCTCCGGTCATAGTGGGCTAAATTTATAGGTGCTTAGCTATATAGTGCGAAAAGTCGCGGTCATGTTTGTTGTCTATGCCTCTAGGTGTGTGAGAGGATTTTGATAAGCGAATTACTTCACATGATACACACATCCCTAGACGGTGCACTCAGGACAAAAAATTCTATGCGTACATGCTATAACTCGTGACACTATATTCTAAAACTCTAGAAATACGCTGAATAATCAATTTCACGATACATTTATGATTACATTAGATGTGATTTGGGCCAAAACTCTAGTACAAAAGTCGTATGAATACAAGTTAAAGTGTATCTATCTAGGTGGATAGATTTTGATTGACTCGAGGCTCAGTGAATAAAAAATGATAACAAAAGTCATAGCACTATGCTAACAAAATAAAAATATGCTTGCTATCACATGTCTTGTCACGTCTGATAATACATTTTGTAGTTTAAACTATTAGGGTAATTATTAGTTTTTAATATAGAAATCATGTTTGTAAAGTTTTATTTTGAGCTCGTTTTGTATATATTTTAATATCACTAATGTTTTCACCTCTTTTTCCAGATTTCTCAGTTTTCGGTCGAAATGACCCGACACGCACTCCCTCTGCGTGTCACTGGCTGTGTAGCCAGATCCCGAGGAAGATTGCTGCCAGAAGCGATTTCGTCGAACTCAGGCATTCGTCGAGCTCATTTCTTCGAGCTCATTTCATCGATCGCATCAAGTTCGTTGATCTCATCTTAATTCGTCGATCTCCCCCTTCATTCTGCATTCATCGAATGTCATCGAATTCATCAAACTCGCCCTCTGTCAAGAATTCGTCGAACTCGCCTTCTGTCAATAATTCCTCAAACTCAGCCTTTCATCGAGCTCATTTTGTCGAGCGCAATTCGTCGAACCAGCCTTTTTTCTGCGTTCGACGAACATCCTCAAATTCGCCGAACTCGTCTTTCGTCCAGATTTTGTCGAGCGCAATTCGTCGACCCAGTCTTCTTTCTGCGTTCGACAAACGTCTTCAAATTCGTCGAACTCGCATTCTCTCCAAATTTCGTCGAGCTCAAATCGTCAAACTCAGCATTCAGCCATTTCGTCGATCTTGCTTTCTGCGTTCGACGATCGTCGATCTCCCCCTTCTTTCTTCGTTCGACGATCGTCGATCTCCCCCTTCTTTATTGTTGAAGTTGGTGACCGGGCGGTCTGGCGGTTTGTCTTGGCGGGTTGAAGACCGCGCGGTCTGGCGGTTTGTCTCAGCCGGCTTGGAGACCGGGCGGTCTGGCGGTCTACCCTGGCAGTCTCTCTTCCTTTCTGGTGGTAGCCGTGCGGTTATCCCTTCTGTCTAACCGCGCGGCTTGTGCGGTTTGTTTTGTATAGTCCGCTTAGTCCTGTAAATTTTTAGTCCCACCTCTCTTATTTGTATTCTCTCATCTCTCCTCCATTCTATATAAGGGAGGTCATACCTTTGTAATAGATACCTTTTTCGGATAATAAAATTTCAGTTAAAACCATTTCGGTTTGTTCTCTGTTCGGTTTCTACATGGTATCAGAGCACACGGTCGTTTCCTCCTGATTGTGTGCGCTCTCTGATTCTCGCGGCTTGTTTTCCGCTCTCCGCGACCTGTCTTGCGGCTTGCCCTTTTTTCTGTCCGCCGCCCTGTTCGCCCGGCTTGCTTCTCCTTGGTTCTCTTCTCCTGCTGCTATTCGTTGTTGCGACCTGTCTCGTTGTCGCCGCGCTCCTGGTTCCTACTTGCCTCTCCGACTTCCTAGTCGTTGCGTCCTGTTTCTGTTCGCCCGGTCTGCGACTTGTTGTAGTCGCTGTTTCTTGCCTCCTCTTCTCTTCTGTTCACTCGGCCTTCTCAGTCCACGTGACCTCTTCCCCGCTGGGCCTTTGACTGCTTTCTAGCCGCTTGATTCCCCGTCTGTCTGCGCGAGCTGTCCGCACGGCTTGCCCCTTCTTTTTCGCGACCGTTTTAGCGATCTCCTCTATTCGCCGCGCTCTACTTCTTGTTGCCTTCTACCCGCTCCTGCTTGCTAGTCGCCCCGGCCTCATCTTTTGCCGTGCGGCTTGTTCTCCTCTGTTCGCCCGACTTTTTCAGGTCGTGCGACTTCTTTCCCTCTGCATTGCTCTGATTCTTGGTAGCGGCCTTCCTAGCCGCCCGACCTGTTTTCTGTTCGCCCGGCTTGGTGCTCTTTTCTCTTCTCGCGGCTTGTTCTTATCGTCGCGGTTTGCTCCTCTCTTGCTTCCATGGCTTTCCCCTCCTCCAGCCTGTCCGCCTCCGTGGTCACCTCTTCTGGTAGTGCTCATGTTGTTACTCGCGGAAGATGGCTAATCGACTCTGGTGCAACAAATCATATGACAGGCAATCCTCAATGTTTCTCTCTTCTTGACACATATGCTCAGTTGCCCCCGGTCATTGTTGCTGATGGATATCCCTCCCCGGTCCATGGGACGGGCATGGTTCAAGTCACTCCATCTCTCTGCTTGGCTGATACCCTCTATGTGCCCAATTTTCCGTGCAATTTATTATCGGTTAATTCTTTATGCAAGCAACTACGATGTTCTGTCATCTTCACCCCTACCTCTTGTGCTTTTCAGGATCCGGACTCCCAACGAACGATTGCTACCGGGACTGAGAGTGGTGGCCTCTACTTCCTCGACAATGTTTCTGCTCTATCCGCCTTCTCCTCCTCCTCGACAGATCTTCTCCAGTGGCATCTTCACCTTGGACATGCTCCTCTCTGAATTCTAGGCCAGCTCCTGCCGCACCTCCCTCCTCATCATCCTCCTCTAAACTGTGATGCATGTCAACTTGGCAAACATCACCGCTCATCCTTCCCACCAACGCAAAGTCGGGGCTCTTCCCGTCCGTTCGACCTCGTTCACTCTGACATATGGGGTCCCGCTCCTAACCTCACCATCAGTCGTTGTAGTTCCTATTTTGTCACCTTCATTGATGATTTCTCTCGATGTACGTGGGTATATCTTCTCAAAGATCGCTCTGAGCTGTTCTCTGTTTGGACCTCCTTTTATTCTATGGTTAAGACTCAGTTTGATACGTCTATTAAACTCCTTCGTTCTGACAATGCTAAGGAGTATCTTAGCCACGACTTCTCCTCCTTCTGTATTCACCATAGTGTTATTCGTCAAACCAGCTGTGTCTACACCTCACAACAAAATGGGGTGGCGGAACGCAAAAACCGTCACCTCCTTGATGTCGCTCGCACTATGATGACTCAAATGCATGTTCCTCGCTCCTATTGGGGCTATGCTGTCCTCCTCTCCTGCTATCTCATCAATCGCCTTCCCTCCACAGTTCTCCACGGTGCTACCCCCTTCTCCATTCTTTATCCGGACAAGGATCCCTTTCCTCTTCCTCTTCACATCTTTGGGTGCACCACTTTTGTGCACTCTCCCGCTGCCACCCGTGATAAACTCTCACCACGTGCCACCAAATCTGTCTTTCTGGGCTACTCTCCCACTCACAAAGGCTATTGTTGCTTTGACCCTGTTACCCGCAAGTAATTTGTCTCTGCGGATGTCACCTTCTTTGCCAATGCATCTTACTTCTCTCCCGCTTCCTCTTCTACTCCTCCTGATCCTACTTCTCATACCAACCCATTCATTCCCTCTGCTCCTACTGATGTTCCGCCCTCTCCACCCACTCCACCGTCTTCCCCATCCTCATCATCTCCACCCTCTACTCCGCTTTCTCCCTCCACTCCGCTGCCATCTCTCTCTACTCCCGGGCCAGCTCTCTCCACCACGGATACTCCGGATACTGAGGCACCTACTGACCTGGATCTCCCGATTGCTCTTCGCAAAGGGGTCCGGGCCTGTACCCAACACCCGCTTGCTGCAGTTGTTTCCTACGATCATCTTACCCCTGCTCGCAGAGCTTTTGCACTGGCTATCTCGGCCACTGCCACCCCCCGTTACTACCAGGAGGCCCTTACTATTCCTCACTAGAAAGTAGCCATGGATGAGGAGATTTCTACTCTCACTGAATGGGGTACCTGGACCCTTGTTCCGCCTCCTTTTGGCACAGATGTTGTTTGTTGTCGCAGGGTCTTTGTGGTGAAGTTTCTCCCGGATGGCCGTGTGGATCGTTATAAGGCTCGCCTGGTTGCCAAGGGTTTTACCCAAACTTATGGGATTGATTACTTTGACACTTTCTCTCTCGTGGCTCGACTCAGCACTATTCGGGTTCTTCTCTCTGTGGCTGTCAACAGGGATTGGCCCATCTCGCAGCTAGATGTTAAGAATGCCTTCCTCTATGGTGATCTGCAGGAAGTTGTTTACATGGAGCAACCTCCAGGGTATGTTGCTCAGGGGGAGACACGGGTATGCCGGCTAAAGAAGGCTATCTATGGCCTCAAGCAGAGTCCTCGTGCCTGGTTTGACAAGTTCAGTGGCATTGTTGCGGCCATTGGTTTTCACTCCTTATTTGTTCGGAAAACCGCCTCTGGTCTTGTTGTTCTTGCGGTTTATGTTGATGACATTCTTCTTACTGGCGATGACCAGGATGGGGTATTGATGACCAAGAAACACCTTCGTCAACATCTGGTCACAAAGGATATGGGCTCCCCGAAATACTTTCTGGGGATTGAAATCTCTAGAAAGCCCAACTCCATGGTCCTTTCACAACGGAAGTATGCTCTTGATCTTTTAAAGGAGGCAGGACTCACTGGTGCTAAACCTGCACGTTGTCCTATGGCTGCTGGAGAAGACAAAACTTGGACAGATGACTCACCTCTTCTCTCTGACCTTACGAGATACCGGCGTCTGGTGGGCAAGCTCATATATCTCACGGTAACCAGACCCGACATCTCTTATGCTGTTGTCAAGGTGAGCCAGTTCATGCAAGCTCCGAGGGAGTGTCATCTACAATCTGCTCTGAGGATATTAGAGTATATTAAAGCTGCTCCATGGAAAGGACTCCTATTTTAGAAGAATGGTCACCTAAGGGTTGAAGCTTACTCTGATTCAAGCTATGCGGATGACAAAGGGGACCGCAAATCAACTTCAGGTTTCTGCACATTTGTTGGAGGCAATCTTGTGAGTTGGAAGAGCAAGAAACAGTCTGTCGTTTCCAGGTCTAGTGCAGAGGCGGAATATCGCAGCATGGCATCGACTACATGTGAGTTGAAGTGGTTGCGGGCTCTCATGCTTGACTTAGGAGAGGTTTACAACTATCCTCTTCCTATGTTCTGTGACAATAAGGCCGCGATACACATTTCCAAAAATTCGGTCTTTCATGAGAGAACAAAACACATAGAAGTCGACTGTCATTTTATTCGGGAAGAAATATTGAAGAAATAGATTTGCACTCTGTTTGTCACTTCCGACAACGAGTTGGCAGGTGTCTTTACCAAGCCGGTGTCCGCTTCCTTTTTCCACATTTGCGACAAGTTGGGCATGATCGATATATATGCTCCAGCTTGAGGGGGAGTGTTGAAGTTGGTGACCGGGCGGTCTGGCGGTTTGTCTTGGCGGGTTGAAGACCGCGCGGTCTAGCGATTTGTCTCAGCCGGCTTGGAGACCGGGCGGTCTGGCGGTCTACCCTGGCAGTCTCTCTTCCTCTCTGGTGGTAGCCGTGCGGTTAGCCCTTCTGTCTAACCGCGCGGCTTGTGCGGTTTGTTTTGTATAGTCCGCTTAGTCCTATAAATTTTTAGTCTCACCGCTCTTATTTGTATTCTCTCATCTCTCCTCCATTCTATATAAGGGAGGGCATACCTTTGTAATAGATACCTTTTTCGGATAATAAAATTTCAGTTAAAACCATTTCGGTTTGTTCTCTGTTCGGTTTCTACATTTATTCGTTCGACGATCGTCGATCTCCCTCCTTCTTTCTTCGTTCGACGTTCGCCGAAGTCACTTTTTGCGTTCGACGAACTCCTACAATTTTGTGGAGCTCTCCCTCCTTCTCCTCCGATTTTGTCGAGCCCCCTCCTCATGTTCGTCGAGCTCACCTGCAACCAGAGCACAAGTCCCGCTCTTCCAAAAGCCTGCTGCCGCCATTAATGCACGTCATCTGTACCCATCCAATCATATTTTCCCGCCAAAACCCGTACCAATGTCAACTCCCGGGCATGGTTAAATTCATTTCATGCTCCTTGAAAAAAATCTATAAATAGAGCCTCGGCCCTTGAGAAAAAATATAGAATTTTTGGGAGAGGGGAAGTGCTGCCATTTTCATTTTTCCCTTAGTCTTCTCCCTCCTTCCTGTTTTTATTTTAATTTCTCTGTTTGCTTTTATTTCAGTTTTCTGTAATAGTTTAGGATAATTTCAATTTCAGTTTTAGTGCTTGTCTAGTTTCCATTTCCTGCAATTGTAATATTTTGTAGTTCAAGTGTATCTCTCTGTTTGAATTTAATATAAAGGGTGTTTAATTTTTCTTGTCTCTATTTTTGTTTTTCATGCACTTCTACTCATCTCTCTTCCTCCAACTCACCATGAGTAACTAATACTCCTTATACTCGATCCTGATGATCCGAGGTTCGAGTTGATTAAGTTATGATGCTCTAGTTTGCTCTTTCTTTGTAAGGCTTAGACCTTTGATTTACTCTTGAAAAATCATGTTTGGAGATATATCGTCAATGTATATTTTCCATCTTTGTTTCCACTCTTAGTTAGCTGAGAGGCTTGTAGTTTGGAGTGAATGTGCAAGAGTAAAGAGAGTTGCACGCACCCATCGAGAGAGGCAGACGTTAAATCTCCTGGATTGGAGTGAAATCCAATAGCAGGGTTCATAGCGTAAAGCGAGCTTTAGGCCTCCGATTTGGACGAGAGTTCAGTCGGACCTTCATAAACTCAAGTGGGCAAGACTTCGAGGGAAGCGTGTTCATGCTTATGGAACCTCCACGGTCAAGGTCCTTCACCTTATTAAGTTAAAGTTTATTTTTGCATGTTTCTGATCAACTATAGCCGAGGTGATTCTCGATCGAGTGCTTTTCTTTATCATTGTTCAACCCCTCGTTTTAATCAATAGTTGTAGCCTTTCTGTTTAAGTGCAAGTGTGTTTTTCTTTATGCTAGTAGTCTCTTCTTTTAAATTAGTTAACAATCTTAAAACAATCTCACGATAAGATAATAGTTTTCATGTGAGTAAGATTACTCAACAGTTCCTGGATCTTAATACGACACTTGTGTCCCCTAGCTAAAATTCGATAGGTATACTTGCCTCGTTGTATTACTAGTTCGGTTTTTATTCTCTTCACGGATATCTTTCCACCAAGTTTTTGGCGCTGTTGCTGCGGAGGAACTTTTGTTGATAATTTGAAAGCACGGACCTATTACTTCTATCACTTCTCTTTCTCACCCGCTTTTTCAAAAATTAAAAATTAAAAAAATATTATCGCTCTTAATAGAAACCCACATCACAAATTGTTTACACCATCTAACTCCCTCAAAAAGGGCAATGTGCTTTAAATGCCACTATCTTGTCTAGTACTTTGCGAACCCTTCATCTGGTAGCGCTTGGGAAGTTCGGGAGTTAAAACATAAAAAAAAACTATTTCAAAAAAAAATTAGTAACTCTTGTTCAAGTTTATTTATTTCTCTTTCTTCATCTTCTCTTATTCTAGTGCATGACCCGGAGGAATCCGTAGGTTATTTTGGACTTGGACCATGAAACTGAGCATACTCTTCAGAGAAGTTCGCGATTTCTTGGCCCTACTCTCCATACACCGATTGAGTATTCCGAGTCATTTTTTACCCTAAGAATGGAAGAACCACACATAGAGGAAGTCGTGCATAGGCCTATGTCATATTATGCACGACCAAATCTAGAGGGTACAGAATCAAGCATAGTTCGCCCTACTATAGATAATAATAATTTTGAACTTAAGCCTAGCATAATTTAAATGGTGCAGCAGTATGTGCAATATGACGGACTTCAAGATGAAGATCCTAACTCGCATATAACTATCTTTCTTGAGATTTGTGACACCTCTAAAATAAATGTTGTTACAAATGATGCTATTAGGCTAATGGCTCGTTTGGGGGGACTTATTTTCACCGGTCAAGCGGTCATGACCGCATGAATCAGGACTTAATTAAGTCCAGGTTCATGCGGTCATGACCGCTTGATCGGTGAAAATAAGTTCCCCCAAATGGAGCCTAAGTCACTTCCCTTTCTCCCTTAGAACTATGGCTAAGCAATGACTGAACACTCTACCAAAAAACAGCATCACCACCTGGGATCAACTAACTAAAACATTTCTAGCAAAGTATTTTCCGCTAGCTAAAACAGCAAAACATGGGAACGATATTTCTGCCTTTGGACAAATATATTCTGAAACTTTGTATGAAACATGGGAAAGATTTAAAGAACACTTAAGACGATGCCCCCATCACGCGCTGTCTGTATAGTTACAAGTGCAGATGTTTTATAACGGGCTAAATCAAAGCACAAAGCAAATGATAGACACAGCTTCCGGTGGTACCTTAAACCACAAAACACCGGAAGTAGCTCTTGAGCTTTTTGAGGACATGGCCATGAACACATATCAGTGGAATGTGCCTAGGTCCCACCCAAACAAACTTGCAGGTATATTTGAAGTAGATAACGTCTCCTAGCTAGCTCTGCAAGTGGGAATTTTAAGTAAAAAGATAACGAAGATGACTGCTGCCTCTGCCCCTTAGGTACGGGAATCTGCAACTCCTACCACCGAATAATTTGATTATGTCAATAATATGTTGAGAAATGATTTTCATAATTTTTCTACTGCTAGTTTTCCTCTGTCGGGCTTTGCTTTTTCGAATAGTTATAATCCCGCTTTATGGAACCACCCGAACTTTTCGTGGAGTAATCCATCGAACGCAATGCACCTACCACCACAAAATGATTTTTCTGCACCACCACCACCTCCTCAAAATTTTCCAAAACCTCCGAGTTTGGAGGAAATGTTTTCAAAATATATGAATATTAATGAAGCTACTATAGGAAACCTAGCCGGAAGGGTTAAAAGTTTAGAGAATCAAGTAGGACAACTCGCAAAAATTATTTTTGAGCGACACGCCGGGTCTCTTCCTGCCGACACCGAGCCCAACCTGAGAGAGCAAGTGAAAGCAATAACTCTTCAAAGTGGGAAGCAAGTTTCTGGTATGGTTAGCGAAGAGCCCGAGCCAAGCTCTGCCTCCATTTTAAAATTCAAAGCTCCTCCCCCATTCTAAAAAATCAACCCTCCGCCGAGAAAATTTTTATCATTTCACCCTCTACTGAAGAAGAAGTTATCACCCCTCTCTTTGTTGATGAAAAAGGTCTCATTGCACCACCCATCTTTAAAAATAATCCAACTCCACCATACCCTTCCAAAATTAACAAGCAACGTCAGGACGATCAATACTCCCCTTCCTAGAAATATTTAAACAAATCCACATAAATCTACCCTTCCACGAGGTAATCTCCCAAATGTCGAAGCACACTAAGTATTTTAAGGACCTCCTAACTAATAAAAAGAAGATAGAAAACTTATCGAACGTCACGTCGAGTGCTCTGTGGTCTTGACAAACGGTTTACTAAAGAAGATCAGTGATCCGGGTAGTTTTTCTATATGTGTATCTTTGGTGATCTTTTTGTCAAGCACGCATTGGCCGACTTAGGTGTGAGTATCAACCTAATGCCCCTCTCGTTATTCAAGAAGTTAGGAATTGGTATACTCAACCCCACACGTATGAGTATCCAGCTCGCTGATAGATCCATTAAACACTCGTTAGGAATCGTGGAGGATGTCTTAGTTAAAGTCGATAAATTCATCTTCCCGGTGGATTTCGTCATATTGGACATCGAAGAAGATGTCGAGGTTCCCTTGATCCTTGGCTGACGCTTCCTTGCCCCCTCCCGAGATATCATTGATGTAAGCAATGGTAAGCTCTTCCTACGAGTAGGCGACGATGAAGTGCCTTTCTTTATCACTCCTTCGATGAAGAAAACCCTAGAAAATGACGACTCCTATTTTTTCTTAGATGCCTTAGGTGAAGAATCTTCATACTACCTTTCTGAAAGTGAAAATAAATTTGCTAATTTTTGTTTTTCTTCAACTCTTCCAAATTAATCTCTGCAAGAAGGCACCATGGCCACTAGCTCCACCCCTTTTAATCTTCCATATATAGAAAAATTAGATGAAAAATCTTTTAATGATTTATTCCCCGATGAGAAGCTGCTTTTAATTAACACATCCCCCACTCATTGGTTTGCACACATCGCCAACTATTTAGTTGCTCGTGTGCTTCCGAAAGAGTTTTCCTCTCTGCAAAAGAAGAAATTCTTTTCTGAGTTGAAGAACTATTTTTGGGAGGATCCGCATCTTTTCCGTGTCTGTGTGGACCAAGTGATAAGGATATGTGTCACTTTTGAAGAAGGATTAGATATTTTAAAACATTTGCATGATGGAATGATTGGTGGTCACTATCAAGCTGCTCGCACCGCTCACAAAGTGCTTTGCGCGGGTTTTTATTGGCCTTGCCTGTTTAAAGATGCACTAGCCTTTGTGAGTAGGTGTGATAGTTGCCAACGGTCGAGAAATATTTCCAATAAAAATTAAATGCCGCAAAATTATTTCCTTGAGTGCAATGTTTTCGACCTCGGGGGAATTGATTTTGTTGGCCCTCTTCCTTTTAGCTTCAGGAACAAATACATTTTAGTTGTTGTAGATTGTGTTTCGCGATGGGCTGAAGCCCAAGCTCTTCCTACTAACGATGCCCGAGTCATAATTACATTTTTGAAAAAAATTATTTTCTTGATTCGGCAAGCCATGAGCCATCGTTAGCGATAGGGGTTCACATTTTTGTAACGCGCGATTTTCAAAAATTCTTATTAAATACAACGTTACGCAAAAGCTTTCAAAGGCATATCAACCCCAGACTAACAGACAAGTCGAAGTAGCGAACAGAGAGCTTAAAAGAATTTTAAAAAATCTGTTTCCACCTCTAGAAAAGACTGGTCAACCAAATTAGATGATGCTCTATGGGCCTACCGTATATCGTACAAAATCGCCATCGGTTGTACGCCATATCGGTTTTGTAGGGGCAGCAGTAGCAGAGCAGCCGGTGGAGGGTCAACTGTCGGGGGTCGCCCTAAGATAGACGCCGCCGCGGAGGATTCCGCCGCAGAGGCGGTGGTCGGCGGTACCAGGGAGTCCAAGCAAGTTAGGATGGTGGAAAGGGAGAAGTGGAGAGGGGCGATGGATTGGTCATGTGCGTCAAAGCGACGGGCGATGGCGTCGTTGTCCATGGGGTCGGCGGGGTTGTCGGGATACAGCCCGGTGGAGCAGGTCATGGACGCCCGACGAGAGCGAGGGCGACGCGGCCATAGGCGGGGTTGTTGCGGGCGAACCGGACGGCGGATCCTCTTGGTTGACGATGCCAACGCAGGGCTTCTCCGGGTTCCGCAGGCGATCGTTGGTCGATGATGCCGACACAAGCGACACGGGCGATGCGTGCGACGCGGGTTCCGGGTCGATGATGCCGACGCAGGGCTTCTTTGGGTCGACGATGCGAGCTTCTCTTGACGGCATTGTTGCGGACAGAGCTGCAGGTGGGACCAAGTAATAGGGTAGTGGGGGAGAGAGGAGGGAAACCGGTAGGGGAAGGAGGTCGGTCGGCTTAGAGAGAGAGAGAGAAAGTGAAAGAGAGAGAGGGATAAAAGTCAACACGGGAGCAGCCCATTTCTTAGAATCAATCTTGCATACCAAACCCTAGGCACACTAACCCATTTATACTCCATAGGGTGTCAATAACAAGAGGAGTCAAAACTGAAATAAACAACAAAACATCCGAAACATAATAGAAATAAGATAACGGTGCCATCGGCGCTAAGCCGACTCATCAGTATCGCGGTTGCGACGCATGTATGTCCACCAAGGTGGCTCCTCAGGGTGCAGGTCTGTAACATGTTTCCTCCTGCATTCTCTGAGTTGGAATTCACGCTGACTTGGCACCTGCCAAATATGAGTATACACATGATTATTCTTCGAGATCTTAGAAGTTAATAGAGACCTCCAAGAGAATAAATAGAGCCTCATCCAACTATATAGTCAAAAATAAATATCCAGGATGCCATCCAGGACTTCATTGACGGAGAAATTACCATTGATCCTTTCTTTAATTAGGGAGAATGCATAAGAAATCTTCAATATAAGGAGCTAAAAGAGGAATTCAGCCTATCAAGTAGAGGAAAACTCAAATCAAGCCTAAAAATAGCACTTTAAAGATAATTCATTTAATTTAAAGAGGACTGAACAATAACTGAGATTCCATAAATCAATTCCTCAATTTTTCCTTAAAAAGGATTGGTCAATATTTCTAATATATTGAAAAGATTGGAGCCAAAATTTCAACAATGGTTAGATCTTATTTTCTTGTATTATTTAAATTCTTTTTTCTAGATTTCAAAATACAATGATAATCAACTATATGAGTTGTTGGATAGATGACGCGGGGGAGGCCGTGTAACGTGGTTGTGTTGGCGCTAATGCAACCCAAATTGCTCATGTGGAATGACCTTGAGCACGCCTAAGCTATATGTTGCGCGGAGAATTCAATTTGAATCGGGAAACAAATTTAGCAAATAAAGTTTTATAAATTTAGCAAAGCAACACAAGTTGAGTAATAATTTCCGGCAAACAAGCAAGCCACGGTCAATTACCCACAAGATGATTTCTATTACAAATTCCACAAATAAGTTTATTGGATGAAGAAAATAACAAAACAATTACACCAATGAGCCATATGCCCAAAATAAATATGCAATGTTTTCCAATATTCAATAAAGAAGTAAATGAACACAATACAGTAATACTCACCTAGCAATAGAGATCTAACATCGATGGTAGCTGTGAATCCAAGCGACGGAATGACGACAGTGGCTGCCTCTGGAGAAACAACGGGTTGTTGGTGGACTAGGTGGAAGGGATGTGGGAATGAGGAGGCACTGAAGTGGTGGTAGGCTGGCTGGGTAGGGGAAAAGATATTGTCTAATTCAGGAGGTTGGTGATGGAGGATTTGCTGATGGGAGGTGCAGGAGGCCACTGTTGAGTGGTCGTATGAGGAATAAGGTGAATTAGACGCCTGCTGGTTGGGAAATTGGGTTGGCCATCAGAAATGGAGGTGGAAAGACATGAGGAAATAGGGTTGGAATTCAGGAAATGTTGAAGTTGTAGGTGCATGGATGAACAGGGCTCTGGTTCAAAAGGGACGGAGGGGATGAACAGGGCTCTGGTTCAAGAGGGGGTTGTAGGATGCTAGGACTCTTGAAGGGTTGGAAGGACAATAGGAAGTCGTGAACTTACTACGGGAGTAGGGTTAGCAGTGGGGTGTAGGGTTGCGGTAGGATACCGCGGTGGAGGGAGTAGCCGGCACTGGAAGTGGTAGGGGGGTGGGGAATACTTAGGTCGGCGGGGAAAATAGTAACAAGGATGCGCGACTTCCGGATTCCTGCTGGAGGAAGACTGAATAGGGCGGTTTGGTTGCCGTGCCAGGCGAGGAAGATGAACAGGGAGAGTGCGGTTTCATAGATTGTGCGACTCAGGAAAGAAGATTTACGTGAAAACTAAATAACGAGAGGCTATGATTGAGGGAACATAGGAGAGGGAGAAGGCTCACGGGAAATTCTGAAAAAAATAGGAAAATCGAATAATGCGAGAAATAAATCGAAAGTAGCACGCTGGGATTTTGCAGCGTCGCACCACGATAAGATTGTTGGTATGAATTCTCTCACAATACAAGAAATGCCAATAAATGAAGCATCTGCCCCTATTTATAGCAGGAATGGGCGGTTGGGCACCGAGCATGAATGATTATAACTGGTCGTTACGCCTGATATCCTAACACACTAAATACACGTCCAATAAAATATAATAAAATACACAAACAATAAAATGATGATCCGGACGCGCTCCCGATCTCAAATTGCCGATCGGATCAGTGCCTCCTGCACAAATATACGAATGTGAGCATCGCTGACTGGTGACCCGTAATCCAGTGTCGATGTCCATCAACTCCACCTGACTGAAAAGCATTCATATTTGATGAATGGATATGATCGTACTAACATCAAAGATCAGGGGAAAGCATATCAAGCTCCGCCGCGGATATCCAAGTATCATCAAATATCGGGCGTCCACTCCAGTGCACGAAATAATGGTAAGTGTACAACCATGTATCCGGCTAGGTGGGACCCTCCCCAATTAGCGGGCCAGAGTCGTGATATGGGCGGCGTTTTGGCGCAGTCCCGTTCGAAGACGTGCGGGGCCTCGTGCGTGCGTGCGGGGGTTTTATTTGCAAAGGCTTAAAATATATATATATATATATGTTTAATATTATAATATATATTATATTATATTATATATAGATAAGTTGGTATTGATTAAGAAAGGAGGAGATAGGGCAAGCCAGCGGGGGGTACAGGAAGAAAGCAGTAGAAAGGATTAATGGAGGAGGGGGTTTTCCTGTTCAGCTTCCCCGCTAGGGTTCGGCCAGGAGCATAGCCGACGCCGCCCCGCCCCCTCTCTCCCCGCCGTCGTCGCCTGCTTCCAACCCGAGCCCCGCCCCCTCTCCCCCGATTTGCTCTGCACCGGCAAGCACAACCCGAGCTCCCCGCCTCCCGATCTATCCCCCGCTGCCGCCTCAGCAAGGCAAGGCCGAGCTCTACTCCCCCTCTCTCATCGCTGGCCACTAGGGGCAGCCCGAGCTCGGCTCTCTCTCTCTCTCTCTCTCTCTCTCTCAGTTCTCTCTCATCGCTGGCCACTAGGGCAAAGCAAGCCCGGCCGGGAGCTCCTCTCCCGGCGCCGTCTACAGCAAGGCCGGCCGGAAGCCCCTCTCCCGGCGCTGCCTAAAGCAAGCCCGGGCGGGAGCTCCTCTCCCGACGTCGCCTACAGCGAGGTCGGCTGGGAGCTCCTCTCCCGGCACCGCCTACAGCGAGGTCGGCCGGGAGCTCCTCTCCCAGCTCCGCCTACAGCTAGGTCAGTCGGGAGCTCCCCTCCCGGCGTCGCCTACAGCAAGGTCGGCCGGGAGATTCTCTCTTGGCGCCGCCTGGAGCTCGAACCAGCCACCAAGAGAGAGAGGGAGATGATTCCATCTCTCCCAGCAAAGACTCGGCCATCAAGGAGGAGGACGGGAAGTTATTTCTTCAGCAAGGCCCGACACCGCCGACAAAAAACACGCATCAAGGGTAAAGAAGTTTCTACTTGGGCAGGTGAAGCCCTCAGTTTACATATTTGCATGGAAGCCCCTCTCCACCAATGGGTGGGGGAAGGGACCTCTCCGACGGGTTGACGTGTATGTCCCTGCAATTAACTGTGTTAGCACCCGGAAGTGTGAGTACGGGTTTAGGCATGTTGTGTGAAGCCCATCCAGACGTGTGAGCCGGATTAGTGATGTTCTGGGGTTCCCGGAGAAGACTCCGAGGAAGTTGTATATTATCTCTTTGCAGGGAATGCGCACCATAGCCCCCCAAAAGGGGTGTGTGCAATATGTTTGGCCAGCTTATGTTAGCCGACGGTTGTTCAGCTGGCAGTCGCTTGACGAGACGTTGGCGTACATGTGTTGCAGTTCCAAGCGGGGAGTAACGGGCTAAAGCCCAAGCTAGTGTCGTCCCTCGAAGGCCTATTTTTGCTTATATTGCCTGCCTGCGTGCCGAAGTATGAAATTCATATTCTTGTAATTATTTATAATATCTGTGATGCTCTGTGTATGTGTAGTTTACTTCTTCTGTCTTGGGCGAGTGGTGTGCTCGTGAAGCGCTCGCCCCGTGGGGGCACCGAGGTATAGTTGTCGGGAAGCCCCTGATGGCCTGTTGTCATCCTTTTAGAATAACGAAGTTATGCTATTCGTGGCCCCACTTGGGCAGCGTTTCGTAGAATTGCTCGGCGAGATTGCGCCATTAGTAGGGCGGGTGAGGAGCATTTTGCATAGACCCAAGGAGACACATCTGGATAGGAGAGAGTTGGTCTTGAGACCCTCCTTAGATGTTCCGGTCGGCCAAGAGTGCCCTCCGAAGGTGTCTTAGCTCAGTCTTTGGCTTGGGAGGGGAAGAGTTTGTCAGTCTTCCGGGTATGCGGTGTGTCCTCCGCGCTGAGATCTTGGGTCTGTCCCTTATGTTCCTAGTCTAGTGCCTAGATCGTTCGCTTGAGGGTAGTAGGTGCGCGGTCACCCCTCTTTTGGGACCCCGAACTCCACAGAGGTCATTTTTGGCTTCAACAGTAAGAAGGACCATCTGCGATGGAAATGGAAATATAAGAGTGTAATTTTATTCTTCCACAAAGGGGATAATTTATAGAAATTACAACAAACTTACAAACTTAACCCACAATCTGGGACTAAACCCAAACACACATCAATACGTAAATGTAACTTACTTCAACACTCCACCTCAAGATGGAGGCAAACTTTCGGCTTGGACACATCATAAAAAAGAGAGGCAATGGTGGTTGGCAATGTGGGCCAAAAACAACCATCGAGGCCCAACTGGTGTCACCAGGGATAATCCAACCGGGCATAAGCCACACGACGTTGGTACACAAACCGACCATGATCACATTGGATGCTCCCGGAGCCGAAACCATGTCGACCAACAAAAACCAAACCATACCTACCTAACATCGAATAAAAATTGGGGAGACAAACAACAAACAAAATATTTCTGGAGGTCGTGTGTGACTAAGGCGGGAATTCGGAAAGAGAGTCATCTGGGTCGCCGTTATCACATACACTCCCCTCACATGGATCATGTGCATGAAGGATAGACTATGCCTGGAGGCTATATGTGATTAAGCCAGGAGTTGGTAAGGAAGCATCCTAGTCGTCCCTATCACAAACACTCCCCCTCACGTGGAATATGTGCATGAAGGCCTAAACTACGCCTAGAGGCCGTGACGTACACTCCTCATGTAAAACATGTGCATATATGCATAGATCGCAGGGAGACACTAACAACGCAATAATGAAGACAACAATAAAACAACAAAAAACTTTTAAAATAGCAAAAAATACAACTTCAACACCGCAAACAATAAGAAAAGCGGGCAGCGGAATCCATATCCCAAGGGAGCAGAGAGACTAAGCCAGAAGAAGGTCGGTTGCAGGAGAACAACAACGACAAAGGAGCTCGACCAGAAAAGGGAGGACCGAGAACATCCAAATGCTCGACCGGAAGGAAGAATAAGCTCAGGTGTAGCAACAGCAGGGGCACGGGACTGGAAGCTCAACGAAAACGTGTCTAAAGGAGACGTCATCGCTGGATCAGATGAAGCCTAATGCGGTGGGAGCAATGGCGAGCCTTCTTCGGAAGGTAGACAGAGCTAACAAAGTCTGCCCGATCCCACGAAGAAGGGAAATGGCAGAGGCGAGCGTCGTCAATATAGAGGGACGCAGGAGTCGATTCCAGCGACGAAAGAAGCTGCCGATATCGAGGTCGATCGCAACATCCACACGCAGCGACGGGATCAGCAAAGCAGACAACGACGAATGCAAGAAACTCAGACAGAAGCAGTAGGAGTCCTCATCGAGGGGAATAGAGGTCACTCTCGTCGATGGAATCAAACGGCGTTTATGTCGACGGGATCGGGAAGGGAGATGCTCGATATGGGCTTTAACAGCGCACGATGGGATCAAATCTAGAGGAAGAGGCGAAAATCAGAGAGAGGAAGCCTCCCAGAAGTTAGGTCGCCAATAATTAGGGCGACGAAATTTCAGAGAGCAGTCAATTCCTGCTCTGATACCATGTAAAAAGAGATGAAATTGAAATATAAGAGTCCAATTTAATTCATCCACAAAAGGGCTAATTTATAGGAATTACAACGAACTCACAAACTTAGCCCACAATGTGGGACTAAACTCAAACACACATAAATACCTAAATATAACTTCAACAATATTTTTAATCTTAATTTATGAATGTGGTAGGCATGGTTATTTGGATCGCGATACGGATCGTAGGATCTTATGATCCTACGATCTAGATTTTGTAAATTGATTTGGATCTTACCTAGGATCTAAATCGGACATCTACGACTGGGATCACGATCCGGATCTTAGGATCTTCATGATCGCGATCCTGACCCGATTCTACCGGTTTGGCCAAAGGTAACTAGAAACATGTTCAACCCTATCCAGACCTAATTCAACCGGTCCAACGCCCATAACCTATTGTCGATTGCCCATATCCCAATCTCGCCCTCTACCTCATCACATAATCATATCATGCTGCTTTACTGTATCCCAAGTATCGATTGTCGACTGCAAACTGAGACCAAGAGCGACTTCTTCGGTCGCGCCCAGTACAGAATTGTTTTTATTGTTAGTAAACATTTGATGTCTTACCTGAAACTAAAATTTAATTTAATATGATATCATCGTTTTGATTTAATTATTCAAAAAAATTAATATAGTTACTTATATACTACTCAATTTTTTGATTTATTTTATTAATTGAGCATGTAGTTTAATGATACAAAATTCAATTTTATTTTTTTAGCCTTAATTTACGAATGTTGTAGGATCTTGCGATCCTCGATCTGATCCGATCCGATCCAACCTCAAAACGATCCAACTTAGGATCTCGATCCTGACAACCTTGGTTGTAGGATCTTGTGATCCGCAATCTGATCTTACGATCTGATTCGATCCAATCTCAAAACTATCTCACCTAAATCTCGATCCTGACAAACTTGTTATAAGGGTCCATTCATTTTGGTTGTAGCTTCTAAGCGACTCCTTGTGGGAGCCTCTCCATACAAAGTCAGATCATGACATGCTCACCTACCCAAAAATGTTGCACATGTTTGTGTTCATCTACATGTGCTTTATATAATCCATTACTACTAGCAATTTTCTTCCAAATCAATCCATGTAGTTCATATATGTGATGAATGAACGACTCGGCGGACTCACTAGGACGTGACTCTAGGGTAACAGGGGCAAGGTCATAAGCTTCTTAGGATCATAACTTGACACTACATAGAATGGACTCATGACAGTAGACCTATTGATAGAACTATTGTATGTAAATTCAGCTACGGGTAACACAAAATCCCAAACAGACGGGTGATCACCAACTAGACATTGTAACAAACTCCCTAAGCTCATATTAACGACCTCAGTCTGGCCATCAGTCTGTAGGCGATAAGCGATAAAAAACTTCAAAATCACACCAGTCTTATGTCATAACATTCTCCAAAAATAACTTCAAAATCGAACGTCGTGGTCAGATACTATGGATTTGGGTAATACGTGTAACCAAAAAATGTCTCTCATGAGAAGGACCTTCACATGAGCTGCGTCAGCAGTCTTTCGGCGGGCAATAAAATGAGTCATCTTCAAAAACCAGTCTACCACTATAAAAATAAAATCATGCTTCCTCACAGTGCGATGAAGGCCCAATACAAAATCAATGATAATATCGACCAAAGGCTGATGTGGGACAGAAAGAGAAGCATAGAGTCCAATATTTTGTTTTGAACCCTTCGCTGTCTAACATGTGCTACAGTGTGCACAGCACGCCCCACATCCCTTTTCATGGCAGGTCAATAGAGGTGATCCTCAACTAAAACAATCATCTTATCTCTGCCAAAGTGACCGGCTGCACTACCAATGTGTATTTCCCAAATCATGAAGTACCGGAAGGATGTTTTGGGGATGCAAAGACGGGACCCACGATATAAGTATCCCTCAGCAATATCAAACCCCTCGGTAGGATTAGGAGGATCTCTCAAAACCCCGAAATATATTTCAACAAAATCAGGGCAAGTAGGATGTTTTTTTTATTTTGGAATTTTAGTATGCAAATTTGTTTATTTTCTTTCAGCATGCCTCCTTTGGTTTAGTTCAGGTTCATACTCCACATGAAATTCATACGCTTTGGGTTATAAATTTCATGATGTTTTGTAATGTTTAAGTGAATGCACGCCACATTTTTGTTGGACATCTAAATACCTTCATAATATGACGAGGATCCATATAGCCGACCCCAAATTAAAGTTTAAGTTTGACAGATTGATCCCAATATGCAGGAAAATGATTTGTAAATATATTATGAACAAGAAGAAAAAGATAACTTTGAGGAATAATGCAAATAAACTAATTTGGCAGTCATAGCAGATAACTAAAAATGCATGACAACTTTGAAGAATGATCAATGATTTGAATACATTGCAGTTTTATGCGGAAAAATGATCAGGTAATCAATCAGTCAAGAAATAATTTCAGTTAGGTTTCCACTCCAGCACTTGCTATCCTATGAATAGAGTTATAGAGGTTTAAAATAACAGAGACTGTAAACAGGCAACATCGACAAATGTAGTAGCAGGAAGAAAGCAAAATGAAGAGAATGCATACGGAATGACAGCCAAATCAAGGAAGAAGCTCAGAAGCGTTCTGCTTCCGCAACTGGTTGCAGCGAGTGAGCGAGCAGTCACCGAGATGGATGTCGCCACTAGTTACAGACTTGCAGCGAGCAGTCACCGGGGTGGATGATGAAAATGAAGAGGCAGTCACTCGTGTGCGCAACACGCCGCCAGATATCGCGGAGGGTCGAGCTCGAGACGTCGAAGAGGAAAATGAAGAGGGATAGACAAAGCTCGTCGCGTGCAGTATTGACTGCCAGAAGAGGGAAAGGAATCACGAAACAGAGGAAATACCTAGCCCCTGGCGGGATTGAGCGAAATTTCCAGTCAGGAACGTGCCCGACCTTGTCTTAAGCTAGGTCGGCCTGTGGTTGGAGGAAGATGATTCGTCGGAGGAAGATGAAAACGTTCTGGAAGAAGCGTCAGGTGAGAAGCTTCGTACCTATAGAAGCTCACTCTCTGCCTGTAGAAGTGCTGGATGAAAACATCGGGGAGGGGTTTCGCGTGAGGCAGGAGAGGGTTCTCATGAGCCGGTTGGGGACGAAGGCTCTGTTTAGCACAGTGGTGGTGATTGTAAACGCAGTTGACCCAAGCTCCGCTGTTCCAAGGGCCGAAGGAAGGGGAAGGTCTGTATTTGTATCTCGGGGTTGGGTCAGAGGCCCTGAGCTCCGTCCTAGTTCGAGAAGAGGGGAAGAAGCAAATCCCCATATACTATGTGAGTCGGGTCCTTAGGAAGGTCGAGCTTCGATATCCGATCTTGGAGAAGCTGACCTTCGCTCTGATCATCTCATCTCGGATGCTCCGGCCCTACTTCCAGGCACACTCCATCCGAGTGGTGACTGACTGTAACATTCCATTTCCAACTAGACCCCTAAGAGTGGTTTTGCCATGACTAGGTCATGATAAAACCCTTCGAAGCCCAAGAAGACCAAGTGAGCTTAGACATGAAGGTGAAAACCACCATGGTCTACAAATAGTAGAATTCCAATTACTAGCTTAGGGATGACCATAGGGCTTCACCATGACACCATGACCCCACCACAACATCACTAACCTGATAGAGGGTCCATTATTTCCACGGGGACCCACTAGTGTCAACTAAAATGGTCAAGTTGACCAAAGTCAACCCAAACCCTAATGAGGTCAAACTAAGCTCATACATGGTAAACTGACCTCCCCTTGGCCAAACGGACCCACCTAGACCTTCTCAAGCCGTAAGGGAGGCCAATAGGTCACCAAGGACTCATTGGGGTCAACCAAAGAGGCTAAGTTGACCCAAGTCAACCCTAGCCCTAAAGTGGTCAAAGTGCCCTAACTAAGGGTCAAGTGACCCCCAAGATGCCCAACCAACCCTACCCAACCCATCCTAGACCTTAAGGGAGGCAAATGGGTCACCAAGGACCCATTATGGTCAACCTAAATGGTCAAGTTGACCAAGGTCAACTCTACCCTAAGATTAGGTCAAATTAGCCCAAATGGGCTAACCCAAGCTCAAACTCATTTCTCTCACTTGGTCTAACTTTATTTTATCTAATATTATGAGCTAATGGACTGCCAATAGGCTGGATTAGTCATCAAATTCAGCTTTGGTGATTAGGAGAGAGAAAAACTTCATTTCTCTTTATGGAGGAGAGAGACGAAAAAGGACATTGGTGTAGAGATCGATGGAGTTGGTAATGGCAGCGGAACCATGGACAACAGAATGCTCGCCGGCCAGGATGATCTTGCCTGGAGCATGAGTTCTTACCTCCATTTATCCTCACTGCGAAAGTTTACAGCACCTAAATTTACCCACTTTTCTTCCTGCCTGACTTGTTCCTAAGCAAATGCATTAAGATATGAGAGCAAATAATTAATATGAGTTAAAATAAGATCATTAAAAGACAATAACACTAAGATGAATATCAAAACAATAAAAGATTTTTTTAATAAAAGCAATAAGAAAGCAGTGTAAGGATTAGCTTCAACTTTGTAGAAGCACGTTTGGAAGTAATAAAAACACATAATATTTTCAATAACAGCATACTGAAATAGGAAATACCTCAGATTGAATATTTGAGATCATACTTAAAAAAAATTGAAAAAAGTTATCAAGTAAATGTTTGAAGAAATGAGCTTTGAGAATGCATGTTTGGTGTCACAAATGTTAAAAGAAAACTAGTTTGAGGCATAAGATTTTGGTATGACAATGACATTTTTATCCAACCTCACCGAAGCAAATAAGTCGCGATAAGCAGCTTCAAAAGCAGCCTTAGTTGGAGTTGATTATTGCCTTCAACATAATCTTTATTAATGATTTAGTTTTTTTATGTTGGAATTTCAGTATGCAAATTTGTTTATTTTCATTCAGCATGCCTCTTTTGGTTTAGTTCAGGTTCATACTCCACATGAAATTCATATGCTTTGGGTCATAAACTTCATGATGTTTTGTAATGTTTAAGTGAATGCACGGCACATTTTTGTTGGACATCTAAACACCTTCATAATATGACAAAGATCCATATAGCCGACCCCAAAATAAAGTTTAAGTTTGACAGATTGATCCCAATATGCAGGAAAATAATTTGTAAATATGTTAGAACAAGAAGAAAAAGATAAATTTGAGGAATGATGCAAATAAACTAATTTGGCAGTCATAGCAGATAACTAAAAATGCATGACAACTTTGAAAAATGATCAATGATTTGAATACATTGCAGTTTTATGCAGAAAAATGATCAAGTAATCAATTAGTCAAGAAACAATTTCAGTTAGGTTTCCATTCCAGCACTTGCTATCCTGTGGATAGAGTTATAGAGGTTTAAAAGAACAGAGACTGTAAACAGACAACAACGACAAATGTAGTAGTAGGAAGAAAGCAAAATGAAGAGAATGCATACGGAATGGCAGCCAAATCAAGGAAGAAGCTCAAAAGCGTTCCGCTTCCACCACTGGTTGCAGCGAGTGAGCGAGCAGTCACCGGGATGGATGTCGCCACTAGTTACAGACTTGCAGCGAGCAGTCACCGGGATGGATGATGAAAATGAAGAGGCAGTCACCCGTGCGTGCAGCACGCCGCCAGATATCGCGGAGGGTCGAGCTCGAGCTGTCGAAGAGGAAAACAAAGAGGGATAGACAAAGCTCGTCGCGTGCAGCTTTGACCGCCAGAAGAGGGAAAAGAATCACGAAATAGAGGAATTCCTTAGCCCCTGGCGGGATTGAGCGAAATTTCCAGTCGGGCACGGGCCCGACCGTGTCTTAAGCTAGGTCTGCCCGTGGTTGGAGGAAGATGATTCGTCGGAGGAAGACGAAAACATTCTGGAAGAAGCGTCAGGTGAGAAGCTCCGTACCTATAGAAGCTCACTCTTTGCCTGTAGAAGTGCTGGATGAAAATGTCGGGGAGGGGTTTCGCATGAGGGAGGAGATTATAAACGCAGTTGACCCAAGCTCCGCTTCTCCAAGGGCCGAAGGAAGTGGAAGACCTGTATTTTAATCTCGGGGTCGGGACAGAGGCCCTGAGCTCCGTCCTGGTTCAATAAGAGGGGAAGAGGCAACTCCCCATATACTATGTCAACCGAGTCCTTAGGAAGGCCGAGCTTCGATATCCGATCTTGGACAAGCTGGCCTTCGCTCTGATCATCTCGGCCCGGAGGCTCCGACCGTACTTCTAGGCACACTCCATCCGAGTGGTGACTGACTGTAACATTCCATTTCCAACTATACCCCTAAGAGTGGTTTTGCCATGACTAGGTCATGACAAAATCTTAGGAAGTCTAAGAAGACCAAGTGAGCTTAGACATGAAGGTGAAAACCATCATGGTCTACAAATAGTAGAATTCCAATTACTAGCTTAAGGATGACCATAGGGCTTCACCATGACACCAAGACCCCACCACAACATCACTAACCTGATAGAGGGTCCATTAGATCCACGGGGGACCCACTAGGGTCAACTAAAATGGTCAAATTGACCAAAGTCAACCCAAACCCTAATCATGTCAAACTAAGCTCATACATGATCAACTGACCTCCCTTGGCCAAACGGACCCACCTAGACCTTCCCAAGCCCTAAGGGAGGCCAATGGGTCACCAAGGACCCATTGGGGTCAACCAAAGAGGCTAAGTTTACCCAAGTCAACCCTAGCCCTAAAGTGGTCAAAGTGCTCTAACTAAGGGTCAAGTGACCCCCAAGATGCCCAACCAACCCTACCCAAACCTTCCTAGACCTTAGGGGAGGCCAATGGGTCACCAAGGACCCATTATGGTCAACCCAAATGGTCATGTTGACCAAGGTCAACTCTATCCTATGATTAGGTCAAATTAGCTCAAATGGGCTAACCCATGCTCAAACTCATTTCCCCCACTTGGGCTAACTTTATTTTATCTAATATTATGAGCTAATAGACTGTCAATAGGCTGGATTAGTCATCAAATTCATCCTTGGTAATTAGGAGAGAGAAAAACTTCATTTCTCTTAATGGAGGAGAGAGAAAGTGAGAAAAGAGAACCATTCATGGCCATGGATGGCCAAGGGCCTTTTCAATTCTTCTCTTATATCAAGGATACTCCTCCCTAGTCAGTTAGGGGAAGCTTGACAGCCATGGCCAGCCACCAAAGTGGCTGAATTCTATTCCTCCAATAAGGAAGAGAGAGAAATAGGAAAGAGAAGGCCATTAATGGCCATAGGAGATCACGAGTTCCTCTCCTCACCTCCATTTGCTAGATTCATCTTCCCTGGTTAATTAAGAGAAGATCAACAACCATAACCTGCCATATAGGGCTGAATTCAGTGAACCCATGGGTGGACAAAATTTTCCATTCATGGCCATTCATGGCCATTCATGGTCATTGAAGCTACACCCATCCTCTCCCATGTTTAACATTTTAAAAGCTTCCCTAGGCCAAGAGCAGAAGTTTCCACACTTTACCTGAAGAAGCCGAGCAAGTTGACTGTACAGTTGTAGAGCACGAAAAAGCTCCACCACCGGCCATGGTAACTCGAAGATCGACCCGCCTCCAGCCCTCCAATAACGTCCTCCTCTACTCCTCTCTTCGTGGGCTAGATCTTTAAATTTTTTAGGAGAGAAATCGGGCCCAATTGAGCCCGATCAGGTGAGCACAATTTCTGAAATTTCCTAGATTTTACACCTTATGAGTTCGCCGGAAATCGCCCCTCCGGCGGCCGTGCCGCCGCCCGGCGCTAGCCCCCACCTCAACGAAGGTGGTGGCGTTGGTGGCCGGTCAGGGAGGTGGCTTGGTGGCCGGGAAATAGGATTGGAATAAGCTCCAGGTTTGCCCAATCATGGCCTTTGGCTGGAGGAATAAGAAAGCCAGCAACCCTTGGATCTACTTTAAGATCTGTGCTAGATCTAGGATTTTAAATTTCGTTTTTGTATTTTTCTGTCACAGTTTTTAGGCTGTATTTAATTAATTATTAAAAATAGCTAGGTTCACCTACAGTAAAAGTGGTGTACATGAAAGTTGTAGAACTAGGAGTGTAGTTTAATTTAAAATTGGTTTGAACTAATTTGGAGTTCATATCAGACTACAACACTCATTTTGGTGAGATCTATACCTAGGTTAGATCAGAGATTATTTTGTGTTCCCCCATCAATCCAGCCATCCAAATGACTTGAAATTTAGATTGAGGGCCATTCTTACTTATACCTAGAACATATACAAAAATGAGAATTTTTGGAAAATATTATTCTAAAGTTTTGGTAGAAATTTAATAATTCATGTATGAATTATTTTAAGTGTCTAATAATCTCCAAACTCTCCCAAATTTTGGCGAGTGGTCTTTTGGGTTAATATAGGAATCTGTATAAAATTTCATTTAATTTGGATAAGAATTGATATGGAATTTTGTCAACCCTAGCTTATGCCAAAAAGGGTTAATTAGGGTAAAATGCCCCTTGTGGTATTGAGTGACCAAATCACCTCAACAGAGGTTGAAACTTGGGCCACTAAATTGTTATGACATTTAACACCCTCACATGGAGTTTGGGGTGGATTAGGGTGGATTTGCCCTATAACCCTAGTTCAAAACCTAAGGATGGACTTAGGGGCTTTGTGAAGGACATGGGGTGATATATCCTTGTGTGGACTTGAAGTTTAGTCCATGTGATCATAGGATAATGTAATGCCCTGGGATGGAAATTGGTAGTATTTGGACACACCCCACTTTAATCACTTGGAAACTAATTAGGTCTATATACCTTAAAGAATAAATAAGGGGTCATATGACCTTGGGTCCTTATGAAATTTTGGTAGAAGAGTGTTTATGACAATATGAGTCTCTGGAGATTATTATAGGATGATTAGAAAACTAGTATCTCATACTTGTAGTTATAATCTCCACATTGCCCTTTTTGATGATTTTGAAGTAACCATGGTTAGATTATTTAGAATGATGTAAAACTCTGGAGAAGCTAATTAAATATCATTTAGAGACTCTAGTAAATTATTTGGATCATTTGGACATTTTCTCTTAGTACCTCATGTGTTAAGTGAACTAGTGCACCATATTTTGATAAATAGATAATAAATATTATATCATGCTGGAAAATTATATTACTTGGCCAGAGAACGTTTTAGGGCATAATAAAGCCTAGATAATTATTACATATTATTTGGATAAGTTTATAAGAATACTTTTTCACAAAGTGCACTTTAATGGATTTACTTAAAGTATTCTTATATATAGTCTACTGACCTTGGAATTACATGAAACTTATTCAGTAGTGTTTTATGATCATTATAAGACTATGGTAAATTTTATGTAATTTTTAGAATAAGATTTATGGTACTCCCTTCTTTAAATCCAATTATTTCAATTACCCTGAATTAATTATTTAGAGGTTCTTACATTTATAAAAGTCTGTGAAATTTGGGATTCACTGATATTTTGCTATCATATAGTGTTCATAAGTTTTTGGGTGGCCATAACATAAGAAAATCTAATACTTCATGTTCAAATTACTCATGACCTAACTTTTGGGAAAATTTAATAAATGTTAAATTAGTTAGAAAAATTCCAAGTTTCTGGATTTAGGCTAAATATGTCATTATAGGCCCCCAATAAGTATTTTAGGGAATTTGAATAAAAATTTGAAGTATCTCATATCATGTACAACATATAACTTCTACAAAAAGAGTCTTTAATGACGAAAATTTTGTTACAAAATATATTTCGTCATTAAAGACATATCTTTAGTGACGAAGTAAATTTTAGTCACTAAAACACATCTTTAGTGACGAAGCTGAAGTTTAGTCACAAAATACACATTTTTAATGGCAAAGTAAAAATTTGGTCACTAAAGTCATAGCTTTAGTGACGAAATATAAGTTCACTCACTAAAATAAACTTTTTAAAGTATTAGTGATCAAAAATAATTTAGTCACTAAAATAATTATTTAGTTAGCAAAAAATCAGTCAATAGTCATTCTAATTTGGAGTTTTTTTCATAAAATTTTTATTTATTCTCTTTTAACTGAAAATTATTTTATAATAAAATATCATTAAACATATAATCTAAACTAATTATCTTCGATTTGGTTAACTCTGGCATACATAAAAATGGCCTATAAGATCGCTGCGCGCAGAATATAGATTCTGCGCGCATCTTAAAGGAAAATGAACGACATCGGTTCGTCTTCCTCCTCAAGGCGATCGTTCCTAAATTTTCCAGAAATATTCTCCTCCCTTATTCAACCTCAAAGGCCATAAACTCCTCACGAGACCATCCACCCATCGTCATATTGAAGAAAAGGGGAAGGGTTGAAGAGATCTAAAATCTAGAACACAAGTTCTAACATGGCCTAACCTAGAAATCTTCTCCTCTCCATCAAGACTCTCTTGAGTCGATGTCTCTCCTAGGAAAATGACTATAGATCTAGCACCAAGGGAGAGGGTAGGAAACTCACATTGACTCCAGCGGTACCACCATTTCCGGCCATGGATCGCGTAGTTCTCCTTGGCGGCATTTTCTCTTTCGCGGCGATGGCGGATCTGTTTCGGTAAAACTTGCTCCTGCAGTTTTCCTCTCACCAGAAGCTCTCACAGGAAGTAGGGGAAGGAAAAGAGAATGAAAAACGGCTAGGGTTTCTCTGCCCTTTAAATATAAAATGTGACACGGGTAGGGACACGGCCGTGTCCTTACCCGTGTCCTTCCTGGCGAAGCGGCAACGACAGTTTCCATGTCGGTTCAATACTTGACACGGGTTGGGACACGCCCGTGTCCCGACCCGTGTCCACATGACACGGCCGTGTTCATAGCCATGTCACTGGCCGTGTACTTCTCGGGTTGCATCTCGACACTTCTCGTCGAGCTCAACTCGACGCACACGGGTAGGGACACGGTCGTGTCACTACCTGTGTCACTTGGTGTCGACACAGCTCGACGATCTCGACACGGGTCGTCGAGCTCAACTCGACGCACACGGGTAGGCACACGGCCGTGTCCCTACCCGTGTCATTTGGTGTCGATACAGCTCGACGATCTCGACACGGGTCGTCGAGCTCAACTCGACGCACACGGGTAGGCACACGGCCGTGTCCCTACCCGTGTCCCTTGGTGTCGACACAGCTCGACGATCTCGACACGGGTCGTCGAGCTCAACTCGACGCACACGGGTAGGCACACGGCCGTGTCCCTACCCGTGTCCCTTGGTGTCGACACAGCTCGACGATCTCGACACGGGTCGTCGAGCTCAACTCGACGCACACGGGTAGGCACACGGCCGTGTCCCTACCCGTGTTACTTCCTTTTTACACTGATTCTCCACTTCCCCACAAGTGCAGTCCAATTCCCTGCACTCTCAGGACTCAAGTCAGCCCTCCTGACTCAAAACACACACACTAGGGGCCTAGAGCGATTCGGGACGTTACAAATCCTATAAACAAAATAAAAGATTTCGTCCCCGAAATCAGGCTTAGGCTGTGGGGAGGAAAGCATGACAGGAAATTTAACACTTGCTTTTAAATAAAATTACCTTGAGCAAACAACTCCGGGTAGCGTTGCTGCATTAAATCCAATGGCTCCCATGTGTACTCCTCCTTCCCATGATTCAACCATAGCACCTTTACTAAGGGAATACTTTTGCGGCGCAAAGTCCTTGTCTCGCTGTCAACAATCCGCACCGGCTCTAGTCGCACAGACCTATCTGATGCCACTGCACCATCAGTAGTGGGAATATACTGGTCGGGCCGCAACAGTGCTTTTCGAAGCGACGACACATGGAACACGTCGTGGAGATTTTCTAGTTCTGGTGGTAACTCCAACCGATAGGCCAACGGGCCGATCCTTTCCAATATAGTATAAGGCCCAACATACCTTGGGCTGAGCTTTTTCACTCCACGCACCCGCGACACTCCATGCATCGGCCGAATCTTAAGGAACACTTTTTCGCCCACCTGGAACTCCACCATCCGGTGCTTTTTGTTGTAATATTTCGCCTGTCGACTTTGAGCCTCCAACATGCGATCCCGTATCAATCTGACCGCCGCATCAGTATCATCTATGTATTCGTTTCCCAATGCCTTCGGATCTTCATCTTGCACCCAAGACAAGGGAGTCCTGCACCTTCTTCCGTAAAGGGCTTCATGGGGCGCCATGCGGATGCTCGCCTGATGGCTATTATTATAGGAGAATTCCACCAGGGGCAAGAGCCTTTCCCATGGCTCTCCTCTGTCCAGCACGCATAACCTCAATAAATCTTCCAGTGTCCTGATGGTCCTTTCAGACTGCCCGTCAGTCTGTGGATGAAATGTGGTACTAAAGGTTAGGCGTGAGCCCAAATACGCCTGTACCGCCTTCCACTCATTGGATGTAAACCAACCATCCCTATCCGAAACAATTGTCTTGGGCACGCCATGATACCGTACAAATTGCTCCACAAAAAGGCGTACCAAAACATCCACGTGTGCTTCCTTCTTCATTGGAATGAACCGGGCCACCTTTGTTAGTCGATCCACAATAACCCACACCGAATCATTCCCGGAGCGGGAACGAGGTAACCCATGAACAAAGTCCATGGAGATATCCTCAAACTTCCATTCGGGGATGGGCAGCGACTGCAACAAACCACCGGGACTCCTGCATTCAGCCTTCACTCTTTGGCAAGCTTCGCAATGTGTAACATAATAGCGAACATCCTTCTTCATTCCCGGCCAACACATGGTCTTCCGCAGTCCGGCGTACATCTTAGCAATACCCGGATGCACTGAATATTGAGAGGAATGCGCCTCTCTCAATATATCTTCCCGAATTTTGCCGCCCTTGGGAATATAAAGTCGGCCACGAAAATAAACGAGGCCGTCTTTGAGTGTGTACTCATCGGTGGTCCTATCTTCAATTGCCTTGATTGCCGGGGCCAAGGACGCATCCATTCCTTGCTCCACCCGAATCCGGTCTCGGATATCACAAACTATGCTCATGTTGGCCAAATACTCCGCATACTCTGCCGAAGGATCCTTGAATACTAGAGTAATTTCCATCTCCTCGATCATCCGAGCTAACTCCATGCTCATCAGCCGAGACTCTGGGCTAGAGCCTGGCACTTTTCTACTCAAGGCATCAGCTACCGAGTTCGCTTTCCCGGGGTGGTAGTTCATGGTGAACTCGTAGTCGCATAGAAATTCCAACCACCGCCGTTGTCTCAGGTTCAACTCCTTCTGAGTGTGAACATACTTCAAGTTTTTGTGATCGGAAAAGATCTCGCAGTGCACGCCATATAAATAATGCCTCCAGACTTTCAAAGCGAACACCACTGCTCCCAACTCAAAATCATGAACCGGGTAATTGATTTCATGTTTCTTTAACTGCCTTGAAGCATAAGCGATCACATGCCCGTGCTGCATCAGCACCGCTCCCATCCCTTGATATGATGCGTCCGTGTAAACTTGGAATCCTTCCTTCCCAGACGGAAGTGCAAGGATGGGGGCGGAGGTAAGCCTATCTTTCAATTCTTGAAATGCCTCTTCACATTGAGGTGCCCACTCAAATGGCACACCCTTCTTCGTCAAGGAGGTAAGAGGAAGGGCAATCTTGGAAAAACCTTTCACGAACTTGCGGTAGTAGCCAGCAAGTCCAAGAAAGCTTCGTACATCAGCCGCCGACTTCAAGGGCGACCACTCCTTCACGGCCCGCACCTTTGCTGGATCCACTGCTAACCCTGCTCCACTGATCACATGCCCCAAGAAGGCAACCTCCTTAAGCCAGAATTCACACTTGCTAAACTTGGCATACAAGGCATGCTCCTTCAATTTCTTCAAAACCAAGGTCAGGTGCTCGACATGCTCCTCCTCCGTCTTTGAGTAGACCAAGATGTCGTCGATGAAAACAATGACGAAGGGTCCAAATACGGTTCAAACACCTTGTTCATCAAACTCATGAAGGCCGAAGGGGCATTTGTGAGCCCAAACGGCATTACTGTGAACTCATACAAACCATATCTCGAACTGAATGCTGTTTTCTGAATATCCCCCTCATGTATCCTCAACTGATAGTATCCGGAGCGCAAATCCAATTTAGAAAACCAATGTGCTCCCACTAGTTGATCGAACAACTCATCGATCCGCGGTAGTGGATAAGTGTTCCGCACCGTCAACCGATTGAGTTCCCGATAATCTATGCACAATCGCAGTGTTCCATCCTTCTTCTTCACGAACAGCACAGGGGCTCCCCATGGTGATGAACTGGGGCGAACGAACCCTGAATCCACCAGTTCTTGCAATTGAACTCTAAACTCCGCGAGTTCTTTCGGAGCCATTCTGTATGGAGCCTTGGATACAGGCTTGGCACCTGGTACTAGATTGATCTGGAAGTCAACTTCTCTATGCGGAGGTAATCCTGGTAGCTTCTCAGGAAATACCTCAGGAAAATCCCGCACTACCCGTACATCCTTTAATTGCAACGCTGCTTCCTTCAACTCGAACCAGATCATGAAGACCTCATCCCCCTTCATGTGAGCTTTTACAGCCTGAATAGAAGATAATATCATACATGGCGCGAAGCCAATACCTTGGAAGATGACGTCAGAGTCTCCATGCCTCAAATAGATCCGCTTCTCCGCGCAGTCGATCCTCGCGAAGTGCCAGTCCAGCCATGCCATGCCCAAAATGATGTCAAACTCCGGCATTCTCAGAACCGTGGCCGGCGTATCAAAGGCCTTCCCATCAATAAATAACTCCAACTCGCACTTGGCGGTCGTGATCATCTCCGAGCCGTCCGGAAGGCGTACACGTCGAGCTATGCCAGTGAAGTACTGTACATCCCCCATGTCTTTTATGAAATCCTCGGACACAAAGGAGTGTGAGGCACCGGTATCGAACAGCGCATAGGCTGTCTTCCCGCCAATAATCACGGTGCCTAAGTACCAACAACCAAAACTTATTGCTAGTGGCTAGTAAGTTCTAATCAATTCAAGCTTAGATCATGCAAATATGTAAATTAATTAAATCATACCTGCAATCACATCCTGTGGGTTCCTTTCCTGCGCCATGTCAAGCGCGTACACCTGATCCCGGACCGGTCCGGGGTTTCCTCTTGGCGGTCCTCGTCCTCGACCGCGCATATATCCCCGCCCTCGTGGAGCGGCTGGAGGGAGAGCAGGAGGGAGAGCAGGAGGGAGAGCAGGAGGGGCGTTCCCATATAGCTGCGGGCAAAAACGCCGGATGTGGCCCGGCTGGTTGCATTCGAAGCACACCAGACCACGACGCCCTTCAAGTTGTTGAAATCGCTGATGCTGTGGGGGTGGAGGCAACGCAGGCGGCTGCGGAACTGGATGCTCCACCCTATAGTTTCGGTGGACACGCCCTCCACCTCTTTGATAACCTCTTCCTCCTCTGAAGTCCCGTCTCCTTCTATTACTTGGGCCGGCTTCCATCACGTCCTCCGCAGGCCTCTTACTACATCCCAGGTGGTCCGCCTCCAATCGTTTCGCCATATCAATGATCTCCGCCAAGCTACCATCCGCTATAAACAAAAGGGACTGCCTTAGGGGATCTCGCAGCCCTTTATAGAAGCGCTTGGCATAACCTCTATCATCCAACTCATAAGAGTCCACAAACCTTGTGAGATGCTGGAATTCCCGCTGGTATTCTGTAACCGACTTTGATCCCTGCTTTAGTAGAAGGAACCTCTGCTCAAGCTCATCTCGGGCCGATGTAGGGATAAAGTGCTCCAAGAAAACACCCGAAAATTCACTCCAACTTATCTCTGTGTAGATCCGGCCTTGGAAGGTAGAGCCCATGAGGGACTTCCACCACCTCTTCGCATGTAAGTCCAAGACAGACACTGCCAATGTCACTGCCATGTTGGCTGGGCAACGGATACCGGCCAACAACTCCTATATCGTGTCTAGCCATTCCTCTGTACGTACGGCTGACTCCGTCCCAAGGTAGACGGGAGGGGAGAGAGCCCGGAAGGTGCTCAGCCAGTTGGAGCTCGGGGCCTGTTGTTGCACCGGAGTCTGCTGTGCCTTAAAAGCATTAAGAATGGCGGTGAGCGTCTGCCCCAACTCAGATTGTTCGAACTGAGTGGGTATGGGAGGGGTAGGAGTACCCCCCATCGGCTCAACATGCAGTGGAACCTACACATACACGACAAATTTGTGGTCAGGTTGGCTAAACTTAAGGTCAAAGTTGGAGAAACTTAATGTGAATTACATATGGGCACACCACTGCTTCCGCTAAGTCAGTTTGTCCCCAAACTGACTAACCAAACGGGGGTGGCACCATTGTTGAATGACTTCTTAGTTGAGGATCGTGGCAAACTGATACCATTTGTAAGACCCCCCCTCCCCGGATCCCAAAACACGGCACGAAGGGGAAGTCTTATGCCCGGAACAGCCGCCTTGCGGTAGCATTAGCACACGGGCTAACCTGTACCACAAGACGCCTATCCCGCCGGCTACAACAATATCAATAAATCATGTCAACCCAACCAAATAAATAAACATGAGAAGTCAAAATCCACACTAAGTTATAATGTCCAAATACATCAATAAATAGAAGCTAAAACATGCTTCTACAATATATCAGAGTACAGCTAAACATTGCCCAAACGGGCTACATCAGAGTATCAAATACTAACATCAGTAACTGACGGTATCGATGGCACCGTCACATCAGGCCCTGTCGTCCTGGCCTGGCTGTCCTGCTGCGTAGTCTGCGGCTGCTCTACCTGCGGCGTGACCTCCTAAAAAGGAAGACGTAGCAACCGTTAGTCGAAACGACTAAGTGGTTTCACATCCGCTCCCCCGGCGACTCCTCGGCACCGGGCGGAGAAAAGGAACAAGAGTATAGTATATAACAAGTATGCAAGTAAAGGAAGTACAAGCAGGTGGCAGTAGTGTAAGAGTAACAGCATCATAATCAGCATTTATGTAAGAGCTACACTAAACTAGCAAGTATAAGTGACAGCAGGAAAGTAACTTAACTTATAAGAATGCCCATACAAACTTATAAGTTAAGGATCGGGTTACATAAAGTAACTCATCGTATAAGAGTGCCCATATAAACTTATACGATGAGGATCTTGTTGTGCAATGTTATGAAATGCTATGAATGCAATGCAATGACTCACCCATGCAATTGCTATGTCGACACAGACTATAGTTCCCACTTTTCGAGCAGGTAGCTAACCTCTCAGGCATCAGCCGCCGTGGCCAGGCGGTGACAGTAGAACGGGCACTTCTACTACTAGGCGGGTATCACACTACTTCACCTAGGCCTCCGTACGCCTCAACGCTAAGAACACAACAGCGGAGCCCATGCGTACTATGGCCCAGCGGGGTCTTGGGTAGATGTGCACCAAGAACACAGCCCGAACTGGCCTTGCGTGACCCGGAAGGGGCCTCGGAAGAAAGCATGAGGACACAGCCCAACCGTTCACATGGTCGGAGGGGCCTCGGGACATGAACACCGAGGACACAGCCCAAACCGACCAAGTCTAACTGCCAACTCCCGTCGGTGTGACGACTGGCGAGCCCGTAGACCTGCCACACTATCCTTAACCCGGGATTACGACACCGCTTGTCGACTCACACCACATGCAAATACCACATCAACATAACATGGAAGGGGCCTCAGAAGCAACACGAGGGCACAGCCCAACCATCCATCCACACCTTATCTCAACACAACCAAAACAAGTGACGGTCAACACCGCACTTACATCCCTTCACAATACAACCCGTAGGGAGACGACTCTCTAAGTATTGGACTACCAAATTCAATCCACTAATCAACATTCACATGGCCATGAGTTACCCTTCTATGTGTCTTATCAGGTGATTTCAACACAATATATCAAGATGCACATGTATAAAAAATCTACTAACTTCTAACAAGTCAAATCATCCAAGTATACTATCTTACAATTCTATCACATGGAATCCGATTAATAATCTTCATCATTTATGCAACTGAATTAATTATTTATAAGAGTTTATCCAAGCCTCAGGGTTACCTGTAATACTAGTTTCTCCGAATCCAAATCCAAATATTATAAACCCAGATTTTTAAGTGCAGGAATAGTCTGGACAGCAACTTCGACCGGAGATTCCCGAGGCTACGGGAATCCGGTGAAGTCGTGTAACCCCTCGATGGAAAGGTATTTCCATGGACTACATCTTTCATATTCAGAGCTCAACCCAAATTTGATATTATCCTATTTGAAATCGGACTTGAAATCCGCTGCGTACATAACACAGTTTCTGCATACAAGGTTTATTGAACACCATTTTCGTTTAGACTTTCCTGTGGCTACAGACTTCGCCAGAAGTCGTGCAACCATTCGTTGGAAAGGTATTTTCAAGGGTTTCAACTTTCGTGTTAAGCCGAAAGCCCAGATCTGGCCATAGCATACATAAAAATGGCCTATAAGATCGCTACGCGCAGAATACAGATTCTGCGCGCATCTTAAAGGAAAATGAACGGCATCGGTTCGTCTTCCTCCTCAAGGCGATCGTTCCTAAATTTTCCAGAAATATTCTCCTCCCTTATTCAACCTCAAAGGCCATAAACTCCTCACGAGACCATCCACCCATCGTCATATTGAAGAAAAGGGGAAGGGTTGAAGAGATCTAAAATCTAGAACACAAGTTCTAACATGGCCTAACCTAGAAATCTTCTCCTCTCCATCAAGACTCTCTTGAGTCGATGTCTCTCCTAGGAAAATGACTATAGATCTAGCACCAAGGGAGAGGGTAGGAAACTCACATTGACTCCAGTGGTACCACCATTTCCGGCCATGGATCGCGTAGTTCTCCTTGGCGGCATTTTCTCTTTCGCGGCGATGGCGGATCTCCTTCGGTAAAACTTGCTCCTGCAGTTTTCCTCTCACCAGGAGCTCTCACAGGAAGTAGGGGAAGGAAAAGAGAATGAAAAACGGCTAGGGTTTCTCTGCCCTTTAAATATAAAATGTGACACGGGTAGGGACACGGCCGTGTCCTTACCCGTGTCCTTCCTGGCGAAGCGGCAACGACAGTTTCCATGTCGGTTCAATACTTGACACGGGTTGGGACACGCCCGTGTCCCGACCCGTGTCCACATGACACGGCCGTGTTCATAGCCATGTCACTGGCCGTGTACGTCTCGGGTTGCATCTCGACACTTCTCGTCGAGCTCAACTCGACGCACACGGGTAGGGACACGGCCGTGTCACTACCCGTGTCACTTGGTGTCGACACAGCTCGACGATCTCGACACGGGTCGTCGAGCTCAACTCGACGCACACGGGTAGGCACACGGCCGTGTCCCTACCCGTGTCCTTTGGTGTCGACACAGCTCGACGATCTCGACACGGGTCGTCGAGCTCAACTCGACGCACACGGGTAGGCACACGGCTGTGTCCCTACCCGTGTCCCTTGGTGTCGACACAGCTCGACGATCTCGACACGGGTCGTCGAGCTCAACTCGACGCACACGGGTAGGCACACGGCCGTGTCCCTACCCGTGTCCCTTGGTGTCGACACAGCTCGACGATCTCGACACGGGTCGTCGAGCTCAACTCGACGCACACGGGTAGGCACACGGCCGTGTCCCTACCCGTGTTACTTCCTTTTTACACTGATTCTCCACTTCCCCATAAGTGCAGTCCAATTCCCTGCACTCTCAGGACTCAAGTCAGCCCTCCTGACTCAAAACACACACACTAGGGGCCTAGAGCGATTCGGGACGTTACACCCGTGTCCCAGGCCGTGTGCCCAGACACGGAACAAAGACACGCCCTGTCGAAATCCTTCGGCGGGCTGAGTTCGTCGACCTGATTTGACACGCCCTGTGACACGCCCATGTCACGGGCCGTGTTCAACCTCTCGACACTCAACACTCACGTCTCGACACTCGACGATCGTCGAGTAAAAATCGTCGAGCACACGACACGGCCTTGGACACGCCCGTGTCCTGGGTCGTGTGCCTCCTCTCGACACATCGTCGAGCGAAAAATCATTGAGACAAAGGCCGATCGTCGACACAACCTCGACACGCCCTGCGACACGCCCGTGTCGTAGGCCGTGTCAGCTGACACGCCCTGGGACACGCCCGTGTCCCAGGTCGTGTCACCCAAAAATTTCCTGTTTCCGAAATCCTCCCCTCCTACAAGAAATGTCGTCCTCGAAATTCAGACACAGGAAAGGCAACAGTAACCAGCAAGAAAAATGTTACAACATGCCAAATTTGATGTTACAACATTCTTGTTACAAATTACAAAAACAGCTCATGGAACTCTTCTCGCATGGTTTGCTCTCGCTCCCATGTCAGTTCTTCACGGCCGCAGTTGTCCCACCGGACTTTGACCAGACCGACCGTCTTGATCCGCAACTGTTTCTCGGCTCGATCTTCGATCTGAATGGGTCTAACTCTCGTTGTTAGCCCATACTCCACCGACACACGATCATCCGCGATCACTTGAGCTGGATCTTTCACGGCCTTCCGAAGCACCTAGATGTGAAAGACATCATGTAATCCACCCAAGTCTGCCGACAGAGCTAGCCGATAAGCCGCTTCTCCCACTCGCTCAACCACTTCAAAAGGACCCAAATATCTTGGACTCAACTTTTTCAATCGTCGAATCCTGGAGACACCTTTGAATGGCTTGATCTTCAAGTAGACCCAGTCGCCAACCGCAAATTCTACGTTCCGGTGCTTGGCGTTGTAGTACTTCGCTTGTCGATCTTAAGCAATAAGCAATCGCTCTCGAATAGTCCGTATGGTTGAGTTTGCTTCATCAACCTCATTTGGTTTAAAAACTCGGGCTTCGCCCGCTTCTACCCAATCCAAGGGAGTACGACACTTCCTTCCATATAGAGCTTCATATGGTGCCATCCCAATGCTCGCCTGGTAGCTGTTATTATATACAAACTCTACCATATAGAGATGATCTTCCCATCTCTTTCTGAAGTCAAGGGCGCACATTCGGAGCATGTCCTCCATTGTTCTGTTGGTACGTTCAGTTTGGCCATCCGTTTGGGGATGAAAGGCCGTACTGAAAGTCAACTTCGTGCCAAACAGTCGGTGAACTAGCCTCCAATCATTTGACATGAATCGCCCATCTCGATCACTTACGATGCTCCGAGGAACACCGTGAAGCCGCACAATCTGGTCAACATATAACTTTGCCAAACTTTCAACTGAATCATCCCGCCTGTTCGGGAGAAAATGTGCCACTTTCGTTAGCCGGTCAACAATCACCCAAATGGAATCATTTCCTCGCTGCGATCTTGGCAACCCATGCACAAAATCCATGGAAATATCATCAAATTTCCACTCTGGGATCGGTAGTGACTTCAAGTAACCGCCCGGCTTTTGGCATTCCGCCTTCACCATCGCACATGTTTGGCATTTAGAGACATAAAGGGCAACATCTTTCTTGAGCCCTGGCCACCAGAAAAGCTTCTTCATATCGTTGAACATCTTTGTGCTCCCGGGGTGAATGGAATATTTTGTATAATGCGCTTCATACAACAGTTCTTCCCTCAATTTCCCCACATTCGGGACGCACAAACGGCCCTCTTTTCGCAAAAGACCGTCATTCCAGGTGAATTTGCCTTCTGGCCCTTCATTCACATAGCGCAAGAGATCTTCATCCAACTCCGTTGCCCGTCGAACTCGGTCTGCAAGGTCACATTGCACCTCAGTCCAGTTCAAACATGCAATGGCAGTGGAATTCTTGTCAACACAATAGATCTCCAATGCCTCCAGTTCCTGGATAAGACGTTCATCATGCCTTTGTAACCAATTTGCTCTAGCCGGAACCCGCCGACTCAAGGCATCCGCGACAACATTCCCCTTCCCGGGCGTATAGTGAATCTCAAAAGTGTAGTCCCCAAGGAACTCCAACCACCTTCGTTGTCGCATATTCAAGTCTTTCTGCTCCCAAAGATACTTTAGGCTCTTATGATCGGTATAGATCTCCACCTTCACGCCATAAAGGTAGTGTCGCCATAACTTGAGTGCAAAAATCACCGCCGCTAGTTCCAAATCATGGACAGGATAATTTCGCTCGTGCACCTTCAACTGGCGTGAGCCATAAGCAATAACCTTTCCATTCTGCAGAAGAACGCAGCCTAAGCCGCTCCCTGAGGCATCACTATAAATCACAAATCCATCGGTTCCACGTGGCGAAGACAACACCGGCGCCATGGTCAACCGAACCTTCAGCTCTTCAAAAGCTCGTGCGCACTCTGGCGTCCAAATGAACTTCTGATCTTTTCGCGTTAGTGTGGTTAGCGGCAAAGCGATCCGCGAGAAGTTTTCCACAAATCGTCTATAGTAGCCCGCAAGTCCAAGAAAACTCCTGACCTCGGCCACGGAAGACAACATTGGCCACTCTTGTATGGCTCTTATCTTCGCTGGATCCACTGCAATGCCCGCTCCACTCACCACATGGCCCAAAAATGCCACTGACGATAGCTAAAACTCACACTTCGAGAACTTGACATATAGCTGATTTTGCCTCAACGTGTTCAACACCAACCGCAAGTGAATCTCATGCTCGGCTTTGGATTTCGAGTACACCAGGATGTCATCAATGAACACTATCACAAACAGATCCAGGTACTCACGAAAAATACGGTGCATCAGATCCATAAACACCGAGGGCGCATTGCACAATCCAAAGGGCATGACTGTGAACTCATAGTGCCCATAACGCGTTCCAAATGCGGTTTTTGGAATGTCACCTTCCCGAATTCTTAACTGGTAATAACCAGACTTCAGGTCCAACTTCGAATAGACGGTCGAGCCCACCAGCTGATCGAATAACTCATCAATCCGGGGTATCAGATACTTATTCTTCTCGGTCAGCTTATTCAGTTCACGATAATCGATACACAATCGCAACCCACCGTCTTTCTTCTTTACAAAAAGCACAGGCGCGCTCCAAGGTGACATACTTGGGCGGACATAACCTTGCTCTAGCATTTCTTGTAGTTGAACCTTCAACTCAGCCATATCTTTAGGCGCAACGCGATATGGCGAGCGGGCCACAGGTTTCGCACCTGGCACCAACTCGATCGTGAAGTCAATCTCTCGCTGGGGTGGTAGCCCAGGGAGATCCGCGGGAAACACATCTGTAAATTCTGCCACAATCGGAACCTCGCACAAAGTGGCCTTAGGTTCAACAGCCTGAATTAGTGCAAAGTAACACTCCGCACCCTTTCGAACAGCTTTGACTACCTGGAGTGCAGACATCAACGTCCCGCCCACTCCACGCATACCCGCGAACTTGGTGTCCTGTTCGGTATTCTAGCCCAACGTGATTTCTTTGGACTGGCAATCAATCATAGCATGCTGCTCCGCAAGCCAATCCATCCCAAAAATCACATCGAATTCCGATATTGGCAAAACAAATGCAGTTAAACGAAAATCCTGACTTCCTAACTGAACCGCCACATCGCACGCTTGATCCGCAAGCATCCAACAGCCATTCGGCAACACCACTCTGACGATATCTGTCTTTGCACGACTGGGTATCCCAAGCCGCGTAATAAATTCTCTAGACAGAAAATAATGCGATGCACCTGTATCAAACAGTGCTCGCGCCAGCGTGTCCCGAATCATCACAAAGCCTATGACAAACATGTCACACACACAAAGCGCAAACATAGGGGTACTAAGCAAAGCATACAAATAATAGCATATGCAAAACTAAACTCATACCTGTGACAACGTCACTCTGCTTGATGGCCTCTTGCAGGCCAAGATTGTAGACCCGGGGTTGCGTCTGCGAGGCAGAGGAATCCACCACCGCCTTTCCTTTTTCCGCATAAGATGCTCCCGCCTTCTTTTCACTCTTTGGCGGCATCCGACAATCTCGCGCAATATGCCCCATCCGGCCACAATGAAGCAGATACGAGTGTCTGGCTTGGAGGTCGCCCCTGATGTTGCTCCCGTTACAACTGATGAAGGAGCTTGTCCACTAGGCTTGGACTTCTTACCCCATATCTTCTTATAAAATAGTTTTCCCGATCGGGGCGCCTTCCACTTCGGTTGCGTCACAGCCAAAGCTCTCTTCCCTTGCACCCTTTTCATATCCTTTTCCAATGCGGTCGCAGTGTCAACCAACGCTTGGAAACCTTGGTTCATAAAACTTGACATAAGGAACCTCAACTCGTCCCTCAGTCCTTCATAGAACTGATTAGTCTTCCTCTGCTCATCAGCAAAAATAGAGCCCGCATACCGCCCCAAGCGAGTAAATTCATGCAAGTATGCGTCAACACTGCCATCACCTTGTGTTAACCTTTGGAATTCATTTTCCATGGCTATCCGTTGAGCCGCAGGAAGGTGCTTCGCTAGGAAGATCCGGGAGAATTCTTCCATCGATACTTGGGTTAACGGACGACCCTCCAAGTGATGCAACTCCATCTCATCCCACCATAATCGAGCTTCTCCTTCTAGTAAAAAGGTCACTAAAGTAACTTTCTGATGCTCCGCCGTTCCTATCGCCGTCATCACTCGCTTGACGCGCGATATCCAATCCTCAGCCTGCGTCGGGGTTCCCGCTCCCGAGAACGTAGGCGGATGGAAACTCATAAAACGCGTTAGCTGCTTCTCAGCTGCTCGAGGAGCCACATCCACGACAGGTTCAAGCCTTGCCGCCACCTGTTCTGGCCTCACAGCCGCTTGTTCCTGCCTAAGGGGCTGGCCTTGGATCATGGTAAATAAGGCCTCCGCAACTAAACGCACATGTTCCGCAGACGGTGGAGGTGTAGGCACCGCGGCTGGTGCCGTACTTTCATCAGAACGCTGGGACTCAGACGGCCCAGCTCCACTCCATGTCACCTAAAGGTGGACAAGACACACACATTAGCGGTCGTACCCAAGCAATCAACACAAAATCAGAACACACAGGTTCCTCAAACACATCAAGTTTGCATTCCTATCATGGACATTCAGGAGTTCATTCGTAGACTTTGGTGTGCACAAACACGTGCTCGCCACCCCACAAAAGAAGGCGGCCACGACTTCGAGAGGGAAAGACCAAGACGACTGATACCAAAAATGTAACAACCCCATCCGTTCATATGGTATATTCTAGAAGGTCCGGCCGGGGCCCCACAGGATATATCACAAAACAGTCGGTGAAGGTACATGATGATACCAGAGTCGTGCATCACACCTATCACAAATCATTCTAGCGGAAGCCTAGACTACAACTGGAACTCCTCATAAATGTCCAAACATAAAACTCCACATTTTATAAATTATAGGAATGTCTTACAACAAGTCAAAAGAGTTGGCCTTATGGCCTTACACGGCTATCAAACAGTGGCCTAAACAAATGGGCGCGCAGGCCGGCCACAATAAAAGAAACCGCACAACAGAAGCTATAGCCTTCGAGGGCTAACAATAGTAGCAGTAATAACAGCAGGAACATCAACCTCTATGCGTCCCGCTCGGCTCTCCAGCACCTGTACAAGGACAATCCACCCAACGGTGGCAAACAAAAGCAACGGTCAGTGTTCAGCTGACCAAATTATAACGACCCTACCCCTTCTCTCGGGGCAGCGGTATTCTTCCTTGCAGGCATATTAGATCACAAGTATGACAAGATATATATCATAAAAATGTGCTTTCACGCACACAAGCCATCACAACCATTCGCCACCCGGCCCAACGGTCCGTGCACTCAGGGCACATTCTTGGTGTTCTGGCAAATCTCTTGCCCACCACCGTATCAGGGTCACAACCCAACGGTAAATCTCTTGAGCATTTACTCCATGGCATGCAGCCGGAGTTAGTCTTCCTACACCGGGATGGCCCGTAGCCTCCCATTGTGTCATGGCGCGCAGGCCGAAGACTCTTGCTATGCGCTCCAACATATCGCACTTTTTGGTCTCACATCGGACGGACATAACGCAGGTCGGATCCTCCACCCCCCGTTGCTCAAATCGTCTTGCCTTCTCCGAGTATAGCGTACTCATGGCTATATCAAAGGCGCGGGTCGGTCTCACCAATCCTGTGCTTGGCATTCAAGCCTGGGCATGTCTCAATACACATTTCTTATCACAAGAACGGGTCTTTCCTGGGCCTCCCAGTACTTCCTGTGACTCTCTTCACAGGTGGACACCGCACAATCACAAATGCCAGGGGTCTTTCCTAGCTATCATGCCAGTACTTCCTGTTACTCGCTTCACAGGTGGACACCATATGACATCAAGCATCACAAAAGGGCCTTTCCTGGTCACACCAGTACTTCCTGTGCCTCATTCATAGGTTGGACCCAAAACATCACATGGCTATTTTTCCTGGGCTACCACTCCAGTACTTCCTGCTACTCCTTTTCGCAGGTATAACCCGTAGACTCCTTACACTACACGTTATCACGGAGTCTTCTCCGGTTCGTATGCAACATCACCAATCCAGACCAACCTGTCCAGATGGGCTTCACACAGCATGCCTATTCCGTACTCCATTTCTGGATCTATATGCGAACAAAGGGGATTTCAAGCATCCACCCAAAGATTCCCAAAATCAACCACCTCTTGGTGGGGGAAATCACAAAATATGCCAAAAGGAAGCCTTCACATGGCTAGGAAGAAAAGTCGTTACCCTTGATGACCGCTTCGGTGCCATGGACTCAAAGCTAGCTTGCAAGACTCGCAAGAACGTTTCCTCCGCAACGCCGGCTTCGGATTTCTCGTCGGTAAACCGCAGCACCACCACCAGCAGCACCCTTTCCCTCTTACTCCTCCTTCCTCTCTCTCTTTCTCTCTTAACTTGAAGAAATATCAAGGCCAAGTACATGAGAATAACTTCTCAGATTTCGGCCTTTAGGAGAAGAGGAAAGAAGCTTCAGCCCTTGGATCCAGGCAGAAGGAATGGACGGCCACGATTCTGCCAAAAACACTGATTTTGACCCGTCACGTCCTCTGACACGGCTGTGTGCCCGGCCGTGTGCCTCAAGCGTTGGTCAACCGACATGTCCAAACCAGTGACACGCCCATGGGACACGCCCGTATCATGGGCCGTGTCACCAACACGCCTTCAGACACGCCCGTGTCTGTGGCCGTGTGCCTGGGTGAAAAAAATCCCAAAACATCCCGAGACTTCACACGGCCTGTGACACTCCCGTGTCCCAGGCCGTGTGCCCAGACACGGCACAAAGACACGCCCTGTCGAAATCCTTCGGCGGGCTGAGTTTGTCGACCTGATTTGACACGCCCTGTGACACGCTCGTGTCACAGGCCGTGTTCAACCTCTCGACACTTAACACTCACGTCTCGACACTCGACGATCGTCGAGTAAAAATCGTCGAGCACACGACACGGCCTTGGACACGCCCGTGTCCTGGGCCGTGTGCCTCCTCTCGACACATCGTCGAGCGAAAAATCGTCGAGACAAAGGACAATCGTCGACACAACCTCGACACGCCCTGCGACACGCCCATGTCGCAGGCCGTGTCAGCTAACACGCCCTGGGACACGCCCGTGTCCCAGGCCGTGTCACCCAAAAATTTTCTGTTTCCGAAATTTGGGCTGTTACACTGATGCTCTCTTGGCAACTGTTATTATAGGCAAACTCCACCATATAGAGATGATCTTCCCATCTCTTGCCAAAGACCAAGGCGCACATTCGGAGCATATCCTCCATCATTCTGTTGGTCCTCTCAGTCTGGCCATCTGTTTGGGGATGAAAGGTTATACTGAACATCAACTTCGTGCCCAATAGTTGATGGACTAGCCTCTAATTATTCGATGTAAATCGTCCATCACGATCACTTACGATGCTCCGAGGAACACCGTGTATCCGTACAATCTGCTCAACATAAAGCTTTGCCAAACTTTCCACGGAATCGTCCCGTTTATTCGGAAGGAAGTGTGCCACTTTCGTCAACCGATCTACAATCACCCAGATCGAATCATTCCCGCGTTGCGATCTTGGCAACCCGTGCACAAAATCCATGGAAATATAATCGAACTTCCATTCCGGAATCGGCAATGACTTCAAGAAACTGCCAGGCTTCTGGCATTCCGCCTTCACCAAAGCACAAGTTTGACATTTGACCACATAATGAGCGACATCATTCTTTAGTCCTGGCCACCAGAACAGCTTCTTCATGTCCTTGAACATCTTTATGCTCCCAGGGTGAAGTGAATACTTCGTATAGTGCGCCTCATACATCAACTCTTCCCGCAACTTACCCAAACTCGGGATGCACAAATGACCCTCTTTCCGCAAAAGGCCGTCATCCCAGGAGAATTTTCCCTCTGGTTTGTCCTTGGCATAGCGTTGGAGACTTTCATCCAGCTCCATTGCTCGTCGAACCCTGTCCGCAAGGTCACAATGCACCTCCGTCCAGTTCAAACATGCATCGGCTGTAGAATTCTTGTCAACACAAGAAATCTCTAACGCTTCCAACTCCTGGATTAGCCGTTCATCATGCTTCTGCAACCAATTAGTCCTGCCGGAGCCTGCCGACTCAAGGCATCATCGACCACATTTCCCTTCCCGGGAGTATAATGAATCTCAAAGGTGTAGTCCCCAAGGAACTCTAACCACCTTCGTTGTCGCATATTCAGATCCTTCTACTCCAATAAGTACTTTATGCTCTTATGGTTTGTGAAGATCTCCACTTTCACGCCATAGAGATAATGCCGCCATAACTTTAGTGCAAAGATCACCACCGCCAACTCTAAGTTGTGGATAGGATAATTTCTTTCATGCACCTTCAATTGGCATGAGCCATAAGCAGTCACTTTCCCATTTTGCAGAAGAATGTAGCCTAAGCCGCTCCCTGAAGCATCACTGTAGATTTCAAATCTGTCAGTACCACATGACGATGTCAACACAGGCGCCGTGGTCAACCGACTCTTTAGCTCTTCAAAAACACATGCGCACTCCGGCGTCCAAATGAACTTCTGATCTTTTCTCGTCAGCATGGTCAGAGGCAAAACAATCCGCGAGCAGTTTTCAACAAACCGTCTGTAGTAGCCTGCCAGTCCAAGGAAGCTCCTGACTTCGGCCACCGAAGACAACACCGACCACTCCTGTATGCCACTTATCTTTGCCGGACCCACTGCTATGCCCTCTCCACTTACCACATGGCCCAGAAAAGCCACCGACGACAGCCAAAACTCGCACTTCGAGAACTTAGCATAGAGCTTATTACTTCGCAAAGTCTGCAATACCAACCGCAAGTGGTTTTCGTGATCAGCTTCTGTTTGCGAGTACACCAGGATATTATCAATGAACACAATCACGAACAAGTCTAGGTACTCTCAGAACGTTTGGTGCATCAGGTCCATAAACACCGATGGCGCATTGCATAGTCCAAACGGCATTACCGTGAACTCATAATGCCCATAACATGTTCCAAATGCGGTCTTGGGAATGTCACCTTCCCGAATTCTCAACTGGTAATAACCAGACTTCAAATCCAACTTGGAATAGATGGTTGATCCCACCAGCTGATCAAACAACTCATCAATCCATGGAATCGTATACTTGTTCTTCTCCGTCAGCTTATTCAGCTCGTGGTAGTCAATACATAACCGCAATCCACCGCCCTTCTTTTTCACAAAAAGAACAGGAGCGCTCCAAGGTGACATGCTTGGGCGTATATAACCCTTCTCCAGCAACTCTTGCAGTTGGATCTTTAACTCAGCCATTTCCTTTGGCGCGACGTGATATGGCGAGCGGGCCACAGGTTTCGCACCTAGCACCAACTCGATTATGAAGTCAATCTCTCGCTGGGGTGGTAGCCCAGGGAGATCCTTGGGAAACACATCCACAAACTCCGATACGGTCGGAACATCATACATACTGGCCTTAGGCTCAACAGCCTGAATCAGCGTGAAGTATAACTCTGCGCCCCTCCGAACAGCCTTGACAACTTGCATTGCAGACATCAGGGTCCCGCCCACTCCTCGCATACCCGTGAACTTAGTCTCCTGCTCGGTATCCTGTCCCAATATGATCTCTTTGGACTAGCAGTCAATAAAGGCATGCTGCTCTGCGAGCCAATCCATCCCAAAGATCACATCGAATTCCGATATCGGTAGTACAGATGTAGTTAAACAAAAATCCCAACTTCCAATTTGAACCGCCACATCGCTAGCCCGATCCGCGAGCATCAAACAACCATTCGGTAACACCACCCTGACGCTCTCTGTTTTCACATGACTAGGAGCTCCAATGTGAGGCACAAAGTCGTGAGACAGAAATGAATGCGAAGCACCCGTATGAAAAGTGCTCGCGCCAGCGTGTTCCAAATCATAACAAAGCCTGTGGCAATCATGTCACACACATACACAAACAAAGCATACAAGCATGCAATAAGCAAAACAATGCAATAACTTAACTCGTACCTGTGACGACATCACTCTGCTTGATGGCCTACTGTACTCCAAGGTTGTAGACTCGGGGCTGCTCCTGGGATGCAGAGGACTCCACCACTGCCTTTCCCTTCTCAGCATAGGACGCTCCCCCCTTCTTTTCTCCCTTTAGCGGACCACTCCGACAGTGACAGGCTATATGCCCCACTTTTCCACAGGTAAAATAGGTACGAGTCTCCAGCCTTGACGAGGCCCCCGACGTTACACCTGATGCAACCGTAGAAGGAGCTTGTCCAGACGACTTGGACCTCTTGCCCCAATTCTTTTTATAATACGCTTTCCCAGGTCGGGGCGCCTTGAACTCTGGCTATGTCACAACCAAGGCCCTCTTCCATTGCACCCTCTTCATGTCCTTTTCCAGTGCGCACGCAATGTCGACCAACGCCTGGAAGCCTTGGTTCACGGAACTTGAAAGCAGGAACCCCAACTCATCCCGCAATCCTTCGTAGAACCGATTAGTCTTCCGCTGCTCATCAGCAAAAATGGAGCCCGCATACCGTCCCAACCGAGTGAACTCATGCAGGTACGTCTACACACTACCGTCTCCTTGCGTCAGCCTTTGGAACTCGTTTTCCATGGCAATGTGCTGTGCCGCTGGTAGGTGCTTTGCCAGGAATAGGCGAGAAAAATCCTCCATCGACACTTGTGTTAACGGCCTGCCCGCCAAGTGGTGTAACTCCATCTCGTCCCACCATAAACGAGCCTCTCCTTCTAGTAAGAAGGTGGCTAAGGTGACCTTATGACCATCCTCCATCCCGAACGCCGTCATTATCCGCTTGACGCGCGACAACCAATCCTCTGCCTGCGTAGGTGATCCCACACCCGAAAACATAGGCGGATTGAAGCTCATAAACTGCTTCAACTGCCTTTTAGTTGCTCGAGGATCCAAAGCTGTAACAGGTTCTGGCCTTAACGCCACCTGTTCGGGCCTCAATGCCGGCTGTGCCTGCCCTTGCGCCTGACCAAGAGGCTATGCTTGAAACATGGCAAACAGGGCCTCAACAATTAATCGTACAGTTTCCGCAGAAGGCGGAGGTGTAGACACCTCAGCTGGTGCCGTACTTTCATCAGAACGCTAGGGCTCTGATAGACCAGCACCACTCCGCCTCACCTATAGGTGAATAAGACACACACATTAGCGACCGTACACAAGCAAAACAACAAGATAGGAATTTGCAGGTTCCTCAAACACATGTATTTGCATTCCTAAAGTGGACATTCAAGAGTTCATTAGTGTTAACATGGTTCGCACAGACACGTGCTCGCCACCCCACAAAAGAATTCGACCACGAATTTGAAAGGGAAACACCAAGACAGCTGATACCAAAAATATAACGACTCCATCCGTTCATATAGTATATACTAGAAGGTCCGGTTGGGGCCCCACAATATATACCACAAAACAGGCGGCGAAGTCATGGAGTGATACCAGAGTTGCGTATTCTAACTCATTGCATTCTAACAGAAGCGTATAACACGAAACTGAACTCCAAACCTGAATGTCCACTATAATATAAAGATCCACATTTATATATAACCGGAATGTTCACCAAATACAAAGTCTGTTGGCCTTATGGCCTTACAGTTATTTTTTACACAAGTGGCTTCAAATATTGGCACGCAGGCCGACCACATAAATACAAAATATAACATATCAGCTTAGCCTTCAAGGGCTAGCAGCAGCAGTAGCAGGGACTTCAGCCTTTATATGTCCCAATCGGCTCTTCAGCACCTGTATAAGGATATTCTACCCAATAGTGGCAAACAAGGCAACGGTCAGCATTCAGCTGACCAATTTTATAACGACCCTACCCCTTTCCCGGAGCAGTGGTATTCCTTCCCTGCAGGCATAACATTTCACAAGCAGATATATACATATCATACATTGTGCTCTCACGCACATACATTCCATCACAACCGTCAGCCACGCGGCCCAACGGTCTGTGCACTCAGGGCATATTCTTGGTGTACCGAATATACCAGTCGCCCATCACCGTATCAGGGCTGGAACCCAATAGTAATATTGAGCATTTTGCTCCATGGCGTGCAGCCGAAGACTTTAGTCTTAGTGGCGCGCATGCCTAAGACTCTCGCTATGCGTTTCCACCAAATGTCATTCATCCAGACACCCATGGCAGAAAACCATAATGCAGATACAGTTCAGCCTTTTCCCGTTCCTCAAATTGTTAGTTCTATAACCAGACTAACATGGGTCGGCATCCCCTTGTCCGTTCAACAAGAGCCTTTTTATATAGCTCATCACTAGCCATATTGTCCTCACACGACAGGCTTCACATTCACAAGTTAGTTAGGTGCTACGCTCAGTGGTAGCGATAGAACTCATTTTCCGTCCTTAACCTTAACCAGTATTTGCGGGTATTTTCCTGGGCTTTCCTACCAGTACTTCCTGCTACTACTCTTCACAGGCACAACCCAGCAAACATCACATGCATCAAGGGTATTTTCCTGGACTCCTAAGACAGTACTTCCTGCTACTACCTTCAGAGGCGCAACCCATGAACATCAAATATTACAAGGGTATTTCCTGGACTTCCAATCCAGTACTTCCTGCTACTACCCTTCACATGTACAAACCATTCAGCATCACAAGCATCACAAGGGTATTTTTCTGGACTACCACTCCATTACTCCTTATACTTCCCTTCGCAGGTCCACCCATCGACTCCTTAAACTACACGTTTCAATCGCGGAGTCTTCTCCGGTGCGTATATGCAACATCACCAATCCAGACCAACCTGTCCTGATGGGCTTCACACAGTATGCCTATTCCGTACTCCATTTCCGGATCTATATGCCAAATTAGTGGGGACTCCAAGAATCAACACAAGGGATGTAACACCCCCTATCCGTCGCATAGCATATAGTAGTAGGTCCGGTCGGGGCCCGACGCCATATACCACAGACAGACCGGGTGGTTACTTATGGAAACCATCCAACAAATCTCAATGTCCTACACAGAGCATTCTAGCGGAAGCAGTTTAAAAGAGTTGTAAACAAGAACCCAGCATAGGAGCATGAATGTCCACTAATACCAAAAGGAATGTTATACAAAAATACCCAAAACCGGCCTTAAGGCCTTACAAAATGTTTCACTTGTCTGTTACATGATTTACAAACCACGGCACGCAGGCCGGTCATACATGAATAAAGCAATAAACATTTCCATTCGGGCCTTCGAGGGCCAGCTTCGCAAAAAGGGCTTTAGCCCGCTATTGACCGCTTGGTCCAGCTGCACCTGCAAGTAACAAACCACCGCACGGTGGCAAAATAAGGCAACGGTCAGCAATGCTGACCAAATTATAACGATCCCGCCCCCAACTCGGGGGCGGCGATGCTCCTTCCCTGCATTTCATTAGCATAAGCGAGCAATTTATAACCATAGCCATTTCATCACAGGCGTTGGCTCGCACGGCCACACGCCCCGTGCACTCAGGGCACATTCTCGGTGAACCGGTCGATGTCACGTCAATTAAAGCCATTAACATTCCGGACTCACCACCGCCACTTAGACGGCCAAACCTATGAGCAATTTGTCTTCTTGGCATGGGTCATGTCAATTAAAGCCATAGACCGCCGAAGACTCACATCTATGCCAACGGCGAGTGCCACGTAACCTTAGGTCTCTCTAACCCGAACGACATAGAGCGGGTACGGTTCAATCTAACCCATGCTCACATCGCAACGACAATTTAAGCCATTTGCGCGGGTCAAACTTCCTCCGAGTCCCATTCTACCGCAAATCACATAACCCCGTTATGTTCAAGTTGGCTCTCAGGCCACCAAGTTGGCAAGATCTCGTATCTGCCCAGTTTTCCGGGTGCACCTTTGGGTTAGTCCCCAAGGCTCCCTGCTGCAATCTACCGCGTAGAAAACCCGAAAAACAACCAATAGCACGGAGTCTTCTCCGGCCTTATGCAATGCAACATCACCGATCCAGACCAACATGTCCGGGTAGGCTTCACACATCATGCCTATGTCCGTTCTTCACATATCTACCCGAAGGAACGCCTCCAACTCTCCGCAAACTCGCGAGAGCGGGCTTCCTATGCTAAGAAAGAGAGCTATTCATGCTCAAGATGAGGATCGTTACCCTTGAGTTCCTCTTTGGCGCCATTGAAAAGTATCCGGATGAAAATCACCGCACTAGCGTTGCCTCCGTGGATCCGGAGTCGGCTTGCGATTCGGAGCTCCGAAGCTCCTACAATGGCGGATCTAGCTCCTCTTCCACTCTTGGCTCTCCTCTTTCACTAAAGACTTGGAGAGATGATAAGTGAAGAAAAGTGATGGATTTCTAAGTCAACTCACGGGTATATCCCTTCAGGAACAACCCCCAGCCGTTGGATCTCAACCTAAGAAAACGAACGACTTTGATTCGGGGCTGAAATGCCCAATCTGGACCGAACACGGCCTGGCACACGCCCGTGTCCAGGGCCGTGTGCCTCATTCGCCGTCAAAATCGAATCACCTGGAACCTCACACGGGTATCGAACACGCCCGTGTTCGAGCTGACACGCCCGTGTTCCACCTGACACGGCCGTGTAGCCGGCCGTGTACCCCATGATTTTTCCCCGTTTTCAACCCGAGCACTGCACGGGTTCTAGGACACGCCCGTGTCCTTGCCCGTGTCACCTTGACACGCCTGGGCTCCAGGCTGTGTACACAGTCTCGAAACTTCGCGGCTAAGTGTCGACACGGGTCGACACGCCCTGCGACACGCCCGTGTCGCAGGCCGTGTGTCATGTCTCGACACTCGATTGAAGTCGACACCAAAGTGTCGACTTCGCGGGACGAGTGTCGACACAGGCTGACACGCCCGTGTCGTAGGCCGTGTGCCATGTCTCGACACAACGTCAAAACACTGTATCGACTTCACGGCTAAGTGTCGACACGGGTCGACACGCCCTGCGACATGCCCGTGTCGCAGGCCGTGTGCCCAGTCTCGACATAATGTCGAGACCAAAGTGTCGACTTCACGCCTTAGTGTCGACACAGGCAGGTTGACACGCCCTGGGACACGCCCGTGTCCCAGGCCGTGTGCCTGCAGCCAGAACTCAAACTGGCCTAAAACATCCCCCTTTGCTCCTTTGAAATTCTTTTAAACCGTCCACGAAATTCTTTTAAGAGGGGTAGAGTTGCAGGCCGTGTGCCTGCAGCCAGAACTTCAAGCCTATGTCGACACTAAGGCGCGAAGTCGACACTTTGGTCTCGACATTGTGTCGAGACTGGGCACACGGCCTGCGACACGGGCGTGTCGCAGGGCGTGTCGACCCGTGTCGACACTTAGCCGTGAAGTCGACACAGTGTTTTGACGTTGTGTCGAGACATGGCACACGGCCTGCGACACGGGCGTGTCGCAGGGCGTGTCAGCCCGTGTCGACACTCGTCCCGCGAAGTCGACACTTTGGTGTCGACAATGTGTCGAGACATGACACACGGCCTGCGACACGGGCGTGTCGCAGGGCGTGTCGACCCGTGTCGACACTTAGCCGCGAAGTGTCGAGACTGTGTACATGGCCTGGAGCCCAGGCGTGTCAAGGTGACACGGGCAAGGACACGGGCGTGTCCTAGAACCCGTGCAGTGCTCGGGTTGAAAACGGGGAAAAATCATGGGGTACACGGCCGGCTACACGGCCGTGTCAGGTGGAACACGGGTGTGTCAGCTCGAACACGGGCGTGTTCGATACCCGTGTGAGGTTCCAGGTGATTCGATTTTGACGGCGAATGAGGCACACGGCCCTGGACACGGGCGTGTGCCAGGCCGTGTTCGGTCCAGATTGGGCATTTCAGCCCCGAATCAAAGCCGTTCGTTTTCTTAGGTTGAGATCCAACGGCTGGGGGTTGTTCCTGAAGGGATATACCCGTGAGTTGACTTAGAAATCCATCACTTTTCTTCACTTATCATCTCTCCAAGTCTTTAGTGAAAGAGGAGAGCCAAGAGTGGAAGAGGAGCTAGATCCGCCATTGTAGGAGCTTCGGAGCTCCGAATCGCAAGCCGACTCCGGATCCACGGAGGCAACGCTAGTGCGGTGATTTTCATCCGGATACTTTTCAATGGCGCCAAAGAGGAACTCAAGGGTAACGATCCTCATCTTGAGCATGAATAGCTCTCTTTCTTAGCATAGGAAGCCCGCTCTCGCGAGTTTGCGGAGAGTTGGAGGCGTTCCTTCGGGTAGATATGTGAAGTCCCCGTTGTTTAGAGTCCGTATGCGAGAACAGACATAGGCATTATGTGTGAAGCCTACCCGGACATGTTGGTCTGGATCGGTGATGTTGCATTGCATAAGGCCGGAGAAGACTCCGTGCTATTGGTTGTTTTTCGGGTTTTCTACGCGGTAGATTGCAGCAGGGAGCCTTGGGGACTAACCCAAAGGTGCACCCGGAAAACTGGGCGGATACGAGATCTTGCCAACTTGGTGGCCTGAGAGCCAACTTGAACATAACGGGGTTATGTGATTTGCGGTAGAATGGGACTCGGAGGAAGTTTGACCCGCGCAAATGGCTTAAATTGTCGTTGCGATGTGAGCACGGGTTAGATGGAACCGTACCCGCTCTATGTCGTTCGGGTTAGAGAGACCTAAGGTTACGTGGAACTCGCCGTTGGCATAGATGTGAGTCTTCGGCGGTCTATGGCTTTAATTGATGTGACCCATGCTAAGAAGACAAATTGCTCATAGGTTTGGTCGTCTAAGTGGCGGTGGTGAGTCCGGAATGTTAATGGCTTTAATTGACGTGACATCGACCGGTTCACCGAGAATGTGCCCTGAGTGCACGGGGCGTGTGGCCGTGCGAGCCAACGCCTGTGATGAAATGGCTATGGTTATAAATTGCTCGCTTATGCTAATGAAATGCAGGGAAGGAGCATCGCCGCCCCGAGTTGGGGGCGGGATCGTTATAATTTGGTCAGCATTGCTGACCGTTGCCTTGTTTTGCCACCGTGCGGTGGTTTGTTGCTTGCAGGTGCAGCTGGACCAAGCGGTCAATAGCGGGCTAAAGCCCTTTTTGCGAAGCTGGCCCTCGAAGGCCCGAATGGAAATGTTTATTGCTTTATTCATGTATGACCGGCCTGCGTGCCGTGGTTTGTAAATCATGTAACAGACAAGTGAAACATTTGTAAGACCTTAAAGCCGGTTTTGGTATTTTTGTATAACATTCCTTTTGGTATTAGTGGACATTCATGCTCCTATGCTGGGTTCTTGTTTACAACTCTTTTAAACTGCTTCCGCTAGAATGCTCTGTGTAGGACGTTGAGATTGGTTGGATGGTTTCCATAAGTAACCACCCGGTCTGTCTGTGGTATATGGCGTCGGGCCCCGGCCGGACCTACTGCTATATGCTATGCGACGGATAGGGGGTGTTACAAGGGAACCCTTCACAAACCACCCTCTGGTGGGGGAATCCCATGCATATGCCAAAACAGAAGCCTTCATAGGGCTAGGAAGAAAGATCGTTACCCTTGATGATCGTTTTGGCGCCATGAGCTCCTAGTCGACTGGACAGCACCGCAGCGGCCTTGCCACCACAACGCTAGCCTCAGATTGTGAACAGGAACACCGCACCTCCACCGGTGGTCGGCTCCTCTTCCTCCTTCTTCCTCTCTTCTCTCTCTCTCTCTAGCTTTGTAGAAAGATAGTGGCCAAAAGCAAATGAGCTTTCTCATCTCATTTGCCAGCCTTAAGGAAGCAGGGAGGGCTCTCAGCCATTGGATCCCAGCTGAGATTATGAACGACCACGATTTTGCCACAAAAGGATAAATTTGCCTACCACAGCCTGTGATACGCCCGTGTCACTGGCCGTGTACCTTAAGCGGTACACAACCGACTCATCCAGACCTGTACACGCCCATGTGACATGCACGTGTCACGGGCCGTGTCACTTGACAAGCCTTCAAACACGCCCATGTCTGTGGCCGTGTACATCAGGATGCATAAAACCAACTTCAACCCGATCGGGACACAGCCAGTGACACGCCTGTGTCACTGGCCATGTACCCTAAGACACGACCGTGTCCTGCCCATGTTCATCAAGCCTCAAATGCCCTGGGCACGTCCAGCAAAGGACACGGCCTGTGACACGCCTGTGTCACAAGCCGTGTGCCCATATACGACAGCAGACACGCCTCCAGCTTTACTTCGTCGAACTGACTTCATCTACCAGAGGAGTACACGGCCTCTGACACGCCTGTGTCAGAGGGCGTGTTCCCTAATTTTTGCCTAGAACGGATTTTCGTCGAACTCTCTCCAACTGCTCACCCGAGTAGGACACGCCCTGAGATACGCCCGTGTCCCAAACAGTGTCATCCAGCTTTTCCCAATCTTGGGATTTGGGGTGTTACACACGCCCTGTGACACGCCCGTGTCACAGGCCGTGTCTCTTAAGCAGAGCACGAGCTGCCTTATCTAGAACAGGACACGGTCAGTTGACACGCCCGTGTCACATGGCTGACACGCCCGTGTCATACAGTACACTCCCGTGTGGCATGTCTTGTCCCTCAGACAGCATACTACTAACTCAACCCGAGTGGGACACGGCCATGGGACACACCCGTATCCCAGGCCGTGTACCCCAAGACACACCCGTGTCCACCAGTACACATCCCTAGCTGATCTAGAGAGGGACATGGCCCTTTGACACGCCCTTATCGCAGGGCATGTTCCCTCTCGAGAACTTCTCGAGTGCATTTCATCGAGCACTCGACAAGCTACATAACCCGAGCAGGACACGCCCTGGGACACGCACGTGTCCAAGCTCGTGTCGCCCAACCTTAACCCAAATTGGGATTTGGAGTGTTACAACCCTCCCCTCCTTACAAGCAATTTCGTCCCGAAATTGAGCTGCAGGTCATGTGGTGATGAGAAGTGAAGGAACTTCATAATTAAGTGCGCTTGGGCGAGAGTAGTACTGGGATGGGTGACCTCCTGGGAACTCCCCATATGACCCAACTTAACTGTCGAGTTCTCTCATCAAAGGGAGGCTGTGACCACTAACAACCCCCCAGTGGGCTGGAGAGGGGTTGGGGTGCTTGGGGTACAACCTGGTAGCATCGCCTAGAGCGGAGCCGTGACGTTGTCATGCTGGATCGGCTAGGGGCGTTACACACAGCGCGACTCTAAATTTCCTGAGTTAAGATCACTCAATGTTGTCAACCGCTTTTACACTTGGAGTCTAAAATTCCTAATGGTGTCGAGTGTAAACAGCACACTCAACATCGCGTTGAGTGTATACAACACACTCAATGCCTTCTGACTTAGCATCAAATACTGATGGTGTTGAGTGTAAGCAGCACACTCAATGCCACGTTGAGTGCACTCAACGCACTCAACGATTTCTGACTTAGCTTCAAATACTGATGGCGTTGAGTGTAAGCAGCACACTCAACGCCGCGTTGAGTGCACTCAACATTTTACACTTAGTGTCACAAACTTCTCAACAAGGCGTTGAGTGTATACAACACACTCAATGCCGCGTTGAGTGCACTCAACACACTCAACGTTTTTTAACTTAGCTTCTCAGACTACTCAGCAAAGCATTGAGTGCATTCAACACACTCAACGCTTTTATACTCAGGCTAAAAACTGAACTCCTATCCTAAGATTTCACTCAACGCTTAAGGCTATATACACTCAGCTTCACTCAAAGCTTATAGGCAAAAACCTGCCCGAGGGTTATCATCCCCAACAGTCCTATACTAACTATTACTAACTAAATCTAATCGGCCAAAATCAGAAATTTTTCCTTGTTTATCTGGACTAACCAACGACTGAATCTAGTTTAGACTGAGCTCCATGAAGATGAATTCAGACAGACCAACAAACTTATTCCGAATGTGTTTGTCTAGGTTAGCAGTCATAAGAGATAAATTTACTAAGGCTAACTGCCCAATTTGACAAAGCGTACTTGACCTAACAGGAATTTCTACACAAGCAGTAGGCTGTCCTTGGCCAAAACCCACAACACTCCTAAGATCTAAGAAAAAAGGCAGTAAAACCGAAAGAAACTTAAAGAGGCAAACTTGGCAAGGATGAGAAAAAACATCACTTGCCATAAGATCTATAGGAAATCATTTTGACATGGAGGAAAAATCCTACTCTAGTCTAAAAACATTCTGTACCGGGAGGAAATCAGGAAAAAACGAAAGAGAAGAAGAACAAGCAAGGGGAAAAATCACCACTTGCCTCAAATCAGACGAAATCCGGCCCAACAATGCCCCACCTTACAGATCTGACCGCAAGAACACTAAAGCACCAAAGTCTGAAACGTTTGAGAGGAAAATAGGGTAAAAACCGCGTACCTAGACCTCTAAAAATCTAAGAAACTGGAAAAGCTTACCGTAAAAATGTAGATCTAGGTGAGATCTATCCGGATCCACTCTCCAAAGACGAAATTGAGCACCAAAGCACCAGAAATCGGTGGCCGAAGGCTTAGTAATGTCCACCGCTCTCGTTCTTTTGCAACAGGACGACGGTTTCATGAGGGAGACAATGAATAGGGTTTTAACGCAATGAGTTTCTATTTATACTTCTTTATCCGATTATTATAATAGAATATCTTAATTAATTAAATAAAACGTCAAAATGACCCGAAAACCAAATTTACCACCAAATTTAACGAAAATCGCACCGTAGCTAAATATCGTTGCTACGAACCCAACAACGCTGTCAAAATTAAGATTCGATGAACCAAACTCGGGTAAACACCTCCCGAAGCCAAAATACAAGCATTCCCAAAGAAGCTTCACCAAGTCACCAAAACCGCTGAGACAGGAACGTGTCATGGGCTGGGTAGTTACATAATTACTCTTGTATTCATTTTAGTCTTACGGTTTAAGGTTAACCTTGGACTACCCAGGGCATTTCCTGTGAATGGCTCTCCAAGGCACTAAGAACTACGATGGGCTGAAGCTCCATGTTCCTTTTCGCAAGGTACTTACTATTGTTGGTATCTACCCATAGCCAATACCGTTTAATGTTATACTAAATCTAACCAGAGTATTTTGACTGTCTCTCTCCATAGGAAAGACGATCTTTCATCGATCCCGAGCACCACTTAACACTAGTCAACCCAACACCCTCCTCATCATGACTCCTAATGATGAACTCATTTTCACCTTACCAAATCAGTATACTATTAACATCAAATCCCTATGTCCATCCTACATGCTATCACAATTCTGTAGTTTTACTATATGTAGACCATACTAAGCTATATGATGAGCATGAGTATTGACCCCTTCAATTTTTAATCCAACTGCACTAGAATTATTACTGAAGGTCTATCATGATGCTTTGAGAATAAATACAGAATATAGTATTGTTCATAACTTAATTGTTATTTAATTAATGTTCTGCAAAATAAGGCCAACAATGCTTTTGAACATCAAGTACACTTTTATGTCTAGGTATGACCTTATCAAAATTATGTCAAGTGCATGTTATCAAAATAATAATAAATACTAAAATTCATAATTTTCCAGAATTTTTTTCAGCTCCTAAGTAATTAATGATTAAATAGCCACATTAATAAGGAAAACAGGAAATAATAGAAATATTCTTCCAACAATTATAGGAAAATTACCAGAGGACCTAAATAAATAGAAAGGACTACTGACCAAGAATTATTATTTTCTAAGCTCATTTAGCCACATAATTAATTCATCTAATAATCCTCTACATATGACACTTGTGAAATAACTTGTATGAAAAGACTTCCAATAATTGTATAAAAATTCACAGAGCTAGATTATGTCCTAAAATATTCTCTGACCAAGTTTCATAATTTTCTAGTGAGCATATATTCCCTAAATAATTATCTTGTGATTGAATAAAAAATAGAGTTTGTGAATGAAGTACTACAATTATTAATCCAAAATTCACAATAAAATTTGTAGGGAACAATATCACTAAATTAAGTTTACTTCCTAAGTTTCATGAGCATCAAAATTCATTTGAGCATGTAAATAATTATCGGAACCAAGTGCCCCAATTTACCCTTAAGGGACCAAACTTTGATCAAACCAATACCTATTCAAATCAACCACAAATGTGCTAAGATCTTTATCAGTGACCTATCATGACCCTAAGGGTCATCCAACAAAAGTTTGGTTGGTTTTGAGATCATTAGGACTCTTAATTAATCCATTCCTATTTTATTAAAGTTTTACAAAACTTTTGAAATTTATTTTCCAAAAATTTCTATTTTTGGATATGTTAGAGGTATAGGTAAGAGTGACACCCAATACAAATTTTAAGTCATTTGGATGGCTGGATTGGTGGGGGAACTCAATTTAGTCTCTGGATAACCCTATGTATAAACTGCACCGTTTTCAGTGCTGTGGTTAGACCACTGACCCAACTGGGTTGAAATCAATTTTAGCATAAAGTAGACTCAAATGTCTACAACTTTTGTGACTGACTACTTTTCCTAAAACGGCCTCTAAGGGCCTCATATATGGCATCAAAGTGTGCAAGTTAAAGGATAACAAATCACTATATTATATATTATATATAAAAAATATCATAATAAATTGTAGGCACCGTTCATCCGTTCATCTTCTCCAAATTCCCGAAACAGAACCCGAAAATCTCATTACCTGTAGCTTTTCCAAAGCCTTGTGCCGGCCACTCGGTCACTGTTGGAAACCGAAAAACGGTCTCCTGTGGAGTTCACCCTTGGTGAAGGGGTAGTCTCGCGCCTACTTCACTCTTGCAAGTAAAACAACAAAGAAAACAAGGAAAGACCGACCCAAGGGCTCGGTGGGGAGGACCCACCACACACCCAGAAGATCTGAGAGCGCTTCCCCTCCTTAGCATAAGTCCAAGCTAAGGTACCCTCAGAAGCACTTGAAAATTGGAGTAGGAGAGCACAGGAAGCCTGCCTTCTAGGGTACCCCTTGGGTCCTATTTATAGTTTTTGGAATCTGAACTGCCAATAACCAAATGAACTGACCTGAAGTTACCAAAAAACCCTTGGCTGGGTCTGCCAACAGCCAAAATCCGCTGTTTTGAAGGGCTATGGGCAGACCAGTGGGGGAAAAACCAGTAAAAAGTATCTCACACATCCAGGTGAGCTGGGAGCTTGATCACCTCGGCAGGTCCTGCTCGCCCGCTGTTGCCGAGCTCTGTTGCGAGGGCACGAGCTGGGATGGTGAGCTCGCCCATCCATTGGTCGCCATTAGTTGACCTAAGCTTGACGATTCTTGGACTAGCTCGGCGAATGCCGAGCTCGGGGTCGACGAATGCCTGATCTTCGTTCGACGAATGCCAATCTCTCGATGAATGCTCCGGTCGACGAATGCCGATCTCCATTCGACGAATGTCGATCTCCATTCGGTCGATGAATGCCGAGCTCATGCTCGGCTTCTCTACTGCCGAGCTCGCCCACTATCTTCAGCCCGATCTGTCTGGTTCCTGGCGACCTTGCTCGCCGGACACGGGGTTGTACATAATCCTCGCTCTTTTTGAGCTTGGAAATGCTCGGAAAGAAACATCCAACCCCAAGTGTACGGCGACCGTGGGGTGGCGAGTTGGAGGGAATCTTTGGGTGGGGTCCACCTGCGGCTATATATATGCACCTGATCACCTGCCTGACTCTTGCCATTCCCTTTGCTCTAAACCTGCCAAGATGCCGCTCCACAGGAGATTCAAGAGCATCTAGACCGAGCTCGCTAGGCTTCTGCAGCTCGCGTAGCCGCCCTGATGGCGGTCCCTGCCGCTGTGCCGTAGGGTGGCTCTGCCGAGCCCAGCTCCAAGAAGATGAAACCATTCCCCCAGGCGGCTGAGCCCATCTACAATTACCTGAGGGCCACCCTGGAGCATGAGACCGGCTCCTCCACTCTGCCTGCCTCTGAAAGAGGGAGGAACGTCATCGAGGTCTGCGACGGCCCAGACCACCGCCTTGATGGTACAGAAGACACCGCTCCGCGAGACGCCACCCGCGAGCCAAGACCACTCTTGGGGACTCGCAGTTTACGACTCCGGATAACCGCCACCGGGAGTCGTACCCTCCCTTTGGGACCTTGGGGTTGAGCTCACAGAGGCCGAGCTCGCCGGTGCGCGCCCCCTCTCCTCGGCGAACTGACGTGGCCGCGGGGGCGGGTTTGGGGACCATCCCCACCCCAGGATTCGAGCTTCTCTCATCGGGGACTCACGGCCCAGGTCACGTGAAGGGTCTGAGCTTCCTCCCTCCCCGCATTTCCTTCGAGTTGCCGAGCTCGTCAGGTCAATTTTGCTTGGATTCTTGCCCCATGATCTTTTCCTACATTCCTCTTTTGCTGACATTTGACTCCACAGTTCCACCCAGCCAATCCGCTGTCGAGGAATCTTCGCGGGCAACCCACTACTCTCCCCTCCCTTCCCCAAGCTTGTTGGACTCTTACCTGGACCCTGAAGTGGATCAAGGCGAGTTGACGAGGAGGGAGGTCAAGCTTCTCAAGAAGCTGGTTTGCGGGCTGCGCGAGGTTGCAGGGGGTCAATAAGACGCTACAACGTGACTACGCGCGTCTCGCCGACGAGGTACAAAGCGGCCAGCTGGCGAGCTGATGTCCCCCTCCCGGCTTCTAGATGAGATAGATGATGGCCTCTCAGTGGCGTAGATGAATTCGGGGAGGATCCGCGAGCTGCTTCGCGCGCAGCAGTCTGGGGGGCGGGAGACGCGAGGCCAGGGTAGGTAAGAGGGCGGCTCCTTTGCCGAGCTGACCGATACTCGCATCCTGAGGCTCCCCCTGCTCGCACACCCCGCTTTTTTATTCCTGAACTTGTTCTCTGTAATAAGTAGTTTTTTTTAAAATATTCTTGGACATGCGTTATTCAAATAATATACTGCGATGTTTGACTTAGCCTTGGTTGGGACGCGCAGGAAGTCAGCGAGTTGGGGTGGCGAGTTGGGGTGGCAAGCTGGGGTGGCGAGCTGGGGCGGTGAGCTGAGCCGATTGGACGGCCTGACCCCAGATTTATTTTCCTATAAATAGCCCCCCCTCGCCACCAACCCCCGTACTGTGCTTTTATTTCTCTTTTTCCCTCTCTTCATGCGCTTTTCTGCTTTTCTGCTCGCGCTCTGCTTCTTCTTCTGCGAACATGTGCAGGCCAACCCTTGTTGGGTACATTGGTTTAAATGTACCTGATTTGAAGAACCCTCACCCAACTCAATGATATACATCAAAATGTATTTGATGTATTTTGAGTTACTTGTGCAGGTTAAGTATTTGCAGGAATGAAGCAAAAAGTTTCTAAGTCCATGTGTCGACACCCAGAGGGAAAGTGTCGACACTTAAGAAGACTTGTGTCGACACCCAGGCAAGCAGTGTCGACACTTGGAGTCATTGTGTCGACACCTGGGATGCTGAGTCGACACCAGACAGAAAGTGTCGACACAAGGAGCTGTGTCGACACGCAGTGAAGAAAAGTGCAGTAAAGCAATGTCGACACTTAACAGATGTGTCGACACCCAGTGAAGCTGTGTCTACACCAGAAAGTGTCGACACTTGTAGTTGTGTCGACACTCAACAGAAGAGTCAGCACTTGAAGTAAGTGTCGACACCCAGAACATTGTGTTGACACTCAACAGAAGAGTCAGCACTTGAAGTAAGTGTCGACACCCAGAACAATGTGTCGACACTCAACAGAAGAGTCAACACTTAAAGAAAGTGTCAACACCCAGAATAATGTGTCGACACACAACAAAAGAGTCAACACTTGAAGAAAGTGTCGACACATGGAGCTGTGTCGACACTTAGCAAAGAACAGCAAGTTCAACAAAAATATTCTAAGTACAAGTGTCGACACTAAGGGGATGTGTCGACACCCAGCTGAAATCTCAACAGAAGAAGATGTGTCGACATAAGGAGCTGTGTCGACACTCAGCAAGTATCAACACTAAAGACAAGTGTCGACACCAAGAAGCAGTGTCGACACTGACAAGATCAACACATGAAGATGTGTCGACACAAAGGTGTTGTGTCGACACTTAGAAGAATTCAGCAAACTACTGAAGTACAAGGACTTGTGTCGACGCACCTTATCAGTGTCGACACATGAAGAAGAAGCAGTGTCGAGATATAAAATTTACAACACAAGGAGTTGTGTCGACACCTTGTAGACTAGTGTCGACACTTAGACAACTTGTGTCGACACTTGGTCTATAAGTGTCGACACTTAAAGGCAGAAAGTCTCGACACTTTCAGACAGTTAGAGAATTTTCAAGAACTAACTGGATGACTTGACAGCTGCCGTTCCAGCCGGTCTACATCACCTGTCAGAGTTGTTAGAATTCAGTTATGGACCGGACCAGCCGGTTACCATGAAGAAGGCCTATAAATAGGCTCATACAGTCTACAGAAACTGTTGTTGAAGATTGATAAAGTTCAGATTATTGATTAAGTGTTTAAACAAAGAAGATCGTGCTATCAAGTGCAGATCTAAGAAGTTGGAGAGAGAGCTCCATCCAAGAAATCAGTTGTTGGAACCAGACTGAGAAGAAGGGTTCAGATTCACTCTGAATCTTAAGTAGCAGAGATCAAGGATCAACTGCAGAAGGAGTCAATCTTATTGAGTTCTACTTTCAAGAAGCTTTGAAGAAAGCTAAGTCAGATTGATTTCAGCTGAGTTCTTCCAAGAACTCATCAAGAAACTCACATCTCATCTCTTTTCTCTGAGTTATTGAGTTAACATTATTGTATTCATTTTTATCTTGTAGGATCCTTTGGATCTGAGTCTTGTAAGCCTGTAATTATAAAGGTTGAGGGTAGGAGAGTTATATCTCTGAGTGTAGGCCTTGGTGGCTGAGTGTAGCCTTGGTGGCTGAGTGTAGGCCTTGGTGGCTGAGTGTAGGCCTTTGTGGCTGAGTGTAGGCTTTGTGGAAAAGCTGAGTTATAGGGCCTTGGGCCTGAGGTGTAGGAGCCTGTTTTGGGTTCTGAGATAGTGGAGAAGTTTGGCCGAATCTAGTACACTGCTAGATAGGCAAAGGGGGAAAGTGGATGTACCCAAAGCTTGGGGAACCACTATAAAACTGTGTGTCTGCTGTGATTGTGGTTTGCTGTGAATGTTGTGTGATTACTGTGCAATAGTAGCTTAAATTCTGTAATTATAAGTTGCATTCTTCCTTAAAAGTTAAAAATAATTTGGTCACCTATTCACCCACCCCCCTCTAGGTGTTTAGGTACTATATCTTTCAAGTGGTATCAGAGCCAGGTTCCTCAAAAAGGACTAACAGTCTGAGTAGATCATGTTGGCAGATTCAATCTAAGTCAAATTACAGATTCAAGAAAATCAAGAACCATGGGTTCCACTGAAAATCACAAGGAATTGGGATTCATGAAATTACTTATATGCAGAAAGGAAATCTTTGGCATATGGAAGGAAAGGGTGAGGCTATTTATGGAAGCCTCACACCCTAGGATTTATATCACAGTCAAAGAAGGGCCATATGTGCCCATGAAGGTGTCAGTATTAGATGCAAATCAGAGAACACCAAAGGATTTCTCTGAAATGACTAAGGATGAAATTGTTCTAGCCACTATGGATAAGAGGGATCAGAACATAATAGTGAGTGCCATAGATGATGCAACTTTTCAGAATCTGATACACTGTAAGACAACTAATGTGATGTGGGAAACTCTTATTGTGTACATGGAGGGTTCTGAAGAAGTAAGGCAAGACAGAAAATCCTTGCTAAATCAAGAATATGAAAGTTTTAGACAAGGAAAAGCTGATAGCATAACTGAGTGTTATAAGAAGTTCTACAGAATTGTGAATGAACTCATGTCCTATGGCAGAGAGTTCAGTAATTATGAACTAAATGACAAGTTTCTGAGGTCCCTAACAAAAGATTGGGACACCAAGATCTGTGCCATTAGAGAAATGGCTAAGTTGGCAGAGATTCCTCCTACACTGTTTGGCAAACTATTATCTTATGAAATGCAGTTGACAGTGAGGAAAGAAGAGGAGAAATCAACAAGAAGTGAACATAAGGAAATGACAATGGCTTTCAAGACAGAAGCTCCCAGAAAGTACAGAGGAAAGTCACCAACTCCACCTCCAAAGGTTGCTGAAAATGAATCAGATGAGTCAGCAAGTACAAAGTCTGAAAGCAGTGAAAGTGATGAAGACTTTGCTGCCTTCACTAGACATTTTCAGAAGTTCTTGAAGAAAAAACAGTGGAGGACAAGGCCTTCTACTTCATAGGGAAAAGAAGACTTCTATCAGAATAAAAAGTCTTCAAAGAAAGATAGGAAGAAGACTAAATCTAGCAAGGCAACTCTTTCAAAAATAGTGTGCTATTGCTGCAATAGACAAGGCCATGTTATTGCTAATTGTCCACAAAAAAGAAAGGAGTCTGGTGACAGGAAGAAAACTCATTTCAAAGGCAAGAAAGAAAAGTCTTTTGTTGCCAAAAAGGAGAAGACCCTGTCAGATATTTATTCAACAGAAACTGAGTCAGATGCTGAGGCATATATAGGGCTGTTTGCTGAAGAAGAAGAAGAAGAGTTCATGCAGATTATGGATTCTATATATGAACAAGAAGGCAGTCAATGCCAAGGGCTAATGGCATTGACAGAGAGTGACAAAATCCTGGAGCAGCCAGGACCTAGTAAGGTACAACATTGTTCTTCCAGTTCAGTTTCTTGTGCCAGTACAGAATCAGATTCATCTTCATCAAGTGATGAAAGTGTATCTGAGTCTGAAGAAGATATTCATCAGCTCTTAGATGAATATAAAGTTCTGTTGCAAGCTTATAAGAAGAGCAAGTCCCTAGCCAAAAATCAGGCAAAGGAAATTGCTAATCTCAAAGCTATGACAACTGATTTTGAGAAGTCTTTTGATCAAAAGCTAAATGAGATAGCCAGACTGAAGCATATAACTGTGATTCAGATGGGGACTATCACATATAAGAATGATCAAATCAAGAGTCTGGAGATTAATCTTCAGAAGGAGAAGGACTTAGTTGCTAGGTTTTCTAAACCTAAGTCAGTTTTACCCATAATTGATGAATTTGTTCATCACAAAGGTAAAACTGGACTGGGATTTACTAGACCTGCAAGAACTGTACAGTCCAAGTCCAAGGGCAAAGCCCCAACACTCAACAAGCCAGCTGTGGATAAAACAGCTAAGACAGTACCTAAGCAAAGGTACAATAAGTTTGAGTGTTGGTGTTGTGGCAAGGTAGGCCACTTTGCAATGGATTGTTGGCACAATGCTAGTGCCAAAGTGAGTAACAAACTGCCTATTGGAAAACCAGTAGGTAGCTTTGTCAGGTTGCAAACTAACAAGTACCAAGGACCCAAGAATTCTTTGGGTTCTAAGGTTCACTAATCTGTTTTGCAGGTGATTCCAAGTGGCCATGCCCCAACATGGTACTTGGACAGTGGATGTTCCAGACATATGACTGGAACTAGAGGATTACTAAGGGACTACATTCCAATCAAAGATGGTCCAAAAGTCACCTTTGGTGGTTCTGAAAAATGAATCATCAAAGGATTTGGTAACATTTCTAGCAACTTGGTTACCACTACTCAAGTGGCTTATGTTAAAGGGTTGAAACAAAACCTAATAAGTATAAGTCAATTAAGTGATGTAGGGTATGACATCTCATTTGTTAAAGATGGTTGTCATATCAGGAGGTCAACTGATCAAGAGATCATTTTGGCTGGTTATAGGAAAAGAAATGTCTACTGCTTAGACATTATGGTTGAGAACAATGGTTCTCCAGTGTGTCTTGTAGCTGATGAGACAGTCTCTCATTGTGTCAAATGGCACAAGAGGCTAGCCCATCTTAACTACAAGACAATTGGCAAACTCTTTAGCAAAGAGTTAGTGAGGAATGGTCCTCAAGTAAGTGTGTTAAAGATGGTATTTGATCAGCTTGTCAAAAGGGCAAGCAGACTAGATCCACCTTTAGTAGCATAGAAAACAAAGATGCTGTGAAGTGTTTATACCTCTTGCATATGGATCTCTTTGGTCCAATGCCAGTTCACAGCCTAGGTAGGAAGGTCTATACCTTTATAGTTGTAGATGACTACTCAAGGTTTTCCTGGGTGTTCTTCTTAAGACAGAAATCTGAAACACCTAGTGTCTTCCATAGCTTTGTCAAGCAAATTCAGAATGAACTAGACAGTACAGTGGTCAAGATTAGAAGTGACCATGGTACTGAATTTCAGTCTGATAGCATGACAAAACTATGTGAGGAATTTGGGATATTTCAAGAATTTTCTTCACCTAGAACACCTCAGCAAAATGGCATTGCTGAGAGGAAGAATAGAACCTTGATTGAGGCTGGTTGGACCCTATTAAGTGATACATCCATACCAGAATATTTCTGGGCTGAAGCAGTTAATACTGCATGCCATGTTATTAATAGGGCTACCATTACTAAAGGCCTCAACAAGACCCCTATGAGGTTATGAAAGGCAGGAAACCAAACCTATCCTACTTCAGGATCTTTGGTTGTAAGTGCTTCATACTTAATAATGGTAAGTCTTACTTGACTAAGTTTGCTGCCAAGTCCCAAGAGGGAATTTTTGTTGGGTATAACAACAACAGTAAGGCTTATAGAGTCTACAATTTGTCTACATAAGTTGTAGAAGAATCTGTACATGTAGTATTTGATGAGACTAAACTTATTAACAATGAGTTGTCTAGTAGTGTATGCAGCTCCTCAGGTATAACAAAGAAGATGGACAAGCTCAATATAGAAGAAGGATCTGCTACAAGACAGCAAGAAGAAGATAGTGGCTGCTATCCAGGGGGAGTACTACATGTACCTTATGCAGAAGAAGTACAAGGAGTGCAGCAAGATGAAGGAACTGAAGAGGTTCAACCAGAAGTCAGGATGCCTCCAGCCAATAGGCATCTTAGAGATCATCCAGTAGAGCAGATTATTGGTGATCCAAGACAAGGGGTACAAACAAGAGAGCAGAAATCTGAATGCAGCAATCTACTCCAGTTTTCTATCTCAAGTTGAACCAAAGAAGTTTGAAGAAGCCATTCTAGATCCACAATGGACAGAAGCAATGCAGGAAGAGCTGAATCAGTTCAAGAGGTGCAAGGTCTGGGAACTTGTTCCTAAACCTAAAGACCACAATATAATAGGAACCAAGTGGATCTACAAGAATAAGATGGATAAATAAGGGGTCATCATTAAGAATAAAGCTAGATTGGTTGCTAAAGGATATAGGCAAGAAGAAGTTATTGAATTTGATCAAACCTTTGCTCCAGTAGCCAGACTGGAAGCCATAAGGATGTTTCTTGCCTATGCAACCTTTCAAGGATTCAAAGTTTACCAAATGGATGTCAAGTCAGCATTTCTGAATGGTAATCTTAAAGAGGAAGTCTATGTGGAACAACCATCAAGTTTTGTTGATTCAACTTTACCTAATCATGTCTATAGACTTAGGAAAGCTTTATATGGGTTAAAGCAAGCCCCTAGGGCTTGATATGAAACCCTGTCTAGTTTGCTCATTGAGAACAAGTTCACAAGGGGGAAAATAGATAAGACTCTATTCCTTAGGGAATCTAGAGGCAAAGTTATACTAGTCCAAATATATGTAGATGACATTATATTTGGGTGTACTGAAAGTAGCCTTTGCAAAAAGTTTGCAAAACTTATGCAAGGTCAATTTGAGATGAGTAGTATGGGAGAGCTAAAGTTTTTCTTGGGTCTCCAAGTTAAACAGACTGAGAGTGGTCTATCCATATGTCAGTCTAAGTTCACCCTAGAACTCATAAGGAAGTATGGTATGGATTCATCCAGTACCATGAAGACTCCTATGGGGTCAAGTATGTCTCTTAGCAAGGATGATGCAGGGAAACCTGTAGATGAAACCTTGTATAGAGGGATAGTTGGCTCCCTGCTATATTTGACTGCAAGTAGACCAGATATCATGTATGCTACATGTGTCTGTGCAAGATATCAAGCCTGCCCTAAAGAGTCTCATTTGACAGCAGTCAAAAGAATATTGAGATATCTAAAGGGCACTCCCTATCTAGGCCTCTGGAACCCTAGGAATGAGGATTTTGAACAAACAGGTTATTCAGATGCAGACTTTGCAGGATGCAAAGAAGATAGAAAAAGCACTACTGGAACCTGTCAATTCCTAGGTGGAAGACTAATTTCATGGAGTAGCAAAAAGCAAACAAGTGTGGCTATCTCCACTGCAGAGTCAGAATATGTGGCTGCTGGAAGTTGCTGTGCTCAACTTCTGTGGATACAACATCAGCTTGAGGACTATGGAATTCAGGTAAGTAGAACTCCACTCTTTTGTGATTCTACTAGTGCTATTTAATTAGCTAATAATCCTGTATCCCATAGTAGAACAAAACATATTGAAATTAAATATCATTTTCTTAGGGAGCATGTAGAAAGAGAAGATATTTTATTAGAATATGTTAAAACTGATAATCAATTAGCTGATATGTATACTAAGACCCTAGAAGAAGCTAAGTTCAATAGATTTAAAATTGAACTAGGAATGATAAACTTAGAGTAAGTTTACAGAATTGAAATTGGCTAAGTAACAAGGTGTCGACACATAGAGATTTCTGTGTCGACACAGAAAGTAGGTGTCGACACTTCAGGAAAAAGGTGTCGACACATCTAGGAAGTTGGTGTCGACACTTCAGAATATTAGTGTCGACACATGTCAAGTAGGTGTCGACACATCTAAAGTGGTGTCGACACTTAAGTCTTACTCAGAATTCTCTAAGTAAAGTCTCGACTAAATGTCGAGTTGAGTGGTGTCGACATATAAACAAGTGTCGACACAAATAATCTGTTGACTAAACTTGTGTCGACACATATGTGTCGATACATTATAAGTTTGTGTCGACACTTATTGCCAGTGTCGACACAATTTAAGTTAGCTGTCCGCCTGTTCATCTTCAAATCTAGAAAGGTATAAATAGGATTTTGCCTTAGTCTGTCGACACACTTTCAAAAGTTTCGAGACCAAAACTTGTGTGTCGACACCTCTCTTCTCTCAAGACAAATTCTACAAACCCTAATGGCGCCAAAGCTTGAGGAGAATGTCAACGAAGGGTACGAACTGGTGCGGAATGCTTTTGATGATGCCGATCAAGAAATCAAGAATGTGATAACCCTAGTTGCAGACTCGGGATTGGAATTTCTTGTTTCTGAGCCAACAAAAATCTGAAAAAGGAAGTCTTGGAATTCCTCAATGGAGCTAAGGTAGACGAAACTGGATTCAAGATCAAATCCAGGGTTCATGGTGAGAAGGTGAAGGTATCACCTAAGAGCTTGAGGAAGATCTTTCAGTTGCCTAGAACTAAAGAGGAAGATGAGGTTACTGCTTCAAAGACTAGGGAAGCTCTAACCTGGTGTGGTTTGGATTCTAAGATGAAGATTGGGTCAGTGTTTAACAGAAAGGGCATGAATAGCCAAGGGAAATTTCTGTCTGAGATAGTTGGCAAAGTAATTCTCAGTAAGCCAGGAGGGCATGATAGGATATCTGCCTCTATGTTCAGCATTATGACCAGAATTATCTTCACTCTGAACACTGACTGGTCTGTTATAATGTTTGAGAAAATCAAGGAAAGCCTGAAGAAGCCCAACCTGGGCAGAATTTTAAGTCTTTACCTTGCTGGTGTTATACCTGAAGTTATGGGTCAGGCTGCTGTGGAAGTAAAATAAATCATATGAGGAAAATGGATATGAGAATATTCTCCAGATGGGACAAGGTGTTGTCTAAAGAGATGCCAACCCCTGAGAAAATAGTTCCTGAGAAAGTATCACCTCCAAAGAAGAAGAGGAAAACTGCTCCAGTGGCTCAAGTGTCCACTATCAGCTCTAACAGTGAAGAACAAGTTGTCTTCACACCAGATGAGAATGAGGAAGGACCTGCTGTAAAATCTCCAGCTCCTCAAGATGTTGCTGAGATCCAGGGGGAGCTACCTCAAGCTAGCCCCATACACAAGACTCAAATCCAGGGGAGAGCATCTAGTTGTAGAAGAACCAACTACACTAGAGAGTGAGCAAGCAACCAACATCATCCTAGAGGTAATCTTTGAGCTAAATGCTTTAGATTTCCTTAAAGTGGATACTGATTTAGCTGATCTATTAATAATTGTTAATCAGCAAACTCAGCTGGATAGACAAGTCCCAGATGCTGTCATAGAAGACACATCTGTTGTAGTAGAAGTTGTTACTGATCCAGTGGTTGAAGAGCAAGAATTTCTCCAGCTCATTCACCACAAGAGTATACTATGGAAGATTTATTTTTAATCTGGATCAACAAGACTTTGACAAGGACAATGCTGCTGCTGAAGGAGAGAATGCTCCAATTGAGGGGGAGCAAGTGCAAATTCATGAAGACCCTGCCAGGAAAGAGACTGAGAAGGCACCAGATGTGCAGACTGAGAGGCCGCCAAGCCCTAAGGAGAGGGTTGAAATTGCTAGCTCCTCAGCTTCTGAAGATGAGGAGGCTACCAGGGCTAAGAAGCAGAAATTTCAGGTATTCAGGAGAAGGAGTCAGAGTTACAAGAAGGCTTTGCAAACTGTTGCTCCACAGCCTATAGTTCAGCCAGCACCATCAATTGATTATAGTGCATTGATGGTTGCTATGCAGATTAAACTTGATGAGCACAGAAAAGCAATTGAGAAGTATGTGGATGAAGGGCAAAATCATTACAGTTTGATCTAGCCCAGGACATAAAGTCAATAAGATTTGAGATGAATCTTAACAAGAAGGAGATGACAAACTGCTTCCACAAAGGGGGAATGCAGTGGTGTACTTAGCTACACACCAAGAAAAGATAAAGGCTAAAGTAGATGACATAGCACTGAAGCAGGGGTATGTTCTAGAAAACCAAATCAGGATGAATAATAATTTAACTGCTTCCCATAATGCTATTGTCACATAAATGAAAAATATAGCTGCTGGACCTTCTACCTCTACTGCTACTGTTAAAGCTGAATTTGACAAAGTATTTCAAGAAGAAATCACTGCTATTAAGACTGCCATTCAAGAATCTCAAAAGATCATAACTGACAAACTCCAAAGGTTAAAACCCTTCTTTAAAGATGGAGTTAATTACTTGGATAATCAAGTGAGATTTTAGAAAGATGATGTTAGAGATCATATAGAAAGAGAAGTCATAAAGGGGGAGAGAGTGTTAGTCAAGGCCAGCTCTGATCATGCCAAGTGGATATCAAATTCTATCAGAGCAACTCTTGGATATCCTCCTCTTTGTGATGATGATAATGTTGCTGAATCTGGAATTCATCCTGCATATCTAGGAGGGGAGCAACCTGAAGTGGCTCAAGTCATCTACCCTCCTCCAGATTTTGACATGATTCATGCAGATGTACAGTCCATGTATAGCCCACCTGGGGGTAAGGACAATGTCATTATTGAAAAAGTTGTTCAGCCAATTTCTGAAGCCATGCAAGAGGCACTGCAGAAAGAAGAAGAGACTAGATTGTCTAAGAAGAGGTTTAGGGAACAAGCTGAACAAAGACCAGACTTTGAGCAGTGGAGCCCTACCTCAAGGAATATTATTTTGACTGCCTGGAAAGCTGTCAAAGATAACATTCAAGACATGAACAAGTGGTTTCTGAAGTGGAATGGAGGAAACATGAGTCAAGGCAGGAGGCCATAGTTCAATATAGAAGGAAGGCCAAGATGGGAAAGCTACCTCCTACTGCTCAGGAGCCTAGCAAGTACTTTCCTAAGCCTTACCATTACTTTGAAAGGCAAAAGATCAAAGCAGAAGAACAAAAGAAAAAGGACTTAAAAGGCAAGAAGCTTGCTGAAACTGAAGTTGCTGAAGCTCCTGTTCAAGCTAAAGTTCAAGTTGGAAAAGGAATAGTGATTAAGGAGTCAGAACAGAAATAGAATTAGAATTTTCTTAAAGTTTACTTTGAAATCTGTTTGATGTAAAACATTCTGTAAACTTTTGAAATGAATATGACAGATATTAGAACAATGTGTTTTATGTTCAAATCTATTTCATATTGGTTCTGTGATGATGTCTGTGTATACATGTTTTGTTTGATAACGGTTTATGATTGGCCCTGCTATATATAATCCTGCTTTACAGTCATTTTGTAATTTATTTATGTATGGTGTATATCATTGACTAAG